>CAMAPF010001014.1:0-1200000 GCA_945859915.1 Cuscuta epithymum
AAACCTTTAGTGAAAAACTTTGTTGAATATGCAAAATGAATATACTCCGTATACAATAAAAAACGGAGAAAAAACAAAAGTAGAAATCTTTTTTTTTATAGTAGAAATCTTTTTTATAGTTCATGTTACTTTAATTTGTGTAACCCCTGGGTTACTCATCCCCACATTAGGGCGTTTGATTCTTTACATATTAAAATTTTACATGTAAAGCGATAGAGATGTAATCATTTTACATGTCAAATCAAAATATATTGGGTTGCTGATTGAGATAGTGACCTATAAATGAACGTATATACTCCGCATGTGATATTAATATCAACCCAGACAAAATTCTGCTTATCCCATAATCAGCCTTAAATTCTTAAGGACCTTCTCGTTTGCAGAACATTCATCACCATACTAGATATCCACGTAATGAACTTGGAAAAATTACTTTGTTCTCTAATTCGACCTCAAATTGCCAACTTCCTTCCGTACCTCTCATGCCTGGACATCCAATTCTAGACAACGTGTCATCCTTAAAATTACTCCTGGAGATTTCAATGCGGGGAGCTTTTTGAGTGCTAAAAATCAATACTCCCTCCGTCCCGAAAATAACTTCCCACTTTCCTTAAATGGATGTCCCAAAATTAACTTCACACTTCAATACTTTCCTTATTTGGCAAATTATCTACATCAAAAAAGTGATAAACAGTGCCAAACAGTGTTTAAACAGTGCCAAACAGTGTTTAAACAGTGCCAAACAGTGTTTAAACAGTGCAAAACAGTGCATTCTACAGTAAAGTCAAATTTATTTCCTAAAAGTGTGTGAAAGTCCAACCGGGAAGTTGTTTTCAGGACGGAGGGAGTACGATTTAGGGATATATGGTGAAAGAAAGTGGCAGACACGTATGTAAAAGCACGGGCGGAGAAAGTGGCGATATATTTAATAATTTGACGGATGCAAAATAGTTTACTACCCTCCCCACCTAAAATATTTTAGGTACAGTGTAAAATGTTTTTAAAAAATATCATACAATTTACATCAAATAATTAGAACAAACAGTGTAAAGTGTTTACTTCCCCACACTTTGCGTGCAAAGTGTTCACTTTACCTCATACCTAACGGGCCCTAAGGGCATATGTTTACCCAAAATTTCCTATTAAAAATAACTATTTCTAAATTTTTCTAAATTTTAATATGATTAATAGTTACTATAGTATATTGTTATGGTCATATAATTATAAAAAATTACATAAGTTACTATGACTACATTATTAGAACAATCATTACATATAGGGAAAACTATCAAATAAGCCCCGTACTATGTCAAAAAAGTCGATTAGGCCCTCATACTTTACAAACACTCAATTAAGTCCTCGAACTATTAAAAAACGTTCAATTAAGCCCTTTCGCTCAGTAAGTAACCGGTTTCTCGGTTAAACGGCGATGACGGCGATGATGTCCTCGAACCTCGACAACGGCGGCTGTCGGGAAACGGGTTACATTTAACCGGGAAACCGATTATTTACCAACCAAAAGGGCTTAATTGAACGTTTTTTTTAATAGTTCGAGGACTTAATTGAGTGTTTGTAAAGTACGAGGGCCTAATCGACTTTTTCATTATAGTACAGGGGCTTATTTGATAGTTTTCCCTTACATATAAGATTTATGGGTCATATTTTGTAATCAATCTTTATTTTAGTATTCTACCAAAAAAATCTTTATTTTAGTCATAAAATGCAATTATTTCTTTATATATATGTAGTATATAGGAAAATATTCATATAAGGCAGTTCTAAAAATTAGAATTTTAGGCCTGTTTTAGTTTAGGTGATTCCAGGTCGAATTTTTTGATGAAATTTTGTGAGTATATTCTCCATGAAATGTATATATCTACCAAATTTCAGCTTAAAATTTAATCGGAAAGTCACTTAATAATTTTTTGCAAATTGGGCAGTTTTTTATAGATAAAACATGCAGTTTTTTCAATAATATAATTTAGTTAACTAACTTTTCGATTGAATATTTAGTTAAAATTTGGTGGACATGACCTACGCGGCTACGCTTCATGCAGATAATGGTCACAAAAGTTCATCAAAAATTTAAATCGAAAGCATCTCAGATGAAAGATCGATGCCTAATTAAAACTTGTAACTTTTAGTCTTATCTTACATAATAATCATTGTCCTATATATATGTGGGAGCGCGCGTTTGCGTGCGTACATTATTGTATATTTATAATTTCATGCTTCAAACCGGTGTCACATTTTAGAATCCAAGTGCTAAAAGGAAAAGTTTGATTCCCCACCAATGGATATGATATCCAAAGTAATAACAGACAATTTTGATTGGCATTTTATAATGTGAAGGTCAATAATTTTTTTTTTAAATATTATCATCCTCAATTCCGATGAATGTTAGGAAATAATTACTTGGGATCTAAGTACTTTAGCGTTGAAATTAGAGTTAATTTCAATTTTGGTGTTATGTGTAAAGTATTTGGTGATAAAGCAAAGAATTGGCGAAGCCCTTAGAGGGAATGTTTCTGCCTTGCGTATTATTTCATGAATGGATCAATTTATACAACAATTGTTTCCTAATATATTTCCTAGAATATCGAATAACTATGCTACGTATAATTAGAAGATACAATTGTGATATGCACAAAATCAAACTGATTTATTTACAAATATATTAGCCCAATACCCCCCCTCAAGTTGGAGCATGAAGATCCGTAATGCCCAACTTGGCAAGTAAAGAATGAAATTGACGTCGGCCAAGTGCCTTAGTCAGAATATCAGCCAATTGTGAAGAGGTATGAACATAGACAGGTGCAATGGTATGCCGAAGGATTTCATCACGAACAAAGTGGCAATCGATCTCAATGTGTTTCGTGCGTTCGTGAAACACGGGATTATTGGCAATGTGTAACGCGGCTTGACTATCACAGTGTAAAGACACAGGAGAGGAATGATGGACCCCCAAACTAGTTAATAAGCCTTTTAACCAAAGAATTTCACACGTAGCAGATGCCATAGAACGATATTCAGCCTCAGCGGAAGAACGTGAGACTGTAGCTTGTTTCTTAGTCTTCCAGGAGATAGGTGAACCACCAAGAAAAACAACATATGCTGTAAGAGACCTTCTACTAAGCGGGCAGCTTGCCCAATCAGCATCACAATAGGCAGTCAAAGAAAGATCAGAAACTGCACGCAAAAGAATACCCTGACCTGGACTCGATTTTAAATACCGCACAACACGTAAAGCGGCGTCCCATTGGGAGTGTGTGGGATTTTGCATGAACTGAGATAAAATGTGAACAGAGTAACACAGTTCAGGGCGAGTTATTGTGAGATAGATAAGCCTACCCACTAGGCGACGATACTTTAAGGGATCATCGAGTGGAGAATCACGAGCAAGAGAAAGAGAATGATTTTCTTCCATAGGGATGCTAGCAGGTCGAGCACCAAGAAGACCCGTCTCAGTGAGAATATCAAGAGCATACTTTCGTTGACAAAGGAAAATACCACTAGAATTGCGTGCAACTTCCAATCCTAGGAAATATTTAAGCTTGCCCAAGTCCTTCATACGAAAGCAAGTGCTAAGATAGGCTTTGAAGGATGCAATGGAAGCACTATCATTACCAGCAATAACGAGATCATCAACATAAACCAGAATACTCAGGGAGATGGATCCTTTGTGGTAAACAAATAAAGAGTGATCAGAAGCACTATTACGAAACCCATACAAACGTAGGGCATGAGCTAATTTAGAATACCAACACCGTGGAGCTTGTCGTAAACCATACAACGATTTACGAAGACGACAAACCTTGCCTGGAGCCCCAATATGAAAACCCGGAGGAAATTTCATATAAACTTCTTCATGGAGATCACCGTGAAGAAATGCATTATGAACATCCATTTGATGTAATTCCCAATTTTTAGAGGCAGCAACAGCGAGAAAAGTACGTACCGTCACCATCTTAACCGTGGGAGCAAAAGTTTCTACAAAATCAATGCCTTCAACTTGATGATTACCAAATACGACCAGCCGAGCTTTGTATCGCTCAATAGAACCATCAGACTTATATTTAATACGAAAAACCCACATACAACCAATAGCGGTCTTACCAGGAGGTAAATCCTCAATAGTCCAGGTATTATTGGCTTCTAAAGCACACACTTCGTCTTTCATAGCTTGTCGCCAGCGTATGTCACGCATTGCCTCTTTGAAGGAGCGGGGCTCCACTCCAGTGGTTATAGCTGCAAGAAACTGTTGATGGCCAAGAGAAAAAGTATCACAATTTACAAAATGCGCTATTGGATAAGGAGTACCTGAGGACCGAGTGGGTGAGGGTGTAGCAGCGAGGGGGGGAACCCGAGTAGCAAGAGTGACAAAATCCTTGTGGCGGACATTGGGAAGCTTTTGCCGTTTACCTCTTCCCAAATCATCAGGATGCGGCTGCACAACGACCTCACTGGCAGACTCATGACCAGAAGAGTGCTCCATGTTAGGTTGTTGCTCCTGATGGTGTAATTGTGTCTCTGGAGAATGTTCAGAAGAGGGAGTCGTATTGGAAGACAAAGTATTATTCTCTGTGGCAGAAGTATTTTCAGAGTGTGAGGCAGCAAGTGGACTATCAGGAAAAAATTCATCCGCATGTTCTAATGGTTCCACATGCGACGTGCTGGACAGAACATTTTCTGAAGCAAACGGAAATATATCCTCATAAAAAATGACATCCCGAGAGTGAAAAAATTGACCATTATCAAGGTCAAATAAATTCCATCCTTTCTTACCGAAGGGATAACCAATAAACGCACAACGACGACTTCTACTAGCAAACTTGTCAAGAGGAGATAATTCCTTAGCATAACATAAACAACCGAAGACACGAAGCAAACTGAAATCAGGCGATCGGTGAAACAATAACTCATAGGGAGTTTTGCCTTGCAAAATTCGAGAGGGGGTGCGATTAATTAAATAAGCAGCACTGAGTACACATTCGCCCCAAAACTCAATAGGTAAGCTAGCTTGAAAACGCAAAGCACGTGCCACATTTAAAATATGGCGGTGTTTGCGTTCAACTCGAGCATTTTGTTGTGGAGTCCTAACCATGGATGTTTGATGAATTATTCCTTCAGCACGAAAATAATTGCTCAAGGCCATGAATTCTTTTCCGTTATCACTTCGGAAAGTTTTCACCCTTTTATCAAATTGTCTTTCAATTAGTGAGAAAAAATTCCTTAACAGACAGGATACCTCACCCTTGGTTTTCATTAAGTAGACCCAAACACTTCGTGAATAATCATCAACAATGGTAAGAAAATAACGTGAATCACAAGAACGATTTGCACTGTAAGGTCCCCAAATATCACAATGAATCAAATCAAAAACATCATCGGCTCTACTAGTACTTAATGAAAAATTAGAACGAGTTTGTTTAGCACGATGACAAATATCACATGGTGCAGAATGTTGAACATGTTGTAACTGATCACTAATTTGAGGCAATAGATCCATTACTTGCGGTGAGGGATGTCCAAGCCGGGCATGCCACAAACTCCTGGAATCAAGAGACGCTGCTTTATTGATACGAACTGGTTCCCCCATTGCCAAGTAAAAGAGCCCCCCTAACTGCTCACCCACACCAATCTTGGTCATCGAGGCTCGGTCCTGTATGACACAATATGCATTAGTAAACTGAATACTTAGGTGATTTTCTTTGAGCAAGGTAGAAACTGATAGCAGATTACACGTAAATTCTGGCACAAACAACACATTTTGCAGTGTTAATTTGGCATTTACCGTCACACTGCCAAGTTTAGTAGCTTTAATAGATGAACCGTTAGGTAGACCAATATCAGTAGGAATTATATCAACCAAAAAATTGAACAACATAGCATTACCGCACACATGGTGCGAAGCACCAGTGTCAATAATCCAAAGGGTGTCTGGCTTACCGCTCAAACGTATGTAACTGAGATCAGTACCAATGTCTCCTGCGTGTGCCACATTGGCTTTGGGTTGTTGTCCAGTGGTTATATTTGTGGAGCCTCCTGCTGTTACAGACCCAGTCATAGAAGAATTGGTTCTACCTTTGTTGCGACGTCTCTCCAGCCAACCTTCGGGATATCCGTGCTTGACGAAACAACGTTCCTCAGTGTGTCCTGTTTTCAAACAAAAATTACAGAAGTATGGCGAGTTATTGGATGAACGAGCAGCCCCCCCTGAACCTCGAGAATTGCCTCCCTTGACGGCGAAGCTCATGGGGTTTACTCCTTCGGCTTGACTGCCGGCAGAACTTCCAGTAATGGTCCTCACCTCTTCTTCTTGAGTTAGACGGGAATAAACAATATTGAGAGATGGAAGCGGGTCGATACCCAAGAGGCTGGATCGGACACTAGCGTAATACGTCTCAAGACCCATCAATAAATCACGTACTTGATCAGCATCACGCCGTTGACGAAGTTTTGTGGATAAATCACATTTGCAGCCCCTGCAACTACAGACAGGAAGAACGTCGAAGTCATTCAAGTCGTCCCATAACTTCTTCAGCCGTCCATAATAACTCATTATGGTTTCCCCAGACTTTTGCTTACAATCGGACAATTCCGATTTTATTTGATAAATTTTAACGCTATTGCCGACAGAAAAACGCTCCTTGATATCCTCCCACAGTTCTCGTGCAACATCCCGATATGAGATAGATGTTCGTAAAGATGGATCGATGGTATTGAACATCCAAGCGACAATCATTGAATTGTTCGTCCACCAATCATCGATTTCTGTGGAGGCGTCATCCGGTTGTTTCAGTGTGCCGTCGATAAATACTAGCTTGCGTTTAGCACGTAATGAAACGCGGAAACCTCTGGCCCATTCTTCGTAGTTATATCCTTTTAGCACCACATGGGTGATTACCGTTCCAGGATTATCACTGGAACTAAGCGCATAAAACAACGAGTTTGGTGATGAACCACCTGTCATTAGAAAGAAGCTGATCGGCGGCAAATCAGCCGGCCGGCTCTGATACCATAAAGTATTTGGTGATAAAGCAAAGAATTGGCGAAGCCCTTAGAGGGAATGTTTCTGCCTTGCGTATTATTTCATGAATGGATCAATTTATACAACAATTGTTTCCTAATATATTTCCTAGAATATCGAATAACTATGCTACGTATAATTAGAAGATACAATTGTGATATGCACAAAATCAAACTGATTTATTTACAAATATATTAGCCCAATAATGTGTATCACTTAAATTCATCATTTACTCAACTTCTTTCACTTTTTCAATGTTGGTACTTAATTAATGTTTCTTGATCATTTATGCTCTTTCCGTTCAGTTTTCAAATGTCTCTCCGTCAAATTTGACCACTAGAAATGTAGCCGGAAGAATCATATATGGATGAAAAACAATAGTCATATATTAAATTACATGTAATCAAAGTAAAAAATGTGAATCAATTGTGAAATTGATGCAGTACTCATACGATAAAAAAAAACTAGAGTATTGCACCCAAAATTGTCTATAACAAAGTAACATGAAACGTATCCGTTGAAAGTTTGCCAAAGTTACTCTTTGCAAATGAAGAATACAACAATATTATTCATGAAAGTGGAAAGTAAATATCAAGATTACAATGTAATACTAGCTCCAACGTAACTAACCTTTGAGACGAACAATATTATAATGATAAATGTAATTCAACATATTATATGGGAGAGTAAAAATTTTAATCATAGAGTTGTGTTTAAGTAGAATGATTCCTTTTTATTTAAAAAAAAAGTAGAATGATTCCTTTTGAATGGTCATGGACTGATGGACTCGTGGAGTATATCCGAGTAGAAGTTTGGGAATGGCAAATTGGCAATTAAGTCCAAAGCTAGCTAGTCTAGATTCATCCATCCGGGTTCAAAGGCCGGCCCGAAATTCCATAGGAATGGACTTCGGGTCTCTTTCACTGCTATTAAATTACGAAGTACGCAGTGCAATTTGATCATTATAATTATGTCATAGAAATGACGACTCCATGTGATTTTGGAGCTTTCACTATCGAATAAACCTTTTTGGATCCACTAAACTTTTGTTGAACAATTAGGGAATTAAGGGTGTTTGGAACCCATTCTGCTTTCTGCTTCTTTTTTAAAGCAGAAGCAGAATCAGAATTAGTTTTCAGAAGTTAGTCTCATCCCGCTTCTAAAAAAACTGATTCTAGGAGTAAATTAGAGCATCAGAATCACTTCTGCTCTTTCACCTAAACACTCCAACTTCTGCTTCTGGTCTCTGAAGGAGCAGAAGCAGTTTTAAGAATCAGATCTAAACACCCCTAACCTAAATGTCTTTATTGAATATAATCAAATGAAAAAATAGAGTAGCAAATTACCTAAAAACAAATACAAGTATAAATCATTTTTTGATTGCTTATTTGTACATTTGTATGTGTACGTGTACAATTTCTCAGATCTCAGCTCTCAATTGCACGTATGCAATTTCTCAGATCTCAGCTCTCAATTGCACGTATGCAATTTCTCAGATCTCTACCTCCAAATCCTTACATCCCTTGAAGATATTTTGCATTTTCAAGTGTTTATTGCATATATCAGCTTTTCAATTTTCTTTTTTTCAGCCTTTCTTTTTTTCTTTCAGTCTTCTAATATTTTTTTTTATTTTTTTAATATTTTAACTTTTTTATTTTTAAATTTTTAGTTTTCTTTTTAATATTTTAAATATTTTTTATTTTTTAAATTTTAAACTCTCTCCGTCTCTTATTAAACTTCCCAATTTTCTTTTTGAGCATCTCAAAATAAACTCATACTTTCCTTTTTTGATAAAAAAATTGTTATTCACAGTAATTCTTACACATTTACATCTCTTCTCCACAACTCTTCACCACATAATACCCACTATCTTAATCCTCGTGCCAAATGTACTTTGAAGATTAATTTAGGGACGGATGGAGTAATTTCTTAATATTTTGCATTACATTCTTTTGTCCATTCACGTTTCTTCCGAAGTACCCCAATTTTAGGTTAAGAATGAGAGGAAGCGGAGGATTTCGGAAGCCTACGACTTTTCTCTCCTTCCTTCCTATTCCTTTCAACCAAACACACACAAATCACTCACTTTACTCCCCTCCTCTTTGATATCCTTCAACCAAACAGGGTCTAAATTAATGTGAATTGTCTATCAACTACTTTTATCCATTTTGGCATTTAGTGATGACTTCATTCTTTACCAGTGAAAAATGTAATAGATGTTTGGTAATATAGTTTTTACATATAACTTTTTGTACTAATAATCAGCCTAATTTCCATAAGCTGGATGGTATTGAAAGCATCTACCTACCTCATTCACCTCTCTAAGATTACAACTTTGTTCCGTAAATGATATGCTAAAATATAAACAATTGAATCTATGAACTGAATGTGTAATTACTCAAAAGGTATGCAGTGGTATGGTATTTGTGCATAAGTAAAGCAAAATACAAAAGGTTTGTAATTCTTGAATGAAATTATACTCCGATATTCATTTATAGAGCATTGTTTGTTTTTCTTAGGTACTGTACGTCTAGAACCTTACCATGAATAGACAAATATAACATCAACATCTGATCTAAAACTGAAAAAAACAACGATTTCCTAATGAAGTCACTTTATAAAAGTACATTTTCATTAATTAAATGGCTTACATGTAATTTTACAATATGTTCATAACAGCTTCGAGCTTACAATCATCTTTAACAAATTAAAAACTAATTGACCATCAGCTAAGTCAAAATTCAGGTCAAAATAGTCATAATTTGCCATACAAGCCTTTGCAGTACCTTAAATTATAAACGGGACAGAGCAAGGATACTCTGCTCCGGATAATGGTAATTAGGATATGTCGGCTGCCTTTGCGTGTTAATTGTTCGGTTATTCTTGTTACTAATCGGTTCTTTAGCCTTATTATCATTTTCAGTGATGACCAATGTCTTCGCCGCCGCCCTTAGGAGGTGCTTTTGAACTTTTCCGGTGGATGTTCGCGGCAATTCCGTCACAAACTGGACCTTCTTGGGCACCATGTATCCGGGCAAGGATTTCCGGCAATGGGCCACTAGTTCGGCTTCTGTCAGTTTTCCGGCGGGTTGCAGGACTACGAAGGCGCAGGGGCTCTCGCCCCATCTGGGGTGCGGCATAGCGACGACGGAGACCTCTGAAACGCCGGCAAGGTTCAAGATCGCGCTTTCCACTTCGACGCTGCTTATGTTTTCTCCGCCGGAGATGATGACGTCTTTGGACCGGTCCTTTATCTCGAGGTAGCCGTCGGGGTGGATGACGCCGACGTCGCCGGTGACGAACCACCCGTTTCGGAAGGCGTCGGCGTTGGCGGCGTCGTTCTTGAAGTACCCCTTCATGATGCTGCTGCCGCGGAGGACGATCTCGCCCATCGTCCGGCCGTCGCGCGGAACTCGCCGCATCGTCTTGAGGTCGGAGACCACGTCGGCGTCGGCGAGTGTGAGTATGCTGATCCCCTGTCTCGCCTTCAACCCGGCTTGCTCGTCCGCCGGCAACCGGTTCCATTTCCCCTGCCACTCGCAAACCATCGCCGGTCCGGTGGCCTCCGTGAGGCCATAGGCATGGGCGACGCGGAAACCCAGACCCTCGATTTTCATGAGAAGCGGAGGCGGCGGCGGCGCCCCTCCGGTGAGGATATGGACCGGAGCAGGCAGTTTCCGGCGCTCGTCCGACTTGGCTTCTAAGAGAATGGAGAAAACAATCGGCGCACAACACATGTGTGTCACGCCGTGGGAAGCGATGCTGTCATATATGTCTCTGGCGGTGGTGTTGCGTATGCAGACGTTGGTTCCGCCGCGAGCGGCGATTCCCCAGGTGAAAGTCCAGCCGTTGCAGTGAAACATCGGAAGTGACCACAGATAAACTGGCTGGATCCCCATTTCCCATCCCAAGATCAAGCTCAATGTGCTCAGAAAGGCTCCCCGGTGACTGTACACGACTCCCTTCGGTTGCGATGTCGTCCCCGACGTGTAGCTCAAGGTGATCGCGTCCCACTCGTCGTCGATGGCCACATCGCTCCCATCCTCCTCCGCGCCGGGATAAATCCGGGCGCGGAGTATTAACTCCTCGTACTCAAGGCCGCCTAGCCGGATTCCGGTGGGGGCGGCGATGTCGTCGATGACTACCACCAAGGGCATCGGTGTATTTTCGGCCATCATTAACTCCAGTGCCTTGCTCGCCTTCTCCACGTACTCGTAGTCGACGAAGAACACCTTCGCTTCCGAATGCTTGAGAACGGTGGCGATGTTCTTCGCGTCGAGCCTCGTGTTGACGGTGTTCAACACCGCCCCCGCCATCGGCACCGCAAAGTGCATTTCGTACATTGCCGGAACATTTGGGGCCAACACCGAAACCTATATAGGATCAAAGAAGAGATTGGTTTAATTTTTGATATTACTAGAGCATATGCACATATAATGGGACAAGCAATTTCGAACTAAGGTAATTTTGTTAGAGCACATTTGCCAATTAATAAAGAGTAGTATCTATAAAATTCAAAATTGGTACTTACAACGTCATTCTTGACAATGTTGATAGCCCGGAGGGAGGCGGCAAGGCGGCGGCAGCGGTCATAAGTCTGACTCCAAGTGAAGCAGACATCGGCATAGATGACGGAGTTGTGATCGGCGTAACATTTGGATGCCCTTCTCAAGAAAGTGATGGGAGTAAGGGGAACATAATTTGCTCCACATTTGGGCAATGTATCCATTTTGCAGCCTACTGAAAATGTAGACGTTTGAAAGTGGATTTGGTGAATTGCAAAGGAAAGAGGAGCTGTGTATTTATAGGTGCCCACCGGTAAGTTTTTTCTTCCAAAAAAACAAAAAAAGCTAGAAAGACTTATCCGCATTTTTCTTCCATATGTGTGGGAACTGGGAAGTTGCTGTGAATATTTTGCTATATTCAACCTTTGACTGTTTTAAAAAGCTAGAAAGACTTTCATCCGCATTTTTATCCACATAAAAGAAATGATTTTTCAATAGTTCTTTTCAAATAGTTATACGGAGTACGTAGTATTTGTTATTTTTTTAATTGCAATAGTTTCACTTTCATGTGACAATACAAAATTTTGACTGCAATTATACTCAGTTGTGTATACATTATCAGGGCTGTCTTAAGCAATTATGAGGTTCTCGACACTTATATAGATATTTTGTTTAAATTCATTTTTTCAATATAATACTATACAGAATAGAATATCAATTAAATTGATGTAAATTACATATGACATGAATATGCATCATATTCTGTTAATGTAATGGAAATATTCTCTCATAGAACCGGTAAGCGATTTTATGATCAAATCCTTTCTTAATTTGTTATTCACTTCGTGCATCCTGGCTAATGTTTTCGTTTTCCTTTCATCACAAAATCTATAATATGATTGAAAATAGTACTAGATAAGTAAATGCTTCATAAATATAAATTTAATCACATGTAAAAGTTTATAAGTACTCATAGCCCGTTTGATCACCATTTTTCAGCTTATTAGTGTTTCTTTTCACCAAAGACATAATATTTTATTTCCGTGCGCAAATTTGTGTAATAATCAAAATAAATAAGGTATAAGTTACTTTTTCTTGATGGGTTGACTGGACTTACTATAGAAAACCCTCTAGCTATTTTTTCACATAATTTTATTTGTTTTATTAATAAAATATATTTTAAATATAATTTTTTCATAATTCAACAAAATCAAGCAGTGCAAATCCTTCGTTTAAAATTCATAAGCTTAAGCAAAATCAGTCGATTTAGATAATTTGAGTATCATCAAACGGAATCTCAAAATGTCAATCAATCCAAATCACAAATTACAATTTCTAATATATCAAGATACTTATAATATACTTCGTTATAAACCCTAATAAAATAACAAATGCAATCTCAAAATCCTTCAAATCCACCAAACCAACTACTCAATTAGTAAAATTAGTAAAAGTCATAAAACATGATGTGCTATTGCCTGTTGACCTGTTGTGCTAATTGGGGTTGTAATTTGGGATTGTGATTTTTCACTACCGTTTTTGGGATGTACCGAACCATCCCATTTTGTCCCGTTACCGGTTTAAATGAAATAACAACCCAGACTCTCGTTCCGTTCCGTTCCGTTATTATAAACTCGGTTCAGTACCGAGACAACCCAACTCTCGTTCCGTCTCGGACCGTGCCCACTCATACTTCTAGATTAAAATACACATATACGAGTATAAAAATAATGGATTTATTTCAAAAATTATACGCCCGAGACACTTGTCAAGGCATCCGCCCCTATAGCCGGCAATGTACATTATACAAATTTAATAAGGAGTAATATTTTATTCGTAGTATCTAATAATTTGATTACATATACATCATGGTCAAATTAAAGTGTGCAAATAGTGTAAAAATCTAAATGTGGTAACTATTAAAGAGTGAAAGAAGTATGATGGAAAGACTCAGATTAACAATAATTTAGGGGGGTGTATTCAATATGGATTGTTGTGGACTTTTTTTAATCCATAGACTTTTAAAAAAGTCAATGGACTTTTAAATCCATAGACTTTTTTATGAATGAATTCTATGGACTTTTAAATCCATGGATAAGTTTATTGACTTTTAAAAAGTCCATAGACTTTTAAATGCGGACCGCCACTGCTGGTCATCAAAATTTTCACCTAGATTGTCGCTACCGATATGCCTGTGACCTGTCTGCATCCATCAGCGGAGTTCCCTGCTGTCGTCATCGGACTGACGCCTCCCCAACAAAATGGCTTTGGTTGTGAAAGAGAACTAGGGACAATTAATTATATTAATTAATTAATTAATTAAATTAGGGGTGAATATGTAATATTTATTCCCATTTAAGAAAAACCAAACATTTAATCATACTTTAAGAATAATGCTATGTTTTAGTCCTACCGTGAGTGATTTCCTCTATATAATACGGAGTACGATAAGAAATAAATAAGTAAGTAAGTAAGTAAATAAATAAATAAATAAATAAATAAATAAATAAATAAATAAATAAATAAATAAATAAATAAATAAATAAATAAATAAATAAATAAATAAATAAATAAATAAATAAATAAATAAATAAATAAATAAATAAATAAATAAATAAATAAATACATTAATAAATAAATAAATAAATAAATAAATAAATAAATAAATAAATAAATAAATAAATAAATAAATAAATAAATGAATGAATGAATGAAAAAATGCAATTCATATATCAACACAAAGTTCTACAAAAATAAATGAAGCATAAGAATTCAAATTTATTTTTATTAAAAAAAACTCAAAGTTTCAAGAATGCTCGAGAATTTTGGCCATTTTATTAATGATTTAGAACATTAATCGTTACACAAGCATTACACTCATTGCTACATGTGGTACAAGCATAAATGCAATCGAGCTTTTCTACTTAGTGATTGTTTTCTTTTAAATTCTATCTTGTAAAAACTTGTATATGTATTTATGGTTATATATTTATTAATTTGAAATTATTTTTTTATGTGTTAAGCGATTTAACGATGAAAGAAAGTGATAGTTAAAATATTTATTTTTTTAATGGTTAACTGATGACGTATCAGAATTGCATTGATATAATACTATCGATTCTTATATCGGTTCTTCTATAAACTTCTAGAATCGAATCAATATAGGATTACTGAATCGAGGGGGTGGACTGGGGACGGCAAGCTAAAGAAGAAGAAGAAGAATGGAAGGAGAGGGGTGGGCGAGCTGGGTTGAAGAAGAAAAAGAAGAAAGATTGAAGAGGAAGGTGTGGCTTGGCTAAAGAAGAGTAGAGTTGGGGGAGGGGGGAGTAGGCTTGGCCCGAGGCCGGTCTGACTGGCCCGGGACCCGGCCCGGCCCGCCACTGTGCAGGTCCGACCCGGCTCGTTGGATCGGTACCGGTACCGGGCCTAGGCCCGACCCGGGGGGATTAATTGGGGCGGTTCCGGAACTGCATATTTGAGGACCAGCCCGGCCGGTTTGGGCCCGGTCCGGGCCTTATGTGTTTTCTTTTTCTTTTTTTTTTTGGGGGGGGGGGGGGTGGGCCTATGGTAGGTAGGCTGGGTGTTTTGGAGGGGTTTGGGGGGTGAGGGTTGGAATATATAAGAAAACCGAAAAAAATGAACCAGCCCGGCCCAACCCGGAACTGGCCCGGCCCGATACCAGTAGACACCCGGGCTGGTCCCGGGCCTTACCCAAAAAATTCCAAGCCCAGTTGGGCCCGACTCGGAACAGAAACCGAGTCTGGCCCGGTCCATCCCTAGGAGGGAGGGGAGGAATGGGGTGGGACGGGATGAAGAACCGATATAAGAAAAGTCCACGGAAATCTTTGGTGAGGAGAAGAGACGATTGCACAGAATTTTTGCACTAAAAATGAGTTAAAAGTCCACGAGAATCCATGATTTTAGAAGTCAATAAGAATGAACGGAAATTTGAATACGCCTAGACTTTTATAGACTTTTAAAAGTCCGCATTGAATACACCTAGACTTTTGTGGACTTTTAAAAGTCCACATTGAATACACCTAAACTTTTAAAATCCATGAACTTTTAAAATTTTGCCACTAAATCCTAATACAATACACCCCTTAATACATGTCCGAATGACATTTAAAAAAAGAAGATATCCGAATGATTTTTTTTTGTCTAAACCCGGCAAACCACGAAGTTCAGTGGGTAATTTAGTAGACTATAACTATACAAACTATTGACCGGAAACTCCGGAGTTTACCGCGAAAGTAAATACGAAGTACTAGTGAGCATGTTGTATCAACGTCCAAATGATTTATAAGTACACTTTTATAAATACTCTGCATTACTATTGCCCATTTGCCATGTTGTATCAACATCCAAATGATTTTTATGCATAAAATGTGCTAAATTATGTATGTTCATTCAGTACTTGTGTTATGTTGATATTAAAATGTCGTATCATTGCATATTTCAAAAGTATCATATTGCATTAGATCCACATATTAGCATTCATAGGAGTTCCTTATAGATACTACCTCCGTCCCTGGGACATAGTATAATTTAAGAAATTTTTGCAAAGAAAAATAAACTAATAATAAGAAAGTGAAACAGAAGAGAAGGGAGCAGAGATTACGATACTTTATTGTAGGATTCTAATACTCAATAAATGATGCATAATGATTAATGAAAATGTTTTAATGCTCAACTAGTAGAGTTGACGATTTTCATATCAATGCATAATTCAAAAGAATAATATTTAATTAGATTCACGACTTGGAATTCATTGGAGTTGATTATAGATATAATTTTAGAAATTATTATAAAATAAAAAATAAGAAAGAGAAAGTGAATTAAAAGATATGGAGTAGGAATGCTCACTATTAGACTTATACGGAGTAATACTTAACTGAATGTCTGAATAGGTCTAGTGTTCAATAAAATTAGATTGTTGCTCAATTAACAAAAGTCGCTATTTTCAATTAAAATTTATAAATTATTTCCATTGTACGATGTACACGATATAACCGATGCACGATATGTCGATATACACACAGCAACTTTTGGGAGTTTTGAATAGAGTTAATTATCAAAATAGGACTAAAAGTCATTCACTTTACACAAATAGGACCAAAAAATAAATTATGTTTCCATAGGACTAATTATGTTTGTCTTGGACAAATATACCCTTATACCTATTGGAATGTTTTAATTCATAATAAAATAATAAAAAATAATAAAAATTCGTAAAATATACCAAAAAATTAATAAAAATATTCTGAATAATAATAAATTTAAAAAAAAATTAAAAAAAAAATAATAAAAAAAATAAAAAAAAATTAAAAAAAAAATCAAAAAAATATTTTTTTTGTCACCGCCGCCTATACCGCCCCAGCACCACCACCTCTAGTCATTTGGGGAAAAAAATGCCAAATTTATTATGAATTCCATATTTTTGGCATAATTCAGAATGATTTAAGATGGAAGAAAAAAAATGTTGGCATTCTCAAAGAGAAATATGCCATATTTTTGGCATTTTCCGAAAAAAATGGAAGTTTGTAGGAAATATGACATTTTTTTTAACGGTCGGAGGTGGTGCCATTTTCGGTACGGTCCATTTTCAAAAGGGACGGTACCATGTCATACTAATACCAAACAATGCCACTTTTTCCAGCTGTTTAAGAAAAAATTAAAGTTTAGCCATCCTCTAAAAATCCACACAATTTATCAATTTTCATATATCATACTACCTTCGTTCCAAATTGATTTGCAAAGTCAATCTTTTTTTGGTCAAACAATTTCTTTTTATTCACTTAATTAGAATTTCAATTTTTAATTATATTCTAATTTGGCCTTTCAAAAAAACTACTCTGTACTTCGTATATTTTAATTTGGATTTTGCAACTTTAGAGAGATTTTAATGTGGTTTCTAAATATGTAAATTTTAATTATTAAAAATTGTATTAATTATCAAGAACTTAACATTAACTTTGACAAAAAAATGTTGGCTTTGCAAATCAATTTGGGACGGATGAAGTAATTAATATATTTTAGATAAACTATAGTAGTACAAATTTAATAAACCATACTTCGGTCCGGTTCGGTCCGGTACCGGTTCTCATTTTATGAGAACCGGTCATGGCATTGTTTGGAACCGGTTCGGCCCGGTTCGGGACAAAAAATTTTGAGATCCGTTTCAAACCCCGTTTATCGGTCCGGTACCATACCGGTCCGGTTTGGTATCATGCTGGATCGGTATTTTTGCCCACCCCTAGGTGGTGGTGCAGGGAGGCGGTACCACCACCTCCTGTCACCGGGGTAAAAAAATGCCAAAAAAATTATGAATGCCACATTTTTGGCAAAAGTCAAAAGGATTCAAGTTGGCAGAATGAAAAAGTTGGCATTCTCATAGAGAAATATGCCATTTTTGTGGAATTTTAAAAAAAATGGCATTTTTTTACACCGATCGGAGGTGGTGGTTCAGGGAGGTAGTACAGGCGGTGGGAAACGTATCCATATTTTTTTAATTTTTTTATGGAGTTTTACTATTTTTTATTATTTTAAAAAAAAAATTAAAAAAAAAAATTCTTATTTTTTATTTTATAAAAAATTTATTAATTTTTTTATTATTTTTCTACGAATTATTGAAATTTTTTCGAATTTATTATGAATTAAACATTTATTTATGACTTTTAGCTATCTTTTACTAATATTTAAAGGAGGGATAAGAATGGAAGGAAGAAATGAGTATGTTTCCAATAGGACCACTATGGTCCTATTTTGGAAAAAAAACATAGCAAGTCCTATTTTGAGTTTTTGTCATAGTTTTAGTCTTATTTGAAGTAATTTCTATTTTGAATATTCTGATTAAAACATACACAATGTCCACATAATAGGACTATCAATGTTTTTTTCTAAAAGAGAACTTATTCACTTCCGAATTGAAAAAGTCTTAAACTTTTAATAGGATCAAATAAACCATATTTCAAAAAAAATATACATATAATCTTATTTGTTTGTGCATTTTGTGTAGATTTCAGTCTCATATAGAGCAATTTCTAATAGTATTTTTCAAAGAAGAGTAGAAAAGTTAAAACTAGACTAGTTAACGTAGTTCTTACAACACATTCGAACCAAATTCGTAAATCTCAGACCAAGAACATAGGTAAATCTGAGTATCTGACTGGCTAATTAATACACTTGATACAGTTGGAAGTACACTCAGACCATGAATTTAGGATCCCATGTGTTATGTGTATCCAGAAAATGCAAGTAATGAATCTAGAGCTTTTCTTCGTCATCTCATTAAACGTGTGGACCCCGTAGCTACTATAAACTTATTTATGTGGATGCCTGGACTGGTCCAAACCGGCAGATCCTGGAGTTGGGTGTATTGAATCAAGCACCGGCGGTGATTATTCCGGTGCCGGTCTCCAGCCACTCCCGGTCTGATGGAGTGGCATTTTTATATTTTTTTTTGTAATGTGAATTGATACATTTTTTTTTATCTAAGACCTTATGGCATTTGTTTCACGGCAAATCACTTTAGCACGAATTTTGACTCAAATTTGAGAGTTTTTTTTGTGTATTAATGTTAATTAATTAAATAATCACGAAAATAGGATTGAGTTAAAAGTATTTACTAATATACTGTTGGTTTAATCCTGATCAGGGTAAGTCGTCAAATCGTTTGGCGACTTATAAGTCGCCATCCGGTTGGGCGACTTATAAGTCGCCAAACAGTTTGGCGACTTACCCTTAAGTACAGGGCCGGTCCTGAAAAAATAGAGACCCGGTGCGACTTAAAAAAATGGGCCTTTTTTCCGAACACTAAGAGAGATAGAACATAAATAATTAATTTAATATTTACTTAATAACTTATACCAAATTATTAAACATAATTTAATAATTCATCAATTAATTACAAAAAAATAAAAAACAACCACAATAGCTAAATACTCCCTCCGTTCCGCTTGTCCCATTTTACCTTTTCGGGAAGTCCCACTAAGATTGTCCCATAACTTATTTGGTAAAGATTGTGTGGCTCTAAAGAGTAAAATGCATAAATGGTCCTTAAACTATCATCACCATATCATTTTGGTCCTTCAACTAATAAATCTATCATTTTAGTCCTTAATCTATTTAATGCAATTTAATCAAGTCCTTCCGTTAGTTTCCGTTAGTTTTTCCATTTGTCGTCAATCTTTATTAAATTTTGTAATTCTCATCTTTAATTAAAATAAGAATTAAGGTAGTTTCCTTTAATTGAATTTCTCAGTTTCCCTTACTCACCAACAAATTACTCAAACATATTATTATATATCACGTATTAAAATGTTGCTGAGTTAAATGTTAACCTCAAATGGTTAAATGTTTTAATAATCTGTTATTAATGTTTTTTGCTATATATGAATACTCCCTTTAGTAATAAATCTAATAATAATAATAATTATTATATTATTAATATTGATATAACTAATAATAATTGCAATCCTTATTTTCTTATTTAATTTTGTCTCTCCACATTATATAGTTGTTTAATTCTCTCTTACAAAAATAAATGCATGACATATATACTTTTTTTCAATCCAAGTGAAAATTTAGTGTAGTATGGATTGAGACTAATCCATCTAATCTACACTAAATTAATAAGCACCACATGCTCAAATAATGTTGATCCAATACTGATATGGGATCAAACTCAAAAAATCCAAAATGTAATTCATCTCCAAAAAGTTCTCCCATAAACTAGAGCATCAAAAGATACGCTCATACACCTAGAAAAGGGAATACTAGTGAAGGGAAAATTTCCGGGAATAAAAAAGTTTGAAAATTCCGAAATAAAACTATCATAATTTAATTTTCAAAATAGGAGTAATTATTGTCAGATTTGTAAAATACTGTCATGTTTAAAGTCTGATACTGCCAAAACATGATATTAATTAGTCATATTTGGGGAATAAAAAACACGGTAGTCCTATTTTGGAATATACAAACGTTTAGTCCTATTTAGGGCAATTTCATGTTCGTTTTAGATATTAGGCTGACAAAAAAACTACTATGTGGAGCTAAGTGTTTTTTTACCCGAAAAAAATCACCAAAATCAGTTAGATAAATGGTGGAGAGCATTTATTGAATGTATTAAGAAAAAAATAAAAATTATATCATCGAGAGGGGGATTAGACCGTAAATTGTATGGTACCAGGCACACGATATTATGTAATAATATGCTAGAATATTAAATCAATAACGATTATTATAACATTAATTTAATCATTGGAAGTTAACATTTAACTCATCCATTTTAATACGTGACATTTAATAATATGGTTGAGTAATTTGCTGTTGAGTAAGGGAATCTAAGAAATTCAATTATAGGAATGTTTCATGGGTATTATAAAATTTTAATAAAGATTAAATGTTTGATTGTTAACGGCCAAAACTAACGGAAACTAACGGAAGGACTTGATTAAAATGCATTACATAGAATAAGGACTAAAATGATATATTTATTAGTTTGAGGACCAAAACGATAAAGTGATGTTAGTTAAGACCGTTTATGCATTTTACTCGGCTCTAAATCATTCTAACTTTATTTTTACTTTATCAATTTAATATCAATCATACAAACATACTTTTCTTAATAATTGTGTCACTTTCTCTCGTCCCAATCTTAGTGGGAGGGCGGTAGTAATACATTAGGTGCCCTAAGGCATAAACAATAAACAATTTACTCTACGTTTATGCTAATAATCGAAATTCCCAAACATATAAAACAATTAAAACAGTCTAATAGAGTAATAGAACTATAGAAGTATGCACTGGCCGATGGAGATTCGAGACTTGGGGCGTGCGCGTGTAGACAGCTGTTGCTGAACCGGCGGAGAGGGGACTGCCGGAGGTGCGGTACTGCGGTGCTGGACAGGGGCCTAGATGCGAACGCCGTTTTGCTGCCTGCGATTAACGCCTAGAGGAGTAGACCCGTAGAGGCCCTCGATGCAAGTTGCGTTATTATTTCTTCAATCGACGTTCTGTACTTCCGTTTTGGTTTTGTGATCTACGCTTTTGGGTATATTTTGGACTTGGGCTGACTACAACCTAATACTAATACTAAAAGAAAAAAATTTGGGGCCCTCATATTGTTGAGGCCCTGTGCAGTGGCACCAATTCTACCTCCCCAGGGCCGGCCCTGCTTAAGTAAAATATCGGGTCAAGCCAAGCCACAGACAGAACGCAATCCAATCCCCCCTTCCCAAACACTCTGCAGCAAGCGAGGACGAGCAAGGACGAGCGACGAACGACGAAAACGGGCTCCAACTCTGGCGAAACTCCGGCGAGGCCTCCTTATCTTATCAATACTACTTCACTTCCATCTTCTTCAACACTCTAGGTAAACCAATATCTCCATTTTATCTCATTTTTCATTTTAGGGTTTAGAATATAGAAAATTGGATTTTGTAAATTACGAATTCATTTGTGAATTGATTTGTTGTGTAAAGTGAATATGTATGAAGTGTTGAATGTTGATGTTGAATTAATTGTTATATAATTTTTTTTTGAACTTTGTTATGTAATGTAGATTTGAAGGTGTGTTTTGTCCGCATTAATGCTAAAAACACTCAAAAATTAGAATGTGTTTTTTTTAAATGTTATATTTTCCCATTTTTAAGTGTATATATATGTTATAGGATTTGCTTAATATGTTGTGATGTCTACGAAATAATTCATTTTGGTGTATAAAGTGTGTATATTAATGTATACTCATAAAAGTTGGACATATATTGTTATTAGAATATGAAATTCTCAAACTTCGCAATCGTGTGTCATTGGGGAGGGAACATATTTAAGGAAGGTGGCCAAATACACCATGAAGGTGGTAGACGCAGCTTTGTCATTGTTTCTCGTGGCGCATGCTTGCTCGAGATGCTGCAGAAAATTCATGCAACTACAATGATTCCTCCGAACTGTTCTTTGCGTTTGAAAATGAAATTTTCCATGAACGGGGGAAATTACACGCTTATGCCACTTTTTGATGAGCTAGCTGTATCAAATATGTGGTGCATAATTCAGATAGATGGTATGTCCACGCTGGAGATATACATTGAGGAATTCATATGTGATGCTTCTGCTACTCCATCAACATCAAATGCTGTTGTATCTAGGCATGGTGTCAATGCAGGTGTCAATGCAGGGAACTCCTCAATTGCTTATGTACTGGACATGGTTATAGAGGAAGAGGGTAGGTATTTACACAATGGTGCATCATTTGTGGATGAGCAGGGAAGTGATGATGATGCTGGCGAGAACATCAATGGTGATGACATGACAGAATCTGATGAAGATGATGGTGATACTGTCACGACAACTGCCCCATCTAGCCACTTTACTAGAATATATGATCTCCTTGAAGGCTTTACTGATGCGTGGATGAGTGGATCAGGTATGAAAAGGTTTACACCTGAAGGTGAGTTTGAGGTCGGCCAACAGTTTGACAACAAAGAACAAGTCATCAATATGGTGAGCTTGTATTCTATCAAACGGAACCAATTTTATCGGGTGCTAGAGTCCGATAAATACAAATAGGTGGCAGAGTGCAAGAGGAAGAAAGGACATGATTGCCCCTGGAGAATACGCACCACAAAGAACAAAGGCAACCTTGAAAGCTTCACAGTTGTGCGTTGTCCTGTACCTCATTCTTCTACCTATGTTGGCAACACCGACAGTACTGATCACGTGGCGATGACATCAGATTTCATTGCTAAAGATGTGATTGACATTCTTCGCACTGATCCTTCCCTTAAAGTGCATACTATCATTGAGATATTGAAGGAAAAGTATGAGTATATACGGTATCATACAAGAGAACATGGGTGGGCAAGCAAAAGGCCATTGCAGAAATATTTGGCGGTCCCATTATAGTGGCATACCATGGCCTTGATGGACACCCTGATGAGTCCGTTTTTAGACACACATTTGATGCGTGTTGCGATCGGCTTTTGATGGTTTTCCTAGCTTTAAGGTGTTACAAGTGTCAATTTTAGCTCAAGTTATGTTTACCAGGCGTTGGTTCGAGTTTTGTGTCATTTGGAGTCAAAATCAAGAATTTAGAGTCCGACGCCGGCATTTGAGAAGCAATTGGGATGATTCGAGATGAAATCGAGAGTGTATTGAGATCTTTGGAGGTCACCAGGAGGTGTAGGATGAAGTTTGATGGCAAAAGAGCTCTAGGATGGGCTACAAGATCAAAAGAAGATGAATGAAACTTGAAAACAACGATCAGGATGACTATCTGTCAATCGTTCAAGCATATCTATTTGTAGAAGCATCAAATGTACACGATTCAAGTTCCATATGAAAGCTAAATTCAAGGGCTACAGATCATATGGAGACACCTTTGCGAGAATCTGAGAGGAAGAAGGTGAAAACAGACGATGAAGTCAGATGATCCCTGTTGCAATGTCAGAATGCGACCTTCCACCGTTTTGATCATATCTCTTGATTGAATGATTCAAATCCAATTAGGAAAGTTGTGGTGGATAGAGGACTTCATTATATACAACTTTCATGAATGAAGTTTTGTCAAATTCGGACGAGAAAAGTACAGGCACGGTCGTGCTTGGGAGATAGGCACGTCGTGCATGAAGAAGAAACATGTACCAGCCCGCTGCCTTCCACGCTCGGCCGAGCGTGCCGGGACGCTCGCCGAGCGTGGCCCCGAAACACGCGAAGTTGCTCCGGACGCTCAGCGCCACGCTCGACGAGCGTGGGCGCCGAGCGTGCCCCTTTTTTGTCCCAGTTCTGTCTGAATTCATCTGTTTTCTATAAATAAGGCCTCCTTTCTCCTGTTTAAAGGTGGCGAACTTATTCATTGTTTTCTGCTATTTTACTCCAAGACCCTGAGATTATTTGTAAGTTCATCTTTTTAATTATTTCTATTCATCTCAATTCTGTTGATTCTTCAATTATGAATTGTGAGTAGTTTAATTAGGGATTTGGGATTGATGAAGGGGTTAATCATGATGTCTGGCTAGATTATTGATGGATTAATTGCATGAATGCCATTTAATTTGTGTTTGAATAATTTAACTGATATCTCTTGTAATCTAGACCGCAGCTAGAATTACAATTGCATGTAGAATGAGTTAAGAGAGATCTAATTTATTCTAGGACACTTTCACACATACTTAATCGTTCGCTAAGATATTAGTAGCGATTAAGGAGCCGTAAGCTCACTCGTCTTGGCAATAATTTAGTTCTCTACGCTGCGAGAGCGGTAAGAACTTAGTAATGATTAGCTAGGCTCAATTAAATCAACATTCATGTAATTAGGCCTGATCTACTAGAAATCTGATTATCCCAGAATCAATCCCTGTTCCCTTCGTCGTTAATTAGAAAGAAACTAAACTTTTATTTTATCGTTCATTCGCATAAGTTTAATTTTGATTCACCAATCAATCTCGCACAATTGCATTTATTTTATTTATTTCCTTTTAATCGCTGAATTTATTTAATCTTTAATTCTCTTTTGTCCGTTCCTGTGAAGACGATACTCGTACTTTCAACCAATTTACTACATTATTTTCAAGTGCGAGATAACACACATCACACCCACTGCCTGATGAGCCTCCACGTCTCCTGGGACCACATCATGTACGGGGCGAGGACCCTGTGGGCCGTCGGTATGTTTTCAATCGTTTGTATTTATGTTATTGTATGTTGAATATAAATGTATTAATAATATTCATATTAATATATGATACATGAATGGTTAGATGGCTATTTGCTGATCTATGTCGCACATCATCGGCTTCTGGGCTCGGTGTCTACAGGGATGCATTTGATCGGATGTCTGAGGATCAGGTATGGTGTGCGTAATATAACATTAACTATAATATATATGTATAGCATAAATACTAATTTTGTATCTTTATGAAACATATTACATGGATGCCGTATACAGATGCGATGTTTGCACAGTTGCCCCCCGCTGGACGAGAGCATTCTCACATATGGCGGGCACGTGTGTCGTTGATATGTTTTGACATTGTTGAGCTTCATTTGCCTGATCGTGTATTGCGACAGTTTGGGTATGAGCAGGTCATTCCGGCACCTATCGACATTTATGTAGAGCTTCATAGGCTGGATAGGCGTGGGAAGCATATAAAGGATTGGGCACTCAGACATGTCTGATACGTCACTATGAGTGAGAGGCGAGTTGAGTTTGTTGTGACTGGGACACCGACATTTGTCCCATCTGTTTCGGGAGACTACATGGGATGGTATTACAACATCACTCGTTTGTTTGTGTCTCCTTCGTTCAGACTCCCTAGTCATCATTATCAGTCTAGCTCCTTGGCTTTGCATCTGACGGTGAGTATATTACTAATTACTAAAGTAAGTTATTTTCTTTATTTAACCTTTTTATTTGTTTCTAACTAATTGTAATTGTGATTCATATTTCAGACACGAGCTTTGCAGCGTATACATTAGCGGGCTACTTCCACAGAGAGTTATACGCATGACGTGGACATGTACGGTCAGGCTTTGACGAGCATTGCCTCGTTGTGTTCAGATGTGTTGGGGCGAGTCGACTATGACCATCTTATACATATGCCCCCATCTCAGGATATGCCATCGACATTTAGTGCAACGGCGGCTTCATCATCCCAGACTCAGCATGAGAGAGTGGTTTTTCAACCACGACAGCGGCGTAGGCGTAGGCAGCAACAACAACATCTCCATGACCAAGACGATCAAGAAGACCATGAGAACTTGTAGTTTGTCTTTTGTATTGAAGTTTTTCTTGTACACTGGATGTTGTAGGAACAATTGACTTTATTTTACGTATTTCCACCTGTAAACTCTTTTATGATGTGTTGATGTGTTCGGTTATGAATATTAGATGACTGTACTGTGTTATGAATATTGGATAATTGTACTGTGTTTTACTAGTTATGAATCTACGGTTTTGTATCTTATTTGTATCGGCTATGTATGTGGTGTTTTGTATGTTGTTGAGAGCAGGTGTTATGTATGTGTTTGTGAGCAGGTGTGTTGTATGTTTTGTAATGTGTTGTATCTGGTTTGAATTTAGTGGTTTTTGCAGTTTCAGGGTGTAATTTGCCTCCAGGCACGAGCGTGCCTCCCTGCCACGCACGATCGTGCCTGGCTTCCAGTAGCTGGTTCGTTAGCCAGTCTTCAAGGCAAAGTTGCCAAACGGTTGGGCGACTTATAAGTCGCCAAACCGGATGGCGACTTGTAAGTCGCCCAACCGTTTGGCGACTTTGCCTGACCATGGTTAAACCCAACAGTAGATTGGTAAATACTTTTAACCCAACATTATTTTCGTAATTAATCAATTAATTAGCATTAATTCTAAAAAAACTCCAAATTTGACAATGATCCACTAATCTGTGTAAAATCTTGACTTATATATTATATTTAGAGAGAAAAACAATGAATGTATTTTGTGTATGAGTTTTTAATGAGATTTCAATAAAAAAAAAAAGGTCATCTCGCATATTTAAAGCTCTACCATATCTTTGACCTCTAACTTTAGACATAGATAATCCATACTTAGTAAAAAAAAAAATATTAAAGAAATTGTAGTGACAATGTCAATGACATGTCTAACTTCAAGGAATCGATCCATTACAATTTTTTGATCGTTTGCATTTCTCATTATAATTATCATATAATTATCATCTTATATATTACGACCTCCGTTCTCTTTTAAATGTAACATTGGACTTTTTTCACTATTCACATGTTCTACTTTGATTTTATTTTACTAGTATTTATTAATTTATTATAGATTAATTTTTTTAAAAACAATCGACAAGGGAGAGAGCTAGGGTTTGCAAGTCCGCCGCATAAGGTGCGCGGCTGCTTTTCTCCCCTTCGCCGGATGCGCCGCCGTCGCTGAAGGTTTGTCATCGTGAGAAGGTTGGTGAATTCCACATGTGATAATCTTACTCAGGTTTTCTTCCCGGTATATCCAGTGTTTTTGTTCCCCTCGATTGTATGGTGTTTCTGATCTGTCCCTGATAGCTTTGGCCAGTCGGGTGTGGTGACTGCGTTGATGGGATGTGTGAGTAAGAACTGCCACGTGTTAGGGAATCTAGCCATGGTCCAAGTGCCGGTGGTCAGTATGGAGGTTGATGGAACCGAACTAAAAAACGGCTCTGTGGCGGTGCTACTGGATTAGCACTGCCTGGATTCTCTTAGATTTTGTGAGCGGGTTGCTTCCTTAAGATGTGGCTGGACAAATCTCTTCTCCCTTCCCGATGGCTGGTAAAATCGGAATGGGGTCTTCGGATGTGGTTGATTAAACCTTTTCTCCCTTCTGGTGCCTGTAAAAATCAAGAGATTTGATTCTATTTGTTCTTTTCATGTTCATAAATCTAGTTTTATGTCCATTTATTTTAGTAGCAAGTATAGTGATGCTATTAGATTAGCATACCATAATGTGGGGGTTAGCGATCTTGACGGGGCCTGAAGGGCTGGTAGTTCTATGTCTCACCTCAGGGTAGCTCTGAGCTATTGGTTTGCTTTGTCTCTTGTCACTTTCATTATTATTTATAAGTAAGTGTTCTCTTTTAAAAAAATAATACGGAGAATTATTAAATTCCTCTCATATTAAATTTTAAAAATCTAATTTTTTTAATTTTTACTATGAAGGAATGAAAAATATCGATGATCAAACTTGTGCATTGACAAACATGAAAAGTGTACGGTTGCAATTACAATGACTAATGTTTTTCTCTAATGCTCTGTTAAAGCACTTTTTGAGAAAAAGTGATTAGTAGTAAAAGTTGGTAGTGTTTGGTAAAATAAGTGTCTTTTGTGTAATAGAAAAAGTAAAAAGTAGATTCTACACGAAAATTGAGAAAGTAAAAAGGCCTTTTTATTCCAATATTACTAAAAATAGGATAAAAGATAAAAAAGTGATCTGTTTTTTAAAATTCTAAAAATGTGACCAACATCACAATTAACCCTGCAGTGTAAAGTGACTCCGGGCAAAGTGACTATGCCCAAAGTGACCCCACCAACCACAGTGACCGTCCCGCCGGTCATAGTGACTGCCCCGCCGCCACAATGACTGCCCCGCCACCACAGTGACTACCTCGCCGCCACAGTGACTGCCTCGCCGACACAGTGACTGTCCCGCCGCCACAGTGACTGCCCCGCCGCCACAGTGACCGTCTCGCCACAGTGACTCCGGTCACAGTGACTCCGTGACAGTGACTTCCTACCCATCGCCATAGTGACTGCTTGCCCAACTCAGACCACCATCGCCACTTTTTGTCCGCCGCCGCCACCACCGGTCACCCCCGCAGGCCACTGACACCGATCAATTACAAACTCAGTCCAACCACTCACAACTACCTAATCTCATAATAATCACTGGTGGCCAACACCGCCGGCGACCACCACCTCCACCGTTGTCATCCTCTAGTAGCCGCCATCCATTCAGAAACCGCCGCTGCCGCCCTGCCCCCTCCCTAACCCCAACCACAACCCCCTCTCAAGCTCGCCTACGATCCCCTGCCACCTCCCCAACCCCCTCCGATCCCCTGCCACCTTCCCAGCCCCCAGCTCGACCCCCCAGCTCCCCTACCCTAGATCTAGCCCAAATCGGATGCAAACAGCCAGATCCCCAACCCCCTCCGATCCCACTGCCACCTCTCTAGCCCGACCGCCAGCTCCCCCACCCCAGATCTAGCCCAAATCGGGTCCAAACACCCTAGATCTGTGTATTCCGGGCATAATAAAGGAGAAGACATCGGAGGTGAGCGATGGATGCCCGCCTTGCCTCGAGCTTCTCGGAGTTCTCGCCGCTAGTCGGAGCTCCTCTGTGCCGGTGGTCTACTGTGAGAGCATCGCCAACCTCCCTGATGAAGTATTTTGCCTTCTCTAGTTGTACGATGGCCGATTTTGTGAGGGGGTGAGAGGGGATCTGATGGCCGACTGAGATAGAGATGCGTACGTACGATTGCGAGAGAGACGGAGGGAAAGGGTTAGTGTGCGGTTGTGTGGAGAGAGGTGCGTGCGGAGAGATGGACGGGTAACATTTGTGGAAAAAGAAAAAAAAGGTCATATTTCTAGAAATTGAAAAGTCAAATGTGATAAGCGGGTCATTTTTTAAATTGATAGTGTTTAGTAAAATAAGTGCTTTTTCCTTAAAAAAAAAGAGTCAAACTCACTTTTCTTGATTGCAAACAAACTAGGGCACAAGTTTACAACAAGTAGTGATATAGAATTTCGGGATGAAACTTGTCTTGTCCCCATACGCCTTTGGTCCTTCCGTGGTTGGGGCAATTTGACTACTCTTGTATCCCAATTAAATGCATCACAATTCACTTCAATAGCCTTTAATGGATTTGATTTTCCAATCTAACTTTGTACTTTTAACATTTGTCCCGTTTATTAACATGATCCACCTTGACTCGATCAATGGCGGGTTTTCGGCTGTAATGCTTTGGCGAGTTCATATTATGGAGCAATGGAGAACATTAATGCAAACATGGAAGATATATCAATTCTTTGAGAAGTTTTATCCTTATCCTCTAGGTGCTAGGGCCCTTGGCTGTACTAGTAATTAAATAACTACTGCCAATTTGGCAATTTCTATGCATATATTTATTGATTACAAATAAATTTTTTTTATCGCCCGACTTGTATTTCAGACATTAATTTAATAGCTCTGCTATGTGATATTTCTAGTCGGCCAAAGTTACGGTTACCAAACTTAACCGTACTTTAACCTCAACTTCAAATTAAATATAAATTTTGCACTTACAAGAATTGAATAAAGTGAAAACAAAAAGAAATAATTAAATAAATATGATTAAAGTAAAAATGATTTACAAAAATATGATTAGTGACTAGAGTAGTAATGAAATTATAGTAATTCATGTTCAAGTTTTGATCTTAAATTAGTACAACACCACATTGTAGTAATAAAGTCATATTTATATAAATATGTTTTATTTTAGCAATATTCTTGTAAAAAACTCAAACTAAAAAGTATATAAAAATACACGATTTAACTAATTATATAAGATTTATTTCCACTTTTAGTCCTATGAATTTTATGTCATTTCCACATTTAGTTCACGTCTTTTATTCTTGACCATTTGCTATCCACCGAAATTGTTGTCGGAAGGACCACCGAAATTGTTGCCGGAAGGACCATGTGTGGGAGAAAACACAATACTAATGTACCAAAAATGGTCAAAGTAAAAAATGTGGATCAAATGTGGAAATGAAATAAAATTCATAGGACCCAAACTGAAATTAATTCAATTATATAACTATTTGTATAGTCTAAAACTAACAAATTTAGATAAATTAATAAAGTAAGAAATCAACCATCTTTTTTCTCCTTCGATTTCCACCAATCATACTAGCCCTTAAGCTCATGGGAGAAATATGAATTTATGTGCTCCCTTTTTAAAAATAATTGACGTCTTTTAGAACTATGTGCATACGAAGTATAATTTAGAAATTGAAGTAGATTCTTCTACGATAGAAAGTACGGAGCAATTTTTCTACCATTATTAATGTTTTATACGGAGTATAAGCTGCTTTAATTTATTTGAAGGTAAGCGTGCTGATTTTAATATGATAATGCATAAACCCCCGCATGATTAATATTTTTATATAATTTAGAGATTTTGGCACATTTATTTGTATGTTAAATTATAATATTAAGAAAAGTGATTTTAAAATTATTAAATTTATTTACAAAAGAATTCTGCCGCGCATGAATAATCATCACACATGAAGGTTTACCATATTTTTGTTCTAAGTTACATAGGCTAATGTAGTAATGTGTTATATATGTGTATCACAAGGAGGTTTAGTGCATTGACTCTTGAATGGTGTAAGAAGTTGTACCCAAAAAAATCGTGTACAATTGGTGTCACATTTTAAAATCCGCGTGCTCAAACGAATTGAAAGTTTCCCCAACCATGGATATCGAAAGTGAGAGTAGATTATTCTCAATTTCCAGTCCAAAAATATCCTTGGAACAGCGTTGGTGGGGTGATCTAAGGCCACCAAGAGTTTATTATGATAAATAAATGTGATAAAGCACATTATGGGAGGGTAGAAATATAAGAAGATTTGTGTTTAGCAGTTAATTTAGGTGGGGAAATGTAGATTGTGCTCTTGTCCTATATTTGAATTTGGACAATATGTTACGTTACTAGTATATTCCAATTTCGAAATATCCTTGAATTGTTGTGGAGTATATCCGAGAAGTTTCTGAATGGGAAAAGTTTCAGAAACTTTTGAAGTACTAGGACTGGACTTTGAGTCTCCGTCACTGACATGTAATACTCCGTTATTAAAACGTGAATCAATTAAATACTACATCCTGGAAACAAGTTCTCACTTTTCTTAATAGAATGTTCCAAAATAAAGTTCACATTTCCTTATTTGGCAAATTATCTACATCAAAACAATGCAAAACAGTGTCAAATAGTGCAAAACAATGTCAAACAGTGTTGAAACAGTGTCAAAGTCAACTAGAGAACTTGTTTCCAGGACGAAGGGAGTATGATGTATGGAGTTGATCATTTAATGATGTCATAGAAATGACGATTGAGATTTTGAACTTTCACTATTACATCAATCTTTTTGGATTGTGATTTTCATGGATTTTTATGGAATTGTATAGATTCATTAGATTCTAATGAAATCCATGAAATTTGAAATCCCCTCCTTCACACATGTAACTTCAACACCACCACCTATTCCTTCCTCCACCTATTCCTTACTCCTTTACCGGAGGCGTTAAATTAAGGGTGATAAAATATTGAAACAGTAAATTAGGATATGATCTCAAATAATTTTTAAGTTAAGTGATTTAGAACCTATGTGCATTGTGCAAAGATTGGAGTCGTCATATTTGACGAGACTCTCACACTGTCGTAGTCAGAGATCTCAATCCAATTGATTTACTAAGTCATCGACTCATCGTTGTGCTACTCATGCGTCGTCTCAAACTTCATTTTGCGAATTGTGTTAATTGTCGAGTCAAGGAATTAATATCAGAAAGTTCATGAAATAAGAATAAGAATAATTTCCAATTTCAAACCAACATTAAGATTTTCCTCTAAATATATATACGTCAATATCACCTTGAAATTTTACTATCATACCTTGGTATCATCAAGCTCTAATGTGGTAGTATTATGGTTTTAATTGGTATTAGTTTCTAATAACCATGACATATATAGTTACTCTTATTTAAAGAAGGTATATATAATGCTCTGATTCATGCCATTCTTTCACTTCTCATACAAGAGAATGAAGTAATTGGTAAAACTGAGGCAAGGGTTGGATGAGTTAGTTTATTCTTTAATACATCATTCTATGGAATTTGATGATTTGAAGATCAAAGGGCATAACAATTCTTGTAGACTTATGGGCTGATCACTTAAATCACTATCCTAATCATTAAAGTATAAAGAGTTATTGTTAAAGTATTTGTCCAACACCAGAAAGATATAAAACAATAAATATTATATAAGACATTAGACTACCTCTTTTATAGGTTGATCTTTTAGGATTAAACATCGGTCTTAACATGGTCTCATAATCAAGTCTGGTTGTGATTTGACTGCTTGTTTAGTACTCGTTGATTAAGAGTAGCTTTGTTAAGGGTCTATTTAACCACTTATACACCACGATATTGTTCCGCTCAGTTCGAATTGAGGAATGTATCGAAGTATTTCACACCGGAAAACTGTAAAACAATAAAATATTATACGGAGTATAAGACTTTGATTTACTCCTATCAAGTTAACCTTTTAACGTGAAACTCCGAGTCTTAACCGTTATAATTGAGTCCATGATCTTTTCTTTTGATCATATACTTATCATTATTTCGTAATCAAATTCTTCACAGTTGTTGTGTACGAACGTAACAGGAATAATAAAAGGCTACAAGCAATTCACGCCATGGCCGGTGCAAAAGTCATCTATCTAGCTCTGGAATTTGGCTTTGCCCTTCCCGATCATTAATTTCTGTCGCACGTTAACCGGATAGTTTATGTGTATGTTTGAAATGGTTTGGCCTTGGACAGGTAGTGAGGTACTAGTCGAACTTTTAGGTCAAAGTTTCTTGACATCAAACTTTAATTATGATATGAAGTTTACACTACGGATACATGATAACACAAAAGCAGTCTTAATAAGTAATGTTGTTTGAAATAATTATTTGAAGTGATACATTTTGATTACTTAGTAACGAGTAAATTTTGCAACTCAAAACTTATGAAAGATTCTATCGTAATTGTTTGAAAAAATGAACTCTTTGATCTAGTCATATTTGATACAACAAATGACCGTGACTAATTAGTTCTAAAACCAAGAGACCTTTTCTAAGAAGTAATTCAAAATATCTATGCTACTCAAAAAAATCTTAAGGTTTTATTACAATTCTTAAAAGTGTTGTACTTCATATTAAATACTAGTATGTAATTAGGTGCATGTTTCTAGATACATAAAATAGTACAATAACTGTACTCCGTGATATACTGGCATTAGCCCGCCAAACATGCATGCATTGCACTTAGCTTGAGTGATTTGTAATAGTAGACAGTTAATAAATAATTACGTTGCAGACTTTATAAAATAGAGAATTTTGCCCCAAATAGGAGTAGGAAACTACCTAAAAGCAATAATAGGAGTATTAATTAAATATTCCCTGTATAGGAGTTATTTACTCCTACTTATATTCCCGTATGTAAGTCAAAAGACTTAATTACCCCTCATTAATATTTAGTTTCATGCAGCTTCTGTGGAAACTCCCAGAGGTTTTGTTCGTTAGACTTTGGGGTCGTCTATGTATTGCGATTTTCCTTCTAAGCATTCCGCCATTCTTAGTTTTGTGAATTGAAGCCAGACGCTATGAAAATTTATCTTCATCTTCTTCATGAACTTCTTCTGCCGCTGATGTTTCTGCTAGTTTTGTGAATTGAAGCCAGACACTATGAAGATCTTTATCTTCTTCATGAACTTCTGCGGCCACTGATGTTTCCTTGTGAATTGAAGTCCTTCGCTGGTGTTTTCTGAATTGAAGCTACACAAGCAAAAATTAATCTTCCTCTTCTTCGTAAAGGCTTTTGGTTGTTTTTCAGGTATTAATTTCAATTTCTTAAATCGTTGTGCTAATTGCTTTAAGTTCATCTTCACATGTCGAAATTTGTTGTTTCATTGACTACATTGTGCTTATTGTTTTTGAATTGCTATTGATCAATTTTGATTGCTTTTTCATTGAATTTGATTCATTATTCTCTGTTTACGTATTTGTTGCACTTTGTATGTACTAATTCTCTGTTTATTTGCACATCTCATTACCTATCTGTTGTTTTTGGGTTTGTTTTCGCTATAATTAGCTTTTTCTTTATTTTTTGTATTGTGATTCGTAGTTATCTTCAAAGCATTGACAATATGTATTACGTTGACTTGGTCTTAGCAGAAACATGGATGCCTTATACTAAGATCACGCCAATTTTATGACAGAATGACAACAAGATCGATTTGCAACATGGATGACTTATGATAGATTGATTTGCAACGTTTTGGAATTCATGTGGTTTTTCTTCTCAATTGTTTTTCTGTTACATTTGTCTTTCGTTTTCACATTTTCTGTCACTCATTTTACTACCGTTTGTCATTCTTTTTTTGTCTTTTTTGTCAACGGTCTTTTTTTCAGTTCAATGGATGCACAGAGACTTATTATGCTCAAGTTGAATGGTAGTTTGGATTCTGCGTTTATGTTCACCCATACAGACACTTGTGCTATTCCTGTTTCTTATGTTTCAACGTATTCATCGTTTATTGAAATGTTCACTCCCATCATTGTTCAATATAAACCAGATCATAATATCAGACTCTCCTACTTGGTTAAAATTTGTCCACCTCCTGTTATTGTTAATGATGAGCCCACTTTTAGATTTTACCTTCAGCTGAAGTCGTCTTTGCAACCTGATTTTCAGAAATATCCTTTATGGGTAGAGTTCTTCCCTATAAGTGTTGTTTCTGTTTAGCCTGTTCCATCACCTAACACATTTCATCAGTCACCATTTTCTGGCATTTTTTCTTCCGCTTTTGGTGATAGTGAACATCCTGTTTCAGAAGACAGTGATTCCTTCTCAGATGACTCTCTTCCAGTATCACCTCAACCTCAATATAACTTCCACAATTCTGAAATTATCACTCATAATCATCCAACTTCCATTGTACTTCATGCTATATACAGCACTATGAGTGACCTATCATACCACTTGAAGATGTATGCCATTGCTAATGGTTTTCAATACAGAGCTCTGACCTCAAGGAAAATCTGTTTACATGTTATTTGTGTCGACGTTAAATGTAAATGGGGCATTCGTGCTGTCAAATTAGATGGTGTTGCAATGTTTCAGATCCACAGGTGATTTCTAATACTCCTTACTGTTTCTCTATCTTTTATTTATTACTTCATTATTACTACTTCCATAAATACCATGTCATTATACCTTATTTTGCATTTTTTTAATTGCAGAATTATCATGTACTTTTACTGCATTGTCATTACGATGTCATTTTATTTTTATTTTCCATTGTCAGAATGCCATGCAATTTTGTCTTTCATTAATTCTTTTTCATTTTCTCCTGCGCAAGTTTAATCCTGTACATGTTTGTTCTATTGATTTCAGACAAGGAAAGCATAGACAAGCAAAATCTTCTGTCATTGCAAAATTAGTTGCTCATAATTTTTTGGACGCTTCTACAGTCTCATACACACCCAAACAAATCAGAGCTGATATGAGCATGGAATATGGAATTTCCATGTCATATAAGAAGTCATGGAAAGCTCGCAAACAAGCAATGGAAATGCAATGTGGTTCTGATTTTGATTCCTACCAACTGTTGCCTTCAATTGGATACATGCTTGATAAGACTAATCCAGGTTCTAAGATTACTCTTAGTATAGGTGATGATGATGCTTTTCAATATTTCTTCATGTCCTTGACTTCTTGTATAAATGTGTGGCAATATTGCAGACATGTTCTTATTATAGATGGATCATTCATGAAAGCTTATTATAAAAAGACATTGTTGACATCTTGTTCCCAAGATGCAAACGATCAAATCATTTCTATTGCATTTGCTATTTGTGACTCAGAAAGTAAAGCATCGTGGTACTGGTTTTTATCTAAGGTCTGTGCGTGTATTCAATACCGTCATGATATCTGTATCGTATCTGATAGGCACAAAGGTATTCTTAGTGCTGTTCGTAAAGTCTTTCCACATGCTATCCATGGGTATTGCGTTGAGCACCTATGTCGCAACATGACTTCAAAATTTAGTGGAGCCTCAAATGGTTTGGGTTGGAAGTTTAGGGCTGCGTATATGGCATCAACTCTGAAGGAGTACGAACAATATTTGTCATTGCTTGATACTGAAGATGTTAGAATTTGTGCATGGCTTGATAAAATTGGTGGTGAGAAATGGGCAAAGTGTCTGACTGGTGCATGGAGATTTAATGTAGTGACCTCCAATTGTGCAGAATCATTAAACAGTCTTAACGTTTGTGCAAGAGAATACTGTGTGTCCAAAGTTGTTGATTTCTTACGTGAAAGAATGCAACAATGGTTTATTGAACGAAGAGAAAAAGCAGAATCTACACATACCATATTGTCTGAGAAATATGAAAAACTTCTTGTTGTGTTACAGTTAGAGTCAAGGTGTATGAAAGTATTACCTATCGTTTTCTCTATTGTCCTTTTTCAATTTAAGATACTATTCTATAATAGTTTCTGCCATGCACTGGTGTTTGGCATTTCAGATTAAGATTGCCATTACCGAGTACAGATTGCCATTCCTATGTTGTTTCTATCACTACTAGAAAAATGCCTTACAGTGACACTTTTATAGTGACACTTTCTGATAAAATGCTACTAATGACATAAAAGTGTCGGTATTTTCCAACGGAACTACATATAGCATCACTTAATGACACACGACTTTTTTTACGGAGCATATTTGAGGACGCGCGTCACTATTCATATTACTTATGGGCCGGCCTTCAAAGTTTATTATACGGAGTAATACACTTGGCTTTTCTTCCCTCTCCCATTTCAGACTGATGAACATACATCAGCTCAGCTGTCTTCTATGAACCCTAGCTAACTCATCGATCGATTATCACCTTTTCTTGGCCCAGCATTGAGACTACATCTGCTCTACCATCTTCTTACAACCCAATCGATGGCGGAGAGCCTGGCGAGGCTTTCAGAAATAATGTCGTAGCTGATCGACTCCATTGATTTCAACGCTGATATCGAGATCCACCTAGGAGTTCTTCCTACTAGACACCGTCAAATCCAGATTCGTCGTTGAGGCTATGCTGAAGGGTGAACCATTAGAAGAGAGTGATGACAAACTGGCCGGACGCTTCCCTTGGCCATGACCATGACAAGGAGATGACAGTCGTTGAGCCCAATTCATATCATATTGAGCGAGGTTTTTAGGCATTATAATATCTAGTAATCTTGCAATTGAAGATATATTTATTGCATTATTTGATTTTTGAAGTTTATCTCAGGTGGTGTTTTCATCCTTAAGCTGACCAAGATTTTACCCTGTGTGCTTGTTGAGCATGGATGCCGTGAACTTGAAGTAAGAATCACTCGATCACAATCAGAGTCTCCAAACAATTTCCATTGTGAATTTGTTGTGTATGGTTTTCTTTCTTGCCTATCTGGTAAATTTTAAATTAAACTCTTACTATTACAAGAGTCAAGTATATTCATATTATTAACACAAATTGCAGGTGAGTTCTTTGTACCTGGAGCTTAAAGTTTTACGTGTTTCATTAGTGTACAGACCTATTCTCTTAGTTCTTATGCTTTGGTTGTTCTTGCACCACAATTTGTTTGAACAAATGCCTGAGACAAGCATTTTCATTTTACACATCTTTTAAAGTGATTGACAAGGTTTCTTTTGTTGGTTTACTTTTTTATTATACCTTTGATGACAGTTTTTTAGTATAGAGAATTAGGTTACTGAGGTGGAATTTTTTTATTAAGTCAGTCACTTATATATAAAAACAAGTTGTCATTTGTATTTCCTGTGTAAAATAGTAAACCAAGTAAAAGAAAGTATGCCTTGTCTTTGTTAGTCAGGATTCGACGACTCTTTAGATTTATTTCTTTTATCTTATTGCCTTGTCTTTCTTATTCGAAGTAATAAGAGTATCTTATCGGTATCCTTGTATTTGCATATTTGGTAATTTTTATAATTCCTTCTTTGTATTCTCCACCTATATCTACTTCAGTACCTCATTTAATTGTAATTCTTAATTTTTAACCTAAAACTAATGATAAGATTAGTTATGCTTTTTAGGCCATAAAATTTTTCAGAAGCCTTAAACAGTATCCTTAGGCAACAATGGTAGAAGTTGATATGTTTTAACTGTTTGGATGGCAGGATACGAGTGGCAATCCATAAGTGTATATGTTTACTAAGTATATTGTTACATCATGGTATCCTCATTCCAATGGATTTTGAATTTTATATGGTCTTAACAGGTGCTTGAAAACCAGGGACCAAGTTGATTCAATTTACTATGCTAAGGATTGTCTCTAGCAATCTCTCTTTAATTGGTCCATATTACTAAGCACAGAGAGCAATTCCTATAATGAAAGGACCAGAAAAAACAAATATGGTGGTGTGGACTATGGACCATTTATTTAACATTTTTCTGACACTTGAAGCTCATTTAATCTTGTTATTTTTTTTGTATTGCAGGTTATTAAGGAGAAACAAGATCAGGTCCAGGGTGATGCCTACACAAATGTGCTTGTTTGTAGATCAGGTAGGTTGTAATATTGCATCCTTACGTTAGCTAGTAGATTACTCCTACTTTTTAATATATTAATTTTTTGTTTTATAAGCCTTCATTCTTGATGTGTAGGCTGCTTTTACACTAAAGAGTGTAAAAAATCGTCGATGTTTCCTCACACATTATAGAGGGTATGTCAGGTTCCCATGTTTTACTTTTCAAATGTGATGAAATTCTGGATATGGAATTCATTGTATTTTTTACATTAGTAGATTAACATTTTAAGTTTTTACTAATTTGGGTTATTCTTTACTCAGCCAGAATATGAGAGAAAAACAAAGAGGTTGAGCTGATAGCATTATTCGGTATTCATTGCATATTAATTGCGTCTTGATCATGCTACTTTTTACTATTACGTTACATTTTGCTCTAGCCTTTTTGGAATGCAAGGCTTCAAAAACTAAAATAGTAACCTACAATAAATGTATATGATGTTGTTTTCATTTCATGTTTAAGCAATGGAGTATAAATTGTTGTTTTTCGGTGCAGCTCATAGTTATTGGAAAGTCGGTAATGCTGTCTGGAAGAAGGAATTGGGTAAAATTAAGCTTCTGTATATACTTTTTTATTTGCATAGTAAGTAATATCCTTCACTAATAATTATTAATTTTTGAATTTTGTGCTTTTAAGGGGTTTCATCAAATAACCGTTTAATAAGTTCTTTTTAACTTGTAGTTTTCTTTTGACAAGTTTAATTTGTACTACCTCCGTCCCATTTTATGTGTCCTAGTTTGACTTGACATGGTTATTAATGAAGTGGTTGAAAAAAGTAAAAGTTGTGGTTAAGATTTGAGTATAATAAAGTGAAATGGTATAGGTCACAAATTTCTTTCCAAAAATGGAAAGAAGACACTTATTTTGGGACAACCCGAAAAGGAAAGTAGGACAGGTAAAATGAGACGGAAAGAGTAGTTCTTATATTGATTTCCTTAATATCAGATTTGGTATTAATACTTTTTTTACAGTGATTTGGTATTAATACTTAGTTACAGGTATTTACTTACTATAACTTAATTAATGTGCTTTATTTGAAGTTTGTTTTAATTGTTTTCTTATCAACTAGAAGATGATAGCAATCCAGATTAGAAGATGATAGCAATCCAAATTTTGTGGTTGAAGTGGTTGCTCTTCTTTGAGGATTCTGAAGGGATTATCTACTGTTGTTATGCAGCAGCGAATTAATTGTAGACTTTAAGCAGGCAGATGCCATTGCTCACCAATTCAAGGGTAGCTCTTCCAGTATCACCAATTCAAGGGTAGTTCTTCCAGTATAGCTGCACAAAGATTTAAGAATGCATGCTTGTGTATGCGAAGCTCTGTGAATATGAGAACCTATTCTCTGAATTTCTAGTATGGATTACACATCTGCCTGTGTTTTTGTGTTTTGGCACATGTGCTTTTATTCTAGGTAGCATTTTGTTCTTGTTTATTATTATTTTTTGTGGGGTGTGTCCCTTTTAATTATGTAGTATGTACATTCACATGTATGTGAGAATTTGAGATGTAAATAAAAATGTTTGAGATTCTGGTTATTTAGTAGTACTAAATTTTTGTTATATGTTGTAATTGATGTATCATGTGAATGATTTTATAGTACGAAAAGGCCATTGAGTTTTATGATACCGTAGTGTCATTGAATTTTGTGATACCGTAGTGTCATCAAGTGTTGTGATACTGCAGTGTCATTGAGTTTTGTGATATCATAGTGTCATAATTTGGTGATACTATAGTGTCATAATTTAGTGACACTTTTAGTGACACTTTTTTAGTGTCACTAGATCCCACCTTCAGCGACACTTTTTTAGTGTCACAGAATCTTTTAGTGACACTAATTTGGTGTCACTGTAAGGCATTTTTCTAGTAGTGTATATATCCTATTATCTATTCTCATCTGTTTTTCTTCTGCCATGGCAACCTTCATTTCTTGTATTTTTTTATTTGTTGTTTTACCTCTTTGTTCGGTTTAGGTCAAGCCATCTTGTGAGTATGAGTTTGAAGTTATTGATAGGAAGTGTAGATGCTTTGTTGTGAATCTCAAGTCCAGAATTTGCACACGCAACCTGTTTCAGTTGGATCATTTTGTTTGCGTGCATGTTGTTGCTGCTATTGGTTCACGTCGTGGTTTATCATGTTACACTTTTATATCCCCTTACTACATACAAGCGAATCTTTTGGCAACATGGAGTGGCATAATGCATCCTATTGGTGATTTGCAGATTGGATCTTCAATTAAGGCTGCATCTGGTCCAACACATGCAGGTAAAATCCTTGTTTGGTCAATCTTTTCTTTCCAATATGTGGTATCTTGTACACATCCCTCCCCTTCACCCTCATTATTTCAGTCATACAACGACATTATAGAGTAAGCCACACATCATTCAAAGTTTTTGCCTCTAACTTTTCAAATGCATCTTGAACACATTTAACCAATTCAATAACTGTTTTTGGGGCAGACTCATGTTGCAATGACTGGATGACATTAAAAAAACCTAGATCTAGAACATTTAGATCAGGACTGTTTAAGGGTTGACATGTTAAATGAATGTCAAACCCATCAGCTTTTGCAGCTGCCTTAGAATCTAGGTCAGATGGGTTAATGTGAGGTTTGGCATTATCTTGTTGAATAAAAATAGTTTTGGTTCCATGAATAGGCCACTTAGATTTAATAGCTGGCACCAGTTTTTCAATTAGAAAAGCCTTTGTAATGTCTTTGGTGATGGATAACATAGGTTTAGTCTCAAGCACACCTGCCACTCTATTCTTGGATGCCCTCTTTGCTACCTCAATGACTGTGAAAGGGAAAATCCCTATATTTCCATTGAATAATACCTTTTCATTTGGACCAAATCTTGGCCTAGCCACAGCTCCCAAGAATATCACTTTTGTAATGAACCTTTTTTATTGACAAGTCCTGACCGGATCTATTTCAGCAGGGTGCAGGTAGTATTTTTGAGTAGTTTTACTTAAGAAAAACCATTTCTCATCTATTTGAACGTAGTTGTATAATACATCAAAGGTTGGGGTTAATCCAATACTTCTAGGGTTCAGTTCCAGTATACATAACTCTAACCTTTTGTCCAAATTTTCCTCGGTAAGAATAGGGGTAATGTAAAAAGTGTGGTGGTTTGTGTTTAAATGATAATATAGTATGAAAGAGAAAGGGGTAAAAAAATAAAAGTGGGGGTAAAAATGTATTTTGATTGAAAAAACTTACAAAAAATGAAAGAGGGACAGATAATTAAAAACGTCCCAAAACGGAACACGAGACAGTTAATAAAGAATGATAAAGAGTATATTCATTTGATTTTATATGAAACAATTACAAATTTATGACAAAATTTAAGATTGATTATGATAAAAAATGTGATCACATAAGTTTAGTTACTATAGTACTGAGTAGTATTTTAATTTCATTCATGAGAAAATTGTCAAATAGGTCCTCGAACTTTCATAAAAAAGTCAATTAATTCCTTCTATAGGAGACTCTGTCCGGTCGTCGCGATTTGGGGCGGTTTCCGGTGGAATTTTTTGATGAAATTTTTTGAGCATCTTATTCATCAAGTCTAGTTTACTCATACCAAATTTAAGCTAAAAAATTTTAATCGGGAGCGCATTCAAATTAATTCGAGAACGCAGAAATGCGCAGTTATCTTCAAGAATTAATTTGAATGTGTTCCCGATTGAATTTTTAGCTGAAATTTGGTATGAGTAAACTAGACTTGGTGAATAAAATGCTCAAAACATTTCATCAAAAAATTCCACCGGGAACATCCCCAAATCGTGACGGCCGGACAGAACCTCATATAGAAGGACTTAATTGACCCTTTTATGAAAGTTCGAGGACATATTTGACAATTTTCCCTTCATTCTTTGTAACATATGTTCAATTTTTTGCTTTTAATGACAATGATACTATAATTTCTAATAATTACTCTTTAGCCTAAATTTAACACAATTCCAACTTTTAATATTTATTCACTATTATTTGCCTCGAGTGTGTGAGCTCCGGTTCACTATTTAGACAATTAACTTTATTTTAGAATTCAATTTAAACTACAATTCAATTGAATATAAATATATAATGTTAAGACACGGGGTTCCATCCTAAAAGGTCAACCTGTTAGGAGGAGTAGCCCGAAGCTTAATATAGCACTCTAATGCTTCTCAATTTTTCGGTGGGGGACATTTAACACCCCTCCTCACGACCAGACACTTCGTCTGGATCGTGTCGTCATTCATTTTTTTTTTCATCGGTCGTCAATTTTTTTTTTCGTGTCGTCATTTTTCATAAGGGGCCCCACACCATGGATCGACTTGGCTCTGATACCATGTTAAGACACGGGGTTCCATCCTAAAAGGTCAACCTGATAGGAGGAGTAGCCCGTGTGTTAATATAGCATTTTGTTCATCCAAACGTTTCCGGTGTGGGACATTTTAACACCCCTCCTCACGACCAGACATTTCGTCTGGATCGTGCAATCATTCATTTTTTTTCATCGATCCGTTTTTTTTTCATCCGGCCATTTTTATAATCGTGTCATCATTTTTCATAAGGGGTGTTAAAATGTCCCACACCGGAAACGTTTGAATGAACAAAATGCTATATTAACACACGGGCTACTCCTCCTATCAGGTTGACCTTTTAGGATGGAACCCCGTGTCTTAACATGGTATCAGAGCCAAGTCGATCCATGGTGTGGAGCCCCTTATGAAAAATGACGACACGAAAAAAAAATTGATGACCGATGAAAAAAAAAAGAATGACGACACGATCCAGACGAAGTGTCTGGTCGTGAGGAGGGGTGTTAAAATTGAGAAGCATTAGAGTGCTATATTAAGCTTCGGGCTACTCCTCCTAACAGGTTGACCTTTTAGGATGGAACCCCGGATCTTAACATGGTATCAGAGCCAAATCGATCCATGGTGTGGGACCCCTTATGAAAAATGATGACACGATTATAAAAATGGCCGGATGAAAAAAAAAACGGATCGATGAAAAAAAAATGAATGATTGCACGATCCAGACGAAATGTCTGGTCGTGAGGAGGGGTGTTAAAATGTCCCACACCGGAAACGTTTGGATGAACAAAATGCTATATTAACACACGGGCTACTCCTCCTATCAGATTGACCTTTTAGGATGGAACCCCGTGTCTTAACATATAATACTAATATTTCTTTTTAATTTTGAGGTCCCTAAAAATTGGGGGCGCTAGGCAATTGTCTAGGCAAATTGCCCCCAAAGCCGACCGTTACCGGAAACACTGCAATTGCAGCGTGTTGAACTGAAAATGGAGGAAACCTAACAACTCCAATATGTTATTCCGATTCAAAATGTTTCTTTTTGAATGGTCATAGAGAATATCCGAGTAGTAGTCCAAAGCTAGCTAGTTCAGAGTCATCCAAATCAATGCATTCCAAACTCTTCAAAGACTTGAAATTCCATAGGACTAGACTCAGGGTCGCAATCATTACCGTGGACTGAGAACATGTAATAATTAAGAAGTTAATCAACTAAATGTATGATGTATTTAGTGATTATTATAAGGATGTCATAGAAATGACGATTGCATGTGGACTTTCAGCTTTCAATTAAATAAACCTTTTTTGATTAACTAAACTTTGTTGAATTAGTAAAGTCTTCGTTGAACAATAACAAAATAGAAATATAGAGTAGCAAAATTACCTAAAAACATATACTATGTATAAGTATAAATCAGTTTTCATTGTGTATTTGTGCGTGTACATGAATACAAACAGTATTTTACTTTTGACGATATTTTTTGCTAAAGAAAGTATTTCTAAAGTTTATGTCAAAATACTTGACTTTAATAACAAATAATATAATGTCACTTATTCAGAACATAATTAAAAATATACACTATAAAAAAATTGAATACCCTAATTTGACAGTTATTAAATTTATTTATCATATCTCTATTACATGCATATCATTAGAAAGTATTAATTGCACAATATTATAGAGAATAAAAAATATGGGTCTTAAGGGAAATATGCTTTATACGGAGTATTTAATATAAGAATAACACAATTTAATATGTATGCACTCATAATTTACTTAAGTTATTATATATTTGAGTAGTGTTGTTTCATTTCCTCATCGCGAAAATCTCAATGTGAAATTGCTATCGAGATTGTTCGAATGTGAAATTAATTCATCCCATTTATTTTTCTTTGTCGTAAATGCATGTACATTATAAATACTGAATTTATCGAAAATTCTTGTATACCAAGATTTTTAGACAGGTTTTTCCACTTTTAATTCTCAAGGTATTATGACAATTATACTATTGACACTTTACTGTGAATTTTTCTACTTTTAGTCCTTCAAGTATAGTGAAAGATGCACTATATCTTGACACCTGTCAATATATATGATATTGAAAGTTTCTCTATCTAGTCATTTGACTTTCATAAAGGTGATACTTTTGGTTCTTCAATTATTATGATAATGTCGATTTTAGTCATTCACTTATTGTGGCACAATGATAGAAGGACTAAAACTGTAATTTGACAATACTCAAAGGACTCATTGCGAGAAATAATTTTGAAATCTTAGGACTAAAAATGTCTCTCGTACAATTCTCAAAACGGCTAAAATTCAAATTCAAAATCTCGGATCATTAAAGTCATTGTCACAATAGTAAGAGAACTAAAGGAGACAAATACTCTTCTACAATTAAATACTCCCTCCGTCCCGTAATTAAGTTCCTACTTTCCTTTTTGAGATGGTCCATATTAAAGTTCCTACTTCAAACTTTTCCTTATTTGGCAAATGATTTACACCAAAAAGTGCCAAAACAGTGTCAAACAGTGTCAAACAGTGTTTAAACAGTGTCAAACAGTGTTCAAATAGTGCACTCCACAGTAAAATCAAATTTATTTTCTTAATATGTGTGAAATCAAATCAGGAACTTAATTAAGATCCGGAGGGAGTATGATATATATGGTCCCATATCAAATCATTTTGATATATAGGGTATTACCGTATTACGGAGTAGTATATATGTTTAAGATGTTCGTTGTTGATAATTTGATATACCTTTATACCGAATGTCCAATCATTTCCTTAAAATTATAAAAGTGACTAATATGAATGTTGTTAAATTCTTTTTAATTACTTTTTTTATTCATTTGTTTAATTTAGAATTAGGAAGTTCATCACGTAAATATGATGTATGCAGTTAGATCATTATAATGATATCATAGAAATGACGATTGTGGGTTTTGAGCTTTCAATATTAACCTTTTTCGATTAACTAAACTTTGTTGAATTACTGAAAGTCTTCGTTGAATAATAAAATGGAAAAATAAAGTAGGAAATTACATAAAAATAAATAAAAGTAGGAATCACTTTTGATTGTGCATAAGTAAGCGTGTATACATTCACAAAGTAATTTACTTTTCGCGAGATTATATTGTTTCATGAACAAAGTAGTTCTAAGTTTAAGTTCAAATACTTCAATGATATATGCCACTAAAATTATTCACAATGTAAACATATTCATGATGTTTTCTTTCGGAAATGTTTTCAGTCCCAGACTAGATCATACTTTCACAGTTAGGATGTTTTATTTTGGACTGAAATTTGCTGATCTGGTCTGATCTAATCTCGTCTGATCTAAACTGGTCTGGTCTAATTTGGTAATTAAACGTCTGGTCTCTGTGTATTTTATAATCACGAAAGTCTGGTCTGATCTGGTCTGGTCTGATCTAGTTTGAGACTAAAAACAGTCCAAAAGAAAACATCCTTATAAATACACATAGACCAGACATTTATGAGACTATAACAGATCACGTCAAACTAGTAAATTTCAATCCAAAAACATCCTCACTAGAGAGAGAAAATTGACTGCACAAATTTGAAAGTAATTCAACATATTCTCATATTCCTATTGCACGCATATCATTAGAAAGTATGAGTTACGTACATAATATTATGTAGAACAAAGCAGTTAATAAAATATGATTTGTATATAATTTGACAATAACAATGTGTAGTACTCATAATATACTTCGGATATTTTATATTTCATCAATACTATTTTGAATTTATCAAATCTAAGATATCAATAAGAAATTGGTATGGAAGATTGTACAACTTTGAAGTTTATCCATCCTATTTTTTTTTAATTTTTTTTTATCATTCCTATCTATTTTTCTTATCCTAAATATAATGCATGTACATTTATTATAAACTATGAATTTTATAATTATGTTATGCATTGTTCTAAAACTCGCTAGACGTTAAGCAGGCCGGTCCAGGGCATGTGTATCCAAGCCCGTTGGCACATGACCCAAGATTTTAGAAGGCCCAAAAAATTATAATACTACTATTATACAACCCAGGGTCCAAGGCTTTGAACTGCTAAGAGCATCTCCAATGGGAGGGTGCATTGCAGTTGATGTGGCATAGGAGAGAGATAGAGATAGAATAAATATTTGGATGAAGTGGTGTGCAGGGAAAAATTTAAAAGATGAGAGAGATAGAGGTAGAAATGGACCAAGGTCTATGACATGGCCCATATGGACCTTACACGGGATTCGAGGAGGAAAAGTTGATGAAAAGTGGGTTAAAGTGATATAAAAAATGAACATGAAAATAAATTAGGAAATATGTGAGTCCTACACATAAAAATTGTTAGATAAAAAATGGGACCCATGCATAAGGGTGGGTAAGAGACCACACTAAGTCTGCGAAGGAAACTGAACGAAGCACTGAAGGCTGAGGTTTAACTGTGAAAGGTCGAATGAAATACAGAACGGGTGCAAGGGAGAAGACGGGAAGAAAGACGCACCGACCACTACTAGAAAAATGGTCTACAGTGACACTAAATTAGTGTCACTAAAATTTTTAGTGACACTTAAAAAGTGTCAACGAATGGTGGGAGTTGTGACACTAAAATTAGTGTCACGGAAAAAGTGTCAGTAAATGATGACACTACGGTATCACAAGATTTAACGATACATTTCTGTTGACATATTTAACGATACATTTACGTCATATGGATTAGTGATACTCTAGTATTACAAACGTTACTGATATTTTTGCGCCATCAAGATTCTGTGACACTTTGGTGTTTTAAATAATAATGACACGCTGCTATCATTTTTTTTTATATTACAGTATCATGTATTGAACAAGTTTTATAAGCTAGGGTTCAAAATCATATTTGAAACCATCATATCCACCTAAAATTATAATATTCAAGCTTATCAAACTAAAATCAAATTCATAACTACTCAATGTCTCAACTCTCAATGTATCCCATAACTGACATTTAGATTGATATCAAAGTCAACATGAAAATTCAAAGACATTTAACTTGTTCTTCAAAGCAAAATCCAAAATACCAATATTCTAAAACTCCATCCAGTCTACATAACGCTGCAAACACAAAGTAGTATTTTACATACATTCTGGAAAAACATAAAGTATATTCCACAACATCAAAAAATTATGCTTTGCACATTTGTTTAACAGCCATATTATGCAAAAGTCCAACTGCCACCATTCATCACATTCATCACTGCTAAAGTCTGTAAAAACAATGATAACAATCATATTAGTATCAATCCTAATTGTTGAAAATTACATTTTTAACACACTTATTTCAAGGAGTACAAATTTAACTTACTCTTTGATTAGGTTTGCTGCATATGAGATCCATTCCTCACGCACTTGCAAAATGTCATCTTCAGAGTACTCATTGACTGTGGAGAACTAAAACAACACCAAAATACAACCTTTATATTTCCTTCACAAAACACTACCAAAACCAATAATTAAGCATAAACAAACTGAAGCACTAAAACCATTTTGAGTACCACTCAAGCATCTCAATGAGGTGTCCTTAAAGGACCGAAACAAAAGAATTGAGGGCTACAAAGTACAAACTCTCCCCTCAAAGGTAAATAAAAGCAATCCTTAATTGTTACCCAACTGATTTGCAAAAGCAATTTATTACCCAACTGGTTTGCAAAAAAAAAAATTATTCTCATGTCTTCTTTCATCTAACTTAACCTTAATTGTATTTCAGATCATTAACAAACATAATGCATTGTCTTAGAAAAGTTAAACATGCCCAAACTATACTAGTCAAACTAAACTTACTACCTAACATTAATAATACACCAACACCTAAAATTGAAATCTTTGGACGACGCCTATGAATCAGTAATACACCAACACCATACACTTCATACCAATCATTACTAAAGTGAAATAAAAGGTTCTACAACAGTTCATTGAATGTCAACATACAAACACAGATCAGTGTACTTAAACCTCGTTTGTACTTCAAATCATTAACAAACATAATGCATTGTCTTAGAAAAGTTAAACATGTCCAAACTATGCTAATCAAACTAAACTTACTGGCCAATATTAATAACACAGCAACACCCAGAATTTAAATCTTTGAACGCCTATGCATCAGTAATACACCAATACCATACAATCCATACTAAGCATTACTAAAGTCAAATGAAATGTTCTGCAACACGTCATTGAAATGTCAACAAACAAAAACACACTACCAGTGTACTAATGAACATGATTAAATGATTAATTTGACTCACATTATTTTTCAGCACATCAACATCACCGATAATTTCTTTGATGTACTTCATTACGAAGTACCCACACTCCAATTATCCTCTTTGCTTCGGACACTACACACATTTAAATTTGTTACTTTAAAGTTTTATAAAGAATGTATTGGGAAAATATAACCATTAATTGAAATGGATATATACCTTGACTGTGATCCAGTTCAATTTCAAGCATAATACATTTGCACTCCTCTGAGAACAATTAGTTAAGAAAGGCAGTATATTAGTCATTCGCAATACTCAAGAAAACAAAGAAAATTGTGCTTTTTAGGCAGATTATGGCTTAACTGAGTGACAATTATCTACAAATCTTCTGGTGGAATTCCTCCGATGGAATCCAAGTAATACATTCTTCCCATCTCCACATCAATGGCAACCAACACCCAATGGTCCCTGTGTGAGAAAATCCTTGACAATTAACCATTATATAGAAATAACATTAACAAAAGGCATTATTTCAAATAATACCCTGCATTATACGGTAGCAGTGTAATTTGTCCAGGTAACCCAACTCCAAGAAGGTCTGCCACGTAATGGGACCTTCTATTCATCGACTCCTCAGACGCTTTTTTAGGACGGTGTATAGCAACAGATGTCCCGAACTGTACAGGCATTTCTCCTCCGTTGTCCACCATTTTTTCATGAAGGGACCTACATATAGTAATGATTATATGGGGTAAAATTTTAACTTCAAAAAGAATCTAAACAAAAAAAAAAAAATCTAGACGCTTACTTGCACCAAAGTTCTATGATTGAGTTCGCAACCTTCTGATAGTTGATGACTTAGTTGCACATGTCCTTGTTAAAGGTAGTTTTGGTAGGGAACCCAAACACATCTGCATCATTCTGGATCGTATACCCGTCACCCATGCATTTGTCAACTAGGAAGGAGAACATGTTCATGTTAATGCTTTTTTCTTTTCTTTTATCCACCAATGACCTCGTGGTCCGTTGCATATTCAGTTTTCTGGAAGCTGGTGCAACCTTTTTCTTCATTTCAGGCCTACTACGTACTTCCACAACCTGTACATCACCCTTCTCCAAATCCATACCCTTATCCTGTAATGGAACAACACAGCCAGCTGGTTCTGTCTTCTGTGGGAGGTGGCGGGGGGATCTCCGTGGAAAGTATTTGCTCTGTTCACTCTTTTTTGGACTCGGCATTTCAACCTTTACAATTTTTGGACATTGTTCTTCTTCCTCTTCAGTGTGAAACCAAGGTTGTCCTGCAAAATCTCCCTCTACGGTCCTTTCTCCAAGTTCTTCGACCTCCCATACAAATTTAAGATTTTAATAGTTAATATTATCATTTGATATTCTTAGATGTTTTTAATGCTACCTTTCTTTTTACATATCGTCTCTTTGGACGTTCTTCATCTTCATCTATTGGTGGCTTAGGTTGAATCCCCTTAGATGTGGTAGAGGTGTGCCTGGGAGATCTTCTAGGAATAGATGTCGTGAATGTTTTCTTAGGGGTAATCGTTGGCTTCTCAACCTCCTCAAGAACCTGCAATAAATATACATTCAATATAATTTAAGTAACTTAGGACTTACTCTATGTAAGGCTGGACTTCAGGTGTATTGAATAAGACGGTGCGATGTGCTTGCTCTAGCAATGAGAGATCAACAATCTTAGTGTCTCCTTTACCTAGAGGCCTCTCAATTGGAACATCATCATCACCATGCCCAGGTAGACCAATTGGTTTATGGTTAGAGAGATATTCGGCACAAAACTCAAGTGATTCTTCTGCTGCATAACACTCGGCAATGCATCCCTCGGGATAATAATGATTACGGACATGCCCCTTTAACAGTTTCATGCTTCTTTCGAAAGGGTACATCCAACATAAGTACGGTGGGCCACATAGCCGGATTTGAGCCACAAGATGGACCGTCAAATGAAGCATGATATCGAAAAAAGAAGGCATGAAATATTGCTCAAGGGAACACAATGTTACTCGATACTCAGCCTCTAGTTTGTCAAGTGAATCAACATCCAATACCTTCTCACATATTGCATTAAAAAATAAACAGACATCAGTGATGGCATGAGTCACATTTGCTGACAAAGAAAGATTTCGGATTGCTAAAGGAAGTATTTGTTGCATTAACGTGTGACAATCATGAGACTTAAGACCTTGAAGTCGATAATCATCATCAGAAACAATACTTTTGAGGTTAGATGAATAACCATCAGGCACCTTGGTCTCTAGAATGGTTTGGCAAAATTTTTTCTTATCTTCCTTAGAAAGAGTGTATGGTGCAGGGGGTAAAGAATTTCCTTCTGGAATCAAACTTTTCCTTATCTTTAGATGAATAAGATCATTTCTAGCTTTTGGACCATCTTTGGTCTTTGTTGGTTGATCGAGCAATGTGCCATAAAAGTTCTCACACACATTCTTCTCGATGTGCATTACGTCTAGTAAGTGACGAATTAGCAAATGTTGCCAATACTCCAAATCAAAGAATATTGACTTGCGCTTAAATAACCTCGTCGGGTCATGATCTTTGCTGCCACGCTTTCGTTTTCGTTTCTTTTCCTTGCGTTTACCAGGTTTGTAGTTTATTGATTCAACCTCTTTGAGGACATCTTGAGCTGAAAAGGTTTCAGGGGGTCCCTCTCTCTCTCTACTTTGTTGTTGAAAACCTTCTTCAAGTCTCGAAACTTATGGTCATGAGGTAAGAAACGACGATGGTCCATATACACACACTTCTTACTGAATTTCAGCCATGTAGAATGAGTTTTTGGGCCACAAATGGGACATGCATAATAGCCTTTGTAAGTACACCCGGATAAGTTACCATATGCCGGAAAGTCACTAATAGTCCACATAAGTATCGCCCTCATTTTGAACATCTCCTTCTTAAAAGCATCATAAACATCTACACCCTCGTTCCAAAGAATTTTAAGGTCATCGATCAGTGGTTCTAGGTACACATCTATATCATTTCCGGGTTGTTTGGGACCAGATATTAATAGAGATAACATCATGAATTTTCTTTTCATGGTCAACCAAGGCGGAAGATTATAAATGACTAACTGAACTGGCCAACAACTATATGTAGAACTAAGTGAGCTGTGTGGATTGACTCCGTCACTTGACAAAGCCAATCTGAGATTCCTAGACTCTTGACTAAAGTCTGGCCATGTTTTATCTACGTGTTGCCAAGCTGCACAGTCAGCTGGATGGCGTAATTTACCATCTCTTACTCGGCCGGTTGCATGCCAACTCATGTTTTCAGCTGTGTTGGTTGATTGGGACATGCGTTTGAACCGCGGAATAGGAGGAAAATACCATAACACTTTCGCAGGAATTCTATGGCTAAGATTTATAGCTCCATTCTTTTTTTCCTTAAACCTACTCTCCCCACACGTAGGACATTTATCAAGATCGCTGTGTTGTTTATGAAAGAGGATGCAATCGTTCCGACAAGCATATATTTTTTGGTAATCTAATCCTAGAACCTTCATTATTTTCTTAGCCTCATACATTGACTTGGGAATGGAATTATCAGAAGGCAATATGTCTGAAAGTGCTTCTAATAATGATGTAAAACTTTGACCAGACCACCCATATTTCCCCTTGATGTTAAATAATAACATCACCCCAGACAACTTTGAATAACTTGAACCTGGGTAAAGTGGTTTCTCAGCATCTTCAATCACATCCCTAAAACTCTTAGGGTTATTGTCTAACTGATCATAAATGTCCCCTAACATGTCCTCAATTTGGTTGTGGTCATGAAATTGTGAATGAGAAGTGCTAGGTGTTGGACTTTTGTCGACCTCCCCATGTTTAGTCCAAACAAGATATGTTTCCAGGAAGCCCACTTTGAATAAATGGACTTTAATTTTTTCAGGGGATTGAAAGTCCATATTGCAACAAGTTTTGCATGGACATCTAATTGACCTACGATTTGCAGAACTAAGTATAGCACAATGTATGAAATCATTGACCCCTTTTATATATTCTGGAGACAATCTGTTTCCATCCCTAATCCAAGACCTATCTGTTTGCATATTAACACCTGATATGTGAACACAAAGAAAAAAAAGGAGCAACTCAAACAAGTGGAATCCTGATTTATAAAACTAGGAAAGAATCATATATGAATTGCTAATTTCAATCTATGGAAAAAAAACAATATGAAGGAAAAGCAGTAGGTAGATTCAATAGCTTAAAGAAAATTCTAGCATTCAAGATGGTCCTATAAAGCACAAAATCATGGGGATTACTAGGATAAAAAAACAGCATAATCATAAACAAGATAAAATTGGGAAAGAATCATATATGAGTTGCTAATTTTAATTTATGGCAAAAAAATGAAGAAAAAACTAGTAGGTTGATGCCGTAGTTTAAAGAAAAAACTAGCATTCATCATGTTCCTACAGACCACAAACTCATGGGGGTGACTAAGATAAAAAACACATGACAGAATCTGACCATTCACATGCTACACATTCTAAGTGTTGTATAACAATCTCACAAGCTAGATCAAACAATATGCTAAAGGAAAATTCAAAGCAGAAAGAAGCAGATACACATATACAATCATATAGGTTACAGATATGTACTCAAGTTCTAATGCATGAATTATGTGTCTAGTTTTGAATAACAACATACACAGGATTGTAATACTCAGTTTTGAATAACTACAAACTCGTGTGATTGGTGCACCTGCACAAAAAAAAATATTGTTTTCTTTTTTTCAGATTAAAAAAATATAATTCAAACTACAAAAATCATTAAAGAAGTAAGGTTTAACTATCTTTTCCTTACTTTGCTATCAGTAATGAAAATAAATTAGTTTTGCTATCAGTAATGAAAATAAATTGGTAAATATGCTTACCGGCATGCTATTTTGAAACGTGAGTTTTCTGCAACTAATTACTCAACAAAAATTACAGATTTAGGCTGTATAAAACGTGAGTTTTCTGCAACTAATTACTCAACAAAAATTGCAGCTTTAGGCTGTATAACACGTGATTTTTCTGCAACTAATTACTCAACAAAAATTATATCTTTACGCTGTCTAACATTACATTTTTCAGCAGCTAATAACTCGATCAAAAGTATAATTTTAGACTGCCAAGGTAACATTTTTCAGCAGCTAATAATAACTCAACCAAAAGTATAGTTTAGGCTGCCAAAGAATGCATTTTCAGCAGCTAAAAACTCAACCAAAAGTATAGTTTTCTTATTGAATCTACGGTTGCTAACACATACCATCGGACTACACCAAAATGACTTTACTTGAGAGTGACAGAAGAAAGTTTGTAAACATGAAGCTTTGAACCATTTAGTATAAATTTCACAAATGAGAAAGTGCAGCAATACTTGAATTCAATACTTCACAAACTAAATTAACAACTTGTATCATTTTTAGCTCCCAATGCACTGTAAGAGTAACAACATGTTTCAAAATGGAAATTTTTTTATTTCCCATAATTACAAAAAGAATGCAAAGAAACAGAAGCTTTTGAATTTTAGATCCACTTCAGGCAAATAAGCATACTATGGAAGTTAGAGATCAAGATAAGATTAAGCACAGTTTGAGAGATCATTTAGAACCACACATCACTCATGCCAACATAGTAAGTCTTACAATTTCAGAGATCATTTAGAATAAGAACTCCTCAAAAGACAGAAAATCAACAAGCAATAGAGATCAAGAACAAGAACATTGCCCGAAAATCAATTGGGACTCGAATTTCAGAGAGATCATTTAGAATAAGAACTCCTCAAGAACTACATAATTGGGACTTGAATTTCAGAATTTTTTACTACTAAATGCAAATCAGTACAGTATATACAAAACAGTAGAAAATAAGAACAAGAACATTGCCCAAAAATCAAAATAAACTACAAATCCTCAATTTTAGCAGAATATTAACAAGGTGAGAGTGAAATGGTAGAAATTAAGTTCATTCAAGTAATAAAATCAAAGAAACACACAGATGGTTGCTTAATACCTTCTTCTCAAGTTGGTCAGTGTGCCCTAAAAGTAGTGTCGTCCCCGATGAATATCCCTGGTGTTCATGACAGTGCAGTACATGTGAAACAATAGAAATTATGAACATGAATAGTGCCCGAAAATCAAAATAAACTACACAACTTCAATTTCATCATCAGTTAACAAGGTGAGGGTGAAATGGTAGACATTAAGTACATTCGACTAAAAAAATCAAAGAAATAAAGAGATATTGGCTGATTAATACCTTCTCTTCTCGAGTTGGCCGGTAACAGTTCGAAGGAGCAAGAGCTTAATTCGCCGATGATTCTCTCGGGTTCAGCCAGCAAGATGAGAGCTTGCGTCGAAGGGGTTGGAGCTTAATTTGATAGTGTATCAGTTCGAAGGAGCAAGAGGAGAGCTTGCGTCGAAGGGGCTAGAGCATGCGTCGGTCTAGCTAGGGTTTTTACGAGCTTGAGAGATAATTCCCATTTAGGAAGATATGAGGAGTTGATGAAATGTAAGAGTGGGCTGAATGTTTTAAGAAATGTACGTATAGTATGTACTGGGCTGTGCTGGATTGGATCGGAGCAGGGGAAAAAATGGCTAAGTGTTTGAGGAAAGTAAATGAATTGTTGTGGTGGGGCCAAAAAATAAGGATGCAAAGATGTGGAGGGAACTATAATGGATGAAAAAAATGGAGGGAATTAAAAAGTTGGAGCCAAAAGAGTGGTAGCATTTCGGCTCTAATATCACTATTTTTATTGATATTATAGTGTCATGAGTTAATGACACTTTTATGACAATTTCAGTTAATGCATCTGTTAGTGACACTAATTTTAAAAAGTGTCACTAAAAAAGTGTCACTATAAGACAGTTTTCTACTAGTGGACGACCGCCGCTAGGCCTCTAGCCTGCCACCACCGCACGTCCACACCACGCAGCGACGCCCTGCCTGACCGCCTCCAGCCTCCAGGACCACGACCGCACCAGTCTGGCAGTCCATTGTCCATGTTAGGCCGCTACCAGTAAGCAACTAAGCAGATTTATCTGATTTCTTTGACTTTGATTCTTTGAATTGCAAATTAGTGAAATTAATTAGTTCTTTGTTGCCTACTTTTGTGGCCCTGGTTGTGATTTATTTATCTATTGCAGTAGTTTATTACTCCCTCCGTCCCGTTATTAACTTCATGCTTTCCTTTTTGGGCCGTCCCAAAATCATCTTCTCATTTCCCTAAATGGAAAGTTATTCTACATCAAAACAGTGTCAAATAGTGCCAAACAGTGCCAAATAGTGTCTAAACAGTGACAAACATTGTCTAAACAGTGCCAAACAGTGTCTAAACAGTAAAGTCAAATTTATTTCCTAAATATGTGTGTAGGTCAAAGTAGGAAGTTAATAGCGGGACAGAGAGAGTACTTATTAAGTAATTGAATTGAGAATAAGTGTGTTTAAAAATTACCCTGTATTCAATTAAGAATTTGAGTAATGTAAATTAAATTTTAAGCTAATTTTTTTTTACATATAGAGGATTAGGGGAGAATTTGAATACTACCTCCGTCCCTTTTATATTAGGACGGAAGAGGGTGACTGATAAGTCCAAATTTAGACACGCATTTGATGCGTTTTGGGATTGGATTTTGATGGTTTTCCTAGCTTTAAGGTGTTGCAAGTCTCAATTTTAGCTCAAATTATGTTTACGAGGCGTTGGTTCGAGTTTTGTGTCATTTGGAGTCAAAATCAGGAATTTTGAGTTCGGCACCGGCGCTTTAGGAGAAATCGGGATGATTCTAAAAGCATTAGAGATTGATTAAAGAGCTTTGGAGGTCATCGGGAGGTTTACGATGAAGATTTGATAACAAAAGAGCTCTAGGATTTGCTTTGGGATCAAAAGAAGATGAATGAAGCTTGAAAACGACGATCAGGATGACCTTCTGTCAATCGTTCAAGCATATCTCCTTGTAGAAACATCCAAAGAGAACGATTCAAAGTCCATATGAAATCTAACTTCAAGGGCTACAAATCATATGAATACACCTTTGCGAGAATCGGAGAGAAAGAAGGTGAAAACAGACGATGAAGTCAGATGATCTCTGCTGCGATTTCAGAATGATACTTTCCACCGTTTTGATCATATCTCTTCATTGGATGATTCAAATCACATTCTGCAAGTTGGAGTGGATATAGGACTTCATTATCTACAACGTTCATGAAGGAAGCATTGCCAAATTCGGAAGTTAAGTAGGCACGATCGTGCTCTCAAAGTCAGGCACGATCGTGCGTGAAGAGAAAAGCACCACAGGGTTACTGCCAGACAGGCACGATCGTGCCTGGAAGGAGGCACGATCGTGCCTGGAAAAAATGCGCGTTTTTGCTCCGGAGGCACGATCGTGCCTGGCACCGTGCCTGCCTTCGGAAATCCCAATTCAGCTCAAATTTGACCCGATTTTTCTATTTAAACAGCCTGTAAACCCCCGTTTTCAAGGGGGCTTAGAGAGAGTGCCTAGCACGAATTTTAGAGGGTTTTTCATCCTTGTTCATCAATCTTTTGGGATTCTTTGTAAGTTCCACCTTTTTAATTAATGACAATTAATTCTTTTTATTCCAATTCTATTGATTCTTCAATTATGAATTGTGAGTAGTTTTAATTAGGGATTTGGGATTGATGAAGGGGTTGATCATGATGTATGACTAGATTCTTGATGGGTTAATTGCATGAATGCCGTTTAATTTGTGTTTGAATAATTTGACTGATATCTCTTGTAACCTAGACTGCAGCTAGAATTACAATTGCATGTAGAATGAATTAAGAGAGATCTAATTTGTTCTAGGACACATTCACACACACTTAATCGTTCGCTAAGAGATTAGTAGCGATTAAGGGGCCGTAAGCTCGCTCATTTTGGCAATAATTTAGTATCCTGTCGCATGAGAGATCAGTCTGGTCCCCTAAATTATTGTACTCTATGCCGCGAGAGCGGTAAGAACTTAGTAATGATTAGCTAGGCCCAATTAAATCAATTTCATGTAATTAGGCCTGATCTGCCAGAAATATGGTTACCCCGCAATCAATCCCTGTTCCCTTCGTCATTATTTGAGAAGAACCCAAGCTTTTATTTTATTGTTCAGTAGCATTAGTTTAATTTTCCATTCCAATCATATCTCGCACGACGCATTTTTATTTATTTCTTTTTAATCGCTGAATTTAGTTAATCTTTGTTTCCCTTTTGTCCGTCCCTGTGGAGACGATACTCGTACTTATACCACTATATTACAATCTATTTTAAGTGCGAGGAAACACACATCAGTGACACGAGTTTTAAGAAAAGTGGATTTGTGTGGTTGATATTAATTGATAAAGTAAGAATAAAGTAAGAATGATTTTGAACCATACAAACTTTACCAAATAAGGTATGAGACAATTAAATAGGAACATCCCAATATGGTAAAACGGGACATTTAAAAGGGGATGGAGGGAGTAATTGATAATTTGATATTTGATAGTAAAATGTGGTGGAACTTGAGAAAATTACCAATTTTTGTTGTTGCATAGGGTCACCAATTTCTCACGACCGGCCCTGGCGTTAGACAATCAACAAAGCCGTTTTTTTGACTGACTAGGCCGATTAGACCTCTACAATTAGGGTCAACTAGGATTATTAATCGGTCCGACTAGGCCGATTTTTATAACACTGCATGATGTTACATAAGGTATAACAATATGGAGAAATATGTTTTATATTTAATTCCTAGAATCACACAATGTGTCATGTCTAATCATAATTTCGGAGTATATTATAATTGAGAGTACTATTTCAATTCTATAACCACCGAAGGTGAAAGTCCTTTCAGGTAGATTTGCATGGGCTGCAGCTTACCAATGTCAGGGAAGGTTAGTTCTAGGAGGGTGGACTATTTTCCCTAGTGTTGTTTGTGTGAAGACGAAGCTGAAAGTTCTATATATGTTTTTGGCCAATGTTAAGTATCTGGTTATCTGAATTGAAGCTAGCAGCTTTGGAATTCTTTGAATCGGAGTTTCCGGGGAAGAGAGCTCATTTGTGGGATGAATAGAATTTGTTTCAAAGTCAGGTGCTGAAATTTGCAACAGGTTTGTTACGATGTTATGGGGTCTTTAATTGGAAGGAAATAAATTATATTTTATGGAATTAGTAGAGGACCTAGGAGGTTTGAATTGGGAGGTCAAGTGTTCCTGCTAATTCTAACCCTGAGATTTAGTATTAATACTTGCAATAAAATTAGTCTCTCTCTATTCAAAAGAAAGATAAAAATTAGACAAAGTGATAATTAAGTTAAACATGTTGTTGGCATCATCTCATTTAGCAAATGAACGTTGTTGTGAGATATGCATAGTAAATGACTACTGAATGGTGATTGAGCAATTCCTTGAAGTTAAACATGTTGTTGGCATCATCTCATTTTTTTTGACAAGTGACATTGATTATTTGTTGTTGGCATGCCTTATCTTAATCTAGATTTGAGGTCAATGATATGATAGGATTTCTAATACCTGTGGCGAGCTGAGCTTAATAGATTGAAAATCGTTACTCTGAATAAAAATTCACACACAAAATATATCCACTGTTTTGTTCACCAAGGGTTGACTTCTTTAAATATACCCAAGAAATTATGTTTGTGGGTGACTTCTTTAAATATTTATTCACTGACAATAATAGAGATTTTGCAAAAAGGTGAACTTACCATCATTAGAGGATTATATCACAAAAGTAGTTTAGCTCGACCTAGAGCTTCACATTGGAATTCACATTTTAAGGCCATTGCTCTTTGTACTCTTGCAATCTAAGTTCTTAACAATATATTTGATTTGATGATGGAAGTGATTTAAAATTCACGGGCATTACAAGTAGCTTGGTACCAAAGATGGAAAACAATCAAAAAAAATTACTGCTCACGCGATTAAGAAAGTATAGGGATTGATGAACAAATTGTCACAATTCTTATAACAAAAATATCAACATATTCTCGAGACAATGAATTTGTGTAAGAGCAAAGGATTACTGGTAAATTTCAAGATTTGAGAGAAAATGGATGAGAACAAATTGAGTATTCTCATACGTCGTTATACATTAATAGGGAAGTTTGTTAAAGGATGGCTAAGCTTAAATTAGAGCTCACAATTCTTTTAAATTGAAATATTATCTAGTTTGATTTAGTGTTAGCAGTTTCAACAATCACACTGGAGGCCAATGTATGGAATAACAAAAGGTGTCCAAGGATCGTGTAGTGGCTAGAGCAGATACATACCTGGACAAGTGGCGGAGAGCACAAATGATATTGCAGCCAGTGGATGGATCAGCCAGTAGATACATACCGGGGCAAGCTTAGCTTGTACCGGGTAGGATCAAGTTAAATGTTAACGCAGCATAAAAAGGACCAACGTTACCGATGAGCTCGAGTCATATTACAGGAATAAAATATTGATACTTCTATTCCAGAAAATTTGTTACTCCCTCCGTCCCTGAATGTTGTTCCAATTGCGGATTACGAAGGTTGACCGACGATAAAGTTAAATTATACTTCGTACCTGTGAAAACTCGGATTATTTTTAGTAAATTAAATTTACATATTCAGAAACTACATTAAACCTGCTACAAAGCCTGCCAAAAAAAAAGGGAAAACTGTCAAATAGGTCCTCGAACTTTCATAAAAAAGTCAATTAAGTCCTTCTATAGGAGACTCTGTCCGGTCATCGCGATTTGGGGCGTTTCCCGGTGGAATTTTTTGATGAAATTTTTAGAACATCTTATTCATCAAGTCTAGTTTACTCATACCAAATTTTAGCTAAAAAATTAATCGGGAACGCATTCAAATTAATTCGAGAACGCAAAAATGCGCAGTTATCTTCAAGAATTAATTTGAATGTGTTCCCGATTGAAGTTTTAGCTGAAATTTGGTATGAGTAAACTAGACTTGGTGAATAAGATGCTCAAAAAATTTCATCAAAAAACTCCACCGGGAACTGCCCCAAATCGCGACGGCCGGACAGAACCTCCTATAGAAGGACTTAATTGACCTTTTTATGAAAGTTTGAGGACCTATTTGACAGTTTTCCCAAAAAAAAAATCAATTTTCATAAAGTTTTGATACAAAAAGTAAGAGTTTAAGAGTGATTTAAGTTGACCCTCGAAAAGCGAAATGGAAGTAAATTTAGGGACAGAGGGAGTATTATTTTATTTCTATTTGAAACTTTCTCTTTAGTTATATCTATAGTGTTTAAGTTCATTTTATGAACTTTGAGCAGATACCATATAAGTTAGAAAGAATTGTCAAAAAATAAAAAGTTGATTTTATGAACTATATAATGGTAAGTGGCGAAACATATAAATATATAATGGTAAAACAAATCTTCAAAATTGAATAGGACAACATTAATTAATTTATTATTAGTACTTCTTCTGTATTCAAATTTTTGTTATACTTTCTTTTTGTGATGTACTTTAATTTTTGCCTCATTTTCCCTTTTTAGTAAACTTTCCATTTAAAAATTACTTAACTAATCTTTCTTTTTCTACTCCTTTTCGCTCTATCATACTTTTCACCTCTCTCCTACTTTATCTAAATTATAAATACTCATATTACATTTCTCTTACACATTGTGAGTCCGTTTGGTGACACCATTTTTTGGCTTATCAGGCTTATCAACCAGATTTTTCACCAAACACGTAACTTTTACTTTTGCGTGCTGATTGTGTAATAATAAGAAAAAGTAAGGTGAGAGTTACTTTTCTGACTGTATTGGCTGAAGTTACCGTAGAGGATCATTTTAGCTATTTTTCATATAATTTTAATTTGATTTATTAATAACAAATATTTTAAATATAATTTTCAGCAGAATCAGCCAATACAACCACTTCAGCCAGAACTTCATAAATTTCAGCAGAATCAGCCAATACAGCCAATTTCAGTGTTACCAAACGGCCTCTGTGTTAAACTAGTACTCCCTCTGTCTTTTAAAACTTTACCAACTTTCTTTTTTGGAATGTCCCACTAACTTTGTCATTTTACATTTTAAGTAAATAATTTGTGGTTCTAGTTAATTCACTCTCTTCTGAACAAATTTCAAACCTGGCAAAGTTTTAAGGGACGAAAGAAGAAAACCAACAGTTTTTAGTTGTTTACAAAGCTTATGTATAGTAGTACTACGACATAATGAATAGTTTTAATATATCACTAATAAAGCTTATTTATATTTCCTTTGACATGTAAGAATTTCTTGTAATAAAATTCCAACGTAACATGAAATGACATTTCATCGATAACGTACTATTACCACACCAAGGTAACAGTGTGCTTTCTGTATACGAAGTATTAAAAGTTTTATTGTAGCAAAAATGTGAAATAAAATATTCAAATATATCGTATCAAACCACTCATAACTACGAAGAATATATACCTTTTTGCTATTATGGAAGGCATTACTTTTGTTCAATCTCTTGATTTTGGTCATATTAGTAACTATTTCAATCATGAAAGAGAATGAAATTGGATTATCTATGACTATTTTATTCGCAAGGAATTGAGCAATTTAAACATGCAAGAAGGGGAGATGGGAAAAATGGAAATTAAAACTTAACGTTAATTTCAAACAACATCATTAATTCTTGTTCATAAGGTCCAACACTCTTTTCCAAGCAGGTCTGCCACAAATGTCCAAATACCAAGCATTCAAACTCTTCCTGCCACTAACCAAATGGCCAAAACCATCTCCGCCGCCACTCGTCAAGAACCTCAGGGCGGGGAGGTGGCTGAGATCAGCCAAAGAGAAGAAATCTCCGGCGAGGTATTTACTCTTGGAAAGCCTTTCCTCGTAAACATCAAGCACTTTCCCAAGAGTTTCGGTGCATTTCTTGACCACAGTGGGGTCGGTGGGCTGCCCCATTGTGGGGAAGATGAGCAGCTGAAGAACAATGTTGTACACTGGATCGTTGAAGTAGTTGGATTCCACTTGTAGCCATTGATCAACCACAGCTCTTTCTTCTGGGGTAGTTCCTATCAGGTTGCACCCTTTTTCTGCGTGTTTTGTTGCATAGTATCTTATGATCGCCCTAGACTCTGTCAACAAACAACAACATTCATTAATATACTCCTCACGTCCCAAAAGAATTTTATTGTTTGACTTTACGGTTTTTAAGAAAATGAAATTTTTTGTTTTGACCCTATTATTATGCCTCCCAAAAAGCAGATAAAGTGTGGTGGGAAAGAGAAAGTAGGTGTAAATTAGGTCATAAAGTAAGAGCATAAGGGTAACTTTATACTCCCTCCGGTTTTATTTAATCTTCACACTTTGACTTCACACAAAATAAAGAAAGAAATTTGACTTTACTGTAGAGTACACTGTTGAGACACTGTTTGACACTGTTTGGCACTGTTGAGACACTGTTTGGCACTGTTTCGATGTAGATTTCTTTGCCAAAAAAGGAAATAAGGAAGTGTGAAGTTTATTTTAGACCGTCCCAAAAAGGAAAGTGTGAAGTTTATTAAAAACCGGAGGGAGTATTAAAAAGTTGCTAAAAATAGAAGTGTGAAGTTTATTTTGAACCTACCAAAAAATGAAAGTGTGAAGTTTATTTCAGATCGGCGGAGTACTGCGTGATAAAGATTTTGTGGAAATTATTTTAGTAGTAAATTTTTTTGTACAAGTTTTTTACGCACCCTCTTATCTTCGTAGAGGGACAATTCGTCTTACATGTAGAAGTTATCTGCATACACACTCAAGTGTGCAAAATATGTACAAAAATGCAAACACCAAACACATACTACGTATAATTATGTGGCTATCATATTAGTAATTTTTAGCGATTATACTACCGAAATGTTTAGTTGCAACCGATCAACGAAACATCTTTCACAAAATTTTCCAGTTTCTTATAAATCATGACAGTTTCTTTGTAGAGCATTGGAAGAATTATAATTAGTTTGTGGAATGATATATCACCAAAAAGCTTGAATTCTCCATCCTCGATTGCTGGAACCTGTCCGAAGGGCTGCAAGAGAATAAAATAATGTGTCATTTGCATAGAGAAAACAGAGAAAGAATAGTTTATATATTGAGTTCTCTAAGGAAATTATAAGCATCAATATAAATAAGCTCACAAAGAGGGCCTATTTAGAAACCAACACAACAAGAAAGTGATTAATACATTTGTACAAGAATGCCGCTTACAAATACTTTTAAACAAGTTTATATAAATTTCTCTCTTTGTCTCAATGTGTAGTACTTCATGGAACAAATGTGTGATGCAACAAAAATATATTCAAAACTAGGGTGAGCATATTGGTTTGGTTAAACCGAACTAAACTACACCAAATCGAACTAAACTAAATCATGTGCAATTCAGTTTGAGTTTGGTAATATTTCTTTCAAATCGTATTAAACCGAACTGAACCCAACCAAAACTGAGAAATATTGAATAACCGAACCGAACTAAAGAAATTCAATTAAACCTACATATGTTATCAAAAAATAACAAATCCCAACCAAATCAAAGTGAACTAAATTGAACCAAACTAAACTGAATCGAACCAAACCAAACCGAAAATAGTATGATTTTTGTTTGACGATGATACTTCCAATTCGTTCCAAGTCGAACCCAACCAAAACCAATAAAAGTGGATCCAAACACCGATATTCTACCCCTGCTCAAAATACTACTACGTGCTTTCTTCCCTCTTAATCTCCTATTTAAAATTTACATATTCATTTTGGGATGTCCTTAAATAAAGTTTTGTTTCTTTATTTAATCAAGACAACTTTATCAATTCACCCTTCTCCCTCATGTAAGAATAATTATGCAATGTCACCGTGATACACGTACTCTACAATAGTATTTACCCATTGTATAATTTAATTTTTTAAAGTCAAACAATAAACCAATTTTCAAGCATGAATGGACACATGAAGATCAAATCAATTAGGAAGTCCATTAAGGGAGGCATGTAGTATTATATATGGGCTAAACATATATGGGCTCATTACAATAAAATATAAACAAGTCTGAAGTTCCTAAATACTCTGTATATGGCCAATGTTGGATGGTTTAACATGCTTCTCCAAAATGGCAATGGGCAAGCTAATTTTAAAGTTCAAGTATGCCTTGTAGAGTCTTAGGCACATTAATTGCTCATTTGAGTTTGACTGACTCGCACGCTACCATATAAAGACTCGAAATCTCATCCTAAAAGTGGACTTTAATATGTAGTACTCTCTCCGTCCCAAAATTATCTTCATAGTTACTATTCACATGGTCAATTCAAATTACTCTTAATTTTTTACTTTATATATCAAATTTTTATCTAATTTAAATTTTCTTGATCAGGCTTTGTAGCGGTTTTAATGTAGTTTCTGAATATGTAAATTTTATTTTCTAAAAATAATCCGAGTGTGAATAGGGATCGAGTTGCTTTATCGTCAGTCAAGCATCGTAAACCGAACTATGAAGATAAATATTGGACGGAGGTAGTACTAAATAAGACTAAATCTGATTTGTTTCTAAATTAGACTTACGTAGTCCAAAGAAAGCAACAAGAGTTTTTAAAACTTCATCTTTCAACAATGGTGATTGATCTTGTGTGAGAAAATGTGTTTTCTTTGAGTACTGTTTGAAAAAAACCTAATAAGAATGTGTCTTACTTGAGGTGTATCTCATAGTGTTATATACTCCACCCGTCCCTAAATTAAAGTTTCACTTTCTTTTTTGGGATGTCCCTAAATTAGAGTCCCGCTTCCTCCAACTTCCTTATTTGGTAAACAAATCTATATAAAATAGTGTCAAACAGTGTCAAAATTGTGTCAAACAGTGTCAAAACAGTATAAAATTTACCCTTCAGCAAATTCATTTCATTAATATGTCTGACGTCAAACTAGGACATTTATTTAGGGACGAAGGAGTACTAGGGAGTGCTACTATATGTTGTATATATGCACACACTAGCGAGTTGGTTCATTGTGGGCGCATGAACCACTTTAGAAAATGTTTGAAATCATACCATGAATCTACAAATTTACTTCTTCATCATTTTGTCGGGTTAAGGTGTGAAGTTCTGTGTAGTTGGTGATTCCACCATTTTAGGTAGATATATATGGATGTGAGAGGAGGTAGGGAAAAGAACTGAATTTGGCAGCTACATACATACCTGGCGAAGTAGAAATTCTGGAGTTTTCTGCTCAAAGGAGTTAAGGTCAACATGGATAAGCTCAAACTCCACCCCCAGTTCAAACAGGCAAGCCATCACCCTTTGCGGGCATGCCGCTACTGCTGAACCATACACCTTTACTACCATTATTATTATGTTTATTTGTCTTGCCTATCTAGCTACCCAACCACTTGTATAGTTGTATATATATAAGAGTTACTAATTAAGTGTTTTATAGAAGAGGGTGTTACTCATTCCGTTTCATTCGATTTTATCAACTTTTCCTTTTTTATTATTCCAAAAATATTGTCTTTTTTTATTAAAGTATCAAATTTGTGGTTCGGTTCGTTGCGTTCTGATTTGCGCAAATTTCAAACTCACAATTTTCACGTTTTTTATTTCTCACCTAAATGGGGTTATAATTTTGTTTGCCGTAGATATAGAAGATCGAAGATGATAATTAATCGGTTGACCATTTGGTGGTTGGCACACGAACTTGAACCAGCCGGTAGCTGGCTAGCTGCGCTGCTGCCTTGTAGTGGGCCCCCCATGGATGTTCACTTACCACGTGAGCACGTGATGTGGCCGTCTGAGGATCACATACTTGGAGGCTACCTACCTAGCTTCTTGTCTTGTTAAATAAATGGACACAACATAAAATTCAAATGTCAAACTTTCTTTAGTGTAGATTTCTATTTTAGATTATCCACATGGGAGCAAATTGTATTTACATTGTAAACATAGTAGTCCCACTTTTGAGTATGGCCTTAATTGTAGGACTAAAAGAAAAGAGAAAGTAATAAAATGACCTTATACGAAAGCTAAATAATGGAAAAGGGATTGAAGTTAAAAACAAACCAAATGTTACAATTAAGACATTATAATGTCATATTTGCATTAGCAATGCATTTGGTCATCATCAATCGACCATGTTATCATCTAAGGTATGTTTTGTCATATCGTCATGATCAAACATTGTCATTTTGATCGGTATAAAAAGTCATACTAACAGGTAGAAGAGAACTTGTAAATTAAAAATGAAACTAGTTGGAATACCTAGAATTTCGAGATGAGTGTTGTGACATTCTTGTTGCAATCCTAGCAAGTTACTGCTTGTAATAAATAAATTCGATACATGCGAAAAACATAATTTGCTAATATGAACTTATGAAAATTCTGGCAAAGGAAACTTTTACGGGAGATCGTGCGTTGAAACAACGATGAAGCATATAAATTATGTAGGCGAAAGAGGCTATTTTGAATTCAACTACGGAGTAAATGCTAAGAACTTGGTGAGAATCATCGAATCAAAGATGTTTTAATTGGATTCGTTTGAGTCTGAGACAAGAACAAACTTCAATTGACAAGATTAGATTTGACTTTTCATTGTTTCTTGTTCGAGAACAACATATCTCTCGGGTTTGTTACTTATTTCAATATTGCGATTGATGACAAGTACGGAGTAGTTCTTAGACTTCCTACCATCTCAATTCTATTATTCATTCAATTATAGTTTGTGGACAGTTTTATTTATAGATTTAGGAGTGGTGAAGGAGTATTCTTGTGATTTAGAGTTGTATTATGATTTTACATAATTTTGTGATGTGAATGATTTAAATGTTATCATTTCTAACCCGAAGTAGCCACCCACATTATGGATGTTTTTAATTGGACTTAAACTTTCTGGTCTGGTCTGGTTTGATCTAATATGGTCTATTTAAATCAGGTCTGGTCTGAATTGGTTTGGTCTGATCTGGTAAATGTTTAGTCTCTATGTACTTTATAACTGTCCAAATCTGATATGATCTGTTTGATCGATTTAAGTCAGTCTGATCTGGTCTGGTCTGGGACTAAACACAGTCCAAGTAAAAACATCCTATAATAGCATGAAGAATAATTTATAAGAGATTTGAATGGCTCTGGAACATGTATCGATTTTATTATTTCAAATCACGATTTTATTATGCACATCATTACCGTCTAGAAGAGTTTTTACTGCTAAGTTGCTAAGTGTTGAGGTATATAAACAAAATAAATTGCCACCCAATATATATATATACGATAGTATAACATAATGATACTTGGAATATCCTCCAAACCATTCGATATTCGGTCTCCTACCCTTGTGCCGATTCTGGGACTGAAATTTAAGTAAGGGTCTGGTTTCATTCCACACAAATTCAACTTATTTTTTAAAATAAAGTAGCTGAGACCGGAAATGGTCTAGACCGGTCTCATTTTAGTGATCAAACAATGTATGCGTTGGGCCGATTTTGTGCACTTTCGACCTCGCTCAATCCTGATTTTTTGGTCCAGCTTGACGTCTGATCAAACTGGTCCAGGTCAACCACTAAACATTTGCTCTCCAGCTTGAAATTTTCCGCACGAGCCAAAGTTATCCAGTCCAAGGAAAAAAATCCGGGCATAAAAAAAATATTGTGTAATAGCGAGGGTGGAATTTTGTAAAGATAGTACTCCGTAATAGGAATGGAACCGGGTCGGGGTCGGTACCCGGCCGGGCTGCCGGTACCGATTCTGGAAAACTGGAGCCCGGTACTGGCCCGGTATGCTCAATGCTCCGGTATCGGTTCCGATCCGAGCCCAAACGGCCCGGTATGCTTTGGTACCGGTGTCCACCCGTTTAATTAAAAACAAATAGCCGTACGGCCCGAACTGGCCCGGGCCGGGCCCAAAAAATCAAGCCCGAAGCCCTTCCTCTTATAACATAACCACCGGTCCGGGTACCAGGCCTGTATCAGTCCCGGAAAACTGAACCCAGGACGGTACCAATAGTACCGGTCCCGGGCCGGGCTTCCCGGGCCCAGTCCATCCCTACTCCGTAGTAAAAATATACCTCATTATCATAAATTTTAATGTGTCCGGAGTTCAATACGTACAAAATTATTCATGATGTAACGAGATAAAGCAATCTTACTGCTTCCACATCCTAAAGTATTTTGATCTTACATTTTATTGAAAATGTTAAATTTTCTTCTTCAACCAAACAGGCAAACAGCATTACTTTTCAACTACTTCTAGCTCCGGGCCTTATCGAGTTACCGGGATAGGAAGGGAGAACATCAACCTATCACCTAAGTATTACTAGTATTTTTTTTAAAGGCACCTAAGTATTATACGAGTATTATTTTCCAGAATTGGAAATTATGGTACCAGACTCAGATAGTCAGATGCCCTTAATCCGTCACCGAGGGCTATATTCCTAATTGACTCTCCATTAATATACTTTTCTAAGAAATAGCCTATAGAATTAATTAATGTAAATGTTCTAATACGTAACAAAGAATGTCATGGAAATTATCTTGACTAGCATGATGCTAGTCATGATAGTGACTATCACTAATGACGGTTATGCCATGAAAGATTCATCTCCTCTTCATAATTTGAAACCGTTCTTGTGGAGGCATCATCATAAAATGTCTTTTCATCATGAACTAAAACATCACCTAAAATCTAATGGCCACTGCCTCTTGTCCAGTTCCCCTCATTGTACGTCCGCCATCACTCACCTTACTTGGTTACCTTTTCTGTCTATATTTTATTTTCAAGTATATAAAGCCAAAAACATCCCCACATGATTACCTTTTGTCTACATTTTATTCCCTTTGTTCCTAAATTATCTTCCAAAGTACATTTGGCACAGTGTTAACATAGTGGATATTGTATAGCAGATAGTTATGTAGAGAGAAGAGAAATGTGTAAAAAAAATATGTCTGAAAATATTGTGAACAAAAAAATCTTTGCCAAAAAGGAAAAATGGAAGATTATTTACATTATAATGGCTACGATAGAGAAAAAAGATCATGCCCATCCAGTCATCCAGATGGATAGGAAGCACCGTCCGGCCGCCGCCGTTTGGGACGGTTCCCGGTGGAGTTGTTTTATGAATTTTTTTAACATATTCCTCATCAAGTCTAGTTTATCCATACAAAAAATCAGACAAAAGTACGATCGAGAAGGTAGTCAAATTTGAAAATAATTGCGTTTTATATGTAAAATTTGGCGCCATTATCTTCAACAAATTATTTGACTGTCTTCCTAATCGAATGTTTAGCTGAAATTTTTTATGGATACACTAGCTTGATGTAGAACATGCTCAAAAAATTCATCAATAAATTTCATCGGGAACCACCAAAAACCGCGACAGCTGGACAGAGGGTCCTGTCCCTCTGGCTGGAGGGGATCATTCCTCAGACGATAGATACACATAATAACTTCAATGACATTTTCATCCATGTGTTTTTACTTCAATAATACTACCTAATACGCATTAAGCAAACGAACTCCAATAGTGTACTTAAACTTGGTACACTTCTTGCAGGTTTAGGGAGTGTTTGCGATTGCTTCAATTTTAAAAAAGTGATTTTTTAAAGTGATTTTGGGAAAAGTGATTAATAGTAAAAGTTGGTAGTGTTTGAGAAAAAAGTGATTCTGAAAAAGTAAAAGTTGGTAGTGTTTGGTAAAATAAGTACTTTTTGTGTAATAGAAAAAGTGAGAAGCAGTTTAAAGCACTCTTCTACCTGCTTCCAACTTTTAGCTTTTAAGTGATTAATTTAAGCAGAAGCTATCATTTGAAAACACTCTTTTCAACTTTTTTTAAGCCAAAAACTGAAAAACGCTTTTTTTAATCAATCCCAAACACTCCTTTATTCTAAGCAAATAAGCATAAAAAAATACGGAGTAACAGTTATCGAACACAGTCCAAAACAGTTAGAACCGCCCTCAAGAGAATTCAACACAATTCCACACCAAATAATAACTACATAGTGATTGTTCTAATGCAAAGAAAAGAAGAAACTGCTGATGTTTAAGGTGGCCAATGAACAACACAACTTTTCACATCCTACTTTCAGAAGTATAAAATGTTCAGTTACACTGACATACAGTGATGCTAAAACATTTTAATGTACATGCCTATTAATGCTTCAAATAGAGCATTAGTTGATTTTTAAGGTTCTGTTCAAGTTCTTGCCAAATGGGAAGGGGTTGTTGATGGTCGAATAATAGCTTTTGCATATGCAATAGGCAACGAAAGCAGCTTCTTTGGTTTGCTCACGTATGCCCTTCTTGTGAAGTTGTTATAGTCATTCGCTTCAATCTCGTCTAATATCTTGCGGTACAACAGCAGCGATGCCCACACCTGAGCGAGAGAGAGAGACCCCCAATCTAAGTTTAGTTTAATGAGGAATAAGTAGTGTAAACTGTAAAGTGCTTAATTTAGAATGACTTGTAGAAAGTTACCGGCCATCTACTGGCAGAGCTAAGATCGGTAACTCCTCTCTCCGCCTCGTCAAAAAACTTCCTTGCTCTCTGAATTTGCTTCTTCATGAAGCTTCTCCATTTATCAGTAACTTTTCCTACAAATATGTCATCATCACAAAGACCTGCTTGGGCTAATTCATCTTGAGGTAAATAGACTCTCCCCCGTTTGGCACTGAAGCAAAAGAAAAAAATGCAGTTAGAACTAAATAACTATTAACATTTTTCAGATCTCTTAGGGAGCATTTAGTATATGTAGTTCATTAAATATGAGATTATCCTGGATATGGTTAGATTACTAATGGAGTTGAAGTAAACATGTTGCATCGTGGGGAAAACACGCATACTTATTATAAGGGGCTCTTAACCTGTTGAAACATAAGCACAACCCCCGCCCACCATCAACACAATCAATTGTTGCCATTGCTGCCTGCCGGCGCCACCAATGCCTGGCACAACCAACTCATTGCCAGTTTCCAGCGCCGCCAGCAACACCCGCGATCACCATCAACCACCACCACCATTTAAGGGTCCCATCACCAGTCATTAAGGGCAAACTTGTCATATACTACTTAACAAATGCTTAGCATTTTTAAGGAAGAGCATCATTTTATTGTATTAGTAATCTCGTTATCACTATGAAGAGAACCATTTTTATGACTCATTGCATATTAAGCATTGCTTACTAAGCATACCATCAGGCCTTAATAAGCACGGGCCTTAATAAGCACCGCTTCATAACCTGAAGTAAACATGTCCCTAGGCTTGAATGTTTGGTTCGCAGAATGTCACACTTATGATATAAAGAATGTCACACTTATGCTTTAAAATTGGCAATGACAAAATCAAAATAGTTAAAAGGGAAAAGTAGCAAATCAGCCCTCGAACTAACATCAATGGTGCAAATCACCCCTTATATAGGAGGCTCTGTCCGGCCGTCGCCATTTGGGGCGGTTCCTGGTGGAACTTTTTGATGAAAATTTTTGAGCATCTTCTTCGTTAAGTCTAGTTTACCCATACCAAATTTCACCTAAAAATTCAACTGGAAAGGCAGTGAAATGATTTTCTGAAATATACTGCGCAGTTATCTTCAAAAATTCATTTGACTGTCTTCCCGGTTGAATTTTTATCTGAAATTTGGTATGAGTAAACTAGACTTAATGAAAAAGTTGCTCAAAAATTTCATCAAAAAATTCCAGCGGGAACTGCCCCAAATGGCGACGACCGGACAGAGCCTACTACATAAGGGGTGATTTGCACTATTGATGTTAGTTCGAGCCTTCGAGGGCTGATTTGCTACTTTTCCTTAATTAAAATATTTGTCTTGTAATTTTAAGAAAATGGAGGTAATCTCATCTCCCTATTTTTTACTTCAAAATCTTAACATGATGGCAATGTTACATTAGTGAGCTCCCTATTTTTTACTTCAAAATCATAACATGATGGCAATGTCACATTAGTGAGCTCCCTATTTTTTACTTCAAAATCATAACATGATGGCAATGTCACATTAGTGAGCTCCATATTTTTTTTACTTCCAAAATCTAAACACGACGGCAATGTTACATTAGTGAGGTAATCAAATTACCTGACCAAAGGTCACAATTACCTTGCTTACATTACCTTAAGTAATGTCACAATTCTGCAAACCAAATGTGCCTTTAGGGTTATGCTATAGCCAGATCCAGGTTCACCACATGGATGACATTTAGGAGGTAAAAATGTTGTTCTTTCCTTGCAGTAGTAATGTTACTTATTAAATTTTGGATACAATGGTCATTTGACTCCCAAAAAGATGTCGCCCAGGCAGTCAACCTGAAAGAGAACTTGGCTTTGCTATTTATACACTTCTATGCGAAACTGGAATATCAGCCTCACAAATGGCAGATTTGTTGATATAAAGTTTTACACTTACTCCTCTCCTACATCTCTGAGAATGTTGGTCAGCTGATTTGCAATGCCTAAAGCCAAGGCAGCATTGTAGACACTCTCTGTAGTTGCCTTTGATTCGGGTGCGATTCCCATTATTGGAACACTCATCAAACCAACAGTACCAGCAACATAATAACAATAAAGATAAAGTTCGTCAAAGTTATTGTATCTTGACTTATGTAGATCCATACGCATTCCTTCAATCATATCCCTGAAGGGCTGTCAGCAAAAAAAATCAAGAATTAGGATATATTTGGACCATGTAAAATGCAAGAGAGAAAATAATAATACAGAGTAAGAATAATATAAATAATAATAACAATAATAATAATAGTAGTAGTAGTAGTAGTAGTAGTAGTAGTAGTAGTAGTAGTAGTATTAGTAGTAATTGCTAAGGAAAGCTAGTTTCTTGTGTTTGGTTTTACCTCGGCAAATGTAAAAGGAGAACCAAAAAACTGATTAAACTTGATTGTGTTCAGAATTCTTAATCCAAATAATCGAAACAAATATCCAAAATGAGTTTGAGCAAAATTTAAGAATAGATTATGGAGTTTGAACTGATGTTTTATAGACCAATTCCTGAAATATTACTAATAGAATCCCTTTAGACAAAAATGTGATTCTTAATTTTAGGATGTAATTGTTACCAATACAGTTTCAAACCGTCAACTGGTCATAACCATAGACCAAGTAGTACCGCAGTAACAAACATGTAACTGGCCAGTTGACAGTTGGTAACTGTGTAAATGACATTTTTGTCTTACAATTGAAATTAACATTTTTGTTCAACGAGTAATTAATTAGTAATAATACTTCAGGAAAATTCCCAAATTTTATTTTCCCCATCATTATCTTCATTCAAACTTCCCCAGTATTTTTCCCATACTTTCTCTGAATCCCATTTCCCAGTTCCAAACGGACCCTTAGAGGACAGGTGCTTCCCAATCATTGATGAAGTGTAGGAAAGTGTAAGAGACGAACATTCAAGAAATTAAGATTCAGTAAAGATGAAGGAATAAAATATCTTGTTTATACCTGAATATCAACTGCAAATCTGGAGACAGTATCTGAGAGGGCAGAATCAAGCATATCAAATGGGCGTCCTTTAAATACATCTTCCAGCCTATCTTCCCACCTATCCAGGGCTGACGGAGTTATATGTGACGCATTAGGCCCGTCAACAAGCTCATCAGTTCTCCTACACCACACTGTTTAAGAAGAGCACATCATGAACTCTCTAATTTCATCTGCTTGTATTTATCATCATTATCTAATTCTTGTTGGCACAAAAAATAACATGGCTTACTGCACGTGCACCAAAGTCAGAAGACACCCAAGTCAGAAGTCCATATCAAAGATTTCTTGTAAAAGTGGCCATACTTTGTGTAGCCTAATCTAACAAATTAGCTCTTTAATATAAAAATTTCTTGAAAAGATTGAATTAAAAAGATAAAACCTTTTTTTTATTCATGCTTACTATCTCTAATTTATATTAGAAATTACAGCCTCAGATTCTCACCATATATTGCCCAAATAGCTCTTCTTCTCTCAGGTGTCATTAGCAAGGTCCCTGGAAAAAATAAATATAGATTATTATAAGCATCAAATAGTTTTTGTTACTAACGGAAGGTGTAGATAGAGAGGCTAACCCAAATAAAAAGTCTTCGCATACTCGGCACATATTTCACCACACCGATCATAAGCTTCACTCAAAAGGTCCAAATTTCTAGGAAGAACAATATCCGGTTTCACCTTCAAATCATCATCTTTTGAAATCAAGTTCCTCTTCACCAAAGCAGCCTGCTTAACAACTACATCATATACCTTCTGCTCGGATGGCATCATCATTTCATCAGATGGACTAGCCACAACACTTGAAAGGGCATATGTTTTTCCTCCCCTCTTCAAAAATGATCTTCCCAAAGAAAAGTATCTTAAATCTGCATCTAGAGATGCTTGCAAGTTCCACCTTTGTATCTTATCCCTCTTAACCCTAGCATTGCACACTGAACTCATATTCCTCCCAAGAAACTTAGGTGAGTCCAAGAATCCAGTACCATTTGATAGCTCCAAAGTCGGAGAAACAACTGACGGCAAGGGAATTGACATGCTTAAGGTGGAAAACTTTATGAGCAAACACTAGAAAAATTGTTTTTTGCCCTCTCTGTTCCCCTGATTCTCTGTTCCCCTGATTTTCTGGCTGGGTGTAGTTTATAGCAAAAAAATGGACGATACCCACTAAAGCATAGACCTGAATTTGTGTTGCCTGGAGTAGTTTATAAGAAAAAAATGGAAATACCCATTAAAGTCTATCACTCTATCCACTTTCAGGCAATACCCACCAATGGTTTTTGTAAAAGACTGTTGAAGCCCTTCAACCAAATCAACCCAACTTTGCAAGCACAAAGACTTGGGTATATGAACAGCAAGCCCACCTTTTTCTAACAATGAAATGAAAAAACAAATTGTAACTAATAGCATCAAACATTTGTTTAAAAATTGCCTGTACATGCTTAACTATAGCATCAAATATTCGCTTACGAGAATCAGTAAGATTTAGTTAATTCTTCAGATGGTTTTGGGCTTCGATTCAGATACTTCTTTAAGATCTTAATCATAATTTTAGCCGTATGTGAGAGTGATTTTTTAAAGTTGACAGTGCTTTTCCTATATGAAATAGAGAATCACTTCTCACAGTTTTCAGTAACTTTGTGTTTACCATACGTGGTAAATTGATATTTTAATTTTACATTTAAAGGATATTACTTAGGGAATTAACCTTCACAATAACTTTCGAAGAAGTTAGTCACGCTGACTTCTCAAAAACTTACAGTTATAAGTGATTCTCGAGTTTCACCCACACACTCCAAAATTTGACTATGATACTAAATAAGTAAATAACATTCTTGAGGAAGCAAAATCAGTTTCCAGAATTAGATCTAAACACTCCCACTATCATAAAGAAAAGCACAAAGCAAGGATCTTAATTTTTATATATAAAAAAATCCAAAGCTTATACACCAAGCATCACACCAAAGTTTCTATATTTAGTTAAATTGATAAAATATACGCACACTCCATATCTTTTCTACATACACATATACCTAACTTGAATAGACCAAAGCTTCAATGGGAATGGCAACAAGAACAATAAAATAAACACTAAACAGAAATGAACCTGCTAATTGGCTTCGGAGAAACAGTGAGATGGACAGGGGAGAAAAAAGAACCCAACAATGGGCAGGCAAAACTTTTCGATTTGAAAAGCTTTGCTGGAGAATTCTAACTATATTTGCTTGCCTTTGAGCTTGAATATTCTAACGACTCTGCTGGCTCTTTCTCTGCCGTTCACTTTTCCTTTTAATCCTTGTGTCCCATTCGGGTGATGGAATTGGTTGCGGTGTCTTTTTGACGACCATAATTTAACCACTCAGTCCAGCTCCACGGCTCCATTTCCAGATTCAGTTGCTGCTATAATTTGATGCCCTTTGTCAAAGCAATTTCTTAACCCGATTTCTACGGTTCTTGTAATCCGGGTCCGGACACTCATTCCTGGGCATTTAAGTCATTTAGTGCGGTGTATAATGGAGTTGCTAAAAGTTAAAACCAAGGAGTGTTTGGATCTTATTCTTCTGCTCCTTCACTCCTTCAGCGAGCAGAAACAGAAGCTGAAATGTTTGGGTGAACTTCCAGAAGTACTTCTGGAGCTCTAATTTACTCTCAGAATCAGTTTTTTTAAAAGCTGGGAAGTACCAACTTCTGAAAACTGGTTCTGATTTTGCTTCTACTTTTAAAAAATAGGCAGAAGCAGAATCAGTTCCAAACACCCCCTAAATATGGTTTGAAGATTCTCCGGTTCTCTCTAGAGATTCTTCTCCGCTTAAATTGTCGTCCCGCTATAATTGTCCCAGTTTACCATTTCGGTCTATTCCACTAAGATTGTTTCACATCTTATTTGGTAAAGTTTGTGTGGTTATAAATCATTTCTACTTTATTATTTCATTATCAATTCAATATCAACCACATAAACCCACTTTTATTAATAATCATGTCACTTTCACTTGTCCCAAACTTAGGGAAACGGAGCCCTAAGTTTACCAAATAGGAAGTATTACCTCCTTCCCACTATGTTTGAGATAAGAGGGTGGGGCACAACTTTTAAGAAAAAGTTGAATTGTGTGATTGATACTTCGTATTAAATTGATAAAGTGTCAATAAAATAAGAATGAATTGTAACCATTCAAATATTTCAAAATATGGTATGAGACAAACTTAATGGGAGGATGAAAAAGGTAAAATGAGACAAAGTTAGAGGAACGGAGGGAGTATCTTTTATTTCTGTTTTCAAATTCTTTTATAAGAACATCGATTATCTTCATATCCAGATTGTATCTCCTTATTTGAGAGCGTACACCGTACACTTGGTTGTACGAGCTCACTGTACTTAATTGTACAGTGTTCACTGTACAACCAGATATTTTATATTATGTTTAATGGGTATACCATTTAAAAGAAATTAGTACTAGTATTAAGTCATTGTACTGGTAGCACAATTAAGTATTAGTAGCATGCAATTGACTGAATTGAATATCAAGATATACACGTAACATATAATGCTACAAATCAACTTATTCATTTATCTATATTATCATTGTATTATCATCGAAATATTTATTGCGCTAATTTTATAATTTAATATTAATACTCATTTATTTTAAGCGTCATACTCAAATGTTTTAACATAAAATAGTCAGTTGTACCGTGTGCACGGTACAACCAGTTGTACGATATATTTTGCCTCCTTATTTCTTTCCACGCTATCCAAATACGGAGTATAACGCTAATAATAGATTTCATCAATTCAAAACTTGAAAATTGAGTTTACTATATTCTTAACTCCAAAGATTAATTGTACTACATATTTTTAAAGACCTAAAAAAACTCAAAACTTTAATGCCATTTTATAATATGGCATCATGTAGATTTACAAGAAGAGATTTGATTTTGCACTCCACGTTTTGGGTTATATTGGACTTTACACCCTATTTTTAAAATCATTATATTTTCACACCCAACAGTCTAAAAATGGTGAAGGATTGAATGCAAAGTCAAATGATTTTATAGTGTCCTGGAGTGCATATATTAATGATTGTGAAAATATGGTACAAAGACGGATATCTCTAAAAAATGAGGTGCAAAGCCGAATTCTCTAATTTATAAATTAGTAGTATTTTATATATTAACTAATTATATAGTAGTAATAATAATATTAATAATTGTATTTTTTACATCCTCATAAGTGGCTAACTGCATGATGTTCATAAGTTTCACAGTTCAATGAGAGATGATTTTGAGTTTTGACGATGGTGGTGATTTGCAATGATTGTAATAGTAGAAATTATATTAAAAAAAAAGTATCTTTAGAATCATGTTACTGCTAATTTAGTATTTAATGCTACTAATATTTTTTTTTGAAAGAAGTGTAATAAAAATTTAAATTATACTCAGATATTATATTTAATCAATCTATCTGTCATCTAACATCTTCATTCTTTTATCGGTTTTCACATAATTCGATATACAGATCGTGTATAAGATTAATATTAAATACTTTGTTTACATGGTTAATGAATTTCATTCCTCTATGTATAGTATCAAAACATATTCTTATTTTATGGTACTGTAAATTCTCGTAAATCCATAAAATTTCGAGGACGGACAACCAAAAAGTGTATCCTTAATTTAAGAACACACCAGAAGTGCTTTTGGTAGTTATACTAGTTAGATAATTACATAAGATTGTCAAACTCGTGTAATACCTAACCAAATTAATTAAACATCATTATGTCATGCAATGGCGGATTATTTTTTTGATCGTCAAAATGCAATGGCGGATCTTGGAAATTAATTTTGAAGGTTCAAAATTATTTTATAAATTTCACATACATAAATTTTTGGACTAACACTCATACACACACATATATATGTACACTACTAGTTAAAACCTTTGGGTGTTCACAAGAACACTTTTGAACAAGCATAGGTCCGCTAGTGTCGTCAGGCGCCTACTCCAACACTCTCCTCTTTTAATCTGATATGAGGAGACACATATGATACAAAAAATGATTGCATGACGAAGTTTAATATCAAGTTAAACATCAATGACATATAAGCAATTTAAATAGCAGGTTAATTATTACTCATATTAAAATACACTCTCTTGGTCCCATTAAATTTTATCAATTTTCTTTTTTGATTGTCCAAAATAAAATTCACTTCCTATTAAAGTAAGTAATTTGTGATTATCATGGTTCTAAAATAGCTCTAGGTGCCCGATTAGTCCCCGCTTAGGCACTAGGCGGTAATCGGGCGCTCCGATTTTGGTTTAGACGCTCCGACTAATTGATCTGGCGCCTAGGAGAATTAGCCGGCCGCCATAGGCGCCTAACTACCCGCCTAGAGCGCTTAATCGGCCACCTAGGCATCTAGATTCATCGAAAATTTTATTTTGCTTTTTAAGAGATATATGTATCTTTAACTCTAACAACGCATATGAAGAATTAAAATAAATACTGTTAGGCCCCTCAGACTTTGATGAAATATAGTTTTGATGATTCCATCCTCCCTTGATGTTTAAATTCTCTATTCGATATTGAATGATCATTGTGTGAACTGAAATATGGTCCAAAAAGGAAGGAAGGTGACAAAATTAGGAATATATAAATTGTGTCACAAAACAAATATACTGGAAATATAAAATGCAATAAGGTAAATTCCTACCTTTCCAGGATATTCAAATCCAATCAGTATATTTATTTTTGGATTACAATTTTATTATTGTCACTAGTAAAATTGTGACTAATCTTACATGTACATCTTATGTACAAAATTAATTTGACTGGAAATATAAAATGCAATAAGGTAAATTCTTCTTTACCTTAAAAAGGATATTTAAATCCTACCAGTACAAATTAATTTTGTACACAAGAACCAGAGTCACAAATTTTACTTGAAAAGCTGTATAATCACGAGACACTCCAGAGTTGCCTGTGAAGACAAAATCCCACTAGATGGTGAATAGTGCGCAAAAGGTCTAAGGAATGGGTTTACATTTCCTGCAAAGCAAGTTGCTCCAATTGCGTCTGAAGATAAGCTGCTCCAACACAAGAAGACGAAAGTACAAGAAGCCTCAACGAAATAGATTAAATCCTCTCAACCAACGGAGGAGATTAATCAACCAGAGATGCCTATAAATTCGGGCATAAGCATGAGAAGAAAAACAAGCTCCTGAGTTCACTAAGCAGAGAAATCATACTACACAAAGAAGATATCTAGCAAAAAGAGAAAAGGCTCATTACATTCTGCTCTCTGCTTAGACTCATGCTTCACTAAACCTTCTAGAAAAGAAATCCTCATTGATACACTCAGAAAGTTTAGTTTTTAGTTGGAGGCTAGAAATTTGTTTCATATTGAAACTGTTGTAAACACTTATAAGGATAGCGTCATCTAAGTCCTTAAGTGTGGTAGAATAGGATAGAGTACCTTTTGATCCCCACTGGATCAATCGAGAAAAACCTAAAGGATTGAGTAACTAGGAGTGGTGTGTACTCTCAGTGAAACATCTTGAAGTCTGAGCAAGTTGGTGATAACAGCCAGACGGTCACTAATTGTATTGGGCTGAATACTTTAGTGGAAATCCATCTGAAAGAGGATGGGACTGGATGTAGGAGGATTACACCACCTCTGAACCAGGATACATCTCGTGTCAATCTTATTTACTCTGATTCGAGATCATCAAAGGACCTCACACAAGAGTCTCTGACTAAAGATCATCAGAGTACCTCACTCAAGAGTCTCTGACTAAAGATCATCAGAGTACCTCACTCAAGAGTCTCTGATTCAAGATCATCAGAGGACCTCACACAAGGGTCTCTGATTCAAGTTCATCAGAGGACCTCATACAAGGGTCTCTGACTCTAAATCATCAGAGGACCTCACTCAAGGGTCTCTGACTCTAAATCATCAGAGGACCTCACTCAAGGGTCTCTGACTCAAGGTTACCAGAGGACCTCACTCAAGGATCTCTGATTCAAGGCCATCAGAGGATCTCACTGAAAGATCTTCAAAGCAGAGTCTCCATTCTCCTATTCACTTCAGTCACTAAAGATAAGTTGTCCTAAATACAAATACCCCTTCCCTCTTATCCTCTCATAAGAAAGTTACCATTCACAGTCAAAAAGAGGTCATAACTTCCGCTGCGATCCTAAATCTCTCAAAAAGATTATAGATCATAATACCTATGAGGGAAACTCTTTAAAAGTAGGAAAGGACTTTAAAAGTCTATTCACCCCCCCCCCCCCTCTAGACTTTTACCTCTATCAGGGACCATCAAGTGGTATCAGAGCGGGTGTTCCTAGAGTCAGTTTCTGACTAAGTTTGAACTAAAAATCCAAAACTCACTCTTCTCCAAAAACTTTCAAAAATGGACAACCAACTTTCCAAAAATCTCCTGTTCAACTTCAACAAATTTGATGACTGGAAAATCAGAATGAAAGCTCATCTGAGTGCCCTACATGATGAAATGCTAGAAGTCATTACTGATGGACCCATCAAAATCATGAAGGTCATCACATCCAGAACCACTGAAGGAACAGATGATATGTACATTCCAAAACCAAAAATGGAATGGACAACTGAAGACAGGAAGAGAAACAACCTAGACAATGTTGCCAGAGACATCCTCTTCAAAGCCGTTGATGAATCCATATTTCCAAGGATAAGGAAATGTGAGACTGCCAAAGACGTATGGGATGAGTTAACAAAGATTGGAACTGGCGATGAACAAGAAAAAGACAACAAACTAACTATTGCTCTCAAGAAGTTTGAAGATTTCAGAATGTTGTCAAATGAATCCATTCATGATATGGAATCCAGATTTCTTAAAATTATTGCAGAGGTCTCTGATCTTGGGAAAACTCTCTCCCAAAAAGAGATCTCTCTTAAAATTTTAAGAGGACTACCATCAAGATGGGATATGAAGGTAACTGCCATGAGAGATAGCAGAGATCTCAGAAGTCTTTCAACGGATAAGCTCTTTAGTGATTTAAAAGCTTATGAGTTTGAAATGAAAGAGATAAAGGATGAAAAGGAGGAAGAGATCAAGACACTGGCCTTAGTGTCTGAACCTGGCACATCAAGATCAACAGAAAAATCACTCAACAATCTCTTCACTGATGAACAATTTGCAATGTTTGTAAGAAAATTCAAAAGGTTCATAAAGAAAGAAGGGTCATCCCCAAAGAAGCCATTTCCTCAACAATCCAGAAGATACAAATCAAGTGAGAATACTATTCTTTGCTACAACTGTAGACAGCCAGGACACTACAAAAATGAGTGCCCTCTCCCACTGGCACACAAATATCAAGGACATCAGAATGCTACTCACAAAGCAGGATTCAAAAACTTCAAAGGCAAACATCAAGCCTTTGTAAGTGAGAAAAAGAATGAAGAATCCCAAAATGATGAAAGCAGCTCAAGTAATGAAAGCTCTTCATCAGAAGACTCTGAAGAAGCACTACTCTGTCTAGGAGTCTGGCCAGATGCTAAGGATACAAGCAGCAGTTCATCTCAGGATAACTCACTCAAATGTCTCATGGCAGATAACCACGACAAGGATGTAGAGGTAACCTCCTGTTCTTCCTATTGCTCAAATGATTCTGGACCATCTAGTATTACACTAGAATCTTTACTTCAAGATTTTCAGAAGGTCCAAAATCATCATGTTCTCTTAAGATCTGAAAATGAAAGACTAAAACAAGACACTAAGAATATTCATGATAAACTCTTAGTTGCCTTGTCCAAAATCAATAGCTTGACAGAAGAGAACATTGAGCTAAAAACAAAAATGAATAATCTCAGCCTGACTAGTGAAAATGCTGATCACACTCCTGAGATTATCCTTAAAAAGAAGAACAGAGGTCTTGGATACAAATCACCCACCAAGTACTCAGAAAACCAACTATCCACATCCAATACCATTAAAACAACAACACAAAGCCACCAACACTCCAACTCCCAAACAATTCCCACAAAAAGGAATATGTCAGTTCCCAAACCAAAATCCAAACACCTGTACAAACAAAACTTTCCTATCAAACAAACAAGTTGGCAACTCACCAATAAGACCAACTACCAACCAAAAAGGCAGCAAATTCCATCCAAAAGAAACTTCTCTTCTCCTACATCTAGGAGAAAGAAACTAAACATCTATACAGCTATCCCATATAACTACAACACCTCAAACGGCTATAGACCAGTCAGCTTAGAATTAGATGGTTCTAGATGGGCATGGATGCCTAAACTTGTTCAAGGAAAGAAGCCCACTAACTTGTGGGCTGCTGCTCAACACTGATAAATACAGGAGGGTGCTGGAGCAGCTAATTCAACAGAATGGTACATAGATTCAGGCTGCTCCAGGCACATGACAGGAAGCAAAAGGCTGCTGTCAAACTACATGGCAAGGGAAGGACCCAAAGTAACATTTGGAAATGAAGAAAGGAAAGGAGAAACCAAAGGAGCTGGAGACTTAGTAAGAAGAGGACTTATAATCCAAAACATATCTTATGTTAAGGGTTTAAAGTTCAATTTAATAAGCACAAGCCAGCTTTGTGACAATGGATATAATGTAACATTCTCCAAAGACATCTGCTTGATCAGAGATGTCAAAAATAATGAAATTGTGCTCACTGGTAGAAGAAGGAAGGACATGTACATTGTTGACTGGAAAACTGCAAAGGAAGGAATCTGCTTAGTAACAAAAGCTGATTCAGATCTAAGTTGGGAATGGCATAACAAGCTCAGCCATCTCAACTTCAAAACCATCAACAAACTGTCCAAGAAAGGATTGGTGATTGGTCTTCCAGATATCAATTACAAAAAGGATCATCTATGTAATGCATGTCAAAAAGGGAAACAAACAAAAGTACCCTTTAAAAACAAAAATGATGCATCATCAACCAGACCATTGAGCCTACTGCACCTTGACTTGTTTGGACCAATTGACCCAACAAGTTTAAGTGGCAAAAGATACACTCTGGTTGTGGTAGATGATTATTCCAGATTCACATGGACCCTATTCATGAAAAAGAAGAGTGAAACTGAGAAGAAGCTCCCAGAACTGATGAAACTCCTTCAGAATGAAAAGAGCATATCAATACAAAAAATCCGGTCAGATAGAGGTACTGAATTTCTAAATTCAACAGTAATTCAGTACTGTGAAGAATCCGGAATCCATCACCAAACATCAGCAGCAAGAACACCTCAACAAAATGGTGTTGCTGAAAGAAGGAACAGAACACTCAAGGAAGCTGGAAGGACCATGATTGAAGTAGCCGGTCTACCCAAAAGATTTTGGGCAGAAGCAATAAACACAGCTTGCTACACCCAGAACAGAAGTCTTATTCATAAGACTTACAAGAAGACTCCATATGAGCTATGGAAAGAAAGAAAGCCAAACATCAATTATTTCCATGAATTCGGATGCAAATGTTTTATTCTAAACAATGGAAAAGACTATCTCAAATCATTTGATCCAAAATCAGATGAAGGGATCTTCTTGGGCTACTCAACAAATAGTAAGGCTTTCAGAATCTTCAACAAAAGAACTCTGGTAGTAGAAGAATCAATTCATGTGGCCTTTGACAATCACTCCTATGCCAACAAAATGGTAGAAGGAGAATCATCTGGGAAAGAAAAGATAACTGGAAAGGCTCCAAGCTGCCTTCCCAACACCAACAAAAATCATGAAGCTGCAGATGTCTCAAACAATGGACAACTACCAGCTAATGGAACAATTCAAATCACTGGTTGTTCTCCAAAACAACCAACTGAATCATTCACAAGATCTGAAGTTCCTGTTCCTCCAACTCTACCAGAAGATAGTGAAGAAGAAAAGGAGGATGAGCAACAAACTCAAGTCAACAGAACCTCTGACATCAGATGGACAAATCAACATCCTCCTCAACAAATCATAGGAAACATCCATGAAGGGGTTCGAACTAGATCATCATTCCAGAAAGAAGCTATGTTCTCTTGCTTCATCTCACAAACTGAACCCAAGAAAATTGAAGAAGCCCTCTCAGACTCAGACTGGATACTAGCCATGCAAGAAGAACTCAACCAATTTGAACGAAATGAAGTATGGCAACTTGTACCCAGACCCTATCATCAACATGTGATAGGAACTAAATGGGTATTCAGAAACAAAATGAATGAGGAAGGCACAATCATCAAAAACAAAGCCAGACTAGTAGCCAAAGGCTACTGTCAAGAAGAAGGAATAGACTTTGATGAAACTTTTGCTCCTGTTGCAAGACTTGAAGCAATAAGAATATTCCTTGCTTATGCTGCCTACAAGCAATTCACAGTCTATCAAATGGATGTGAAAAGTGCCTTCCTAAATGGTCTACTAGAAGAGGAGGTCTATGTGGAGCAACCTCCTGGATTTGAAATCAACAGAGAAAAAGATCAAGTATTCAAACTAAAGAAGGCCCTCTATGGACTCAAACAAGCTCCAAGAGCATGGTATGACACTCTCTCTCAATATTTAGTGAACAACGGTTTCACTAAAGGCAAAGTAGATAAAACTCTCTTCAAAAGTGAAGAAGGACCACACATACTGCTTGTCCAAATTTATGTGGATGACATAATCTTTGGAAGCTCAAATCAGGCATTATGTAAGAAATTTTCAACTCTCATGCAAAACAAGTTTGAAATGAGCATGATGGGAGAGTTGAACTATTTCCTAGGACTACAAGTGAAGCAGACTCCACAAGGTATCTTCATCAACCAAGCAAAGTACACAAGAGATCTCATGAAGAAATTCAAAATTGAGAACAAGTCTACTGTAAAGATCCCCATGAACACCTCTCAAGGACTGACTCCAGATGAAGATGGCAAAGACACTGACCCTACACTCTATAGAGGTCTGATTGGCTCTCTGCTATATCTTACAACTAGTAGGCCAGATATCTCCTACTCAGTTGGGGTATGTGCAAGATTTCAATCAAAACCCAAAGAAAGCCATCTCCTTGCAGCAAAGAAAATCCTACGATATCTAAAAGGAAATCCTAACTCTGGATTATGGTATCCAACAAATGGAAATTTTGATCTATATGGATATTCAGACTCAGACTTTGCTGGGTGCAAAATTGACAGAAAAAGCACCTCTGGAACTTGTCAAATGATTGGAGGAAGACTTGTTTCTTGGTTCAGTAAGAAACAACACTCAATTGCCACAAGCACTGCTGAAGCAGAATACATAGCAGCAGGCAGCTGCTGTGCACAAATACTATGGATGAAGCAGCAATTAAAGGATTATGGAGAAGAAACAAAGGAGGTCAGCATTCTGTGTGACAACACAAGTGCTATTGCAATAACTCATAATCCAGTCTTTCACTCAAGAACCAAGCATATTGAGATCAGACACCATTTCATCAGAGAACATGTTGAGAAGAAAACCATTAGATTGGAGTACATCCCCACAGAAAAGCAGCTAGCTGACATCTTCACCAAACCCTTAAATGAAGGCAGGTTTAATTCTCTAAGACAAGACCTAGGGATGCTTGATGATCTGGATCAAAGTAGAGAATAAAGTCTGCAACAACTCAGGGGGAATTCCACTCAAAGAACTCAATTATAAGGGGGAATTACCAAAAACATCAACTCAAAGGGAAAATGTACTCAAGCATCTAACAAAATGAGCATCAAAGAAGTTGGAGCACACAAAGACAAGGGAATGAAGCTCTATGGTCCTTATACAAAAGGTCTCAACTGTCTATCAGAAGACCCCAGATCAGAAGGTCTGAATACTATCAGAAGCCCTCAGATCAGAAAGCCTGTCTATCAGAAGGCCTCAGATCAGAAAGTCTGTCTATCAGAAGACCTCAGATCAGAAAGCCTGTCTATCAGAAGACCTCAGATCAGAAAGCCTGTCTATCAGAAGACCACAGATCAGAAGGTCTGAATAACTATCAGAAGACCCCAGATCAGAAGGCTTGAATACTATCAGAAGACCTCAGATCCGAAATCTCTTAAACTACAACAGACGACTACCTCAACCAGAGCCCAGAGGTAGAATCACTTTAACAAAAGGAGTCAGGAATCTACGCATGCATGCAACTACGACACATGGTGATTCAAGAAAATCTTGGGAAGCAACATCATTAAATTGGTAAGCTCCTCCAACCAATTTTTCTCTTTTATCTATACTGATTTTATTCTTGAAAAGAACATCAAGCCGTAATTCCATTAATACGCCTTGATTTCTCAACCAAGAATCCCAAACGATGCATGCAAGTATAAATATCCAAGTTAATCCTCAAATAAACAAGCATCTTTTGCAACCATCCCTACTAAAAGATCCTCTTCAAACACACCTTAAGCCAAAACACTCTAATGGCACATCACAGACTCAACCTAAATCTCTCCTTAGGCCCCCCAAATGCTCCTGATAAATTCATCAGTGACCTAGAGTCATGGATAATATACACCACTGACAAGGATTCTCTCGACCAAGAAAGAAAGAGAGTCCTAAAGTGGAGGTATTGGAGACACGCTCCAATCGACCAACTTCTTCTTATGGCACCCCTCATCCCAAAAGAAGAAGAATTTGCTCTCCAATGGTTGGGAGCAAGCTCCATAGAAGAAGCCCTTTCCCAGGAACTCATTGAGAAGGTCTACAACCAAAAATTAGACCAACTCAAAAGAAATCGAAGAAAAAGAAAACTGGATGAAGGAGAATCATCTAGGAGACAGAACTAATCTAGGTTTGAGCTGCTGCCAAAAAGGGGGAAAATAGAATCTAGTTTATCTTTGTTTTATGTATTCAGAATCTAGTTTTTGTTTTGGCATCATCAAAAAGGGGGAAATTGTTAGGCCCCTCAGACTTTGATGAAATATAGTTTTGATGATGCCATCCTCCCTTGATGTTTAAATTCTCTATTCGATATTGAATGATCATTGTGTGAACTGAAATATGGTCCAAAAAGGAAGGAAGGTGACAAAATTAGGAATATATAAATTGTGTCACAAAACAAATATACTGGAAATATAAAATGCAATAAGGTAAATTCCTACCTTTCCAGGATATTCAAATCCAATCAGTATATTTATTTTTGGATTACAATTTTATTATTGTCACTAGTAAAATTGTGACTAATCTTACATGTACATCTTATGTACAAAATTAATTTGACTGCAAATATAAAATGCAATAAGGTAAATTCTTCTTTACCTTAAAAAGGATATTTAAATCCTACCAGTACAAATTAATTTTGTACACAAGAACCAGAGTCACAAATTTTACTTGAAAAGCTGTATAATCACGAGACACTCCAGAGTTGCCTGTGAAGACAAAATCCCACTAGATGGTGAATAGTGCGCAAAAGGTCTAAGGAATGGGTTTACATTTCCTGCAAAGCAAGTTGCTCCAATTGCGTCTGAAGATAAGCTGCTCCAACACAAGAAGACGAAAGTACAAGAAGCCTCAACGAAATAGATTAAATCCTCTCAACCAACGGAGGAGATTAATCAACCAGAGATGCCTATAAATTCGGGCATAAGCATGAGAAGAAAAACAAGCTCCTGAGTTCACTAAGCAGAGAAATCATACTACACAAAGAAGATATCTAGCAAAAAGAGAAAAGGCTCATTACATTCTGCTCTCTGCTTAGACTCATGCTTCACTAAACCTTCTAGAAAAGAAATCCTCATTGATACACTCAGAAAGTTTAGTTTTTAGTTGGAGGCTAGAAATTTGTTTCATATTGAAACTGTTGTAAACACTTATAAGGATAGCGTCATCTAAGTCCTTAAGTGTGGTAGAATAGGATAGAGTACCTTTTGATCCCCACTGGATCAATCGAGAAAAACCTAAAGGATTGAGTAACTAGGAGTGGTGTGTACTCTCAGTGAAACATCTTGAAGTCTGAGCAAGTTGGTGATAACAGCCAGACGGTCACTAATTGTATTGGGCTGAATACTTTAGTGGAAATCCATCTGAAAGAGGATGGGACTGGATGTAGGAGGATTACACCACCTCTGAACCAGGATACATCTCGTGTCAATCTTATTTACTCTGATTCGAGATCATCAAAGGACCTCACACAAGAGTCTCTGACTAAAGATCATCAGAGTACCTCACTCAAGAGTCTCTGACTAAAGATCATCAGAGTACCTCACTCAAGAGTCTCTGATTCAAGATCATCAGAGGACCTCACACAAGGGTCTCTGATTCAAGTTCATCAGAGGACCTCATACAAGGGTCTCTGACTCTAAATCATCAGAGGACCTCACTCAAGGGTCTCTGACTCTAAATCATCAGAGGACCTCACTCAAGGGTCTCTGACTCAAGGTTACCAGAGGACCTCACTCAAGGATCTCTGATTCAAGGCCATCAGAGGATCTCACTGAAAGATCTTCAAAGCAGAGTCTCCATTCTCCTATTCACTTCAGTCACTAAAGATAAGTTGTCCTAAATACAAATACCCCTTCCCTCTTATCCTCTCATAAGAAAGTTACCATTCACAGTCAAAAAGAGGTCATAACTTCCGCTGCGATCCTAAATCTCTCAAAAAGATTATAGATCATAATACCTATGAGGGAAACTCATTAAAAGTAGGAAAGGACTTTAAAAGTCTATTCACCCCCCCCTCTAGACTTTTACCTCTATCAGGGACCATCAAATACTATACATGTTTATATATATATATATATATATATATATATATTCTTAAGTGTTATTATTATTTATTAATAATTATTACGTGGAATTGCTTGAAGTTAAGAAGTAAGTATGTATAATATGGTATTAAATGTGAAAACACTTATCATTCATGCATGTTAGTGCATGTGTGTGTATGTGTGTGTTTTTATTTTATATACACATAAATACAACATTACTAGTCATATTTATGTAAAAATATTAATAAAACTATAATTTCTATGTCTCCGATTAATCCCCGCCTAGGCGCCCGCCTAGCGGCCTAGGCACTAGGCGCTGTGTTGGCGCCCGACTAGCATCTAGCGCCTTTTAGAACATTGGTGATTATACAAATTTACAATAAGATCCACACAATAACATATCAAGTCACATTAGCCAAGTAAAAAAAGAATATATTCAGAACATACGACCATATTGTAGCAAACTTAACTTGATCATTCATGGAAGTTTAGCTTAAAACAAATCGGACTATATTTACCAACTCAGATTAGACGATATAAGACTAATCAGCAATATAGCATGCGTACAAAGTCAAACGGAAGGAAAGAAGAACCTAACTACATCAAACTTTTTAAAAAAAATATATAACTACATTAAACTTAAACAATCATATATGTTTGGTGACCAAACAAAACAAATCACATCAGATATCTTTTAATCAGAATAAAGAAAATAATAACAAAAACTCCACGTCCAAATGAACATGACATTATTTTGATTTTCTAGGTTGATCTAGTTTATATAAGTGTGTTCAAACATGTTTGAGGTTTGATTTTAGACCGATATAAGTCCTACAATGAAACTACAAAGATGGTTTCACTTGGACTACTTTTTTTTCTTTTCTTTTTTTTTTTTCACTTGGACTACTTTCAGTAGTAAATTAGATCATATTAGACTTGCACAGACATCAAAAGACGAGTTCAAATGCACAAACAACTACACCAGAATAAAACAAACTTGAAAGAGTGAACTGGACTTCGACGATAATTATAAAACACACATGACACCAGACATCAGACATCATAGCCACAACAAGCCAATTCAGACCACCCTAAGGAACCCATACTAGATTTAAACATATTAAACTCAACATGCACTTTGACCAGACTATATCAAACTTGAGATGTTTTCATTTAGACTCTTTTGTGCCTGATATGTTTAAACTCTTTTGTAATCTAATTTTATCTATTTAAGTATATTCGTTGGATGTGTTCAAGTATAGTTAAATGTATTATGATATTGTATATATTAAATTAAAACCAATATAATTCAAGTGAAAATATCATACTTTTGTGGTACTATTCAAAGTGCAATGTGTTTTTGAGATACATAGTGTTTGTTTAAGGTTTCAAACGATCAAGAATTTGTCAAAAATTTGGGACGTCTCAATTCTACATTGTCATCATCTTTTTTTCTTAAGTTTAATATATAGAGAACTCAACATGGCTAGCATAAATTGATTTTGCAAGTAAAATAACTCAAAAAATATGTTACAATCACCGCTATGTTATTACACACCTAACACCAATATATGGTCAAATTTATACAAGCACAAACTATCACCTTCACAATACTAGCTTCTAAAGAAAATACCAGTAGTTCGATAGTAGTACTAATAGCACTGCATCTAAAAATGTCTATCATCCTTCGAGTTCTATTTTAACTAAGTATAGGGAGAATTGCGGATAAAAACAGGAAAAAAATCAGCGAAAAAAGGAAGACAACTAATAAAGAATAAAAAATAGTAGAAAACTGATAGAAACAACAAAATTCCAAAACATTTAAAGGTCCAAATAAAGTAAAAACATTGCACAATAAAAATAAAAAATAAAAAATTGAAAAATCAGTAAATTAATATATAGAAAACCAAAAAACGGTAGACAGGACTGCAGGGCATCAATAAACAGGAAATAAAAACAACTAAAATGAGTTGTTATATCTAAATCCACGGATGTGAATCATGTGATGAAGTTATCCATTGATTGAATTTTCATACTATTCTCCTTCACTACTTCCTCTACCACCCCACTCATCTAATGCTCTTAGATTAGCTACAATTCATACAAACCTATAAAGCTTAGATTAGTTGGTAGTTTAGATTTACACCCATGTAAACTAGACTAGTGTTAGACATTCTAAAGGACTTTGTGTTCAAATCCAGAAGGTGAGAAAGGGGCAAAGACATGAGTAACTCTTGGCAAGTCAATGCCAGAAAAACCTTGGGAGGACTGAGTAGCTTGGAATGGTACGGTGTTGATATTCCTTTTGAAAAATCTCACAATCTACGCATGGGCCAAGGGTAGATTGGGCACTAAATGTAAGGGATATTCATTTAGTGAAAATCCATCTGAAATAGGTTGGGACTGGATGTATGATGATTACACCACCTCCGCTGAACCAGGGTATATCTTGTGTCACCTTTTATATTCTGCTCCCAACACACTACTAGAATATATTGTATTTGCTGCGGTCATTTTCAGCCTATTTGCTACGGATTTGAACCGCAGCAATTGCGGGAGCAGCAAAAAGTGGAAAATGTTAATTGCTGCGGGTAGAAACCGCAGCAAAAAGTAATATATTTATTATTAAAAACACTTATTGCTGCGGTTACGGAATAATACTAAAACAACCGCAGCAAATCATAAACTGGTCCAAATGTGTGGCAGTTTATGATCAATAACAGCCAATAATTTATATTATAGCTACATATACGTGGTTTTCTATTCACCACTCAAATGGACACTTTTACAACCAAACAAAATTATTTTCCACTACAAGATACTATTGCTGTCGAAAAAAATTATTATCCACTACAAGACACTTTCTTAAACGTAATATTCTATACAATTACAAACAACTCACTTTTCCAATCCACTAAATACCAATAGACGTCCAATAAAAAGATTATTGACAAGTTTAATAGCAATAAAATTTCCATATTTCTTCCTTGTATCCAATAGTGCTAACTCGGCCACTTGGTGCTTCATTTGATATCCCCATCTCGACAATTTGATCCCACAATATAGATATTGACCCACACCTACAGACCTACAAAAGGCAATTTAATGAGTAAAATGATATCCATATTTGACATTGTCATACATTTAACATGCGATAAAATACCCATGCTCTCTAAAGTAGGAACAAAAGACCCCTTAAAACTAGCAACAAGTTGATAATGGTTATGTACTGTGTTTAGAACATTACTGGTCTTTCTAATCTAAAAATAAAAAATTCCTAATAGTGAAAATAATGGTTATGTACTGTGTTATCTCCATGTATGTTTTCTGGAGTTTTAGTCTCCTTTGTTGATACAATTTTATCAGGTTTTGTGTTCTTTGAACATGCACTTTTTATATTGGATCCCACCAAAAGTTGTAAGTTCTGGTGGATTTTTTAAGGACCAAAATACCTACTCTGGGACAGCCTTCCTAAAGCTGTAATGCACTCCCAGTTTTAGATGCTTTTAATATAAACTACATGAGATCTAATAGAATCCCAACAATGAAGATTAGGCAGTCCTCTAAGCTTACTGATTTTCTAAAATAAGAATGTTATAACTATGACATTCTACTAACAACTCTTATTATTTTCTTATTTTTCTGTTCTAAGGAGAGAATTCTTTGCTTCAGAATACATTGCTAACACATTTAAAACCATCATTCTAAGTCTTTTTTTGAAAGTGAAAGTCTGATTCCTAATCAGTAAGCATAGCTTTAACTATACCTCATATTCTTATATTTATGGTGTAAAGTATATGTGTCAATTCCTATATTTATGGTGTAAAGTAAATGTGTCAATCAAAGAAACTGGTCATATGGAGGGTTTGTTTGCCTTTTAATCCTACCGATAAACTATCATTTTTTTTCTTTTCTATCATTACTTGATTATCGTAATGGAAAAAACTGAATAAAATCTTCTTTTTTAGTTATTCATTTAATTATGATAAGTAATGAGAACTAATAGTTTAATTTGAGGGGTGAAAATACATGGTTATACAGTTTAGTTTAGTTTACATATATGTTTATTATAAAGTAAAGTTTTTTCCCTTTATAAAATCCAGTTTAAAACGATCAGAAAGTTGATAGTAGGTAAACACGAAAAGAAGCTCCTCAATGAAGCAAAATTTAACAAACACCAGCAGCCACTTAAAGCTATAGACAACTCAAAGAAGAGAAAATTTCAGCAATGTCAAATAGTAGGAGAAGACTAAAATACTTCACCCTTTTAGCTCAAGCTCTCATGGTTAGCATTCTAGGTCAGGAATCCATCAAAAGCTACTATTTGAAACGGTATGGTATGGTAATCGTTTGAGATATGTTTGCATTATTTCAAGTATCTATCTATATATATATATATATATATATATATATATATTAATCCACTTAAGTCATCTTCCCGCTCATTCCTAAGGGCATTTTTGTAAACTCTGATGGGCTTTCATTCTTCCAATAAACTCTCGCCTATCTCGCGTACAGTTTGGACTTACGGAGTAGGAGTTCTTCTTCAGTTTTCTGGCTTTTCCCTAACCTTGGAGTCTCGGTTAGATCTTTCTCTTTCTACTAAGGCTTCTGGGATTTCCTCAATGCAAACAAGTGAGTCTCCTGCGAAACACTCCTGCCGACTCTGCTCAAGCTAGAAAGCAACCTCACATATTCGGGTAAATTCTCATATATTCTTTGATTATTTTGGATGCATTTGGATTTCCTTTTCTCATCTAACACTGCGTCTGGATTTCCCTTCCGATAGCCCACCTTCTAGCAGCTCTCTCTCTCTCTCTCTGAATGGTTTTTTAGTTTTTACTTCAACGATTTCAACATATGGTAATATGCTAAAGTCAACGAATCTCTCAACTCTATACTTTAATATTTATCTATGACATTTCGTTTTAGCTTACTGAATAATCAATTCTGATTCCCCCAAATATTTGTTATTCACTATCTACCCATTCCCATTATTTTATGAATGACTTTAAATTTGTTTTCAATTATTCAATTTTACAGTTTAGGTCCATACTAGGGATGGGGAAAAATACCGAAACCGCCGAAATACCGCTCTTACCGTACCGTAAAATACCGATTTTACCGAAATTTTTCCTTACCGTAAATTTTGGTAAGGTATGTTACCGTACCGAACTATTTCGGTACGGTATCGGTATATACCGTATAAATTTTTGGTATACCGAAATACCGTAATCCCATATAAATAATTACATTTAGTTATAATTTTGTCTGTTGGGCCAAAAACAGTCCACCGCCATTAGCCCACTTTGGCCAAGATCCACTCTCCAAAGTCCAAAAACTAGGTCTATGGTCGTGTGGAAACTGTGAGTCTGCGAAGAATTGGAAGAGCCGATAGGGTTTCAGAGAGTTGTGGACTTCATTCTCCACTCATAATCGAGCTCCACTCTCAACTCTCCAATACGTAATCGAGCTCCCGGCGGCGAGTATTTCTTGAAGAAGAGCGGAAGCGTAGGAGAAGCAGCGGCCAGGCGTGGTCGCGTGGACTTAATTCTGATACGAAAGGTATTAATCAATCACTTCCTTCTGTGTTCTTATATGAAAACATATTCATTATGAGTAATTAATCTTGTTTGAATTCAAAGAGAGGTTTGCTAGAGGGGCTATGCCATTTTCTGGAACCAGTTAGACGTTGGTTACAAAAACCATACTATGTATATGATTTATGAATGTATAACCATTTTACTAATCAGTTAAAGAAGCTCCTCACATTTTGCCTCTGTCAATGGTAACTTCAGTCCTACCTGTAACATGTCCAAACAAAATGAGTATGTCAACTTACACATGACATAATAAGCTATATAACTATATTGTATATGTATATAATAACACAACTGCAAACTCACTTCACTAAAGATTTGACTGTAAGAAGAAGTTTGTGCAAATCCTTGTAATAACATTAAAGGTTTGCTAGAAATTTTTGTTGAGAATACAAGTGATGAACTGTTAGTAACACATGCTACCGCCGAGGCAGCTGTTGGGGTTTTAGCTGCCTTGTTTAAAACTCCACTTGATGTGGTTAACACTGAGCTGCAGTGTCGGGAGACTAAGACTTATGTGGATGTAGCATATGTAAAAGTAGTTTAATTAGGGATGATCTCAAAGCAGCTGTAAAGAAAGATGGGTATTGAAGTATTCTTTGTTTGTAGTTTGGTTTCTGATTGGTTGCTGACTCAGTATTTTCTTTTTAAGCGGCCTGAGGGTTGCTACCTCGTATCTCTCTCTTTGTTTCTAGGTTCTTTCCACTTTCTAAATTGTTTGCAATATGCTTTCTGATAGGTCTTTGAATGGATGCAATACTTTTACCCAGTTTACCCTGCCATTTGCTTGTCAGACTGAAAAAAGATCCATATTTCATATTCATGCTTTAGCATTATTACTGTTACAAATTTTTGCTTCACGGAATTATTACTGTTTTGAGATGTGAATATACCCCCAACCCCTGAAGTATGTTACATAACAACAAATCATCTCTGGTCTTTGAATTTTAGGTGACAAAAACAACACAACTATCTACCATTCTTTGAGAGCAACCTGGACTTAACTTGCTCTGCTAGAAGGGACAACTTGCAAGTCATATATCTAAAGTCTAATTTTCAGCATGGATGCAGGTCAATGGTCATATATCTTTACTCCAATTTTATACATGTGTGTGTATAAGTAAATAAATGTTGTGATAGATGCATTTGTTTACAATCTGACAAACTAATTATTTGTTTTTATTTCAGAAGTAAGAATGGAATCTCAATCATCTCATTCTCTTCCAACTCCAACTGAATCACCAGACATCGTAGAATCTGAATCGCTTGAAGCTGGTACTAGTCGGAAACGAGCAAGGAACAAAACAGCAGCACTTAAGCCCCCCGTTTCACAAACTCGAAGCATCTTTTGGGATCATTGTAAAAAGGGGTCAAGGACCTTGTTGGATGGCACCATTCAACCAATTGGAACTTGCAATTATTGTGAGACGCAGATCCCAGCAGGTCATGGCAGCACTAGTGGGTTGAAAAACCACTTAGTGAACAGGTGCAGATCGAGTCCCTTGTACAAAGCAGCTGAAAGTGACAAAAATCAGCCTGTGTTGACAAATGAGAAAATGGGGCAGGTCACTGAATTGGTTTCTCATACTTTCAATCAAAAAAGGTGTGAGTTGAAGCTTACAGAATATGTTATTATCGATGAGATGTCATTCCGAGCTGTTGAAGGGAAGGGCTTCGTAAGTCTTGTGCATGAATTGCAACCAAGATTCAGAATCCCAGATCGTAAGAAGGTGGCAGGTATGGTTTATGACTTGTTTTTAGTTGAGAAAGCTAAAATAAAAAGTGTCATAACTGGGCAAAGGGTAAGTATCACAACCGATACATGGACTTCCATCCAGAACATAAATTACATGGTTGTTACTGCTCACTTTTTGGACAGTGATTGGAAACTGCATAAAAGAATAATTAACTTCACAAAAATCACTAGTCATGTTGGTGAAGATATTGGTAAGGTGGTTGAGGTGTGTCTGAGAGAGTGGGGGATTGAAAAAGTATTTTCGATAGTAGTTGACAATGCTACTTCAAATGATACAGCTATTGACTACTTGAAAAAGAGAATGAAAATTGAAAATACATTGATGTTTGAAGGAAAGTACTTGCATTTGAGGTGTGGGTGTCATATACTCAATCTGATTGTTAAGGATGGTCTCAAAGAACTCAATGCTTCAATTGAATCTATAAAGAATGCAGTTCTTTTCATTCATTCTTCACCATCTAGGTTGCATAAATTTAGAGAGTTTGCCGTATTAGCAAAGTTTTCTAATACATCAACTGTGCCTATGGATATAAAAACAAGGTGGAATGCAACATATAAAATGCTTGAAGTTGCATTGAAGTTTAGGAGGGTGTTTGAAAGGATGGCTGAAGAGTGGTTACCATTTATTAAGTACTTTCGTGAAAAAAATGAAAAGGGTAAAGTACGAGTAGGGCCTCCAAGTCATGAAAATTGGGAGAATGCTAAAGCTTTTGTGCACTTTTTAAAAAAGTTTTATGATGTCACCTTAGAGTTAAGTGCATCAAAAACTCCCACCTCCCAATTGCTTTATCAATCCATGATTGCACTGCAAATTGAGATAGAAAAAAAGAAAAATGACAAGTCTGACCCAATTCTCCAGGAGGTGGCTGGTAAAATGATGCTGAAGTTTCAAAAGTACTGGGGCGAATGGAATACTATTGTAAATCCTGTAATTTTTATTAGCAATATTTTGGACCCAAGAAATAAGCTCCAGATGATTAAAGTCAGTATGAAGAAACTGCCAGCTACTTCTACAAAGGTCCAGGATTTTGTTGATAAAGTCAAAAGTGACTTGGCGACTCTGTGGGCAGAATACAAAGGCATAAATGAGACCACTAATGTTGAGCGGCAAAATATGCAATTGGAGTTGGAAGGTGGAGCTGGTACTAGTAATGCGGGTGATGGTCTTTGGGATGAGTTGTTTACCGACGTTGAAGCACAAAATCAAGAAGAACAACTCCAAGAGATCGATTTCTAATGAGGTAGATAAGTACCTAGCTGATGAGATTGAGAAGAGATCTAATCAATCTTTTAATCTTTTGGAGTGGTGGAAAGGAAGTGAAACTAGGTATCCAATTCTTTCATTGATTGCAAAAGATATTTTTGCGATACCAAGTTCAACGGTTGCTAGTGAGTCTGCTTTCAGTTTAGGTAAAAGAGTTGTTGATCCCTTTAGAAGCAGTTTAAGTCCTAAAATGGTTGAAGCTTTGGTTTGTACGAATGATTGGTTAAGAGCAGAGGATTTCAGCTTTTATAAGGATCCAACTGATGATGACCTTGAGTTGTATAAAGAGATTGAAGAAATTGAAAAGAGTAATTTTTTATAACACATTAAGTTTAGATTAAAATGATAAATTTTGATGTTAATCTAATGTTTCTTTATGTTTCTTCTACAGATGCAAATGTCACTCAGGAACGCTCGCAGACTTCCTCTCACACATAGGCATGTTCTAATTTGCAGTTAGTAGGTTCATAATGCATTATTGCCCATTGAATTCAGCGTTTAATATGCTTTTATATGCAGTATTAACTATTAAGTAAGCAATCATTTATAAATTTCATTAGCAGTATTAACTATTAAGTAAGGCTTCTAACTGTCATAGACTGTAGTGTATACATTTCATGAGTAGTATAAACTGGAATGGGCAACCGTAGTTGAAGTTCATGCACTGATTATTCCCTTTTACTCTATAACCCTTCAATATTTAATTGTTATTTGATGATTTTGTATGTAATTAGTTCGTCTGAATAATAAAAAAACATATTTTGTTTCATCCCAAATAATATATTCTGATCTTTGTGACAGAGTGCTGGTGAAACTGTTTAGTGATTACACAACCAACAGTGTTGGATGTACTGTTTTTCTTTGGAAAAACATAGTCAATTTTCGAAATTTGGCTATGAACCTTTTCCTTACTAATAGTCATTTTACACGGAAAAATCTGTAAAAATGAACCACTTCCTAGGCTGTAAGGTGGTTTTACAGTGAATAAGTGAAGTATATTTACTAATGAAGAAAAAAATAAGTAAATTTCTGGAACTGGTTCATTTTAATTTGTCTTTGTATTATCAGCTCACACCTTTTTTGATTGAAAGTATGAGAAACCAATTCAGTGACCTGCCCCATTTTCTCATTTGTCAACACAGGCTGATTTTTGTCACTTTCAGCTGCTTTGTACAAGGGACTCGATCTGCACCTGTTCACTAAGTGGTTTTTCAACCCACTAGTGCTGCCATGACCTGCTGGGATCTGCGTCTCACAATAATTGCAAGTTCCAATTGGTTGAATGGTGCCATCCAACAAGGTCCTTGACCCCTTTTTACAATGATCCCAAAAGATGCTTCGAGTTTGTGAAACGGGGGGCTTAAGTGCTGCTGTTTTGTTCCTTGCTCGTTTCCGACTAGTACCAGCTTCAAGCGATTCAGATTCTACGATGTCTGGTGATTCAGTTGGAGTTGGAAGAGAATGAGATGATTGAGATTCCATTCTTACTTCTGAAATAAAAACAAATAATTAGTTTGTCAGATTGTAAACAAATGCATCTATCACAACATTTATTTACTTATACACACACATGTATAAAATTGGAGTAAAGATATATGACCATTGACCTGCATCCATGCTGAAAATTAGACTTTAGATATATGACTTGCAAGTTGTCCCTTCTAGCAGAGCAAGTTAAGTCCAGGTTGCTCTCAAAGAATGGTAGATAGTTGTGTTGTTTTTGTCACCTAAAATTCAAAGACCAGAGATGATTTGTTGTTATGTAACATACTTCAGGGGTTGGGGGTATATTCACATCTCAAAACAGTAATAATTCCGTGAAGCAAAAATTTGTAACAGTAATAATGCTAAAGCATGAATATGAAATATGGATCTTTTTTCAGTCTGACAAGCAAATGGCAGGGTAAACTGGGTAAAAGTATTGCATCCATTCAAAGACCTATCAGAAAGCATATTGCAAACAATTTAGAAAGTGGAAAGAACCTAGAAACAAAGAGAGAGATACGAGGTAGCAACCCTCAGGCCGCTTAAAAAGAAAATACTGAGTCAGTAACCAATCAGAAACCAAACTACAAACAAAGAATACTTCAATACCCATCTTTCTTTACAGCTGCTTTGAGATCATCCCTAATTAAACTACTTTTACATATGCTACATCCACATAAGTCTTAGTCTCCCGACACTGCAGCTCAGTGTTAACCACATCAAGTGGAGTTTTAAACAAGGCAGCTAAAACCCCAACAGCTGCCTCGGCGGTAGCATGTGTTACTAACAGTTCATCACTTGTATTCTCAACAAAAATTTCTAGCAAACCTTTAATGTTATTACAAGGATTTGCACAAACTTCTTCTTACAGTCAAATCTTTAGTGAAGTGAGTTTGCAGTTGTGTTATTATATACATATACAATATAGTTATATAGCTTATTATGTCATGTGTAAGTTGACATACTCATTTTGTTTGGACATGTTACAGGTAGGACTGAAGTTACCATTGACAGAGGCAAAATGTGAGGAGCTTCTTTAACTGATTAGTAAAATGGTTATACATTCATAAATCATATACATAGTATGGTTTTTGTAACCAACGTCTAACTGGTTTCAGAAAATGGCAAAGCCCCTCTAGCAAACCTCTCTTTGAATTCAAACAAGATTAATTACTCATAATGAATATGTTTTCATATAAGAACACAGAAGGAAGTGATTGATTAATACCTTTCGTATCAGAATTAAGTCCACGCGACCACGCCTGGCCGCTGCTTCTCCTACGCTTCCGCTCTTCTTCAAGAAATACTCGCCGCCGGGAGCTCGATTACGTATTGGAGAGTTGAGAGTGGAGCTCGATTATGAGTGGAGAATGAAGTCCACAACTCTCTGAAACCCTATCGGCTCTTCCAATTCTTCGCAGACTCACAGTTTCCACACGACCATAGACCTAGTTTTTGGACTTTGGAGAGTGGATCTTGGCCAAAGTGGGCTAATGGCGGTGGACTGTTTTTGGCCCAACAGACAAAATTATAACTAAATGTAATTATTTATATGGGATTACGGTATTTCGGTATACTGAAAATTTATACGGTATATACCGATACCGTACCGAAATAGTTCGGTACGGTAACATACCTTACCAAAATTTACGGTAAGGAAATTTTTTGGTAAAATCGGTATTTTACGGTACGGTAAGAGCGGTATTTCGGCGGTTTCGGTATTTTTCCCCAGCCCTATATGTACTAACCATTTCCCAATCAAGTAGCATGTTTGGTTGAGGTCTTGAGGATAATAGTAATTTGACAAGGTCACGAGTTTTCAAAAGCCAACATACATATAAATATCATTCTGAAAATTTGGAACCAATTATTATCCTCAAGTTGCACATTTGTTTAACCATTCTTTGCTAAGGCCAAATTGCACATTTGTTTTTATTATTGTTGATGTCAAAGGTTCCAGTTTATGCATTTCTATAATAATTAGGTGTAGCATTATATTACATGTATACTCTATAATGGTAATGTTTATAAATGTGTTATTGGTACTTAGGTGGCCGTTCTCAAGTATACATACACTTTGGAAAGCAAAGTGAGTTTCTGGATGTTAAACTAGATATTGACTAAAACTCATACACATAATCTGGATGCTATGTGTTTCTTCTTCATATCGGCTCACGTGTAACTTTTAGTTCCTCAAACTACGGAGTATTAAAACTACTTTTCAAATGATAGAAATGCTCTTAAAAATGCATAACATGAATCTAATTTGAGATTCTGCTGAGTGTTTAGCAGGATAAATGACAAAAAATGTCAATCTTCTTTCCACTAATAAGGATGACAAACAATAAAAATATCACATATAACAACACTAACCTTTCTTTTAGTTACAACTGAAAAGATAAATGAAAATAAATATTACTACATATTGAATTTATAAGTTGAGAATGATTTATTGACCGCTAAGAATTTAAAGCTTAAGGTCTCGAAAGAATGAAGGTTTTCAAAGAGACAAAATGTTTGGCCGCCAAGAAGATTGTCAATTTGTCGTCCTCTTTAACTACTGCTCCATTAGGAGCTCAGATATAATTTTTTCGATCAATTTGGAAACAAATAAATAATTGGGATGAGATTTGGGAGCCATGGGCTCTAAAATAATTATATAAATTTATTATGTTATAATTAAAATGAATAAAAAGCCTTAAAAGCTAAAGAGATGTGAAAAGTGACGAGACATGTCTTTCATTGATCCAACAACAGTTGTATTGCTTTTAAAAACTAAAACCAGTTCTACTTAAAATTAAATTAGTGTATATAAATTCTTTTTTAAACTTGGCTTTGTTTAAAAAATTTATATATGTTTTAAATTTTCAAATTTTCAATAAAATTAAACATTGGGACTAATTATTTGACCTTAAGAATAAAAGAAGAAGCCTACTCACACAATATACAAAGAAAAGATTTTGGGCCTATTTCTTCTTCTATATTTTTTCGGGCCTAGGGCGGTCGTCCCTGTTGCCCTCCCCCCAGAACCGGCCCTGATTGTAGCACCAAAATTGGAAACCCAGGAGTTCTTCACCGACACGGGAAGTGACTTAATCGCCACAGGAGTTCGCAACAAAGTGGAAATAATTCTGTAATATACGAGTATAGTCTCTTTGAGGTGTGTATGAAGACTACGACCAAATCTATATTTACCAAAGAACTGCGTATAATAAGATTCCACTTTTGTTTCTTAAAGAACACGTTGGTGTTCTTTGTGCTATGGTCTATTTACCGAAGAACTTAGTGATAACACTAAGAGATAAAATGCAATATGTGGCATGTTTTTTTTTTGCTTCTCTCTAAAGCTTTCTTAACACATCAATGAAAGAGAATAGAACTTTATTTGAAATAGGTCATTTACAAGTTGTTTTTTTGAATGTACAAGTTGCTTTATCTTTAAAAAATCTAATCTTTTTAATCTTATTTTTAGCATTGTCAAGACACTTTATAATTAGTCTATTATCCCGTGCAACGCACGGGTAAAAGACTAGTAGTAGATATCTAAAGTACTTACTCGGCAATAGTCGGCATAGTTATACGGACTACAGAGTACTATAATGTTGGACCTCCGATCCGTATACATAATTGGGCTATAGATTAAAATATATGGGCTGCCAACATTTATTACTTTTGTCTTTTAATTTGATTTTATATACTAGTACTGATGGGCCATATTAGAGTTTTTTCACATGGGCTCTATTAGGGCTGAACACGGGCCGGGTCGGGTTATGCAAAAAAAAATGGAACCGCCGGTTCGATCCATTGTACGGGTCGGTCCGGTCCGGGTATTGTAATTTTGAAAATAGGAACCGGAACTTACCTGGCCCATTTGAAACGGGTCGATCCGGTCTGGGTTTTTCGGCTCCAGTTTGTATTTCTTAAAAGTAGCAACAACTTCCAAAGTTGTTAAGGTCTTAGCCATTCTGAACCCATTCTTAGTATCTGTATTATTAAGTATTTAAAAGTTAAAACTGGCCAAATGGTTGTGTTGATTTACTCTCACCTAATTAATATATTTCCTTACCATTAACAAAGTCATATTTTATAGTAGTTAATAAAATAGAACCAGAAATTGTCCTAAATAGGAGTAAAAACGTTTTCAAATTCCAAAATAGGAGTATCATGTTTTTTATTCCCTGAATAAGAGTAATCTGCCAAGTTTGGAAAAAAATGTCATGTTAAAAGCCTTGTAATGCCAAACTTGGCAGAAATTTACTCCTATTCAGGGAATAAAAAACATGATACTCCTATTTTGGAATTTCAAAACGTTTTTACTCCTATTTAGGGAATTCTCTCAAATAGAACCTACGTGTAACAAGAATAACCGTAAGATAATGTTAGTTTGTGATTCCGTATAGCAGAGAAAATACAAATGATGCATTGCATGAAGAAAATACCAAACGCTTAAAAAATAGAAATCAATATATATATACACACAAGAGGAACTTTTTAAGAACATACAAAGCGCCACATGATCCTGTCATGTCATTATATATAACAATTATTTAGTTATTTTTATACCTTTTGTTTTTATTAGATTCTATTTTTGATTGGATATTGATATAGCTATGGAAACAAAAGACCATAGAAATCCACCTTAAATAATTTGGTTACTTTTTCAACACCTATTATGTACGGAGTATTTGATAAGTATTAAGTATACATATTTGTATATTCAGATATAGAATCTCTTAAATAAATACTTTTGATCAAGTAGCTTACCATATTTAATAAGGATGAAAATGGATATAGTACATACATATATGTATATGTATGTGTATGTGTATATTTATTTTCACAAGTAAATACGTTTAGCCTAGCCAAAAAAGTATTCCCTTCGTCTTGCTAGAAGGCTCCCACTTTCGTTTTTTGGTCGACCGATTAGAAGATTCTCATTTCCATTTTAGGAAACAATTAACAACCTTAATTGACAAATTAATCATTAAATATTAAAAATAATACATTTATAACATCACAGTTATCAATACTAACTACTCCCTCTGTCCCTAAATTTACTTCCATTTCGCTTTTCGAGAGTCAACTCAAATCACTCTTAAACTCTTACTTTTTGTATCAAAACTTTATGAAAATTGATTTTTTTTTGCAGGCTTTGTAGCGGGTTTAATGTAGTTTCTGAATATGTAAATTTTATTTACTAAAAATAATCTGAGTTTTCACAGGGATCATTTAACTTTATCGTCAGTCAACCTTCGTAATCCGCAATTGGAACAACATTCAGGGACGGAGGGAGTACATTATAACATATACCTATTAAAATTATTTCTCAAAATATACTCGAAGTAATTTATTTAATTATTGCCTAAATATTTGTGCCCTTTTGCTATGGGAACCTTGCAACAGGACGGATGTAGTATATATTAGTACAATTTAAATATGACTTAACTTTTGAAATAGATTTCTAATCCAAATTAGGAAATCTTTATATGTTTGCTGATTCCTAACTTTATTCAATAGAATGTTTTCAATTGGATTAATTTCACTTTCAGACTAAATCAGATCACATCAAACTTTAATAATAATTATAAGTGACATAAAATGTAAAACAAGCATTTGCCAGATCAATTTAAAAAGTTCTTATCAATTCAAACCAAATTCATTTAAAAATGTTCTTATTAATGAGTAAAATGTAAGATCTCACAATTAAAATTAAAAAATGCGTATTTCATACCAAGTTTAATGAGAAATTTTAGAAAAGTATTATTTTTGAAATGCTCAATAAAGTAATTTAGACATCCATAACAATTAAAAATGGTTTTCAATGTAACAAACTAATGAGTAAAATGTAAAATAAAAAACTCCATTTTTTACGTTTACAATGTGACAAAATATTGAGTAAAATGTAACATCTTATTATTAAAAGTTAAAAGTGTGTACTCAGTATTTCATATCAAGTTGAATGAGGTGTATTACGAAAAAACCTGAGGTGCATAATAAAGTAATTTAGAGGACATGAGATTATGACTTCTTTAAAATCGGGTTCATAACAATTAATTTTACTTGAGATGCTTATGCAGAAGACCATTTTAACCATTTTTCATCGTATAATTTTTTTTATTTGTTTTACAAATGGAATATATTTTACATATTTTTTTCATGATTCGGGAGATTCCACCACATACCCTACCCTACCCCCTTCCTAACCCAAGCCCCACCCCGACCGCACATACCCCTAAACCCACTACCCGATCATGCCCCTTACCCCACACCCTACCCATTCCCATGTCCTCGTACCCCTACCACTTGCCCCTACCACGACCCAAACCTCACCCCATCCCTATCCCTCACCACCTACCCCGACCCATACCCTTTACCCCACACTGACCCATACCCCGTACTTGTACCCCAACCACCTGCCCCTACCCCCATGTCCCTTACACCTACCCCCTTACCCCCTACCTCGTACCCATACCCTACCTGGCCAGTAGGCTCGTACCCCTACCCACACCCATTCCCCCAACACAAGGGGTCGAGGTAAGCGTAGGGATAGGGTAATAGGTCGGGTAGGGGTAGGGGTAGGGGTTAGGGGTATACGTCTAGGAGTGGCCCCCACGTATTATATTAATTATATACTTGTGTACATGAATGCTTGTGTGTCTATATATGTATAGGGTTAGTTTGGACATTTTAATGTTAAACAGTGTTTTAAATCTTGTGAAGTAAACATGATCTTGTAGCACTACTTATTTACGAGCCGTTTACATACACAAGTCCTAATAAACATTGTTTAATAATTTGTGAAGTAAACTTGTCCTGAGTCACTTGTTTCAGCCATCAATTTAAATATAACAATTAAAGCTATTTAAAATGACTAATTTGCATGCTAGAAAAAAAGTATATATTATTTTCATATACTCGGTGACCACCATATGGTATATACTTTCATGAGTGGTTTTTCCATAACGATAGTTTTTTTTACACCTCAATATATATTATAATCTAGACTGAGTGTAATTCATAGATTTAGAATGTGATAATTACTACAATGTGTGCTGGACCCTAGGGCTGGTTCCACTTATGCGACATTCCATCTCCTTGGAGTTAGGGTAATTCTAAATACAATCCACTTTTTCCTAAATACAGCCCCTAATTATATTAAATGTCTATTATATCCCTCTTTCTGTTATGGCAGCGAACGACATACTATCGTATAACACGAAGTGAAGGAAGCATGACCCCAAGTTGAACGGCATCTAAGATGGTTTGATAACAAATGGCTTTTCTATTCAAGCGCACATGCAGTTCTCTTGGCTCTGGCTTCGGTTTTGGGCAAACACGTGCTGATCAACGGCGGCAAAAATCAACACCGCCATCTTAGATAGTCTGCCTTTCTCAGCGGCAATGGCCAACGGTGGTTCAACACCCTCTCTGGGTTTGCCGTAGAGTTTTCCTTCCCAAATATGTTTGGTGTAATCTTTTGTTTTAATTCTCAAGCCTCTGTTTATATAGAAGTGGCAAAATCATAAGTTCAAACCCTCTGTTTCATTGTTCCTACATCAATAAATGCGGTGTTCAATTACTGTTGAAGAAACCTCGAAATTCTTACTCGCTAGCTTCATGGTCTAGGATAAGTTTTTGATTTGTTTTTGACATAGAGCTTTTTAACGTTAATTTAATGAGAAAGCTAGAAACAGAGAAGGTTATGGAAGAAAAGATGAGAAAATTCATTGGGTCGCGATCCTAAATAAAATAGAAGATCGGTCATCACAGTTTACAATGATAGGGATATAATTGACAATTAATTTAATTGGAGGCTGTACTTAGTAAAAAGTGGGCTGTATTTAGAATTATCCTTAGAGTTGTTGTGTTCCTATAAGCGGCCCCAGATATTTTGGACTGTACAGACGTTTTTACGGGTTCAAAATAGGCCTTTCCACTTTGGGCCTATTTTCTATTATGTTTTTTAACTCTCATGTGTTGCTTTAAACCCCACTCTCATGTACACTTACGCTTTATAAAACTAGTAAGTATTCCCCCGACACTTATCACACCTAAATAGGTGGATCTCGTCTTTAAAAAAATTACTACAATGTGTGTGTGAATTACATAAACTTAATATTCTCTGTGAGCTAGGATTAGTAAAAAAAATCACCTTTTTTTAAATAATACTAAGTAATAATTATGTGCTATTTAAAAGAACAGAATGATAATTTTTTTAATAATTTTTAATACATAAATTATATATTTGGAGACTTGTGTATAGTTAATATTGAAATAAACTATAGCGATTATAAATGAAATCACTGGAATTCGTATAAGTTTTATATTAGTATTAAGGGTGAAATAATAATACAGATACGAAGTTATTATTTATAATTAATTGAAGGTACATTCATAAAATAATTAATCGATGCTTTGAATAGTAAATTGGTGGTTGAGTAGAACTAATGATCGGATAGAACTCAAATTTATATATAGGGTAGCAGATATTCCTAATAATAGGACTTCCAGTTTTTATAAGACAAAAATAGGATAAGAATTCATTTAGATAAAAAAAAGTAACTAAATGATATATCAAACGATTGAAGAAATAATGACCATAATATTAATTTTATGCTTTGTTTGGGGTTAATCTAGGTTATTTAATTTTTAATCAACCTCATTTTTTTATATTCTTAGGACAATAACGCACGTAGGTTGTTAGTAAACTTAGGTAGTTAGGTTCACTTCACAAAACTCGTTAAAACCTTTGAAAACTCAAAATTGAAGAACTTTCAAATTGAGGGGTTTGGAGTTATTTCATTAAGAGATATTACCCAAAATGGGACTAAAAAAGTTTGAAAATTCCAAAATAGGACTTCCATGTTTTTATTCCCAAAATAGGACTAATTACTGTCATGTTTTGGCAGTACCAGACTTCAAACATGACAGTATATTCCAAATTTGGCAGTAATTAGTCCTATTTTGGGAATAAAAACATTGCAGTCCTATTTTGGGATTTTCGAACTGTTTTAGTCCCATTTCGGGAACTTTCCCTTTCATTAATGAGTTCGAGCACATTATCCAAACAATAATTTATTACATTAACCTAAGTTCACCTTATTTGTTTTCAAGGTTCAGTTAGCTAGGTTCACCCATTTTTTTTAAAACATAGATTTTCTTTGTTACACTAGGTGAACCTAATTTTTAGCATTTAGAAAAAAAATTCTATGTTTAGCATATAGAATTGTATGAACAATTCTATAGAAAAACAAGATATAGAAGCATATCATTGGTCATACAATTTTTCTGTATCTTGTTTTATTTTTTCAAAAACAAAGTTTTGAACAGTTTGAACCTTCTGTAATTGTACATAGAAAAATTACATGATATAGAAATACAGTTATAGAAAATTTTGAACAGTTTGAACCTTCTGTCATTTTAGATGGAAAAGTTACATGATATAGAAATACAGTTTGATCGAATCAGTGAGAAAAAAAATGTTATCATTGTAATAAAAGTTTGCAGTTATTTTTTTAATAATTGCCATGTCAAAATTACTTGTTGTTTTTCATCAATTATTAGATATTTTCACGGATGCATTTTCCACCTAAAATGGTCATATTTACAAATATAACTTCCATACTTAAATATTTATATTTCCGCTACATATATGGTAACCATACATATTACAAATCTAGTACTAAAGTATTGTTACTACTTCATTTACAATTTTTTTTGACAACTATTACTTCAGGATCTTTCTGATCTGATCTAAATCTTTCTGATCTGATATGAATCTTTCTAAACTGGTTTGATCTGATCTGGACTGATCTAATTATAATAATAATCATGATTAGAATTATAATCATAATCATAATTATAATCATAATCATAATTATAAATATACCTATTAAAATAATTAAAATTATGATTATAGGTATAATTACAATTATAGCTATACTTATAATTGTAAATATAGTTGTAATTACAATTATATCTATAATTATAATTGTAATCATAATTATATTTATAGCTATAACTAATACTAATAATAATAACAACAACAACAATTATAATAATAGTAATAATAATAATAATATTAATAATAATAGTAATAATAATAGTAGTAGTAATAATAGTAGTAGTAGTAGCAGCAGCAGCAACAACAACCACAACAATTAAATTTTTGTTTATTTGATTTGGGCCCGTAATCACGTAGTGTAGTTATAATCTTTTGCATTCTAGATTTCTAGGTGTCTATGGGCATGCAGCTGGGTTAGTGTGTATTTCAAAATAACTAACCAACCAAGAAAATTCAAGCCCAATGACATAGAAAGCCCAGAACTCCACAAAAAGATGTTAGGGTTATTTATAAATTAGACTGCAAATATTGAGGCATACAAATAAAAATGGAAATTTGTCTGCACAAATATTAGGGTACGCGTGACAAAAATTCCAAATATGTGCTTTCTGTTTGGACGCGTAAATGATAGTGACAGAGCCCAAGTATGAAGCCATTTATATTCAATCGAATGTCTAACATTTATTGCCCATTGAAAAAGATGCCAAACATTTAGCAATCTGCTTCTAGTCATGTCTAATACCTATTCCTCATTTGGTCAATAAATCCAGAACCAAAATATATTATACTCCCGATGCAATATCATCATCAGTACTCAATATTTAGTACGAAGATTATTTTTTTAATAACATTAATTTTTAGAGCCCGTTTGGTAGCACGAAAATCGGTTGATTTGGCTGATTCTGCTTAAATTTATGAAGCTCTAGCTGAAGTGGTTGCATTGGTTGATTCTGCTGATTTAAGAGAAAAATATTTTTAAAATATATTTTATTAAAAAAATAAAGAACTTACTGTAGATAAAATGATTATCTACAGTAAGTTCAATCAATACAACAAGAAAAGTAAGGGTTCAATAGAAGTTGAGAGCTGATTCTCTCCCTCTTTCGAGGCTCTTCTACGTACTTCCCCAAAATCACTCGATTTCTCATCGTCAAGCTTGGATATTGGTTGGGTTTCATCCTAAAATTCATTGGGGTGTAATTCTTGCAAATTTTGAGCTCACTTTTGAGCTTTTTGGACTGGTTTTACTCAAAATCTCACGCGGAATTACTGTTCACGCGAGAAGGTCAAAGCCTGTTTCTCTCGTTTCTCTAGCTCAATCTTTGATTGGAAAGTGTTTTTAGGCTCCCCTGGGTGTGACAATTAAGCACATAAACTTGGTTTGATCATCAAGCAAAGTTGATTTTCTGGTCTTTTTTGGAACTCGCAGCTTGAAGAACGATGGTTACTTAGGGGTGCGAATTTTGGGAGTTCGAAGCTTACGTTCTGACCAGTGTTTCACGTCGGGAAAACCTGTGAATTATGGTGAGGAAGAAGACCGTGGAGCCACCAACTGGGCGTGCTACTAGGTCCAAACTCTCCCTCCTTGCTAACGTAGATGAAGCATTCCCAGTTCTTAAGCTACCTGGGGCAGTTTCCATTGAGGCAGGACATTCGACTTGTGCAGGGGAGTCTCACGCTAGCCTGACTGCAGGGGCTAAAGCTGGGACAGCAGCTAATCTGGCAACGATTGAAGGAGGTGCTGGCCAGACCTATATGCTGACAGAAAAACACAAAGGGGTTCAAGCTGCTTGGAACTCCCTGTTTAGTGACAACCGGGATCCAAAAAATGGGATTAAGTTGAAATATGTTCCACCGAAAGGCGAAACATTGGACTTTGGTGACCGAGTACTACCCTCGATGGTTGAAATGTGGGGCTACTGCCTAGTGGGACACTTCACCGGTAAATTCCCCGGACTCAAAGCGGTCTACGAGTTGAAAGCTAAATGGGGGGTAAAATGCCTTGTAAGGTCGCATAATAAGGGCTGGATAATTTTTAAGTTTCAAAATGAAGAGGATAGATCGAAGGTACTACTCGAGGGACCTTACACCGTATTTGGGAAACTCCTAATGCTCAAAGAACTCTCGGAGGATTTCACCTTTGAGGATGAGGAATTTCTAAAAATTCCAATTTGGATCAAATTCCCTAAACTACCAATGAGTTTATGGAATGATGAGGCTATGAGTGAGGTGGCATCTATGGTTGGGGTCCCAATTACCACAGACAAGATCACTCAAGAGAGGGCAAACAATGATTATGCTAGAGTGTTAATAGAGGTTGATGTCTCAAAGCCACCACCACTTCATTTTCCTATACGACTACCTTCCCGAAAGGTAATCAAACAATTTGTGGTTTATGAAACTTTTCCTAATTTTTGCTTTCATTGCAAAGAATTTGGGCACCACCCATTTATTTGTAAAAAGCTAGCCAAACAAGATGATGGAGGAAGAGATAAAGTACCAAACATGGTGGATAAGGAGAAAATAGGCTCTGGCCCGACCGGGTTTGATGCTCAGACTATTGATGCTGTCCCACCCGAAGCAGAACTTGCTGTCCAGGACACGGTTCCTGCCCACCCGACCGGGCCTCTCCCTCACCCGACCGGGTCTAATGCAGTAAAGCAAGGTGAAGCCGCATTTCCAGCAGCCCAGGGACTTTCTAAAGCTACGGACAATGCACTTGGCGTCGCAGGGGAGGATATTGAAAGGGTTGTGATGAAAGAACAAGATTTGAAGGTAAATGATGTGGTTATTAAAGGTGAAGTAATAAACGGTAAGACACTCAAGTTGGTTGTCAAACCGTTTAGATTTGTGCATGCGAGTGTGATTAGAGTGGATACTTCTCTTCGATTTACGGATGATTTGGACAAGAAGGGACTTACCTTCACTGCCAAATGTCTTGAGGGGATGCCGGGGGTTGCTAAAAAGAGAGGGGAGGTTTGTTTTGACTCAAAGTTTACTACTCCTTTCCGAGATTTCTTTGGAGGTTAAATTAGGGATACCTAATATTTTGTTGAGATAGTTTGATTTTGTTTTGAACCTTATTTGTGAAATGGGGACTGTCCCATTATTTTGATGCATTGCATCTAGGTTAGTTTATTCTAGCTTAGATAGTCATTTTGATTTGGATTTGATGCATTGTAAAATGCTATTTTTCGGTTTATAATATACTTACATGTTATCGAAAAAAATACAACAAGAAAAGTAACTTCAACTTTACTTTTTCTGCTTATTACACAATTCAGCGTGTGAAAGAAAAATTACGTGTTTGGTAAAAAAAGTTGACTGATAAGCTTGATAAGCCGAAAAATAGTGTTGCCAAACGGCCTCTTAGTTAATAATGGAAATAGAGAACTTAGGTAAAATATGAAAATAAAAGAAATACACCCTAAATAAAATAATATAAATTAAAAGAGATATTAAAAACGATGACAAACTGTCAAGTACGTGGTATTACTATGACAATCTAAGAGCCCGTTTAGTGATCCTCTTTTTCAACTTATCATGCTAATCAGCCAACTTTTTCACCAAACACACAACTTTTGATTTTGCGTGCTGAATTGCGTTATAATAAAAAAAAAATTAAGATTGAAGTTACTTTACCGATTGTATTGGATGAAGTTACTATAGAGGATCATTTTAGCTATTTTTTATATATATTTTTTAATTAATAAAATATATTTTAAATATGATTTTTTTATAAATCAGCAGAATCAGTCAATCCAACCACTTCAGCCAGAACTTCATAAATTTCAGCAGAATAAGTCATATAGTCGATTTGAGTATTACCAAGTGAGCTCTAAGAAGGAAGTCACAATTCGAATTGCTTATAGAGCCCGTTTGGTTAGTCTATTTTTTTGCTTATCTGGTTTATCAGTCAACTTTTAATCAATACAATCACTTTAGTCAGAACTTCATAAATTTCAGCAAAATCAACCGATTCAGCTGATTATAGTGTTACCAACAGGACTCATAGTTCATTAGCATATACTCCCTCCGTCCCCCTAAGTTTGGGACGGAGGGGTGTGGTGTGGTTTTTAAGAAAAAGTGGAATTGTGTGGTTGGTATTGAATTGATAAAGTGTAAATAAAGTAAGAATGAATTCTAACCACTCAAATGTTACCAAATATGGTATGGGACAAACTTAGTGGGACGGACCAAAAAGCTAAAACGGGACAAACTTAAGTGGACGAGTAATAGTTTAGTAAACTCAGCAAAAAAAAAAACAAAAACTAGAACAAGGGGTCAAAGTGACGGGCCAATAGGGAGAGGCCGGCAACCAAGGTGACGATTTTAGAGTTGAGAGTCGTGAGTGAAGCAGCAGAGGCAAGTTTGGGCTTCTTCAAACCACAGAGACCCAATTGGACGAATGGACAAAAATTAAACCCAAAAGGAATGTTGGAATTATTCCAGACTTAGCAGTTCTCAGTCTGCTCTAAAAACCCATACAAGTTAGCTGGAATTACTGAGCGAAGAAATAGGGGGATATTAAATCAGCAACTTTTTATTTTTTTGAATATCGAGTCCCCCACTTCTGAATTATTTAATTGTCCGATCACCTTCACTCGGCCCTACAGCATATTTTCATTCCTTTAGAATGTTTTCACGTAATCTAAAACTAATTTTATTTTTAAAGTCAGATCAGATATTCATATTAGATCATATGAAACTAAATTATATCAGATCAAATAAAACTTAGATCATACAGAATAATAAAATACTAATAAAATACAATTAATGAAACTAAACAAAGCATATGAAATAATTCAGGTGAAATGAAAATATTCTTGATTCGTGTCAATTACACTAATTATGATTTTATTTAGATCGATTTTTTTAAGCTTGCTTTGGTCCGATAAGATGTAGTCACTTCTAATCTCTTTAAGTATGATATATTCCAAATTCCAAAATGGTTTATTTAAGTCTTATTCGGTATTATGTCATTTTACTATTAAAGCAGAGGCATGTTTGGTGTGGCTTGGGTGATCATGAATGATTCATTAGTCTATTAATGTCCGGTCTAATCTTTTTAGTCGGGTAATTCTGATATAATCTGATTAGAAAATATAGGGCCAAAATCAGTTTAAGTGAGAGTATCGGATGATGAACTTGTGTCCAATATCAAATCTTTATGCAAATATGGGAAAGAGGCCCTAAACATTGTCAAATATATTGTGGTCAAGTTTGATTTAACATTTCAAAATTAACTATGGGGTATCGTCTTAAATATAGAATTGATGTATGCTACTTTCTACGTCTCATTTTGGTTGTCTTATTTTCCTTTTGGATTGTCTCAAAATGAATGTCGTGTTTTCATTTTTTACAAGTAATATGTGGTAATTATCATTTCACATTATTCTATTCAAATATCAACTACAATTTTTATTTTTCAACCACTTTATTAACAATCGTGCCAAATTGAAACATGACAACCAATATGAGACGGAGAGAGTGTATATTAAGAGCTTAAGGCTCATTTTCGCAAAACTTGCATATTTAATTTATTCTCCCTATCCCACAAAATTTTATAGTATTTTCGCAAAACTCGCATGTTTTTTTTTGTTAAATATATTTTTATAAAAGTATTTGGTATAAAATTTATAATGTTCACACAAGTATAATAACTATATAAAATCATTGTTGAATCTTATTTTATTATTGATTAAGAAGAGTCCATTTGATCAAGTTTAATGCCACGAAGACAATATATTTTAAAAAATATCCCACAAAATTTGTTATTTGAAGTTTACGAGCCCGTTTGTTGGCGGTGTTTTTGGGTTTATTAAGCTTATCAGCCAACTTTTTAACCAAATACATAACTTTTGATTTCGCGTGCTAAATTATGTAATATGAAGTAATATATAAGAAAATGTGATGTTAAAGTTACTTTTCTGGCTGTATTCGCTGAAGTTACTGTAGATGACCATTTTAACTATTTTTCATACAAAATTTTCTTTATTTTATTAATAATTATATTTTAAATATATTTTTTTTTCATAAATCAACAGAATCAGCCAATACAGCCACTTCAGCCAGAACTTCATAAATTTGAGGAAAATCATCACCCAATTCAACTGATTTCAGTATTACCAAATTAAACGGGCTAATAATATTAACAAGTTACATATTTTTAGAAATTACAATAAAAATTTACATAGGTGCAAAATTGGATTTGAATATGATAATTACGAATGTCGATCGGCACACAATACGTTTAGCACCTTTTGAGGACATAAATGTTAGTCAGTTAGGATGTTTTCTTTAGACTGTTTTCAGTCCCAGGTCAGACTAGACCAGACTTCCGTAGTTATAAAATACACAGAGACAAGACGTTTACCGGATCAGACAAGACCTGACCAACAAATTTCAGTCCAAAAGAAAACATCCTTACACGTGTATTATAACTATAGTATTAGAGCAACCAAATTAAATCACATTCCTTCCAAATTATTATTTGCTTCAAAATTATTGTGTTATTTCCTTATTCGATTAAGTCACTTTCTTATTAGCCTTCGGCTTTATGTTGTTTCATAATATCGTATAACAACTAGTATAGTACCGTGCGATGCACAGGGAGAATGTTTTTCAATAAAAGGAGCAGTAGTTTATTGATACCTCACATTTGTCTTAATTTAATAATAATATAAATTGAAATATATAGTAAAAACAACTAATTGATTAAATCATAAAACATGTTTGGTCCTTAGAAACTATTTAACACAATGATTCATGGTATTTATCAGTGATACATTTCTCTTTTTAATAAATTAATTTGTATTCAATCTCTTTGAAATATATACAATAGTATGTACATTTTGTAAAATATCACACACAAAAATACGTACTACATTTGGAGGTGAAAGAACTGGTAGTTTTTTTCTACACAACCAAGTAGGCCGTGGCTAGGAAGGAGCAAGCTGCCACATTTGAGCAGACCTTCAGCTTTATGTTGTTTCATACTATCGTATAACAATTGGGTCTTTTGTAATCCTCAACAAGCAAATTACTTGTGGAGAACGTACCAATTTATGCGTCGTGAATTAAAAGGCCAGAAACCAAATTAATTTCATACCACACCCATTAAAATCTGTCTCAACTAATCTGCCGCAAAGATAAATCAAATGGTCTCGAAGGTTCTCTGTCTCGTCGTAGCAACCGAGTGTATGCATGTGCACACACTGTGCACCCGGAATTTGAGCTTTCCAATATTTAGTGAACTAAAAAATAACAACACTTCTATGAGTCTCTCCGCTGCCCACACCCATAATTGATTCTATTATGGAGAGGTAAGAGTCAACTAAGTACATCAACTAGTATGAGATTTTTAAGTGCATAAATTCAGATTTTTAGTGTTAATTGAGTACACCCGTTACATTAAAACGTTAATACAGTTGAGTTAACTAATGGAATGCTAATAGGTCGACTTCCTGTGGGTCGACGCCAACTACCAATCCCTTGGTCAATGTCATCCGTGCAGGATGACTTCCCCTTGATTGATGCACCCTCGCAGATCGGGGCCCCACAGGTCAACCTCCAAAGGTCGACACCAGAACCTTGAATGGGTCGACTTCCGTTTTTGGTCGACTTCCCCTTGATGGATGCACCCCCACATGTCGATAACTTGAAATTTGACGCCAAAACATTGGTCTTATCAACTTTCTCTTTTTGATCGACTTCCTAAAGGTCGACACCAGAACCTTTTTGGACTTCTCCTTTTTTTTGAAAGAACTTCTCCTTCGTAATCAACATTTGTTAGCCAATTCAGCCATATTAATGTGTTAATCTAACATGTATACTCAATCAACAATAAAAAATCAAGCTTATGTGCTTAGAAATCTCAGATGCCATTAGTGTACTCTTTATTCCATCTCATACAAATTGATGTACTCAATTGACCCTATCCTCCTTTATTATGGATGGCGAAGATACATGCATGTTTTCTATTGGATGGAAAGCATGTCTAATTAATTCAGAAGATATTACCCGAAATAGGAGTAAAAACGTTTGAAAATTCCAAAATATGACTGTCATGTTTTTATTCCCAAAATAAGACTAATTACTGGAATTTACCGCCATGTTTTGGCTGTACCAAACTTCAAACATGGAAGTATTTTCCAAACCTGGCAATAATTACTCCTATTTTGGGAATAAAAACATGACAGTCATATTTTGGAATTTTCAAACTTATCTAGTCCTATTTCGGGGACTTTCCCTTTAATTTAATGTAAAATTAGATATATGTGCGCCGGCATATGGATATTTTATTATTGTTTAAATTTTGTTTAGCTTACTTATGTTGACTGGTACGTTTAAGCTTGATTTGGGTCTGATACTCAAATTATACTTGGCTGAAAATTAGATATATTATATACATACACACACATATATTATATATTGAATTGTGTTAATTTGATCATACGTGCTGACGTGCACTATAATAGTTAAAATTTCGCACTTTTCATATGAATAAATCACCATTAAACTGTTATATATGGGTTTCAATAAAAAACATAAATAAAAGGTCATGAATATGCCACACATACTATAAAATATTAAAACTTATCAAAATCGATCAATAACCTCTGCGTTTGAGAGTTTATATACTAGGTATATGTATTATGTATAGAATTGTAGTGCATAACATATCTGTGAAAAATGCACAGCATTATGCACCTACTTAAATTTCCAATACTTAATGCGTAAAAATGTTCTTTTCAAGAGTGGAGAAGCTATTAGGTTCAAGTCGTGCAAATGAATAAAAGTCCACTTATATAATTTACGGTTTAAGACTAAGTGTACTTAAAATTTTAAGTATCAGATATGTAACTTTTCTAATGATGTATAGTTTAAGCATACACTATCAAAGTGTAATATAATCTTATTGATTCACTATGAAAGTGAAAAGGTGCAATAGTCCAGCCTAGCTTGCATTACAATAGATTAAATTTGCATATGTGGTATCATAATTCTTCCAAAAGGTTGAATCCTCAATTCTAAGGGTCCTCTACGCTCCGACAAGACTTTTTGGAAGTTGTAAGTCACGGTGACTCAGCTGGTTAAATGGTGGTAGACCTTGTACGCAAGCGCACCAGAGATCCAGCCCAGCATGCAGGAGCTGTAACCTCCACACAGCCGTTGTAGTTTCGACCCTTGGTCATTCTTTCGACTTTCCTACCACTTAACTAACTGAGTTACCTGTGCACGCAGGGGCGTAGCTAGGGGATGATGACCCCGAGCCAGCCAAAATTTAAAAAATGTTTGTATTTTTAGTGTAAAAAATCCCGTGTAAATTATTTTCCAAAAATATTCTTTGTACCGGTCCAGTCCGGCCCAATGCTCTAAGTCCGCCCTGTATGCGCGATAATATGTGTTATCATAGTGTATACTGTATAGTGAAGTTGTAGTGAGAGATTATCTTTTGAAATAAATGAATGATTGTGGTGGATCATGCAAACTTATACGGAGTATGATTCTAATTTATATAGGAGCTTTATATAACATTTTTGACAAGATATATGGGAGAACTTAATCATCACATCCCTCATTAATTATTACGTACCTATCCACCACCCACCATAATGGTGTATACATATAGTTTTCATCTACAGACTACTACATATGTATTCATATATGTAGAGGGAACTAGGGAAACATATAGATAGAGATTCTATTTCTAAGCCTCATTTTTAGATATATATAGTCATTTATAAGCCTGGTTGTCACTTAACAGTCAACCAATATAATGTGTGTTTTTTGGGAATATTGAGCGTTGGGAATACTGAGCGTATACCGTATACGAGTATATATCTTAATTAGTACGTAGTATGTATAATTAAATTAGTACACATTGTAAAACAAATTTTCGAGGCCATGAAAAAATAAAAATAAAATACATTGTTTAACTAGGAGTTCAATTTATCTTTAAATTACACGCAAAGTGAATGCGGTGTTACGCAAAAACCATGCACTAAACGATTTTCACCATCCAAACGTGAAGTATTTTACATGCATGTACAGCGCAAAATTTCTAAAAAATACTTAGTATCATTTAATTTAAATTTAATAATTAAATCAATTAATGTAAATATTTATGTCCCTACATTATTTCAGATGCTATTAAAGCACTCAAGAAGTTGCTGACAAAAATGAAAAATTGGGGGAAAAATGTAAATATAAAGCTACATTTACAAATATTTTTCACATACACGTACATATATTTTTATCATAGGGCGTGATTCAAATAAAAGGGTCCCTAATGTGAGAAGTGCGATTTTTTACTTTTATTTGACTACACTTTACTTTTAGGTTCAAATATTACATTTTTTACGGTGACAAAAACATTATATTAACTTAATAAAGGTACACTATCTTTAATTGTTAATACATACGACAAGTGTATAGTATGGCTGGAATATACATACATTTCTAGCAGAGTAGATAGATTTAGAGCATCTCAATGAAATAATGTACACATGCATTACGTATACATATGTGACAGAAAGCTATAGGTACAATATAATTAAAACAGTTGCATTTCTTTTTCCCACAACTTTCTATATTTTCAATTACTCTTTATAAATAATGTCAATCACAATATATATATATATATATATATATATATATATATATATATATATATATATATATATATATATATATATATCTAAACATTATTGTACTTGATTACTTCGTATATAAGTAGAGAAAAAAAAGGTACCAAAAAAGGATGAGTGCATTAGAATAAGAAGACATGCATCTATTATCTTTTTATTCAAATTTATGTTTATATTTCTCATTACACATATGTTCTTACACTTATGCACTACAGATGCTCTTGGTATAAGAAAATTTTCAACTAACCCAATTTTGACTAAATGGATTAACCACTAGGAATAATGAAATTAGTCATTAACATAATACTCCGTATTACGTAATCACGCATCACATGTGTATGGTGTAAATTATGAATACGTAGATAACTCGTTCACCCCAACATGACAGCCAAATATATGGCTAACAAAGTCATAAGTGTTAGACAGAACAATCACTAGATTGAGATATACTCCGTATAAATAGATGACTAATGGGGCTTAAATTAGCTACAGTGTGCTTAATAGGTACAATTAGAATGCGTGTGGATCAATAGGTCAAACAAGACTAGTTGATAGCTTAAAGATGAGTTATTGTTGTTTTTCAAAATGAAGTACGGAGTATTTTTTGTCTCTTTTTAATTCCAAAATTTGGTTATACCGTTCATGCCTTTTATAAAACTAAGAGCAATGTATTAAGTACTTCTGTTCGAAATCTATTTCACACTACAGAATACTACCTCCGTCCCTCTAAGTTTGGGACAAGAGAAGGTGACACGGTTATTAATAAAAGTGAGTTTATGTGGTTGATATTGAATTGATAAAGTAAGAATAAAGTAGGAATGATTTAGAACCACACAAACTTTACCAAATAAGGTATGAGACAATCTTAGTGGGACGGACCGAAATGGTAAAATGGGACAATCATAACGGGACAGAGGGAGTATTATATAAAAATGCTCAACTTAGGATTAAAATATAAAAATCCAAAAACACGATTTGATATATTTTAAGAAATTGTTGTCTCCATCCCAATGGGAGAGCCAAAAGTTATTTACTAGGGAGATGAATCAATGAATTTTTTTAATGCGCTGTGACAGTCTGTGACTGATGTCTAATTTATTTTGTTGTGGCGATTAGAGTGTCTCTCGCCTCTGTCTGTATTCACCGCTCGTTATTCTTATTTGCAGGATTTTTTCCCATTACTTTCTTGTTCAATGTAGTTTCATTTCAACCACCTAAATTTAACATCTTATGGAGTAATATACATGAATACCAAATTAAAACAAGGATTTTATCTTTGAAGGGATGGAGGTGAATAAATGAGGTATATGGATCAATGCATGCATGTATTCATACATTAAACCGTATATATACAAATATAAATGTATAGGATGGGAAAGTCACAATCTTGGTAGGGACAAGGGCAGTGTATTGTGAATAAATACAACTGCAAAGAAACCACAATTCTATTCCCTCATCATAGTGCCATCATAGCCTTGTGATGACACCCACCCACCCCCCGCCCAGCCCGGCCCCAACTTTGCCTCTGAAAAAGTAAAGGCGTTGGAAAGAAAAGAAAGACTTTAATGTACAAATTTCTTTATTTTTTCTCTTTTTTTTTCTTTCTCTCGAGGCATATATGTTCCTTTAATTCTCTCTGGAATACGGAGTGGAGTAGTATATACTGCTTATTCACTCAATCATAAAGCAATCGATTACAAAATGATTTACTATACCCTCTTTCTGGCCTCTCACATCTATCTATCTATCCATCTTTTCTGCTCTGCCAAACGAGTCCTGCCTGCGCCCTTCTCTGCCGTTTGCATTAATTACACCTTCTCGGTGAATGGGCCATTCATCTCCCCCCACCCCCACCCTCCTGGCTCCTGTCGTCCTCATATGTCAACTTCTCATCGGTACAACCTTGTTCCCAGTGTCAACGTATAGTACCCTTTACATTTCGCATGCATTCACTCTTCATTTACTAATTACTTTACCATTTGAATTATAATCATGTTTACATTCTAATATAGATGGTAAACATGAGTTCTTATATGAGTTTATATTATCCATTCTGATCTTTTAATTTTGATTTAGTCTAGGTTGATTTATTCAATCCTCATTTGCGGGGATGGCTCCGGGGGGGGGGGGGGGGGCGACTGCCCTCTTTGAACTTCCAAATTTTTCTGCTATATACTCCCTCCGTCCCGTTGTAATGTTCCCGCTTTCCTTTTTTAGATGTCCCAAAAAGAAGTTATCATTTCCCTAAATAGAAAGTTATCCTATATCAAAACAGTGTCAAACAGTGCAAAACAGTGTCAAACAGTGCCAAACAGTGTCCAAACAGTATCCAAACAGTGTCAAAACAGTAAAATTTACCCCCTGGTAAGTTTATTTCCTTAATATGTGTAGGTCAAATCGGGAACATTCCAACGGGATGGAGGGATTATATAATATTTTCATAAAATTTTCATACTTTAATTAGGTATATATGTTTTCGCCCCCCTTAACTTTTAGTTTTCAAAATTAATATATAGGCTCACATAATGCAATGCTTAATTGGAGATTTAAAAGAAGTAGAATCTAAAATAATTTACATAACTTAAACAAATAAACAATATAACTCATTTTTTAAGACTTAGGGTACCAAAAAATTCTTAGTTTTGTAATGTTTAATTATTTTTATTAGATAATTAGTACTCGATTTTGTAAGATATCAAAAGATATTGAATATCAGATACAGTAATTAAATAGTATAAATGTTTGTTGACATTTAATTATACATTTCATTTACCTCTTACTTACTAAAAACAATTTGTTGAATAGATAATACTTTAACTTATTTTAGCATTAATACAAATGTAATATGCACCATATATATGAACTAACATTACTACGTATCATATTACTCTAAGTATAATAATATCATACATACTATTGTAATATTAAGAAAACTCATCATGACTCACAAATACCCTTCTTGGTAGACAAAAATCTCAATTCAAAAACCAATTGTTTATCATGTTAAGATTCATGTGGTTAAACAAGACATAAGTTACTTAAAAAGCATTGGTTGATGTGTACCTTTAACTTCTACCACTTTACCTTTAAATAATATCATAAAATGTTATACTTCATATATCATATCCTTTCTTATTTTCAAATAATTTTCCTTTAATTTGTCATTTCTTAAGCTTTAATGTATCAATATTTTTTTTCTGGAGCACTTATACTTATTAAATCAAAGTTATCTTTTCATTGTCTAAATTAGAATTAAAATATAATAGATTTAATTGTCATCGTGTATGTAGTATGTACTAATGGAACTTTTTAAATAAAAACTAGCCACAGAGTCCTACACTAGAGAAAAAATTCGCCCCACTACACTAGCGACTTTTTTCCTGTTCCGCTTACTAGCGAAATTTTTTCACTCCCTACACTAATGAAAAAATTTCGCCCCGCTTGACTCGAAATCCTAGATCCGTCCGTGCTCATTTGGGTGTGTCTTGTCTGTTAATGTCACTGTTATGGCAGATTCACGATGAGGCAAAGAAGAAATCAACATAGGAAAACAAGAACATATTTATAGGTTAGAAAATTTCCTAAATAGAACTAAAACAATGATAAAGTTTATAAATATGATCATCATTGTTTTATTTTCAAAATAAGACTCATTCATTTCTATTTTGAGAAGTTTTCATTAACACATTCTTTAAATAGAATTATACTCCGTATAAGTTTTATTTGAGGAATAAAACATATTTAGTCATATTTTTGCACTTTGAGTATATTTTGATCCTATATTATACTCCCTCTGTCCCAATATAAAAGGCACACTTTCCTTTTTCGTCCGTCCCAATATAAAAGACACATTTCCCTTTTTGGCAAACAAAACAGTGTCAAACAGTGCCAAACAGTGTCCAAACAGTGCCAAACAGTGTCTAAACAGTGTCAAACAGTGTTCAAACAATGTTCACCCTTAAAAAGTCCCCAAACGCAAATGTGCCTTTTATATTGGGACGGAGGGAGTATTTAGCAATTCCCAAGATAGGAGCAGGGGCAGACCTCTTTTGTTCAAGGGTGTTCATGTGAACACCCAAAATTTTGAAAATAAAATGTAAAAATACATATATAGAATTAATGTAATAATTTTTATATTGATTTCTATGTGATATTTCTTGCTCCTAACCTTATTTTAGGAATTTTAATGTTGGAAACATTACATATCTCAATTGGTGGATCAAACAATATTATTGTGCAACAGATAAAATAATTTTGAACTCCTATATTTGGTTGCAAGATCCGTCATTTGTTAGGAGTCTTCTATTTAGTGTATTTTGTATTATTTGTTAATTTTTAAGTGTTCATACTTAAACCGAGGAATAGTACCATTTAGTAAAACACATCACATTGCTATTGACTAGATTCTATTTTTATTTGACTGTACATCTTTCCCCGGCTATTGAGCGTATAAAAATAGTCTCCAAGTAACGAGCATGTCTGCCAGACGACAGCATGTCTTGAATTCTTCAACTACAAAGTTTAAATGTTACTCCAGAATTTTAATACGGAAACTGTTATTGTATCCCTAAAAATATAATTTAAAATAATATTAGAATATTGTTTTAATAAATACAGTATTAATGAACTCCTTACAGGCTGATACTAGTAATGGGGGACATTCACCTCCAACCACCCTCCCAAGGAATATACTTAATTAATCCCAACGGTTTTCATATCCGTTCTTAAATTAATTGTCTTGGATCCTTAAAAATTAATTGCCTTCGATCCTCAAAAAAATATCAGCAATCATATGCCTAAAATGCATATTGATCTTCTAGATTATGTATCTTCCCATCTTCTGTGTTCAAGCTTACACATCTATTATATTATGCTTCTCATCTCATTAAATTTTTGTCAACTATCTCTAATTAGTTGTTTCGGAACTTTTTTTTATGTACGTAAGTCATGGGGGCATAATTTCACATATCCTAGAACCGTAGAATACGGTCTACGGTCCAATTTAGGAACACAACAATTCCTTATATCGAATTACCAAAGGCGCCGATGCACCTTGCCGAGGCTGAGGTCAAATCGACACTGGGACGCATGGGCGGAGGTAGGGAAGGGTCAACCGAGCTCCGGCCCACCCCCAAATTTAAAAATTCTACACTTTTTTTGTTGTAAAAACGTATTTGAAAAAAGAAAATCTCTATACTAGCCAACCCCAACCATTGTTTCTGGCTACGCCCCTGACCGGAAGCCCATAACAACACTAGACCCTTGCTAGTGTAGCGTGACTCAGTGCAACATCATTGAATCCTAAGATCGAGTTTATTCTCATTTATAACCTAAACACCTTCTATTACCCAAAACTCCACCATGTATGCGTATGTATAAATTTTTCCACTTTTTTCTTCATTTTCATACAGTTTTTATCATAACTGATAAATCGTCTCACACAGTTTTTCTTAATATATGTGGAATATTTAATTTGCCAAGTAGTGTAGAACGGAAAAACTGGATATATATAGGGTTTTCGATGACCCTTTTATTTGAATAATACTCCGTACTAAATACAACCTATAGACAAATTTGTCAGTAATATTATGAGTATACTCTTATGCTCAGTGCAATCTACCATTGAATAAAGTCATACTCACTAAAATTACTTGATCACACTTTTATTGGTTATTCTTATTTTGATCATATATCAAATATTATTTCTTTTTCAAACCTTTCAACTTCAATATTTTTGGTTTGTCAAAAGGGATGGAGGATATACTGAGTTTTTGTGTTCTTTCCATTTTATTCTTCAATTCTACGACCCTACCCTAGTGTCTACATACTATAGCTATCACCCTATCTAAATGTCCCTTCCCTTTCATAACTTGTCTTACTCTTTCAACCTTCATGCACCTACTACTCGCCCATTTTTTAATTCTCCTACTGTATTACATATCACACCTTTCATCTCATCGACCTGTTTGATCAGACCGGCTGCCAAGGATATTCAAATCTTGTACATGGCATGGTGGTGTCAACCATTAATATTCTTAATTGTTTGGATGTGAAAAATAAGAACAATACTGCACATATACCTTGGACAAGACAAATCTCCTTTGACCACCAATTTATTGCGACTAATAATGCTAGTTGTTTAATATATTTTCAAACCACAATTTTTTAGCTTTGAAAGTTTCAACTCAGTCGCATCTGCAGCTGGTCCACTACAAAAAAAACACGGGATTGGTAGGAATTTTGGCACGAATTTGACACGGATTTTGGCAGGAGTACGCAAAATCCGTGCCAAAAACACTTTGTCACGAGCTATTTGGCACGAAAAATTGATAAACCCGTGCCAAATTCCGTATTAATCTCGCCTTTCTTTTGTAGTGGTCCATGATAAATGGGGTAACACAAGTTGTAAATTTAAAGAATTCGATCGTTGCTTTCCAACCTGAAACCATCCCTTTGATAGCTCTTATTTTTTAGCTAATTGATCTTGTTATTTATTTTTTATCAAACATACGAGTATAATTTTTTATTATATACACTGGATTTAAAACAATTTAAATAAGAAAGGGCACTGATTGAAGTTAGTATAAAAGATATTTTAGCTATTTTATTTTAGTTAATATAATTTTAATATTTTATTTATTTTATTAATAAAAAATATTATATACTACGTATAACTTTTTCGAAAATGCAACAGATTCAACCTATTGAGCCGTTTCAATCAGAACTTCATCAATTTTGATTAGTAGATTAAAGAGAAAATTAACTCTCCTATGACCAAGAGAACATGATATTCCCAATCTATGACTTCCTCACTTTTTTTCCCTGATGTGATACTTGCATAATGTACTTGGTCATCCACGTTTCTTTATTTTCTTTTTATTCCACCAATGTCCTCCGCACAATAATAAATAAGTAGTTATTTCTCCTAAAATTAAGGATTCCATTAGCCTTCCACGGTTCCACCACATGCATGTAAATTATTAGACTCCTAAAAAAATAAGGAACCGTTTCTTTATGTAACTGCCGAGACATTGCTTCCATTATTTTTTTTAGATTAGATTAACATATTATATAAATTAATTTATTATTATTATTATTATTATTATTATTATTATTATTATTATTATTATTATTATTATTATTATTATTATTATTATTATTATTATTATTATTATTATTATTATTATTATTATTATTATTATTATTATTATTATTATTATTATTATTATTATTATTATTATTATTATTATTATTATTATTATTATTATTATTATTATTATTATTATTATTATTATTATTATTATTATTATTATTATTATTATTATTATTATTATTATTATTATTATTATTATTATTATTATTATTATTATTATTATTATTATTATTATTATTATTATTATTATTATTATTATTATTATTATTATTATTATTATTATTATTATTATTATTATTATTGTTATTGTTATTATTATACGTATTATAAACAATAATGCCCTCCTACACATTTATTGCCCTCTTAAACAATTGCTTCTATTTTTATATTTACTGTCTATTTCACTTATGAATCACATATATAGAATGCAAATATTTACTAACGAATAAAATAATTCATTACTGTCCGTGTTATTTACTGCCATGTTATAGAATGCAACTACGTACTGCCCGTGTTATTTACTGCCTTATGTTAATGCCCATTTCTTTATTGTCCTCTATTTAGTGCCTATGCTCACCCGTCAACATTTATTACTAAATAATTCATTATTTTACTACCTATGTTTTTTTGAAATTAAGAATTTTACTGCCTATGGAATTCACTGCCTTATGTTAATGCTCATTTCTTTATTGTCCTATATTTAATGCCTATGCTCATGCGTCAACATTTATTATTATTATTATATACCTAAACTATCGACACATGCTTTTTAAATAATTACTTTCTTTTGTAGCATATCCTTAATTACGATGAAGAGAAATTAAAGCATGCATTAGGCTGCATTAATTATTGTTCCTAAAAATAAGGAATTACTATATATATGCAAGGTCATTATTGGTTATTTATTTCATCATTCCAGCCGGCCATGTATGGGATGTTCAATTTGGTCATACTTAAGATTAAAAACATATATTGTCATATTCTGGGAAAAGTCATGAGTTTTAATAATATTAGAGTATTTTTCCCTAGATTAAACCCATTCAACGAATGTAAGTGTTACCAAACGGACCCTGAGAACTCTTTTATTAATCTGCCTTTGTCCTCACTTTTTCACCTCTAAATAAATCTGAAGGTAAATGATTGCATGTAAAATTTTATTTAAAAAGTAATAATTGTGCATGTATATTAAAATGTTTTGTCTGATTATGTGTGTAATTAATTTTTAAATTGCACCCAAGCTCATTACGGTGCTTTGTAAATTAAAGAGATTGTAATGTACGTAGTATTTTACTAGCTATCCCATTCACCCATCGTATAGTGTGAAATGCATTAGAAAATGTGTCATAGTATATCAAATAATCAAATCAATAAACAGTGTGAGCCTTTTGCATCCTGCATTTTACGCGCATGAAGTTGTTTTTGATATGACTCATACGGAGTATTAGTTTTTTCTTTACAAACCCTCTTTAGAACTGATTTTGAAATGATCCATAGTTTCGTACCAATTCAACATCCATGTGAAAGTCGTTTTTTCATGAAATTAGTGCAAAACTAAGAAAAAAAGCAATGCTGATCCGTGGAAGTCCATGTTAAAACTATTACTTTTGTAAGATAATAATTTCATTTTGCTATTCAATGCGAAATATTATTTTAGTGTAGTTTTAAAATATGAAAGTTTGATTTATTTTTGCTAATTCAAATATTTTTGGGAAAAGTTAAATTATACAAAGTAGCTTATTTTAATACGGAGTCACCGTGATTTACATTCTCCCAAATGGCTTGTCGGTCGGGACATGAGAGGCCCTTGAGATTGATGATTCAACCTTTGGAACATTGTACGGAATATGGAGTATAATGCAATGATAATGAGAAATCAAGAACACTTCATTTTAGGCTCAATAGTTCAGACATAGTTATTCTACTAGACAATCTACCGTATTACTAGACCTGTCAAATGGGCCAACCCGATCCAACCCGCGCGACCCGAACCATAATGGTTATGCTTTATGTGGGTCGGGTCGGGTCAACCCGTTCAGTGACGGGTCAGAATTTCTACAACCCTAACCCAACCTAGCTAATCTGTGGGTTAAACAGGATGGCCCGCAGGCCAATGTAAAAAAAAATGACATGCAAGAGATTCTTTAAAAAAAAGTAAAGATCTATTTAAATCTTTTGATTGATTATTTGTAAATTATGACTACTAATTGCTAAATATTGTATCGAACTTCACATAAAGTATATGTTTCAACATTTCATTTGAATATTTATTATAGAAAAAATAATTATTTTGCAATGGTTGTAATTTTTTCAAATGTAATTATAATTTGGTAGTAAAAGAACAATATTGAAAATAATAAAAGTCAAAACTATATGTTTGTACATTGGCTCGCGGGCCAACCCACAACCCGTTGGGGCAACCCACGTACTTAAACCCGCAACCCGCGTGGGTTGATCTGTGAAACCCGCGAATTAAATGGGTCAGAAACTCTCAACTCTAACCCACCAATATATGAATTTAAATGTGCTAGCCTGCGAATTTCGGCCCATTTTGACGGCTCTACGTATTACAAGGGGACCATGGTATTAGAAATATACGTAGTAAAATAAATGGGGAGTCGAATCAAAGTAGTCCTCAAGATTATGAAACTCATGTTAACTTTGAAGATTATGAAGCTTGTCCATTATCCTCCCAACGAATGGGAGAAAAGTGAAATTAAATGGGCTTACACAAGCCTAATTACACATTTAGGTCTCACACAAGCCCAATTACACATTTATGTTCTTCAATTCTTTTTATTTGTACTGTAACATTCCGGAGACTCTAGTTTTAGAGCTTATTGAGACCTCACACTGGAAATTCCTGAACGAAGTTTTCAAAAATATCTCAATATTGGGGAAAAGGTAATAAAGTCTACCCCAAGCCCGCACTAGAGTCTAGATATACTGTTCTAGGTTTTATATAAAAAATGGATGACTTCCCAACATCGACCGAATAGTTAAATAAGAGGATGTAAATTAGATTTTAATCACAACCTAGCAGATTGTGTGTAAGACTCTGACCCAAATACTTGAAGAAGTCGTATGTGTTTTACATAGTAACATCTAATCGTAGTGCCCAAATACTTGTAGAAGTTCTATACATTTTTACATAGTAACATCTAATTGCAGTTGACAAAATACGAATCTATGACACACCGCTTGAGGCATTCCTTATCTACGTCTACCGATTTCTAAACATTACTTCTTTGTGTCCATACCATTTAATGTATCAACAATCAGATATGCATTCCCTAAATTTACAGAGATCACTATTTATATACTCGTAAAAACGATTGGTGTTTATCCAAATATAAGAAGCGCCGCCGTTTACTCCTGAAAAGAGTACTAACGATTTTGAATTTTTAGTGGACTAGATATTAAGCTATAAAATTAAGGAGTCTAACAATAGAAATATTGTTATGGAGTAAAATATAGTTGTACTTATTACCACAATCATGAGGGATCGGTATAACTAATTGAATTGCATGTTGTACAACTATTATATTATACGGAGTATAAATTATACGGAGTAGTAAGTCTCGAAGTATAAAAAGATGCTTCCTTATTTGACTGAAAAATCTAGTGTCAGTTATCTTTGATTCAAATGATAACTGATGGTAGGTTTAGTCATAACTCATGTGTTAGTTTAGGTTATCCATTTTAGCAGTCTTTAACGTCAATGAAGCATAAAGACAAGTTGTAGTGCTGTACAACTACAATAGTGGTCTAAAATTTAAGGAATGCACCCTTAATTGATCAAATTAAACATCCAAAGTCTGTTAATTAAATTTATTTCTAGTTTCTCTATGACTTTTTCAAAGTGTATGTTTTCCCATTTGGATCTTTCGTATGTTATTTGAAAGATATATATTCCTATCTACACTTTTAATAGAGACGAAAGTGATCAAAATTAGTTGACACGGTATGCAAGAAGGAATAGATTCGGATTCAATTCTTGACATCTAAGCAATGTGACAACCTTGTTCACTAAAGAATTCAGACACATATTTGTTAGAACTACTTTCTCACGCTAAAATATGAAGTAATTAAGTATTTGTTAGTACTTCTTTTGTTCTGCTAAAATTATCTCATCTTTTCTTTTCGACACATGTACCAAGAGTCTAAGATTGTCTCATACTACGTACTAAATTTATGAGGGGCAGTGTTTAAGTAACAAACGGAGTATAAAATTTCAGACGATTCCTTCTATCAGGATTCTTTTAAGATGACACCCTTTGCATTACAAATATTATATGTGAGCCTTACAATATCAAGGCTAAATGGTCAAATAGGCTCAATCTGCATTACCTGTAAGGGTCAAAAGGTTCAATCCGCAAGCCGAACCGACAAAAAATAGTTCAAATTTCCATTTTTCCGGGTAAACAATCGATCATTTTTTTAATTTTTTATCGTTTCTGTGTTTTATTTTTGATTTATTGTAATTTTGACACTTTTTAATAGCTTAAGGTTGCGAATGGGACCTTTTTTTACCGGTTGTTTACCTGTAAAAAATGAAATTAGAACCTTTTGTTGCCGGTTCAGGCTGCGAATTGGACCTTTTTTTAGTTCATGGACTGAATTGAGCTTACACGACCGGTACATGCAAGGACCTATTTGACCCTTTAGCCCAATATCAATTACAATTTTACCTTTGTAGCACATACTGTCAACATGTGTTCTTAAAATTTTATTTTTTAAAATATAATAAAAATATTCTCATTTTAAATTTTGAAAATGTGTTTTAAAAAAAAAACATAATGAGGTATATAAATGGTCAAAATCGTGTGTTGACAAATGTGAAAATAGAAGTATTGCAACTAAAAAAGAATAGATGACGTATAATATAGTGTATTGTGGTTCCATATTTCAGCTCCGGAAGTGTAAATTTGAATGTATTATGAATTGAGGTATTAATAATGTCATATATATATATATATATATATATATATATATATATATATATATATATATATATATATATATATATATACTAGTATATAATATTCAGTAATAATGTAAAGGCTAAAGGGTCAAATAGGTACATGAACTAACTTAAAGTGTTCAATTAGCCCCTTATATAGGAGGTTCTGCCTGGCCGTCTCCAATTGGGGTGTTTCCCGGTGGAATTTTTTGATAATTTTTTTGAGCATCTTCTTCATTAAGTCTAGTTTATCCATACCAAATTTCAGCTAAAAATTCAACCGGGAAGGCAGTCAAATGATTTTTTTGAAGATAACTGCGCAGGTAAACAACGCAGTACATTTTGGAAAATCATTTGACTGCCTTCCCGATTTAATTTTTAGCTGAAATTTGATATGAGTAAACTAGACTTAATGAAGAAGATGCTCAAAATTTTTCATTAAAAAATTCCACCGGGAACCGCCCCAATTGGCGACGGCCGGGCAGAACCTCTTATATAAGGGGCTAATTGAACACTTTAAGTTAGTTCATGTACCTATTTGACCCTTTAGCCTAATGTAAAATACGTTAATATAATTTCAAAATAACAATAAATTTATTCTTAATTAAATAAAAACATAGAAAATCTTATTTTGCAATACAACATTATTTTGACATCGTGAATTTTCTCAAAAAAAAATGATTGAAACAAATTTATATGCAACTGTGTAGACTCCTAAAAGCGTTTAATTTTCCATCCCCATTGAAACTATTTCCAATCAAGAGAAAATTATGACTTCATATTTTTCTTTTCTCTTATGCCTTATACTCCGTAAATCTTTGCTAATGTTCAAAGAGCCTTTTTTCGAAAATCATTAACAACCCATTTTTACGTTTAATCAGTGTGTTTTAATTTATTATGCATGTTCGTGTGTGCTACTACTCCCTCCGTCCCTATTATATCTTCCAAATAGGTTTGACACACAGTTTAAGATAGTGGGTATTGTGTGGTGTAGAGTTGTGCAGAGGAGAGAGAAATGTGTAAGAATTGCTGTGATCGAACAACAAATTCTGGCCAAAAAAGGAAAGTGGAAATTTTAATTGGGACGGAAGAAAAACTAAAGTTGAAAGTTTATTTAGGGACGGAGGGAGTATTTTTTTTTGGCGATTTATTCATCAATTATGGATCTAGCTTTCTTTTACATCGACATGTATCAATTAATGTTTACTTTATTCTAATGTATGATGAAATTGGAACAATTCCCGACTTCTTAGATTTGATTGATAAAACTAAGAAGATTCATAATTCGTTTTTGGTGGATGGGGAATCCAAAATGCATGTTTATATCCATTATTGATGATAGTAAAATCAGTTCTTTTGAGATAGTTTAACCCTGCACTCCACTTTTTGGGTGATATTTAAATTTGATCCCATTTTAAAAAATTTTGACTTTGCATTCCATTTCACTTAACAATCCTTTGACTTTGCACTCTATTCGGAATGTTCTCTTCACAAATGTTATACAATGGGGTGTAAAGTTAAAGTTTTTTGAAAATGGAGTGCAAGTCCAATATCACTCAAAAAGTATGATGCAAAGTAAAAAAATCTCTTCTTTATGATTATTTTTTTCTGAGCAGTAATTAATATGTAAGTAGAGTCTAAATGTTAACGGAATTAGTGATTCGACCATTTTGTCCTGAATCTTTCATTTCTGTCTCATTAATTGTAGACTTGTAGTCTTACAACTTTGTCATCTTTTTTTTGTACCAAAAAACTTTCTCTCTTGTCTTTTGATCAAATTAATGTATGATTTCTACGGAGTAATATTTTTGTTGATGTTCTCAACATAAATCCGGATCACACAATTTCAATCTTTATTATATTATTTTCTATGGCAATGCAACTTGATAAAGTTATGACAGGGAGGGGCTAGGGCTGTATGTGTGAGTCAATAAGTCAAACGGCAAAAGATTTTTCATGAAACGTAGAAGTATTATTTCATTCTTTTAAGTTATGGACTTGTGGCCAGTAAAATAACTGACGTACTCTGAATAAGGTCAAAAGACCCCAAAAACCAGTAAAAGCCACAAAAAAGAGGATGGAAAAGAAGTATCGCACAGGTGTGGGAAATGGAGGAGACGAAAACTGTTGATTTGATGGTCGATCTGTAATATATAGTCAAACCAAAAAAGTATGTGCAAAACGTGATTATTCTTCTTTACACTGTGCATTCCTTTAATTGAAAATAAAATCTCACTACCGAACGCCAAAGAGATTTGCGAATTAAATACTGACATACGGAATTATGCTCTCCAAGTCCTAACTAATTAAAATTTACAGGTTTTTAGAAGATACTAGTACATGTCAAATTAATGCATGCGGATGTTAAAAAAAAGAATAAAATGATTTTTAATTATTCTAACCTAAAAAAAATAAAAAATGTAAAATTGATACACAAAAAGTTAAGAGACAAATATAATTAAATTCCATATAGGAATAAAGTGTTAATTTTTGTTTGAAATAAAAATGGTTACTGTATTATACGGAGTATAAATTAAGACCGATAGAGTAATTAGTGATGTCCTATTTATAAATTATAGGGATAAAAGATGATTTTAAATTACCAACGGAATTTGATTTTGGGACAATGAAGAAAAATGAGAAATTAAATATAATACTCAGTAAGTATTGCTATAAAATACTACATATTTACGACTAAAAAAGGTTCATTACAACAATGTGATCTCTAAAGTATAGTCACTATAGTCATATTTTTGTAACACTTGGTAAATATTACTATGAAATTTAATATACTTATATTTCACTTTTACACTTAAGTGACTATAACATTAAATCTAGAAGTCATTTATTTAGAAAGCATGTTAAAAATAACGCTTTAAAAAATAACGCTTTAAACAGATGATAATTACCAAATTTGGTAATACACTAAGAACGCTTTAAAATTATACAAACATTATCAAATTTGGTATAAGACGATCTTAATGAAACTTCACTAGTTTTTCAGTGTGAGTAAATATGTTTAAACATAATTGAAAGATAATAAAAGCATGATTATTATTATAAATAAGCTCAATTTTTAGATGGGGTTGAAGATTTGGGATTATGTTGGGGGAGTAATAAGTGATTGTTTAAGAAGGTATCAAGAAATGATATAGAAGTCATATGTATTTGGGGTGCACTTTATGGTATTTTGTGTCGCCAGATGAATAGTTAGGACATCAAAGCGTAATTGGGCTATACAAAAGTAAGAGAAAATCAAGCGCTTTTAGAAAGTAAATGGGGTGGACTTCACCCATCAGTTGTTGTTGGCCAGGTGTGTGCAAGAAGTCCAAGGAAAGTAAGAAGGCGAGGGAGAAAGCAAGGATGAATTTAGTGTCTATAGAATTTATTATTTTTTTATCTTCAAAACAAACCGTTTATATTAATATCATTAAGAGACCAACACTGACAACAACTATCCCTACCCAACTAGCACAATCAACCCTAGGACTAGACTCAGAGACGATCACCTCTGAAAGAGCAATACGAATCGCTAACCACCAAGCGGGCGTGACAAATCAATCACATGCCATATAGATCCGTCTAACGACATAATATCTAGTAGAATTGTCAATCATAATTGTAGACCTAAGACTAAAGACATCAACAACAAAAAGCAACATAAAACATAACGCAAAAATAAAACCATAAAAAATTAAATATATAACTGATAAATCTTCCAAACCCTAGCACCTTGGTCACTCCAAGGCGGCGGTTCAGGAGTGGGGCGGACCGCGGATTTGTCTTCTCTCTTGCTCATCCCTTCACCTCTCTCCCTCTTCTCGTTGCCTGTTCCGCCTCCATTACCACCACCGCCCTCTATGCATGATGATCTGCCAGAAACGTAACTAACCCTTCGACCTCCTCTTAAATTGCAGGAATGAGACAGCGCTGCTCAAGATCATCCATAGAAGTCATGATTATCGTTTCTTGAACCTTGAATTCATTTTCAAAAGCTGTAGCCACACTCACGCCTCCTTTAAGATTGACTTGCGCAAGACGAGAAAAAAGATCGGAAAACAAAGATGAAATCTTGTCGCTGCTTCGAGATCCAATGGATAATTTGAAATTCGCCTAAATTCCAAAACCAGAACCAACAACATAAACTTAAAACACACTCTAGAAGAATAGAGAAGAAGAGCCGTACAAATAATTGGTGGAAGGAAACCCTATGTGACGGCAAAGCCGCTAGGGAGACAAACTCTACGTGACGCTAAGTCGCTAGGGAGAAACAAATTTTTATAGAATTTATTATTTAGAAACATTGTTTAAATTTATGAAGGGATATAGACCGGATAGAAAGGTAATATTAACACCTATTCCGTATGTTTAAACTTGTACTCAAACTATTGAATACAATAGTTGTTTTAAAAATAATTTTTAAAATTAACTTCCATAACAAATACGTAGTAAGTAAATACTAAGTTTTTAGATTTGAATGAAAAATTAATTATACTTTCAATTATTGTGAATGAATAAGAAGATGTAATTGACTTTTTGAATACGATTTGAGAGTGATCGAACAAATTAATTGTGAGCTCACTCTATTTTTAATATGCCAAATAGTTTGGTGGCCACTCTTGAGCCTCGAGGCATCATACTGAATGAAGAACGAATTAACTATAAGTTCGTATCATATAGAAAGCAAACGATCTAATGAGTATTAAATGTGGTTTTCATTCTTTGATGTCATGTTTCCAGCACGTGCCTTAACGCTCCCATTGCTTACATTCCCTCTTAAGATAAAGCATTTGTAGGGAAGTGATGAGACCTTTCTTTGCCTATCACTTCTTTCTCAAAGCTGGCAGTGCCAAAACACGTATGTAGTGCTACTCGTGGGACGTACTAGAAATTCATTCCGTGGAAACCATTTTCTCACTTTTGGGGAAACATTATTAAAATAAGAAAATAAGTGTTAAGGACTGAATTGCTATTTTTTCTTAAAAGAGATCGTTGCTATTTTTTCTCAAAAAAGATCGTTTGCGGTGTACACAAGAGGGTGTAGTTCTAATGAGAACGATGCTTAATGTATGAACACTCACATTTAAATCAATGTGCTGCACAATGGAGCTCTTTTGTTGCACATTTCAAAGTTTGCTAAAATTAAGCTAATACTCCCTCCGTCCCCTTGTTAAATTCCTACTTTCCATTTTGGTCCGTCCCAAAATCATCTTCTCATTTCCTTATTAGGAAAGAAATACCACTTGAAATACCATATTTGCCCTACCCATTTAATTAACCCTCAACCCTTATCTTTACTCCACCGACCCCTCTGATTCGCACTTTACCCACCTCCCACCTTATCCGCTTTCAAATCGGTGGCCTTCTCTCCTCAAATCGGTGGCCTTCTCTCCTCAAATCCTTTCGTCCTCCATATGGAAGAGGAATCAATCACTCTTTCGAACCATGGAACTCTCCTTTCCTCTGTGTCATCTTCTAATTCCAACATGGAACCCCATCCCTCTTCCGATGTACACCCACATCCGTCCAACCCTAGCCCGTCTGATTTCAACCAAGCCGTGGTCAAAGTTTCCGAACACTATCCTCTCCTAACCACTGCCGATGAAGATGAGTCTGAGGGTGCATGCGGGTGGAATGAATCGGAAACGGGTCTGGCTTGGAAGGGAAGACACATCTATGCCTCCCACTACGACGAATCTGAGGGTGCATGCGGGTGGACATCATCGGAAACGGATCCGGGTTGGAAACGAAGAAGGAGGTATGGCTCTCACTTCGATGAGTCTCCTGAATCGGTGGAAGAAGGCGAGGAGGTGAACTCCTTTGATTGTTTATTCCCAGATCTCTACGCCGACATACTTCAGGACACTCCATAAGGGAAGTATCTATTGCTCAGATTATGATTTTTTTGATTTACAATGATGTTGGCCTTTGATGTGGTTATCTGGTTATCGGTTATGTAAAATCAATGAAGTTAGCAAATGTAGATGCCTTTTTACATGTGCTTCCCACTTTGCTTCAGTGTAGGAAGCTATGTAATTTCCAGAAATTTTAAATGGACCCTTGGATTCCTCAGTTTATGTTTTTGTAGATTTCTAATCATGAAAAGCTTTGATGTGCTTATCTGATTCTGTTCTGCAAAATATGCAAATGTTGATGCCTTTCTACATGTGCTTCCCACTTTGCTTTAGTGTAGGAAGCTATGTAATTTTCTGTAATGGTATTTGTAGTACTCCTTACTAATGATGATGGGGCTTGTGTGCTTGTTTGATTCATTGTAATAATGTTGATAATGCTTCCGTGCTTAAGTTAAGGACCAAACTGGTGATGGGTCTTGTGTCTTAAAACCTAGGGTGCTTTGCTACCTTTAAACATGTGCCACCCACTTTCAGTAAGTGTAGGAGGCTATGCCAAAGGTGTTTGCATACTATTGTGGTAACCAATGTAAGTCATAATGTGTGGGTTGAATGTTACTTTAGACTTTAAAACAAACATGACTGCCTTTAAGTGTACAAAAGATTTTCCAAAACCTACTACTATGCCACTACATTATAAAGTTGTAGTCTAGGCATGTATATAAGGCAGTACTAACAAAAAAGCTGTCCTTCAGTGAGTACATACAAAAACTTCACTTTGTGATCTAAGTTCATTCTTGAAGATCACCTTGATCTTCACTTATGAACTCAGTGGCAACGGCCTCAGTTCCTGCCCCTGATAGCATCTGTACAAATGATGCTTTTGCTTCCTCCACCAACTCAGGATTGATTTCCATATTGAGTGGTAGCATCCCCTTTCTGGCGAGCTTGTCTTTCCCAATATGCTTGAGCTTATAGTTATTTCCACCTTTGTGCATCAGAATTTGCTCCATGACACACTGAAAACTTAAAAAAACTTTGTTCAAACTGTAAGCTATTAGGTCATCATAAGCACGTGTGACAGCTTCAGTTAATTCACCAATTGTTTTAGGGCATTTCTGTTCCTTCAGTGAGTCAATTGCACGAAAAAAACCCAAGTCTAACACATTCAGGTCTGGGCTGTTTGCTGGCTGATAACTTAGTTGTATGTTCCACCCATCTTCAGTAGCAGTCGTGACAAAGTCTGCATCATTTAGTTTTATATGTGGCCTTGCATTGTCCTGTTGAATGATGATGTTTCTGTTTTGTGCATCTTACCATTTTTGTTTGATTGCTGGGAGTACTTTCTGTAGGACCAACTCCTTAATCACATTCCTAGTAACACTTAATGTGGGTTTGGTCTCCATTGTGCCTGCGGGTCTGTTCTTACTACATCTCTTAGCTTTTTCCTCATAAGTGAATGGAAAGATACCAATCTTTCCATCCCATAGCACTGCCCCATCCTCCCCAAATCTAGGCCTACCTACAGTTGTTAAAAACATTATTTTGGGTATAAATTTTTTGGATTGAACAGCTCTGTAGGGGTCCACCTCTTCTGGATGAGTGTAGTATGTTGTGGTTTCTTTAGATAAAAAGAACCACTTTTCATCAATGTGAATGTGGTCAAAGAAATGATGAAAAGTGAACTTTTGTGGGAAAGGCCTAGGCACAATATGAGATAGACAGAATTTTAACCTTCTCACCTTTCCATCATGTGAAAGTAGGGGCTTGATGGCACTGGAATGCCTCTTTATTTGCTTGTCTTTGACTAACCTGTGCACTGCAGACTTAGACATCTGCAGGGCAAATCCCAGTGACCTGATGTTCTTTCTTTTATGCAATGGAATATCCTTCAACCTTTCTGGGTCAAAAGCAACTCTTTTTCTGCCCACATTACCCTTCCATTGGCCTTTAACATTTATAGGCACCCCATCACTCAGTTGTCTTTTTGCTTTAGACCACAGAATGTTAACCGTACGCGTAGAACAGTTGAATTCTTCAGCTGTATCTTTTACAATGCCCCTCTGAAGTTTTCCATTGTTGAAGTTAGCTAAAAGCTTTTCTACCAGACAACTTTTTTGTGCATTAGTTAATTTTGGCCTTTTCTTTGTTGAACCTTGACTGCCTTCACTATTGTGTGTTTCAGGTACAGCTGGACTGCCACCTGCGTTGCTTGTTGAGAAAGGAGTACCTCCATGGCCATTTATAGCAGTTGTTCCTCCTGCAGTTCCATTTAAGGCAGCTTCAGGTTCTAGAGAGAGAGACTCAGAAAGCTCCATTGGGGTAGTAAATGATAGGGTTTGGGTTGTTGTAATCTTTTAAAGTGTAAAGTTTTGGGTTTGGGGGGAAATTTAAAATTTCATTCCCAGATTTGTATAGAGCCCTCCAAAAATTTGGAGGGACTTTTGGGAGTCTGTACGCATAGGGATTATGCCCTGAAATTGGATTTGCCTTGTACTGTAGAACCATCAACTCAAATGTACTTTTACCCCCCCTTTTTTTACCCCATGATCTGATGTTTTATCTCAATATAGATTTCCTCCTTGCTTTTCTTGTATTCGTTTTTTTTGTGCAGCACGAGGGAGTGGGGGGTAGTTTAGGAAAGTCAACTACTTTATTAAATTTGCATAAAACTGTGTGCTAGTCAAACTAAGAATTTAATAAGGGGACGGAGGGAGTATTAAATAACGCGGTGGCTTTTTGGTAAATATCATCACAACTCGAAAAAGTGCAACAGGGAAATTTTATCATGCATCAATTTGACTAAATGTGGTGTTCTCACGTTAAACATTGTTCTCATTTGATCTTTAATCTACAAAAAAAATGTGTATATATGAAGTTTAAGGGGGCTAAGGAGTTCTATTTTGTTTCATGTTCGTACCTTAGCTTTTTTTTTTTTGGTACATCGGAAAGAAAATGAAACCAAAGTAAAATATAAAAGAAGTATTACTCCGTATTTTGTATTACTCCCCAAGAAGATTTGAGCATTATCATCGTTAGAGAACTATAAGGCCACATATGGTCAGTGGAGGACCTAGGCCGGGGCCTAGGGGGGCAAGTGCCCGGGCTTCCGACCCCGAAGTTTAGTATTAGTACTAGGGCTGGTTCGGTATGGCATACCGAAAAAATAATGTCATACCGTATACCGTACCGAAATACCGGTATATGAAAATTCCATACCGTTACCGTACCGAAAAGTTCGGTATACCGAAAGTTCGGTATACCGAAATTTCGGTATCACAATCTTCATACCGATGCCATACCGAATATTCGGTATACCGAAACTTAACCACGGTATCGGTATACCGAAAATCCAAAATTTGATAGTAGTAGTATATATATGACACCTAAAACTCACTAAAATTATTAATAAAAATTTATAATAAATGCTACTACCTCCGTCCCACTAAATTTGGGACAAGAGAAGGTGACACTGTTATTAATAAAAGTGGGTTTATGTGGTTGATATTGAATTGATAAAGTAAAAATAAAGTAGGAATGATTTAGAACCACACAAACTTTACCAAATAAGGTATGGGACAATCTTAGTGGGACGGACCAAAATGGTAAAATGGGACAATCATAGCGGGATGAAGGGAGTAATCATGTTAAAATCATTCAAAGGCTATGCTGCTATGCACATTTAAAACGACATGGTATGGACACATTAATTCTAAAAGGAAGTAGATTCAAACACATTTAAAAGAACAGTTCAAGTATAAAATTCAGTAATATATACTTCATATAAAACATTATACGATAGTATAAAGGAGCCCAAAATCTGAAATCCATATGATCAATGAATTAGTGGTTGTTGGTTGATCGTTTCTTGATCCCTGAAAAGAAAGAAAGAGGTGGAAAAAGAATTAGCGGAGAACTTATAAAAACTCACCTAATACTTCAGTCAAATCTAACTTCTCTTGAAACAAATTATAAATAAGTTATCAAGACTAGTCTCATAAACCAAGCAGTCACCTTAATTAAAATTAGCAATATTGTGTGACCAAATATGATGTTTCACTCTAAGCCATTTGAGTTCTCATCAACTACGTAGTAAGGATATTGTGTGGCCAGAACGGATATGTCATTAAGAAATTAAGCACCAAATAAGTCATTAAGATTACTAACATGCCCAGCTTATGATATGAATTAATAAGTACTACTCCGTAGTTATTATCAAAATCAAGAGGAATGTAAAGATCTACTATGAAATGCAGAAATATGCTTTCTATACCATTATATTAATATTAAAATTCATCATTTAAATGTAAACTTAATCAAATAATAAAAACTTTACTTGTTTCAATTTCTTCAGTTTCTTAAACTCGTTCACATTAAACAATTAGAAGATCATTCAAAAACAATAATTAAACTGAAATGTTAATTTGTTTAATCACAAAAAATAAGACAAAAGGTAATTGTTCTGATGAGAGGATGCGATGCAATGACTGCTTTATTTTCACCGTTGTTGGCTTTAGTCTGGATTGCTCATTTTAAACTACAAATTGAAGTAAAACAAAAGGTAAATTAGAAATTGGAATAAACAATAAAGTAAGAAAATAAAAGATTAGTTTGTTCAGTTATTAAAAATCAACGAATACCATAGAAAACTCATGACTCTTGCGGAAAACAACAAAAAATGAAAGAGAAAACAAGAACTTGCCATAATCAAATCTCAGTTGCTAGGAGTGTGTAGTTGCAGATTGTCGTCCAGTTCCACCGGCATCAAATCTCTGGGTAGTTTGACTTCGTTTGGTCGCAGATGGGTACGTCGTCCCTGAAGTCTGTTCGTCGTTCGCTAATGGCCTGAGATTTCCCTGTGTGGTCACACTCTGAAGCTGAGGCTCTGTTATTACCAGTGTTGAAGCTCCGCCATCGCAAAGTGAATTTCCTATTGTCGCAGTTGGTTGCCATAAACTAGGGTTAGTGACAATATGAGATGCTCTTCAGTTGACCTTACCTTCAAATTTGGACCGCCTCTCTGCTTATACGAATGAAGGATGTATGGGCTGCTTAGATGGGCTGCTTCGAGCCCAAGAGACATACATTATGTATAAAATCTTTTATACATACGGTATTTCGGTATATACCGAAATACCGAAAATTTGAAACCTACATACCGATACCGTACCGTAACAGTTCGGTATGATACCATACCGTACCGAAGTTTTCGGTATACCGAAATTTTCGGTAATTTCGGTTTTTTTCGGTACGGTAAATACGGTATTTCGGTATTTCGGCATTTTTCCCCAGCCCTAATTAGTACTTAAAATAAAAAATTGTGCCCCTGTTATCTGTACAAAAAATTATAGTATTTTTCATTAGTATTACCGAAATATAACTAATGAACGTAATTATGGTCACTAAAATTGCTTTGGTAGTACGTAAGTTATATTTTTGTCCACTTTTTTTTATTTCAATCATATTGTCATTATTTCAAAAAACTATTATATGTATAGAACTCCGTCGAAGACATATAATAATTGTAGTAAGAAATATAAACAACTCTGCAGTTGTGATGGAACAAATTCTTATAGTTAGATATGTTGTTATATTGTTACTACACTTTAATTGAAAAGTGACATTGATGATTTTTTACTTGGTGTGAATAATGTCGGTCCAAAGTTAAAGTTCAAAGATACGACAAGGGTTCTAATATGCAGGATAAACTTAATAGATTGAAGACTTTTATTCATAAAAGTTGATACATGAAAAAATGTGTTAATGCGCGATAAATTAGTTTCAAATCGACATACCCTTTATATATTTTCTATAATATGATACTCGTAAAAGTTAGATATATAGAATCATATTATTAAATAAAGTTGTATTAAATGATGAAATCCTAAACTTGACTTATACTTAATTTAATTTAACACGATAGTATTATATTTTAGACAAGTACCAAGAAATTTTGTGGCAAAATGTATAACATCGACATGATCTTAGTTCAAATCTGAAATCTTGATCATTTTATAGTATAAAAAATAGCAAAAATTCTAATGTAAAATCAGAAACGGCGCAAAGATGAGTCATTTCTAATCCGCCAAATTATGTCTTTCTTTCAAAAAGTCAAATATTGTTGTTTAGAATTGTCTTAATGAATTCACAATTAAACTTGTAATCCGTATATATTCATTGCTTGACGTCGGGATTGAATAATCTATTTCCAGTTAAAAATATTAATTTGAACGCACTTGACAAAAAAGACCAATGATAAACCCAATTCGATCCGACCCGACCCATTTTTATCTATGTGGGAGTGCCCCCGCTTCGGAAAACTTCTGGGTCCGCCACTGCACATGGTGCATTGTGAGCAAGTTTGATGAGAGAATCTGTACATCTATTCCCCTCTCGGCTCTCAGAGGATGTGGCTTAAGATTAGTGGCAGATCTTCCAACCAAGTGTTGGGTGTTAGAAATTACTTTACTATTAAGATGTTACCTAGTAGTATAATATGTAAATTATTATATCAATTCTATACATGTATTTTTATACTTAATTTTACAAATTTTGGGTGTTCACATGAACACTCTTGAACAAAAAAAGTCCGCCACTGCTTAAGATTACCCTAGAAAAATTTGTAGACGTTCTCAACCATCCTCAATGAGAGTGTCATCTTTTTCATCCCCTCCCCACATTTTGGATAAAATGTAAATGTATATATCCAGAAAATTGCTTGCCCCCCTTTCTGTTGTGAGTTTTCCGCATTTGAAATGGCTGCTTGTGAATCCAGAATGTACCCTTAGCTTTGACATTAGCTCATCCCGCGTTTCACATCCATAACTAGGAGTGGTTCGGTACGGTATATCCAATATTTTATCGCATACCTTTACCATACCGTAAACTTTCGGTATGCAAAAATACATACCGTTACCATACCGAAATTTCGGTATACCTTGTTTCGGTATACTGAAATTTCGGTACGGTAAGGTACGGTATCGGTAAATTACCATGATTTAATATAACAAATTATTATATGTCAAATGAAATAAAAAAATCAGTGTTAATAGTGATATACTAAAATCATTAATGAAATTAATTATAAAATACCAATGAGATAACCTATTTGTGTTCTATTCAACTTTTGACAAAAAATATTATAAATATGTATAGATATTTCAACACATGATATATGAAGATAACAACACATTCTGCTAAAATAATTTAAACAACATAAATATAACTAAAATAACACCGATCTCTAACAAAAAGTATAAATAATTCAAGAAACATGGATATAAAGTCATTTATCCTTGAATTAGTGTTGTGTTTCTAGTTATTTTTACAATTTTAAGGAAATTATTGACTTGGAATTACGGTATGACGGTATACTGGTATACCGTTTGTTTCCAAAATATATACCGATACCATACCGAAGTAATTCGGTACGTTATCATACCGTACCAAAAGCGTCGGTATACCAAACATTTCGGTAAATTCGGTATTTTTCGATATGGTAAGTCCGGTATACCAAAATTTCGGTATTTTTCCCCAACCCTATCCATAATGTGCATATAAATCATAAACTTTAATGAAAATGTTATGCCTGCTGATAAACATGTTTAAACTTGTAGAATTGTATGTACATCATTCATTTTTGTGAATAGTGATGATAGCAGTGAAAACTTCATTATAGAATAGAGAAATGAGAGAATTCCTCAAATGGGACTAAAACATACGTAGTAGTAAATTTGCAAAAATAGCACATTAAGTTTATTCTTAAATAGGACTCTTAATTAATAATTAGACAAATTTGCCCTTATTGAAATAAAAGCCCCTGCATCTGCATCGATGAGTCCTTGCAATGAGACCTCCAGACCACCGACACCACTCAAACTCTTTTTCCCAGCCACCAACGCCAAGACTGCCGCTGCCACTGCACAGCAAGGCCGCCGCTGCCGCCGCTGCCCGGAAAGGCCGCCACTGCCCGGAAAGGCCGCCACTGCCCAATCTGGCCGCCGCCGCCAGTGAGAACATCGCTGCATACATCTGGTGAGGCCACTGTTCTACAAATCCTATTAGATGATCACTTATTCTACACTAGCTAAAGCTAGCAACTTTATCATGATTCAAATGTACATTTAGGATAAGGTCGGGTTCCAACGTTTTTTTATATTTAATTTCTCAACTGCAACTTCATATATTTGAGAATCCATTTTTAGGTATATTGAATGGCATTTTCAAATATAGAAAATGCCAAGAACTAATATTGAATGGCATTTTCGTAAAGAAAAGTAGCATTTTCAGATTGTGAAAATATAGAATTTTTATAAAAATAAAGAAATTTTCAATTTCATATTTTTGTACAAAATTAAGTAACCATTAGTTTACATCTGAAAATTTCAAATATGAGAAGAAAATGAAAAATTATAAGTGACATTCAATATACATTTAGTGTCTAAAAAATGACATCATTTGACAAAAATGCAAAAAATATGGCATTACAGATGCAATGACATTTCAAAGTGGGATTGTCAGTTTGATAAATGTACTACCATAAAAGTGACATTTTGTCAAATAACCAATAATTATGACATTCTCAACCATAAAAGTGCCATTTTGTCAAATAACCAATAATTATGACATTTTCAGGATTAAAAGTGGCATTTTCTGAGAATCAGTGACTAGGCTAGGGCATTTATATGTTCAAGATTAATCAAATTGATAAAAAGGGTAAAATTGTAATATATTTTTTATCAATTGGCCTTCGTTGAAATTCGTGTTCGTTGAGTAAAAACTTATGATTAACGGTGCTTTGTTGAAATCAAACTGTAAAAAGTGAAATTGTTCAACTAACAATCTCAAAACTAATATATTGATAGATAAAAAACAAAAAGCAGAGGATCTGGAAGAGAATGAGAAGAAGGTTGAAGAGGAGGAGGGAAAGAAACTTAGAAACTTACCTGGTTTCGCCGGAAAATCACCGAACAGGTGCAGCTGCGATCCATGGTCGTGGGAAAAATCGCAGGCAAAGAGACAAAGAGGCCAGTCGATGGTGTTCGATGCAGAGGGAGAGATGTCGTCATTGAATCTGGCGGAGATGAGCTGGGCTTTTGGGTTTAGTTACAAGAAGGGTAAAAATGTAATCTACTTTGTGAATAATAAACTTGTAGTCCTACTTTGGAATTTACTTAATGTTTTAGTCCCATTTAGGACAAATTTGCTGCAACCGCATTAAGGTTGAATATTGTATTATACTCCGTATTACAAATATACATTCGTGTGTTACGTTACTCATATTGATTGCGTTATACATAGAATATATATGTTTTTCATCGTACAATGAACAATCCTACACAAAATATCCAAGTTGATGTTAAATTTTAAAGCCCGCTTCATATTGGTTGATTATGCTAAAATTTATGAAATTCTGGCTAAAGTGACTCGATTGGCTAATTCTACTGATTTATGAAAAAATAATATTTAAAATATATGTTATTGATAAAATAAAGTAAACATTTTTGCTACATATGAAAAACGGTTAAAATGATTCTATACAGCAACTTCATCCTAAACAGTCAAAGAAGTAACTCTAATTTTACTTTTTCTAATTATTAAACAATTTGACGCGCGAAATCAAAATTTACTGTTTGATAAAGGAGTTAGATTGATAAACCTGATAAACGGGAAAAACAGGGTCACAAAACATGCTCTTAGTCACTCTTTACTAATCTAATAAAGAAGACAATTTATTGCAGAATAACGAAAGAGTTCAGTTAAGGGTTCCACCAAAACAAAGGTGTAATGGGACTATTGGAGCAAGGTCTCTCAATAGTTGAACATGTTACCCCTCATCATAGGAAATTAGTCTCAAATGGAACATAATAACATATACTAGTATAATCATCCTAATTAGTTTGATTTTTTTCCCTTAAAACTACAAAAAATGGAAAAAAATGTTACCACTGCACTTTTGAAAGAAAAAAAAATAACACGTATATAACTACTTTTCATTTTTTTTAATGTGACCCCTTTTCTAATTGGCATACACTTCTTTTAGTTCTAATTCTTATCCAATTACCCACCTTGTCCCTACCTCACCCCCTTGTCCCTTTTCTTCATTCGTCAACATTTCCTGGGAAAAACCATCGTCGCCTCCCGCCTGAAAAGTTTCCAGAAAATTTCGTTGGTTTTTTTCTTCATTTTTAAATTTTCGTCAGAAAACGTCTTAGGGAACATTTTCTGACGGTCACATTGATGTGTTTTATGAAGACAATGACATCGGTGGCGGCGATAGTGACATTGGTCAAGGCAGCAACGACATTCATTGACATATTAAATTGATAGTGACATTAGAAAATCTGCGGGTAAAATATTAATTAAACTTGTACGTAGTGACATTGTGACTTTAATAAAAAAAGTAAATGATTAAGAAGAGAAACATAAAAAAGAAAATGAAATAAAAGTACGGGAAGCAAAAGAAAATGAACAAAAATCTATTTGGGAAGGAAATTGTTTAAGAGGATGGAAAATGAATAAAAACTTTAGGGAGGAAAAAGAAAAATGAAACATGCATGGATTGTTTTGGGTAGATTTGTGAAATGTTGAATTATTTATGTGAGGTTTTCAAAGAAAAGACAAAAACAACTGGTGTAATAAAGATGTTTTTACTTAGACTGTTTTCAGTCCCAGCAGATCAGAACAGACTAGCCCTAGATAGTTACAAAATACACAGAGACCGGACATTTACAAGACCAGATTGGACCAGATCAGACTAGCAAATTTTAGTCCAAGTAAAAATATATTAAGTCATCAATCGGCTAGGGTCCAATTCAATGAAAGAAAATGATGTGCAAAGAGAGGATTATTCTGAGATTATTATGAGAAGATCTGTCAAAAGTTGGATTATTCTTATCATTTTTTCATGAGATAGTGAAGTTGAATCATTTAAACATAACAAAATTAAGACTTGGAATCAATTAAATGCATCTTATATAGGTATATATACCCCCATTTTTAATTAAGTAGCATAGCAGTCACTAATCGAAAAAGTAAAAATTAATGATTGATATTGGTGGTGTTGGGTTAATGGCCCAAATTGAGGTTCGGCCCATTTACCCCTTCACCCGGACGTACGTCCGGATAGGACACTAGGCTAACCTGATAGGCAACTTAGAACGGCCCATCCCGACGAACGTCTACGCAGTTAACAAGGAGCAGGCCCACAGGCCACCAGAATGAGGACGAAGGGAAGCCCATAGCCGCTGGAGGCAATCCAATCCACATGGCGAAATCCCCCAAGGGCCAGGGGACGAACGGCCCAATACCCTTTGCAAACCCACCAGGAGCAACTCACCTCCCCAGCTGGACGAACGTCGCCACTAATTAGGCGGGAAACCTAGATTCTGGCGGGAAGTGCATTTAATGCTGAAGATTTGGTGGTTGAGACACCAGCCATCCACAGTCATCCACGTCAGTGTGGCCAACTGCCCATTGGTGGTATAAATAGAAGCATTTATTTCATTGTAAAGGGTTAGCAACTTTCTATTCTTAGCACTCTAGCTATAGCATTCATACTCGCAGCACCTCTACTGCCTTGTAAGACGAACGGCCGACGAGCCTTAGCGAAAGTATTGTATTAGGGAGTTATTAACAGATAATAATACCTAATCACTTACTTGCTACTTATTGTTTCTTAATCCATCTCACTTGCTAGTTGGGCTAGATATTCATACACACTCCACTCGAAATCCTTGGGCTTACGTGTTGGACCTGAGGGTTGAAGGAATAAACTTCAACAGGTGGTTAATGAGAGAAAAATACTCTAAGTACATTCATTCATGACTTTAAAAGGAAATAAAATATGATTTTTAGGATAAATAAAGGGGGAGTTGGCAGAGTTCAACGAGAGAGATAGATACTATATTGAAGTTAAAAGTGATTATTTTTACATATGCCCAAAAACATTCGAAAAATGTAAAGAAAAATAAAACATTCCAGAAAATGTAATTTTATTTTTTGCGAGTGTTTTACTTTTCTTAATTTTTTCCAAATGTTTTATTTATCTTTCAAGTTTATCTTCCCTGTTCTTTTTGTGGCATAGATTTTTTCACATAATTGAAAGAATTAATGAGTGGGCTTACTTAGAAATATATGATAATGGAGAAAGAAGAAAAATATATTGGTGGTGGAATTAAGATAACAAGAAGAAAGAAGCTAAGAAAAAACATGAAGAGTAACAAAAAGAAAAAAAGGAAAAGTGAAAATAAAAAGGAAATATAAGAAAAAGTAGAGTAGAAAAAAGATTTTTAATAAAAACAGAATGAGTAAGAAGAAAAAACATAAAAAGGGTAATGAAATAAAAATATGGGAAAAAAGAAAATGACAAAACATCTACTCCGTATATGGGAAGGAATTTGTACAAAAAACTCTTTTAATAGAGTGAGAAATTGAATAATTAATATGAAAAAGAAATAAGAACAAAAGGAATGAAAAAAGAATTAAAAAGTTTCTAGGGATAAAATATACAAAGAAAGATTTTAGGGAGCAAAATGATACATGAGACTATTTTAAGCAGATTTGTGAAAGGTGAAATTATTTATGTAAGGTTTCCAACAAAAATAATAAACTTGATATAGTTGATCATTAATATGAAACATTATTATGAATAGATCGCTTAAAAGTAGGATTAATTTGTCAGTTTTTCCTATCCTAATTGGTCCATGTCATCATATATGGACAATATATGATACCCTGAACGTATCATTGAATTTACTTTCTTACCTCCCATCCAATTTAAAATTGATATAATATTGAAGGTAATAATATTTGAGGTAAATCTCCAAAACTGCATACCAAACAAAACAAATAAAATCATTTAGGATATTCCGTATGCGCTGTTAGACTTGTCCTTACCAGGCATATACGGAATCTATTTGCAGCAATATATTCACACTTGTTTAATTATTCAGTACACTACTACAGACTTACAGAGTACAGATCATTTTTTTTATAAAATATTGAATTTAGAACAACTCGTACGTCCAATAATATACGTAGTAAGTTTCTTATGTTGTTTTGCTATCCTTTTTTATCTACTCTGCAGGATTCAAATTTAAAGTTTTGATCAAAATTAATTAGGTTTAAATTACTCTAATCATTTACCTCCTACCTTCTTTGGCATAATGTGATTGAATATGATATTATGAAATTTAGTCTAATCTTGTGTGCGCTCTCTGGTTGGGCTAGACCATGGGCGTAGACAGGGGGTGGCCATCCCTGACCATGGCCCAGCCCAAATTTTAAAAATATCTAAATTTTTAAGATAAAAGATTTAGTGTAAATTGTTTTCCAAAAATATTCTTTGTACCGGTCCAATCCGGCCCAGTGTCCTGATTCCGCCCCTGGGCTAGACCAACTATATGATTTTCCTACAACACCGACTATATGAAGTTAATATTACCTCCATCCCTTAAAACTTTGCCAAGTTTGACCGCTATGGGGATTTTTTTTTTACCGCGGAAGGCAAATCACCAAAATCAGTGGGGCAAATGCCGGAGGACATTTGCCGAGATTTTATTAAAAATCAAAATACTACAGGAGAGAGGGGGATTAGACCAATACATCTAGAGATGGCAATAGGGCGGGTTAAGTGTGGGGGAATCTGATAAGTCCGTATTTAGACACACATTTGATGTGTGTTGGGATTGGATTTTGATGGTTTTCCCGGCTTTAAGGTGTTGCAAGTCTCAATTTTAGCTCAAGTTATGTTTATCGGGCGTTGGTTCGAGTTTTGTGTTGTTTGTAGTCAAAATCAGGGAATTTGAGCCCGGTACCGGCACTTGAGGATCAATCGGGATAATTTGAGAAGCATTTGAGAATGATTTGATAGCTTTGGAGGTCACCGGAAGATTCACGATGAAGATTTGAAGGCAAAAGAGCTCTAGGATTGACTACGGGGTCAAAAGAAGATGAATGAAGTTTGAAAACGACGATTAGGATGACCTTCTGTCAATCGTTCAAGCATATCTCTTTGTAAAAACATCCAATGTACACGATTCAAGTTCCATAGGAAAGCCAACTTCAAGGGCTACAAATCATATGAAGACACCTTTGCGAGAATCTGAGAGGAAGAAGGTGAAAACAGACGATGAAGTCAGATGATCTCTGCTGCGATTTCAGAAAGACACCTTCCACCGTTGTGATCATATATCTTGATTGGATGATTCAAATTACATTCGGCAAATTGGGGTGGATAGAGGACTTCATTATCTACAACTTTCATGAAGGAAGTTTTGTCAAATTCGGAAGTTAAGTAGGCACGATCGTGTCCTCAAAGTCAGACACGATCGTGCCTGAAGAGAAAAGCACCGCGGAGTTACTGCCAGCCAGGCACGATCGTGAATGGAGGGAGGCACGATCGTGCCTGCCCAAAATGCGCGTTTTTGCTCCGGAGGCACGATCGAAGGCACGATCGTGCCTGGCCGCGATTGATCCTAATTCAGCACAACTTCTCCTGTTTTCTATAAATAAGGCCTCCATACCCATTTTTGAGGGTTACGAACTTTAGAGAGAGGCCTAGGGACGAGTTTTACCTGCGTTTTTACGTTGTTTAATCCAAGAACTTGGGATTCTTTGTAAGTTCAATTCTTTAATTAATGACAATTTATTCTATTCATCCCAATTCTTTTGATTCGTCAATTATGAGGCGTGAGTAGTTTAATTAGGGATTTGGGGTTGATGAAGGGGTTAATCATGATGTATGGCTAGATTCTTTTTGGTTTAATTGCATGAATGCCGTTTAATTTGTGTTTGAATAATTTAATTGATATCTTTTGTAGCGCCGTCCCCAAATGTATTTACTTTTAAGAGTATATTGTATTGAACCTTATGAAATGGTTAACGAGTATTCGAAGTTGTGAATTTTTATTAGTTCTTTTGCACGAATAGTAAATCCACACGTGGGGCCCGCACCGGGAGCGGGGGCCGCCCGATATTCCCGGGACCACATAAATTATTCATCTTGGTCTAGATAATATTTATATGGTGTTGGATAACTCATTTGAGCCATGGAAAGGTCCGGAGTTGGCCGATTGGTCAAAAGGGGCTCAAATACCGGTATTGGCAATTTAACCGATAGAAGCCCGAAATTGAATTTCGGGGACTTATAAATTAAAGTTGGGGAATGTATATTCACTATAAGGGTCGTAATGGTTGAGAACACATAATATATTTTATTTGACTCGATAAAATAAAATATATTTAAAACAGTCCGAAAAATACAACTTTCGGGACCAATTGTACACTTTTGGACAAAAAGGGTTGACCTCCCACATGGGTGGGGGCCAACCCACGAATTTAGCCACATTTCTACAATTCTTGGGCGGCTGAACTGAGAGGGGAAGGATGGGGTGTGTTGGGTTGATTGGAAAAGGATCAAAGAGACATGAGGTGGGCCTCCCACCCACACTCATTGGTCTATTGAGACAAAAAGGACCATGTACCACCCCCCTCCCTCATATTTCGGCCAGCACTCTTCCAGCAAGACCAAGGGAGCTCTCAACCCTCCTCCTCCATTGTTGAAGGGAGTTCTTCAAGGAAGAATCCCAAGGAAAAGAGCTAAGGTGCTAAAAGTGTGGAAGGATTAAGGTAATGGCCTTATATTAACTTTTCCTCTATTTTTCTCCTACCATATGAGATACATATCTTATGGAGAACCCTTGAGGTTGTTCTACATGCCAATAGTGTGGAATAATGGGTTGGGGAGTGGTTCTAAGTCCAAGAACGGACTTAGAAGCCAAACCGACCGGTTCACCGGAAAATAACCTTTTAAGGGTTATGTGTATTGATTAAGGTTTTATGATGTTAAAACCTTGTTAGGAACTTGATTTAGAGTATCTTTGAGCTTCACCGGAGTTTCGCCGGAGTTGGTCAAAGTTGGCCGGAGTTGGTCAAAGTTCACCGGAATTAGTCAAAGTTCAACCGCGGAGCGTAGAACACGCTTAAGCTCACTTAAGGTGAGGATGACCGACTATATTGCTTATAATTATTGGGTTAATTTTATAAGATTACCTAAATGAATTATATGTGTTTGGCATGATTTATTTATAGTACAAAAATGCCTAAATGAGATTTTTATTGTTTATAAGCAAAAATGCATAATATGCAAATTTATGAATAAATTGTGTATGATTATGTGTTATGAATACAATGGTATAATAGTTGTGTAAACTATAAACTAAATTGTGATAAATATACTTTTACCTCATGTAAGGAAGTCATGGAAGGATAAAAGTGATATTTTGATATTAGAGCCAAGTTATACTTGAATGTGGAATTTAATTGAGATATTCAAATTATTATGAACTTAAGTTACATTTGGAGTAGGCCTTAAGGGTTACTCAAAATGGATGGAACCTAGACTAAGAAGTGGTTTAGGGATTAGTTGACGTGACTATGAGCCGAGCTCTAGCACGTGGTAGCATGACTATGAGCCGAGCTCTAGCAAAACGTAGGGTGACTATGAGCCGAGCTCTAGCACAAATTAGTATGACTATGAGCCGAGCTCTAGCAAACGTAGGGTGACTATGAGCCGAGCTCTAGCACAATTTAGTATGACTATGAGCCGAGCTCTAGCAAATGTAGTGTGACTATGAGCCGAGCTCTAGCACAATTTAGCATGACTATGAGCCGAGCTCTAGCATGAAGGAACATGAGTTAAGTACAAATGAATAACATCTTGGATTGAGGGTCTTGGAAATTGAAACTTTGATTATACTTAGTATAGTTGTCATTGTACTTGTCAAATGCTTCCAAGTACTGACCTCCCCTTCACGGGGGAGGCCACCTCACAGTTTCAGGAAGGGAGTAGAGCTTGCTACTACCGCTCGTTGCTTCGGGGAATTCAAGGAGGAAGGCGGGGTTCGTACTTCTCCTGTTTCTGTTTTGAAAACAATTTAAATAATGCTCATGGATATTATTTCGAATATTTATTTGGGGGCTTGTATGCCCGTGGTTGCCACGTGTGGCTTGAATATTTGTAATTATGTTTCCGCTGCTTAATTAAATATTTTACGTTATGATTGTTTATGGATATACTATGTGTGAATGGTATTCAAGACGCCTAATATAGTATGGATGAGTTGGACTGCGGTTGACTATTCGTACTGTACGGCGGGTTGTTGACGTGTCCGGTAGGTCCGGGGCGTGACAATTAAATTGGTATCAGAGCCTTAGTCCGTAAACTTCATAATGAAGCTTCAAAATCTCTTTTTGAAAAACGAATTTGAAACCCATGAGCATAAAGTTTTGTACTTATAGAACTTTTGGTACTTGAGTTGCAAGGTCTCTAATTGTTAAGATGGTACCCTTAACAATTGGTATGACGGTGATTTGAGCCAAAAGATGTCTTTAAGTACCTATCCGTCACTTGACATTTGATACGAGTCTAATGGCTCATTCTAAACTTCTTTCAGAAATGGAACGTACCGGTAGAATTACTCGACGGAACCCGACTGGCCAGGCACTGGGAGGATCCCAACGTGGCAGTCGGGGGGGATCAAGAGAGTCTAGGGGACAGGGCCGTGCAGGCCACTCGCTGACCGTGAGTGACGGTCACGTGGAAACAATAGATGAACACTATGAGTCCGAGGAGGATTCAACTTACCAACCGGGAACTGAGCCGGTTGAGACCCCATATGATGGGGAACACGACGATGCTAGTGATGAGAGTGATGATAATGACGCTCTTGAACGGATTGAGGAATTGCTCCGGCAATACCAACAAGATCGCCAAAGGCGCCGAGCAAGGCGTGCTTTGGAAGGGGCTTCGAGGAGAGGAAGCCGCGCGACTCCTAGGGAGAGCATTGAACTCCGAGGAGGTCGAGGTGCTGAGATTCCTATCATAAGAATCTCAAAGTACCTAAAGGAGGCGAGAGACTTGGGATGTAAACCGTTTGATGGAACGGGAGACATCTCCGTGGCGGCCGAGTGGATCAAGAGATTCAATGAAGCGGCCCTTGACATGCAACTGCCACCCCACATGAAGATGAGAGTGGCAACAAGATTGCTAGAAGGCATGGCGTCCACGTGGTGGGACGGAGTCAAAGGGAAGTACGGCGAGGCCGTCACTTGGGAGAACTTTAGGCAAGAATTCTTTAGCCAATACTACTCCGACTTCGAGGTGAACTTGAAGAGGAGGGAGTACACGAATTTGACCCAAGGAGGGGAATGCACGGTGAAGGAACTTGAGCACAAGTTCAGGAAACTTGCTGAGTTCATACCGGAGTACATTTGTGACGAAAACCGGATGGTGAACCATTTCTGGGATGCCTTAGACCTTGACATACGCGAGAGGGCAACACAATTGCCTAATATGACGTTTAGTCAAGTGGTTGAACAAGGCTTGAAGGGAGAAAAAGAGTGGGAGGAAAGAAAGCGAAGGAACGCCGAAGAGGCGAAGAAGAGGAAATGGGAGAACCATGGCCCCCAAGGTTCTAACAAAAAGGGGAACCACGGGGGAGGGGGATCGTTCAGAGCGCCGGCACCGCCATCCAAGGGAAACTTGGCCTTCGGCGGGCACAACTCGGGCTCACAAGCCTCAACGGCGCCCAGGTGCAGAAATTGCAACCGGAGCCACGCCGGTAAGTGTCGCGATCCACCACGGTGTTACCAATGTGGGGACACGGGGCATATTAAGCCAAATTGCCCTCAACTTGGTAGGAACCGAGGAGCGGGATCAAGCGGCGCTACTACGGCAAGTAGGAGCCGAACCGGAGCACCTCATGCTAGTACGGGCCAAGGGGGAGCAAGCACGAGCAATGCGCCGTCCGTTAACCAAGGAAGGACCCAAGCAAGGGTCTACGCAATGACGGAGGCGGATGCCCGAGCTAACCCAGATTCGGTTGCAGGTATGACCGCTTAACTTCCCGTATTTTACCCATTCCTCATCCATAAATTGAAGTTATAAATCCTAGAATCCAGGCGGGAGCGGACGTAAGATTGAAATGGGAAAGGAGAGCAAAACCATGCTACTACCCGACCGGGTCGGGCAATAAACCCGACCGGGTAGGACAAGTTTTTGCCCTCGTAATCCTTCTGGATCGCATACCCGATCGGGTTTGGTAATGAACCCGACCGGGTAGGCCAAGTTTTTGCACTCATAAGTCCACTGGAACACATACCCGACCGGGTATGGTGGTATACCCGACCGGGTTTGTCAAAAATTTCTTCCCGACACCCACTGGAACACATACCCGACCGGGTATGGTGTTATACCCGACCGGGTTTGTCAAAAAATTCTGCCCGAACCCACTGGAACCTATACCCGACCGGGTATAGTATGTTACCCGACCGGGTACACCTCGAAGTGTTCGTCAAATGAAAAAGTTGTCTTCATGAAAGTTGTAGATATTTTCATTGTCTAAATGATGGAATTTGAATCGAACGATTTGGTTAAGTATGTGAAGAGATATGATCAAAACGGTGAGACAGTGTCAATTTATATCTCAACTGCGAACGTTAACCATAATTGGGGGACTTTGCCCACTTTAAGGACATAATTTCGCATTATGTTCTTCGTAGGTGATAAGCACAATAGCTACCTATATTTTATATAGGTAATTATGATTATCTGTACAAATATTCAAAGACAAAGCAGGTATAAATCCCATTTTGAGTAAAAAACCGCACAAATACGTCAAAGATGAAAACACAAGAGTCAACAATCGAAAGGGGCCGAGAACCGACACTTCGGGGTCAACCATGGGCGTAAAACGGAGCGAAAAATGAAGAATTGCAGTGCAGGGGAAAACCGGCGCCGGTCCACCCTACAACCGGCACCGGTTTCATTTAAAGAGGCCTTACTACGGTGAACCGAAGCAGGACCGGCGCCGGTCCACCCCTATAACCGGCGCCGGTTATACCATTTTCCACAATTATTCAGCATCGAAGCAAAACCGGCGCCGGTACACCCCTAAAACCGGCGCCGGTCCACCCCGATTCTGCACAAAACATGGAGACGTGCAGCAAGATCTTGATGGAAAAAACCCACTTTCCTTATGATCTGATCAAATATTTCTTCCATGCCTGATTGTTAGGCTCGAATGGACTAAAAGATGCCAATCTTTAGCCTATATAAAGCCCCCAATTCATCAAACAAGATCATCATTCCATTCTTGAAGATTAAATTTCAGTTTTTATATTTCCTTTTTGCATTTTCTTGAAGTGTTGGAGAAGAAGCCATTTCTCTCCTCTACAATTGGTTCTAGGTATTATTTCTTGTATGTTATTGTATTTTGTTGTTCTTAGTTGCACTTTTGTAATTAATATGAGCATTAGAGGCTAATTTCTTAGCTAAGGCTAGGGATGAACTTCTATGCCCACTAGGTGTTTGATAAAAGTTCTAAACCAATAAATTGTGATTTATCCTTTACATTTTGATTGTTTATGACTATGGTGTACAACATAGAAGTATGTTAAACTTAGTTTATGCTTGCAATTAACGTTGAGGTCTAAACTATGAACATTAAAGGATAAACATATATATTACCGAGAATAGAAATATATCCGGTATTATATGATACAGGTGTGATGTCTTGATATTCAATGGGGTTTTCGGTAGATGAATGTAAGCCGTAACGGGACTTACACGTAACGAAAACCACGCTCTCGCTACCTTAACCGGAGTTGAGAATATATTAGCGACATCGTATTCATAATTGTTGGTAAAGAACTAATATTCAACCCTATTAAAGCATTTAAGTGATTCCCGAAGCCTTAGTTGTTGTTATCAATCACTTTAATCAAATTAATTTAAGTTATATCTCTGAAAATTAAAAAGAAGAATCAAGTTGTTGTTTTCACAACAACACACAACTCAAAATCCCTGCACTTTACTCATTTATTTATTTAAAGTCATCTACTCTCGGACTAAATTAAACAACGTTTCCCTGTGGATTCGACCCGGTATTTTACCGGAATTTATTACTATATCGGCACTTGTACACTTGCAAGTTTAGCCCGGTCAGTAGGATTGGTTGGTATGTTAGAGAGGTATCTTACATGGCTTATAAATGTAGGAACACTAAAGATTAATGGGAGATGTGCGAGAATCCTCATCGATACCGGGGCGCAACGATCATTTGTGAGTGAGGCATTCGCCGGGGGATTCAACGTACCCCTGGTACCGATGACTCAAGCCCTATTGGTATCCACACCCCTAGGGGAAGACATCGAGAGAGATAGCCACTATCCATCGTGTGAGGTGGAAGTGGAGGGCCAAAACTTGTCGTGTGATTTCGTGCCGCTGAGTATGATTGAGTTCGATGCAATCCTGGGGATGGATTGGCTTGAGAAGCATCATGCTAGGGTCGATTGTTACACGAAAGTACTTGAACTCGAAGGCAATGAAGGGGTGACCCTACGCTTCGAGGGGGATAGGGCAAAATCCAATAGTTGTATCATATCCGCTGTGAGGGCTAAGAATATGATGAGGAAGGGATGTCACGCATATCTAGCGTATGTGGTGGACAAAACCAAAGAAGAGACGAGCATTGATGATGTTAGGGTAGTATGCAAGTATCGGGACGTCTTTCCAAAAGACTTACCGGGACTTCCACCCGATAGGGAGATTGAGTTCGTGATCGAAGTCGAGCCCGGCACCAAACCAATCTCCATACCGCCATACCGTATGGCACCCGCTGAACTTAACGAGTTAAAAACCCAATTGCAAGAGCTTTTGGATAACGGTTTCATCAGACCAAGCCACTCCCCGTGGGGAGCACCAGTCCTTTTTGTGAGAAAGAAGGATGTAACACTTCGAATGTGCATTGACTATCGTCAACTGAACAAGGTCACAATCAAGAATAGGTATCCCTTGCCTAGAATTGATGACTTGTTTGATCAACTACGAGGAGCAACCGTGTTTTCAAAGATTGACTTGAGGTCGGGGTACCATCAATTGAAGATTAAGGAGGATGACATACCGAAGAGTGCTTTCCGCACGAGGTATGGGCATTTTGAGTTCCTTGTTATGTCGTTTGGGTTAACAAACGCCCCGGCGGCATTCATGGACTTGATGAACTGAGTATTTAACAAATACTTGGACCGATTCGTGATTGTGTTCATTGATGACATCTTGATCTACTCAAAGAGTGAGGAAGAGCATAAGGAGCACTTGATACTCGTTCTTGAGACACTACGGGAGAAGCAACTCTATGCCAAATTTTCTAAATGTGAATTTTGGCTTAAGGAGATTGGTTTTCTCGGGCATGTGGTTTCGGGATCGGGAATTGCTGTTGATAACAAGAAGATAGAAGCCATCACCGAATGGGAGAGGCCAAAAAACGTCAAGGAAATTCGTAGTTTCCTTGGATTGGCAGGATACTATAGAAAGTTCGTGGAGAAGTTCTCTGTTTTGGCATCACCGCTGACGAAGCTCACTCGAAAAGGAGCTAAGTTTGTATGGGATGAAAAATGTGAGGAAGGATTCACTGAACTGAAGAAGAAATTGACTGAGGCACCGGTACTTGCATTACCCAAACAGGGTATGGGGTACGATGTCTATAGTGACGCGAGCATCCAAGGGCTTGGATGTGTGTTAATGCAAGAGGGGAGGGTAATCGCCTATGCTTCACGACAGTTGAAGAAACATGAGGTAAATTATCCTACTCATGATTTAGAGCTCGGGGCAGTGGTGTTCGCACTGAAGATTTGGAGACATTATCTCTACGGAGAGACATGTCACATATACACTGACCATAAGAGCTTGAAGTACGTGTTTACTCAGAAAGAGTTAAACATGAGGCAGAGACGGTGGATGGAGTTGATAAAGGACTACCATCTAGTGATTGAGTACCATCCAGGCAAGGCAAATGTGGTGGCAGATGCTTTGAGCCGGAAGAGCTCATCTGGGGCATTGATAGCTAATTTGAGGGCATTAAGAGCCCAACTGGAGGTGTCCAGTAATGGTGCCTTATTGGCACGGTTTGAGGTGAGACCTACCTTGCTTGATGAGATCAAGAAGGGTCAGGAAACTGACGAGGAAATCATGAAGATCCGGGAACGCATGCAAGCGGGACCGGTGGAGGACTTCAGGGAAAGAGATGACGGTCTTTTATTATTTCCGGTTTTTATATTGGAGGACATGCTTAGGGCGTGTGCTCTGGAGTTCCAAGGAAGTTGGGACAAACATTTGGCTCTAGTCGAGTTCGCCTATAACAACAGTTATCAGGCGAGTATTGGCATGCCTCCATACGAGGCATTGTATGGGAGGAAGTGCAGAACACCGTTATGTTGGGATGAGGTTGGCGAGGCCAAGCTCGAGGGAATTGAACTTGTTGAAATCACCAAGGCTAAGGTGAAAGTCATTCAGGATAGACTCAAGGCTGCCCAAGATCGGCAGAAGAGCTATGCCGACAAACGACGAAGGCCATTGGAGTTCGAGGTTGGTGATAAGGTCTTCCTAAGGATTTCTCCTTGGAAGGGTATCATCCGATTTATATCGAGGGGAAAACTCAACCCCCGATACATTGGCCCATTCGAAATTCTTGAAAGGATAGGGGCCGTGGCATACCGTCTGAAGTTGACGCCAGAACTTGAGAAGATACACGACGTGTTTCACGTATCGATGCTCAAGAAATACGTGAGAGATCCATCTCATATTCTTGAGAAGCCACCGGTAGAGATACGCGAAGATCTACAATATGCGGTAGAACCAGTGAAAATTGTGGGACAACAAGTGAAGAAATTGAGGAACAAGAAGATTCCTATGGTGAAAGTCCTTTGGAGGAGTGATCGAGTCGAGGAAGAAACATGGGAGACCGAGGTCTCAATGAGGGAGCAATACCCTTTTCTCTTCGATTAGACACGTGGATTTCGGGGACGAAATCCCAAATAAGGGGGGGTGAACTTGTAGCGCCGTCCCCAAATGTATTTACTTTTAAGAGTATATTGTATTGAACCTTATGAAATGGTTAACGAGTATTCGAAGTTGTGAATTTTTATTAGTTCTTTTGCACGAATAGTAAATCCACACGTGGGGCCCGCACCGGGAGCGGGGGCCGCCCGATATTCCCGGGACCACATAAATTATTCATCTTGGTCTAGATAATATTTATATGGTGTTGGATAACTCATTTGAGCCATGGAAAGGTCCGGAGTTGGCCGATTGGTCAAAAGGGGCTCAAATACCGGTATTGGCAATTTAACCGATAGAAGCCCGAAATTGAATTTCGGGGACTTATAAATTAAAGTTGGGGAATGTATATTCACTATAAGGGTCGTAATGGTTGAGAACACATAATATATTTTATTTGACTCGATAAAATAAAATATATTTAAAACAGTCCGAAAAATACAACTTTCGGGACCAATTGTACACTTTTGGACAAAAAGGGTTGACCTCCCACATGGGTGGGGGCCAACCCACGAATTTAGCCACATTTCTACAATTCTTGGGCGGCTGAACTGAGAGGGGAAGGATGGGGTGTGTTGGGTTGATTGGAAAAGGATCAAAGAGACATGAGGTGGGCCTCCCACCCACACTCATTGGTCTATTGAGACAAAAAGGACCATGTACCACCCCCCTCCCTCATATTTCGGCCAGCACTCTTCCAGCAAGACCAAGGGAGCTCTCAACCCTCCTCCTCCATTGTTGAAGGGAGTTCTTCAAGGAAGAATCCCAAGGAAAAGAGCTAAGGTGCTAAAAGTGTGGAAGGATTAAGGTAATGGCCTTATATTAACTTTTCCTCTATTTTTCTCCTACCATATGAGATACATATCTTATGGAGAACCCTTGAGGTTGTTCTACATGCCAATAGTGTGGAATAATGGGTTGGGGAGTGGTTCTAAGTCCAAGAACGGACTTAGAAGCCAAACCGACCGGTTCACCGGAAAATAACCTTTTAAGGGTTATGTGTATTGATTAAGGTTTTATGATGTTAAAACCTTGTTAGGAACTTGATTTAGAGTATCTTTGAGCTTCACCGGAGTTTCGCCGGAGTTGGTCAAAGTTGGCCGGAGTTGGTCAAAGTTCACCGGAATTAGTCAAAGTTCAACCGCGGAGCGTAGAACACGCTTAAGCTCACTTAAGGTGAGGATGACCGACTATATTGCTTATAATTATTGGGTTAATTTTATAAGATTACCTAAATGAATTATATGTGTTTGGCATGATTTATTTATAGTACAAAAATGCCTAAATGAGATTTTTATTGTTTATAAGCAAAAATGCATAATATGCAAATTTATGAATAAATTGTGTATGATTATGTGTTATGAATACAATGGTATAATAGTTGTGTAAACTATAAACTAAATTGTGATAAATATACTTTTACCTCATGTAAGGAAGTCATGGAAGGATAAAAGTGATATTTTGATATTAGAGCCAAGTTATACTTGAATGTGGAATTTAATTGAGATATTCAAATTATTATGAACTTAAGTTACATTTGGAGTAGGCCTTAAGGGTTACTCAAAATGGATGGAACCTAGACTAAGAAGTGGTTTAGGGATTAGTTGACGTGACTATGAGCCGAGCTCTAGCACGTGGTAGCATGACTATGAGCCGAGCTCTAGCAAAACGTAGGGTGACTATGAGCCGAGCTCTAGCACAAATTAGTATGACTATGAGCCGAGCTCTAGCAAACGTAGGGTGACTATGAGCCGAGCTCTAGCACAATTTAGTATGACTATGAGCCGAGCTCTAGCAAATGTAGTGTGACTATGAGCCGAGCTCTAGCACAATTTAGCATGACTATGAGCCGAGCTCTAGCATGAAGGAACATGAGTTAAGTACAAATGAATAACATCTTGGATTGAGGGTCTTGGAAATTGAAACTTTGATTATACTTAGTATAGTTGTCATTGTACTTGTCAAATGCTTCCAAGTACTGACCTCCCCTTCACGGGGGAGGCCACCTCACAGTTTCAGGAAGGGAGTAGAGCTTGCTACTACCGCTCGTTGCTTCGGGGAATTCAAGGAGGAAGGCGGGGTTCGTACTTCTCCTGTTTCTGTTTTGAAAACAATTTAAATAATGCTCATGGATATTATTTCGAATATTTATTTGGGGGCTTGTATGCCCGTGGTTGCCACGTGTGGCTTGAATATTTGTAATTATGTTTCCGCTGCTTAATTAAATATTTTACGTTATGATTGTTTATGGATATACTATGTGTGAATGGTATTCAAGACGCCTAGTATAGTATGGATGAGTTGGACTGCGGTTGACTATTCGTACTGTACGGCGGGTTGTTGACGTGTCCGGTAGGTCCGGGGCGTGACATCTTTTGTAACCTAGAATCGCAACTAGAATTACAATTGCATGTAGAATAAATTAAGAGAGATCTAATTTGTTCTAGGACACATTCACACACACTTAATCGTTCGCTAAGAGATTAGTAGCGATTAAGGGGTCGTAAGCTCGCTCGTCTTGGCAATAATTTAGGATCCTGTCGCATGAGAGATCAGCCTGGTCCCCTAAATTATTGTACTCTACGCCGCGAGAGCGGTAAGAACTTAGTAATGAATAGCTAGGCTCAATTAAATTAATTTCATGTAATTAGGCCTGATCTGCCAGAAATCTGGTTACCCCGGAATAGATCCCTGTTCCCTTCGTCATTAATTAGAAAGAACCCCCTAGTTTAATCGTTTTATTCGCATTTTTATTTTCCAGCAACCAATCTCGCACGACGCATTTATTTTATTTATTTCTTTTAATCGCTGAATTTAATTAATTCTTGATTCCCTTTTGTCCGTCCCTGTGGAGACGATACTCGTACTTACACCACTATATTACGATCTATTTTAAGTGCGAGAAAACACACATCAGTTTTTGGCGCCGTTGCCGGGGACGGTGTCGGTTTTAAGGGTTAATTAATTTCAGCGAGATTTTTTTAGTTAGTTTTTTTTTAGTTCTTCGTAGGATTTTTCTGTGCTAACCTTTCAGGTACTTGTTCTTAAGAGGATGAGATGAACTCATTCAGCTCGATTTACGGAGGAACACTTTACCCTCAAACCTCCACAGAATATTCACCATTTGCACCATGTCCTCCTTACAGTTCTCCTCAACTTTACACACCTCATCAATATTACTCTCCTACACCACAAAATATTCAGCCTTCTTATCCATACACTCCAACCACGCAACCTTTTCATTCCGATTCTTACTGTCCTTCATCACAATACCCTTGGGTAAGCGTAAGATCAGGCTCCATTCTTGAATTTATTCTTCAAACTAAAACGCCTGAGGAAATATCTGAATAATTTAAGGATAACATTTGTTCCTTCTGTGGAGGAGGTCACCATTTATGTCTTTGCCCCATCAAACCTCTATATGACCATCCTTTCCGGGAAACTGCATACCCTTCTTCATCCTCCCCACAATTTACGAATACAAATGTTTCAGTCACTCCTACGTCCTTGCCAAGTAATGAGCCACAGAATCAGTGTAAGAAGACACTTTCAGGAACTTTGTCTGAGTATCTAGAGTCTTTAAGGGAGAGCTCTTTAGCCATGGAGCAGAGCTCTTTGGCCATGGAGCAGAGCTATTCAAACATCATGAAGCATATAAATACCATAAGGAGCCATCTGGTAGAAGACCAATCCAAGGAGATCAATAGGGATGATCACGTGAGCGAGTCAGACTATGATGGTGGAAATATGATGGATGATACACTTCCTGATGCTTTTGAAGACCCTCCTATGTTTGAAGATGAAGAAGAAGATAATAGTGTCAAGTTGTTTTTCCAAGAATACAGGAAAAAGTTTGAAACGGTACAAGCTGTAACTGATGAAGTCACAAATCATTGTGATTTTCATACAGAAACTCCCCAGCCGTTTGATTTACCATTAGTCTCAACACCTGATGAGGGAGAGGAGCAGATCAGTCATGATGATGGAGCTACTGAGGTAGGTTTGGGTATTGAAGATGAGTTGGGAAAAGATGATTACATGCTCCAAGAGAGTGGGGGCGAGGTAGATGATGTCTGTAATGAAGAAGTCCCGCTCCACAAGAAAGATTACCCTTCTTGTACACCTGCACCGATCCACTCTTACGTGGTTTTAGATTTGGATTTCTTTGATTCACTACTTGATGATATTCCCTTTTGTACGGAGAGTGACAACATCATCCAAGAAGACCCTGATGAGAACGATGTTAACGAGAGTTGGGATGCCTTCATGGGGAGTGATACAGAGTCCGGAGGAGAGGTTGTGAATGTAGATGATATTTGTGAGGAAGAAGACTTTTCTATGTTGCAGTTTGATTACGGTGTTGTTCCTACTCCTTGCTTGGAGACGTGTTTTGAGCTTCCGGTGATGCCTAGAGTAATCAAAGTTTTCACTCATGATCTCTGTCCACCCGAAGAGGATGAGAGTTTCATACTTCACTTCTGTGATGATGAGGGTTATGAAGACCATGTGATACCTACGTTTACTAGAGAATTTAAAGGTCTGCGCCACTTAATGGCATTTGTTGAAAGGAAGCTGGAAACGTTGATTGTTAGTGCACCACTACAGTCTTTGCAATTTGAGAGCTTATGAGGTATCGTCGGGCACACGACGTTAAAAATAGCGCTTCTCGGGAGGCAACCCGAGCTTATTTCTGCTTTTGATTTTGCTTTTGCTTTGTTTGTTGTTTGGTTGTTTTGCTTTGTGTTTTTGTTGCAGCTCAGGGTCTTGTTATATGGATGATGTGCCGAGGATTACATTGACTCAGTTTAGTTCTGCAGCGACCAACGCCTTAGGGAAGTTTCTTTGACTCATTTACTCGCTTGTTGAAATATTGACTTGAGTTAAGTTGAGCATGTGTGACCCTATCCTCTTTACCCCCTTGTGCACAGTGCATTTTTGCATCGAGGACGATGCCAAAGTTTAAGTGTGGGGGAGTGAATTGGGCATTCGGGCAGTAGTTGCTACATGTGATTAATTAGAGTTAGCATGCACAGGTGTTAGTTGTATATTCATAGGAAATTCATGTCAAAATTTTTGAAAATTTTTCTTTAAACTGTGTCTTAGTGAACTGGATAACGTTTTGACTATGCTTTTAAAATGTCCTTGAAGTGTTTAGGCTTAAATTGCTTGCATGATAACCTATTTGTTGAGAGGATGAAGGCATTAGTCACTCATTGAATGAATGAACAATTTTCCCATTTGACCTGAATAAGTTCCTTTAGGAAAAGCCACTTTGAGCCTGACCGTTCTTTGTTACCCAATTAATTAAGCTCCATAGCCAAATGGCATGTTTCCTTACCCGTGAATATTTCTGGCTTATTCTTGATGTTTAAGGAATTAAGGGATAAATTTGCTAAGTTTAGGGAATTTTTGTAGGCGCCATTTTTGGCACTGTTCCTATGCTCCAAATGGGGTAAGAGAAGTCACTTTTTAGGAATTTGATACTTTCAAGGATTGCATTGTAGGCATGGATTCACTTTGAAATTAATGAACTTTAATTGCTATTTTTCCTTGGTGAGGCCGAGATTAGAATGGGGTAATGTCTAGTGAGAATCCGAAAGGTGAAAAATTAATATAGCTAGACCTCTTACTTTGCGAAAAAGAGAATGGGAGCCCCGGTCAAAAAAGCGTAAGATGAGACTTGGGTATCTTTCGAAAGAAACGGCGTTCTCGTGCCAACATGACAAGGAAAACTAAACATAATTAATGAACTTGGAGGCTATTATAAAAATTTAGCTTTAGTCCTCCGCGTACTTCAAGTATACGTCAAAGCACAAATGTGCCGAGACGGTTTAGCTTAGTTGTACACCATGTCTACTCTTAGCTTAGGTTAAAATGATTGTTCCTAAATTGTGGCCTACTGAGTTCCTTGTTCCTAAGAATAGCCCTGAAGTTCCTGAATACATTGAGTCTTTGTTAGAATATTCCAATCTCTCAAAAGAAAGGGACTATTTTTGTTATCCATGAACCATTCACCACCACCTTCATAAGTCCTTTTGATCGGTAGCTAGTTTATTTGTGTGTGCTGTCACTACTTTGAGGATGTTGTGAATAATTTTGTCAAATATGTTAGCTAGCGTACAAAGATGTAGTTTAGGGAAGAATTTTCTTGGTTTAGTCTGCATGTTCTGTGAATATTCCTTTAACTACGTGTGCATGCTAATTGTTTTGATTCCGTGTGGTGATTATCGTAAGTCCCGTTGTTTAGTTTGCTTGAGGACAAGCAAAGGCTTAAGTGTGGGGGAATCTGATAAGTCCGTATTTAGACACACATTTGATGTGTGTTGGGATTGGATTTTGATGGTTTTCCCAGCTTTAAGGTGTTGCAAGTCTCAATTTTAGCTCAAGTTATGTTTACCGGGCGTTGGTTCGAGTTTTGTGTTGTTTGTAGTCAAAATCAGGGAATTTGAGCCCGGTACCGGCACTTGAGGAACAATCGGGATAATTTGAGAAGCATTTGAGAATGATTTGATAGCTTTGGAGGTCACCGGAAGATTCACGATTAAGATTTGAAGGCAAAAGAGCTCTAGGATTGACTACAGGGTCAAAAGAAGATGAATGAAGTTTGAAAACGACGATTAGGATGACCTTCTGTCAATCGTTCAAGCATATCTCTTTGTAAAAACATCCAATGTACACGATTCAAGTTCCATAGGAAAGCCAACTTCAAGGGCTACAAATCATATGAAGACACCTTTGCGAGAATCTGAGAGGAAGAAGGTGAAAACAGACGATGAAGTCAGATGATCTCTGCTGCGATTTCAGAAAGACACCTTCCACCGTTGTGATCATATATCTTGATTGGATGATTCAAATCACATTCGGCAAATTGGGGTGGATAAAGGACTTCATTATCTACAAATTGGGGCAGACACGATCGTGCCTGAAGAGAAAAGCACCGCGGAGTTACTGCCAGCCAGGCACGATCGTGAATGGAGGGAGGCACGATCGTGCCTGCCCAAAATGCGCGTTTTTGCTCCGGAGGCACGATCGAAGGCACGATCGTGCCTGGCCGCGATTGATCCTAATTCAGCACAACTTCTCCTGTTTTCTATAAATAAGGCCTCCATACCCATTTTTGAGGGTTACGAACTTTAGAGAGAGGCCTAGGGACGAGTTTTACCTGCGTTTTTACGTTGTTTAATCCAAGAACTTGGGATTCTTTGTAAGTTCAATTCTTTAATTAATGACAATTTATTCTATTCATCCCAATTCTTTTGATTCGTCAATTATGAGGCGTGAGTAGTTTAATTAGGGATTTGGGGTTGATGAAGGGGTTAATCATGATGTATGGCTAGATTCTTTTTGGTTTAATTGCATGAATGCCGTTTAATTTGTGTTTGAATAATTTAATTGATATCTTTTGTAACCTAGAATCGCGACTAGAATTACAATTGCATGTAGAATAAATTAAGAGAGATCTAATTTGTTCTAGGACACATTCACACACACTTAATCATTCGCTAAGAGATTAGTAGCGATTAAGGGGTCGTAAGCTCGCTCGTCTTGGCAATAATTTAGGATCCTGTCGCATGAGAGATCAGCCTGGTCCCCTAAATTATTGTACTCTACGCCGCGAGAGCGGTAAGAACTTAGTAATGAATAGCTAGGCTCAATTAAATTAATTTCATGTAATTAGGCCTGATCTGCCAGAAATCTGGTTACCCCGGAATAGATCCCTGTTCCCTTCGTCATTAATTAGAAAGAACCCCCTAGTTTAATCATTTTATTCGCATTTTTATTTTCCAGCAACCAATCTCGCACGACGCATTTATTTTATTTATTTCTTTTAATCGCTGAATTTAATTAATTCTTGATTCCCTTTTGTCCGTCCCTGTGGAGACGATACTCGTACTTACACCACTATATTACGATCTATTTTAAGTGCGAGAAAACACACATCAGTTTTTGGCGCCGTTGCCGGGGACGGTGTCGGTTTTAAGGGTTAATTAATTTCAGCGAGATTTTTTTAGTTAGTTTTTTTTTAGTTCTTCGTAGGATTTTTCTGTGCTAACCTTTCAGGTACTTGTTCTTAAGAGGATGAGATGAACTCATTCAGCTCGATTTACGGAGGAACACTTTACCCTCAAACCTCCACAGAATATTCACCATTTGCACCATGTCCTCCTTACAGTTCTCCTCAACTTTACACACCTCATCAATATTACTCTCCTACACCACAAAATATTCAGCCTTCTTATCCATACACTCCAACCACGCAACCTTTTCATTCCGATTCTTACTGTCCTTCATCACAATACCCTTGGGTAAGCGTAAGATCAGGCTCCATTCTTGAATTTATTCTTCAAACTAAAACGCCTGAGGAAATATCTGAATAATTTAAGGATAACATTTGTTCCTTCTGTGGAGGAGGTCACCATTTATGTCTTTGCCCCATCAAACCTCTATATGACCATCCTTTCCGGGAAACTGCATACCCTTCTTCATCCTCCCCACAATTTACGAATACAAATGTTTCAGTCACTCCTACGTCCTTGCCAAGTAATGAGCCACAGAATCAGTGTAATAAGACACTTTCAGGAACTTTGTCTGAGTATCTAGAGTCTTTAAGGGAGAGCTCTTTAGCCATGGAGCAGAGCTATTCAAACATCATGAAGCATATAAATACCATAAGGAGCCATCTGGTAGAAGACCAATCCAAGGAGATCAATAGGGATGATCACGTGAGCGAGTCAGACTATGATGGTGGAAATATGATGGATGATACACTTCCTGATGCTTTTGAAACTGGGGGACTTGTGTTAGGGTATATTACCCCGGCCTATTACTTTTCAGAGGCCCAGGACGTCACCCCGATATGAAGCCCAGTCAGCGAGGCTCATTTAGTGCCAGTTATGCCCACCCGGCCTACTTGGGCTTGCTTCGGCCCATTAAGGCCTTTCCGGCCCGTTAGACTAGAGGGTTTCCCCCACTCCCTTCTATAAATAGAGAGCAACAACCTCCTATTTTAGGGATCCTCTCTTTGGGCTCTTTTCTTCCTCCCTGCTTCTTTCTTCCTTTTTAGATTAGAATAGCTAAAAGACCTCTATTAATGGAGCTTCAACATATGTACTATGTAAATGGTGAGGAGAGCATATTAATGAGAAAGAGAGGGCTTGGACGTTAGCCTAAAAAGTCTCGGGGGTTTCTGTCTTTCCGGGTTTCCACGTAAAAATCGATAGTTATACCAAATTTATACTCTATATTTACAATCTTATGTTGGATTAAAATCAACAGTGGTAAAGTTAGTGGGACATCCAAACAAGGAAAGTTGACAAAGTTTTAAGGGACGGAGGGAGTACCATAGTACATAAGTTACTCAACTTACTCATATTATATTTAATAACCATTTTTTTGAATTTCTCGCCCTGCCTAGACAGTAGGCACTGCCGTCTATCATTCTTTTTTTACGACTTCGGGGTATCTTTTTTACAATGGTCTGGCCTGACTTGGCTAGGATTGTTCATCCGGCCAACGGTTTTGCGACGTTTCATTGATCGGTGATTGTGTTGTGATTTGGAAGGGGTTCCTTGGACTGAAGTGGAGATTCAAAGTTTAGCATTGATGGTTGGTTAATTAATTAGCTTTTCTGGTTTGAATTGTTGGTCAGGATGATGCTCCAAAGCTATTCCAAAAATAAAATTCCAAGCATGATAGTTGTCTAATCCACATTATTTAAGCATCAAGATGTGGTTGCCTCTATAACATTGAGATCATAAAAATGCATTGCCAGTTTGCCCCTAGCATCAAGATGTGGTTGTCTCAAATTATGTTTTGAGAAAATATAATTAAGTTGTTTCGAATTATGCTTTGAGACAAGTTGCCTCAAATGATGTTTTGGGACATGATAGTTTGGTTGTCTCAAAATATGTATCATTAGAGTCACAATTTGGGTTGCCTCTAAATGTACTTTTAGAGGTAATCATCATTTAGCGACGGATTAATTAGAGACATCTTAGAGGCAATCAATAAATTGACTATAATATTTTTTTTTTGAAAACCAAATAATATATTATTAGCAATCAAACCGCAACAAGTTAACGATACAATCCGGTGGGGTTCCCACCCACAGACAATCAGACAATCCGGTGGGGTTCCCACCCACAAACGGTCTGCCGTGCCAAGGCATGGGCAACCCGATTCGCTATCATATGATTAGCTGGGCCAAGGCATGGGCAACCCGCTTCACAAAGTGGACATTTAAATTATCAAAATTAGCTATCATATGTCTAATCTCAACAAAAATACTATCCTCGTATGAAATACCATCCGAAGTTGTGATCCCCTGAACCACCGAGAGTGCATCGGATTCGACAATCACACTTGGCCAGCCGGCATGGCCTGCCCAAATTACGGTCTCACGGATCGCTAAAGCCTCTGTTGTACTAGCAGAAAAATGTCCCCGTTCTCTCATTCTTCTACCTACTATAAACGAACCTCTTTCATCTCTTGCAACAAGCCCTATCCCTCGCCATTCTTCTTGCATGTGAACCGCTGCATCCACGTCTATTTTGATAACCCCCGCCATCGGAGGTTGCCATTTACCCAGGTCCCCGTTGCCTTCCCGACTCGCTGCCCTGCAGGAAACTGTCTTCGTCCCGCTGCATTGTTGAAGTCGTGCCTCCTGCCACCCAGAAAACAAAGCTTCGCCCCGAGCCACCACTTCCCTCCAGTTTGAATTAATATTGTTCCAAGTTCTATCATTTCTTGATTTCCACAAGCTCCAACATATCAACACAAACGTCTCAAACTCTTCTTTAGAACATTTACTTCTTACCTTGTCGGCCCACTCCACAAACGTAGCAGCCCCCGCTTGAACAAAGCTTTTATTATGACTCCTCCACACATCCTTTGATAAAGCATAATCCCGAAAAACATGCAGCGTGCTCTCCCTGTTTTGTCCGCACACATTGCATATCGGCCACACCGAACCACGCCGCAGGATCAGCCGCTCCTTAGACGGAAAACAATCTGTGCAAACCTGCCAGAAAAAAGTTTTCAATTTATCATAATTAACAACATGGCCCGACGCTCTAAATAAATGGCTAGCATTTCTTTAACGAACATGCAATCAACATCATTTGCCTTGAGAAAAAGAAAACTATCATCTGCTAAGAGTAAATGGGTTAATGTCGGCACTCCCCGGGCTATACGGATCCCTTGCATCTGCCGATCGGCTTACCCCTACATATAAGAGAGCTCAAACCTTCAGCATTTATGATAAATAAATAGGGGGACAAAGGATCCCCCTATCTAATTCCCCGTGTAGGGATAATAGGGCCAACAATCTCATCAATTATTTGGACATTCTACCGAACCGTGGCAACACATTGCATTATCAGATTGATCCATCTCGCATTAAAACCCAGCCGGTTCAATATATTTTTGAGAAAATTCCATTCCACACTATCATATGCTTTGCTCATGTCAAGCTTCAACGCTACATAACCATCTTTGCCTTGCGTTTTCCGCTTTAAAAAATGCTGCACCTCAAAAGCTAAAATAATGTTATCAACAATCGACCTACTCGGAAGAAAGGCACTCTGGTTCTCAGCAATAGTCAGATCAAGCAGCTTCTTCATGCAGTTAGCAAGTAATTTAGCAAAAAGATTATAAGCAACATTGCATAAAGCTATCGGTCGCCAGTCCCCAATAGATTGAGGTTTTTCCTTTTTTGGAATAAGGACAATAGTAGTATCATTGCACCCCTCTGGCAGTTGACCAGATCGAAAAATGCTAACATAAAAATCAACTACCGCCGGCCCCACCACATCCCAAAAGGATTGAAAAAAACCTGGAATCAGGCCATTTGGCCCCGGTGCTTTATCAGGATGCATAATAAAAGCCGCACCCTTAACTTCCTCCGTAGTCACCTCCCTCAGCAAAGTAAAATTCTGCTCTTCTGTAATTGTGCTGCAGAAACCTCCCATATCCTGTAAAGAAATCACCTCACCTTGTGTAAATATTTTCTCAAAATAGTCAGTCGCCAAATCCCGTAAGCCCCCCTGCTCAGAAATCCACTCACCCGAGGCGGACCGTAACCCCTTCATCATGTTTTTCCTCCTTAGCTGCTTAACGGAATTGTGAAAAAATTTTGTATTTATGTCCCCCTGTTCAAGCCAGAACTCTTTTGCCCCCTGTCTCCAAAAATCATTTTGCTTCTCAAGTAACAGTAAATAGTGCTCCTTTGTTTTTTTTTTTAAATTTGCAAGGCTAGCCACATCCGACCTGCCTCGCAATTCCTCCATCTTTCTTTTACAACCCTCAATGCGTCTCTGAAAACCCCAGTATAAGCTTCTTCCCCATTTGTCAAGCTCATCTCCACAGAAGCGAAGTCTGTCATGCAATGGCTGCACCTCACAACAACCCCAAACCCTTAACAATACTTTGACACTCTTTCTCCCTCAGCCAGAGATTTTCAAATTTGAACCTCCTCCTCCTCCTCCTCCTCCTCCGATTCAACTCGCGTTTAGAGAACTTCACAAAAATCGGTAAGTGATCATTGTTACTACTCACAACCGACGTGTCCCACGCATCATCAAACATATTAATCCATCCGTCCGAGGCTAAAACAGGGTCAAGCTTCACTTCCAACCATGCAAGCGTATCTCTTCCCCTCTCCCAGGTAAACTGGTAGCCATCGAAAGGAAAATTTATCAACCCGCTGCCCCACACTGCTTCACGGAAACCCGCCATCATCCACGGAGGTCTAGGGCATCGCCCTCTTTTTTCATATTCGTGCATAATATCATTAAAATCTCCCACAACCAACCACAGGAGATCACTGTAATTTGCTATCCCTTTAGGAAGCTCCCACGAGTCCCTGCGGCGATCACTCTCCGGGCAGCCATAGAACCCGATAAACATCCTCATTGCTTGAGGCGCTCTGCTTGTAACCTGCATATCAATATGATTCCGCGACGAGCTTTCAATAATAATATCATGATCATCCTTCCAGAGCAGCGCCAAACCTCCACTTCGGCCCACACAATCCACCGAGAATACATGATGGAATCCCAATGTTCTGCAAATACTATCCATCTTCAACAAATCAGTTAACGTTTCCATAAGGAAGACAATAGATGGGCAATGAGTCGATACAATATCCGCCAAAACTTGGACAGTAGCCAGATTCCCCAGCCCACGACAATTCTAGCTTACGCATCCCGTGTTATGGTAGCAAAAGAAAAACAGCCGACCAGGACAATGACAACCGGCGAGGACGATAGGACTTCCCCACAAACGAGGGAGACAAACACCTCCGAGAAGAAACCTTGGGACCAAGAAGAGAACCTTCGAAAACAGGAGATTATAATCACTGACTTACCCACAGACTTCCGCCAGCGATAATCCTACACCCCGATGACGTGCCTATGCATACCCGACGGCTCTGCCCCATGTAGCAGCGCTAGGGTTCCTAACGCAGAATGGGAAATTTTAGCTTTTGAGTATAATATTCCCTCCGTCCCGGTAGACTTTGTCAAGTGCAAAGTAGGTGAGAAATAAGATTAGTAAAAACAGTGTGGTTGAAATTTGTACAGAGGAGAGAAAAATGTGCAGAACCACAAATTAGTGGTTTTAATAAGAAAGTGACAAAGTTTTTTTTGACAACTAAAAAGGGAAAGTTGGCAAAGTCCAATGGGACGGAGAGAGTAATAATTAGAGGCTACTTCCGTATATTTAGAGGCAACTTGAGCCGCCTCTATAAAGCATTTTTCTTGTAGTGTGAGTTCGAGCATCTTTTCGAGATTGAACCAATAAAGTTTAGTGAGCGAAACTCGATCTGAGCCCAAGCTAGTCTGATTCGAGCTCTAACCATGCTTGAGCTATAATAGGCTCGTTCGAGCTTGGGCTATTCTTATCGAGTCCGGGCTGGAGCATATCCAAGTTGAAGCCATGCCCGCCTTTTTCAACCATGCTTGATGTACCCACTTTTATACACACCTTATACCCACCATGTTTGTAGAGGTTTTTTTTTGTCTGTGAACCCGTTTCACAGACAATATTTTGTTTGTGCAAAATATTGTCTGTGAATCGGGATTCACAGACAAAAAAATACCTTCACAAACATAGGTGGGTATAAATGTGGGTATAAGAATGGGTACAAAGATCTTTTTTGGGCTCTTTCACACTCCTAAGTCGCCGTGTGTTGGTGTCGAAGTTGTCGTACATTAGCTAAATAGTAAATACAAGTGTGAAATACGGAATATGTAAGAATCACAAATCAACAAATAAGATCTTACAATCCTCTTAACAATATGATCTTTTAAGGATATATACACCTACATATACGTTCAAATAGATTAATATATAAATACTCTACCCTTTTCATAGTTTTATATTTTGTTTTATAGAAATTGTCCTAGGACATTCATTGAGAGCAACTCGCTGCCATTGTTCTGAGGCTTAAAATGCACAAATAGGACCAAAGACTTAAATAATTAGGAATAAACATTGATTTTCTACCCTAAATATCCCTAAGTGTATTAATTAATAATAAAATGATTTGATTCATAATAAAATCGTAACAAATAATTTAAAATTGAAAAAAAAATAAAAAAACAAAATAAATAAATAAAAAATATTTATTTTAAAAAAATTAAATATTTTTTTTAAAGAAATTTATAAAAATAGTAAAAAACAATAAAAAGAATTTGGATACCTTTCTCATCGCCCCCAGCACCACCACTTCCGATCGGTGAAAATTATGTCATTTTTTGTAAAAGCAAATGCCATTTTTTGAAATGCCTAGAAAATGGCATTATGATGTTAATGTCAAAATTTTCATTGAATCTGCCATTATTATGACGTTACTAAAAATGTTGGCAGTTTTCCTCTGGTGATTGGAGATGGTGTTGTTGGAAGTGGAAGAGGCGGAGGTGTTTTTTTTACATTTTTAATTTTTTTTAGTTTTCATTTTATTTAAAAAAATAATTTTTTAATAAATACTAAGTATCTTATTAATTTTTTGTTAGTTTTTTATGATTTGTATTATTTTTCACGAATTTTTATGAATTAAAACATTTCAAAAGTTATAAGGATGTATTTGTCCAAACGTACATAAGTAGTCCAACTGGAAAAATTTAAAAAAAAATGTAGTCCTACTTGATAACTTTGGCCCTTTTTAGCCCTATTTAGGTAATTCACTAAAAAAGAAAGGTCAAGTTTTAAAAAAGGGGTTTTCACCCCGATTTCAGTTTTGAACGGGTGAAGCCCGTTTGATTCGAGATAGAGATTGGAATAAACCCGTTTTATTACAAGTTCGATTTTCATTCTTTGATTTGTAATATGTAAACAAACACTAAATATAAGTGGTTTGGAGATTATCAGCCGATCCACCCCTCCCCACCTAATTAAGTAGGAGAAAGAGGAAAAGAAATAAGGAAATACCAAATGGTCAACAATTAACATAAGATGAAATTTTGAGCGACTATGAGTTAGCAAAACTGAAGAAAGCAGTGTATTATCATTTGAGAAATACGATATAGAAAGTTCAACTTTTAATTTGCTATATTTGGAAGAAATTTAGCGTCTCCGTATTCATTATTTTTATCAAACGGGCCATACGGTCAATGATTAAACGGGCCATCTTGAGTCTCCACTCCCTTTCTCGATCGAGGGCATCCCGCATCCCTAGACTAAGGGATCGGGTAGGTATTCATAGTGTGTTTGTTCCAAATTAAGTTGTTGCTGGCAAGGACTAGTCCACGAGTCTCCACTCCTTCAAGCCGAGCAGCCTCAACTAGAGGAGTAGATGGTTCTACGCCGAGGCGCTTCACTGGGTTTCGGCCCAACAATCTAATCTCATTTGTGAGTCATTACCAAAGAAACCTTGTGGGAGTATTCATGGCCAACAGTCAGAGCCCTAGGCCATCACGAACAGCGCCAGAGCTGGGAGCGTCACGTCAAATTGAAATATTTCTTATGTGTTTAGAGCCGAGGGGTGTTTGAATATTGATTTTCAATTGTGGAGCATCATGTGTAGCCGAAGGGGAAGAAGACAGAGCTAATCATAGAGAGATAAAGATATTTGAAAATAAATGATACGCTAACCATATACTTATCCAAAGAGGTACTCTTTAATTCATAGTGACAATAAATGTTAAATGCATTAAACGTGAGTACACAACTATGCTAGTCTATAGACAAAGCTCTACAACATATCAAATGAGGGAACATGTTGTCACTGGTGTCCGGTGTACAGTGGACAAGAATGTGATGCCTTAATCCTCATATAGACGATAGCTTAGAGTGTACCGATCTGATATCCACTATGTTGTTGGCGATGTGTTTTTTGAAGCCGAGGGTGCATGGCTGAGGGTAGAGGTGAATCGAGCTCGAGCTCGAAATATATAGTATTGGCTCGAACGAGCTTAAGCAATCGAGGCTCGAGCTCAACTCGCGGATATTTACAAGGCTCGATTCGGCTCGGTTGGCTCGATAATTTTGGTTCGTCAACTCCAAACTTACAGGTTCGATTAGCTTGAAAGTTCGAGTTCCTATTATATATGATGTTCGCGACTTGCCCTGTCTTGGTGTCTATTGAATTGGGCCTCATGAGTAGTTTTCCAAGCACGTGGGTCGTGTGTTCAGGACTATATACTCTACGAACTAGACCATGTAATTGATCGAAGGCTCACAATTGAATTAGGTATGAACGGAACATCATTGAGAACCCTTAATTAATGCTCCATCCGTCCTACAACTATGTTTACAGTTTGACTTTTTGAGTCAAACTTTGTAGATTTGACCATTAAATATTCAAATATCGTATTCTTTATAATACCAAAATAATTTTGAATTCTTCATTTTAATACAATTATTCAAATGTTAGTTTATTATAAATTTTAAAGTGTATATTTTTATATATGCATGATCAAATGTCGATGTTGGAGATCGTGAAAGTCCAACTATGAACTTTGATAAGGAGCGGAGGTAGTAGTTTTTGTGTAGATAAAATTTCTAATGAATAAATACACATATATAGGGGAGATGTCAAGGCATGCCTTCCTAACTCGCCGCTAGGCCTGTTTCATTTTAGGCGGAATTGTATTGAATTATCCCAATTTCTTCATTAATTAAAAAAATAAAGTATTAACCATTACATCAATTTTAATAAATAATATTCTATTTTTTTAGAATAATATTCTATTTAAACAATTGACATAGATAGTTAAAACTAATGATTAAAAAAAGACCAATATAGGTGTGTGTAGGGGTGGGCAAACGGGTCTTGGAACCGCGGTCCGATCCGGGTAATGGCGGTTCGGGTCCAAAACGGGCCGGTTCCATTTTTGTTGCCATAAAGCGGTCCGGGTAGGTCCGGGTAATTTTTTTAAGGGCCCGGGCCGGTTACAAAATAAAAAAATACCGGGTACCCGACCCGTTATATATATTGTATATTAATTTATTAATACTTTTGTGATAATCGATTTTGAAATACTTTTGTTTTCCTTTGTTAGAAGTAGGATTTTAAATTGACTTGCAGTAACATCATTTTGCTTTCAAATTATTGATTAAATTTTACATAAATTTCTTATTATTTCTATTGGTATTGAATTATTCCTTTCTATGGAATTTAATTATTTGTTAAAAATGATTTTGTAATATTTGTTTTTATAATATTGTTCTTAAAGTATATAAAATTATAAACTGTGATTAATACCCCTATGTATGTGTCAACTTTGACTAATAATGAAAATTTGTTCTTAAAATATATAAATTGTGATTACCACCCTCATGTATGTGTCTAGTCATGGACCCGGTTCGGGCCGCCCGGCCCGGGACCGGCCCGGCCCGCCACTGTGCGGGCCCGGAACCGGCCCGGTTCTCGGGTCCGGGTCGGGCCTAGGCCCAGTGGGGGGGGGGGCGGGTCCGGGCTCGGGCCTTGTATTTGGCAAACCGGCTCGGCCTGGTCGGACCCGGGCCGAATTGATTTTTTTTTTAATTTTTTTTTTAATTTTTTGGGGTTAGCCGGGTTGGGCTTGATGGTTAGTAGGGGTTTGGGGGTTTGGGGGGTGGGGGGGTGAGGGGGGGGGTTAGGAAAGCAAAAAAAATGACCGAACTGGAGGCCCGGCCCGGACCCGGACCGGACCTGGTGGCTACCCGGGCCGGTCCCGGGCCTTCCTTCCCCCAAAAAAAAAAGCCCGGCCTGGCCCGGCCCGGAACCGGAACCGGCCCGGCCCGGGTCCATGACTATATGTGTCACCTTAATATGTGATGTTAGACAACATTTTTAAATTCAAATGTTTGAAAATATGTATTTTGGCTATGTTGCTGATTTTTGGAACTTTAATTGTTTGGAACTTATATACATGAAATTATGAAGTATTGGACTTGTCACTTGTGTTACATGTGCACCACTATGTTGTTATTTTGAAACTTGCTAATGTACTATATTATTAATTATTAAATATTGATTTTTGGAACTTTGTGAGTTTTTACTAATTTTAAGATATGGGAATACGATAAAAAAAGATATGGGAATAGAAACCGTAAAACCCGGACCGGACCGACCCTTTTCAAACGGGCCGGGTAAGGTCTAGCTCCTATTTTGAAAATTGCAATACCCGGACCGGACCATACAATGGAACCGGCGGTTCCATTTTATTTTGCATTACCCGCCCCAACCCGGCCCGTGCCCAGCCCTAGGTGTGTGTAGTATATGTGTTGGATATGTGTGTGCGTGTATGTGTTCGTGTATCAGTGTGTATGCCTGCGTATGTTTTGTCTCAAATAAAAAGTGTCTTTCTCATTAAAAATAAGAGTAAATTAGTACAACTCATAAAATCAAAAGTTCTGGCATTTGTTTATGTAAGGGAAAAATATCAAATAAGTCCCCGTACTATATCGAAAAAGTCGATTAGGCCCTCGTACTTTACAAACACTCAATCAAGTCCTTGGACTATTAAAAAACGTTCAATTAAGCCCTTTCGGTCGGTAAGTAACCGGTTTCCCGGTTAAATGTAACCCGTTTCTCGGCAGCCGCCGTTGCTGGGGTTCGAGCACATCGTCGCCGTCGTCGCCCTATACAAAGATAATCTTTCACAAAGATAATATTTTGCAAAGATAAGAAAATAACTTGGAATAACAGGTCATCAACCGGTCAGGGACCAGTGAATGAAGATGAGGTGCAAAGGTTGGATTATTCATGAATAATCAAAAGGTGGGATTATTGTAAGAAGACCGCTAAAAGGTTGAATTATTAATTTCCATTTCCCTTTAATAAATTAGCTTCTTAAATTCGTAATTTATTACTTTTGTTCTCCACCCATACCAAGTGTTGGGCCGCGGGTATGCGGTGCCAGCAACAGCCAGCCTGCCGGTGCAATCGGACCGCGTGGCGCTTCGTATGTGCTATAAATGGTGAGGGGCGTGCTACACTATCAGCGATTGCTTTTAGTGTAGCGGTAAGCGCAACGATCCACAATTGGTATCAGAGCCAAGGTCACGGGTTCGACCCCCGGCAACAGCATGTTGCGCAGTTGTAGGCTGGCAGGTGCTGGGGGGGAGATTGTTGGGCCGCGGGTATGCGGTGCCAGCAACAGCCAGCCTGCCGGTGCAATCGGACCGCGTGGCGCTTCGCATGTGCTATAAATGGTGAGGGGCGTGCTACACTATCAGCGATTGCTTTTAGTGTAGCGGTAAGCGCAACGATCCACAATTGGTATCAGAGCCAAGGTCACGGGTTCGACCCCCGGCAACAGCATGTTGCGCAGTTGTAGGCTGGCAGGTGCTGGGGGGGAGATTGTTGGGCCGCGGGTATGCGGTGCCAGCAACAGCCAGCCTGCCGGTGCAATCGGACCGCGTGGCGCTTCGCATGTGCTATAAATGGTGAGGGGCGTGCTACACTATCAGCGATTGCTTTTAGTGTAGCGGTAAGCGCAACGATCCACACCAAGACTCCAAAGAGATCGAAAAATGTTGTGGCGGCTCACCAAACTCACGGTCACAGTAATATCAACTATTCTCTAATAATATCTCTCTACTTCTACTCAAATAAACAATGCCATTTTTATTACTTATTGTACTTATGTGTTCAAATCCGTATATATGAAAAAATATTCCGTACATTTTAAATTGTTGATGAATGTGGTTCAAATGCTAAATAACTTTTTATTTCTATCATTATATGCCGTATTTTTAAATTGTGAAACGTTTAAAACGCGTCCGTATCTTTATATATTTCACGAACGTATGAAACATATATTAAGCTGTATTTTATATAATTGTATCGTATTATACACGAACGTACGTATTATTGTATTATTCACGAACCGTATATTACTAACAAAGAGCGTCATGAATATGACAGTGCATTGGCGGCATTTTTGTAATAAAAAAATTATAACACTGTGAATTATGCATTTACATAAATTTTGTTTAATTTCTCGGGGAAAGAACTATGTTCAATAAAGCAGGACAATGTGTACATTACACACACAGACACACACACTAATGCCCGTATATAAGGTGCCACTAAATCGACGGCGTAGTTCGCCTACTCAGAAGACAGTGTCACAAGAGATAAGTGACACAATTAACTCCAAGCAACGACTTGAAATAAAATCTCACTTTCTTTCCATCATAATATGACCAAAATTTAATTTAAATCATCAATTTTGTTTGTTCTGAGAACCCTCTGAAATGAGATGTCATCTTTTTTTATAAGTGCCACTAAAAACTATATATATATATATATATATATATATATATATATATATAGATATAGATATAGGGAGTGGTTCTAATGAGAACACTCCTTATCGTGAGAAGTGAGAACAAATCCGGACTCTTAATCTTGTGGAATGAACGGTGATATAAGTTGAAGTTGCACAGTTCGATCGTGCACTGCGTCACATAAATACGCATCATGGAAACTAATTTCAGCACACGTGAAGTCCTTAAAGGGTAGAAATGTCACAACAGGAAAAAGCTACCTATTATGGGTACCGTTTTTAAATTTCCACTTCCCGAAAAATTAGCCACAATCACGCACCAATTCCACTCATAAAAATAGAGTTAATCCATTAACGATTGCATAGTTTTGGTATTGCACATGTACATATTTTACTAGATTTTTTTCTTGTGTATCATCGAATTGCAATTGTGCTGTTGCACATCAATTAGCTTATGCACAAATAATATTTAATTAATTCTGCCTATTAGCTTATGCGAAAAAACACAAATTCCTTGCACAATATTGGTTTTCACATGCACAATATCAGACATAAAAAACTTCAACTTATAAACAAACTCTACTAGCTGTCACTATTATTGGATTCACATGCACAAATACTCTTCTTTATTTCACTTTTGCTAAATGATCTCTTTTTTCTGAAAAAAAAAAAGCTTCACTCCAACTCAGACATCACACCAATATGCATTCATGTAAATAAATCCAACCCTTATCCCAAAAAAAATGAAGGATATAATAGGCAGTAGTGAATAAATAGCTAAAGAAGAGTTTTTGTGCATGTGAATGAAATAGTAGTGAACTTGAATGACATAGTAGTGATATTCCAAATTGATTTTTCGTTCAAGTGTGGCTTTTTTATTTAGGTGAGGAACCTAGAATGTGATTAATAATGTGCACTATATTCATTTATTAGTGGAAAATATTGTCATTAATACATGTGCAAGTTACACGCCAACATTGTGCAAGTTACAACCATCACAAAAAGTATGATACGAAATTGCCTTAGCTTCTCATCATATCATCTCTACTGAGTGTGTATATTGGATGACCGAGATGTGTTCTTACTTCTCACATTAAGGCTTAATGTGTGTTGGATACATGCTCTTGTGCACCTAGTAGTTGGAAATGTGTGTTATTCTTTATTGTATACATTTTATACATATTTTATTTTTAAAAATTATATATGACATATTGGTGTCATATGAAAGAGCATAAAAAGTTATTTAATTTGGTATAATTTTTGTTAAAATCGGATCATTATTTAAGAAGTTAAATCAATTTTTAAACTAAAGAAATTTTATATGATTTGAGATTTGTTATTACCTAGTTTTTAGGGAAATGAAAAAATTCATCCGTATGGATAGTTTTTATAATTACCATGTGAGATAACGTAATTGTTAGAAGACTGAAATGTCCTTTCCTACGTTTCATTTGATCGCAGATGGTTATTGATTTTGGATGGCTGAGATGTGTTCTCACGTTCTCACGTTAAGACTCGTTCTCATTTGAGTGTCACCTATATATATATATATATATATATATAGGTGAGAGAGAGAGAGAGAGGACTGCTCAGGTCCAGCCGGAGGGAAGGGAGCAGCCGTCCGAACTTCACTGTTTGGGGTGTTTGAGAAAAAAGGGTGATTTTGAAACGTAAAAGTTAGTAATGATTGATAAAATATGTGTTTTTTGTGTAATATAAAAAGTAAAAAAACAATTTTCAACCAAAAGGCGAGATGCGTTTTTTTAAGTAATTGTCACTTTTTTTTGAAAAAGTGAACACACACATAAATATAGTACTCGTAACATTCACATTTTTATTCATACATTTTAAATAAGTAACTTTTTAGCAAATATCTCGTTATATTATTTAGCTGAGTTTATTTTAAAACTATAAAGTAATTAAGCGACATTCCCTTGAGAAAGTGAATAACGTTTATCATAATATAAAGCATAAAGCTCCAATGTGTTTATATATCCTACTAATATATATATATATATATATATATATATATATATATATATATATATATATATATATATATATATATATATATATATATATATAATACAGAAATGCTCAGGTCCAGCCGGAGGGACGGGAGCAGCCGTCCGAACTTCACTGTTTGGGGCGGTTCCCGGTGGAATTTTTCGATGAATTTTTTTGAGCATGTTTCTCATCAAGTCTAGTTTGTCCATACCAAATTTCAGCTCAAAATTCGACCAGGAAGACAGTCAAATAAATTTTTGAAACTTACTGCACTTTATATGTGCGCAGAATGTGCAGTAAGCTTCAAGAATTTATTTGACTGCCTTCCCGGTCGAATTTTGAGCTGAAATTTGGTATGGACAAACTAGACTTGATGAGGAACATGCTCAAAAAATTTCATCGAAAAATTCCACCGGGAACCACCCCAAACAGTGAAGTTCGGACGGCTGCTCCCTTCCCTCCGGCTGGACCTGAGCAGTCCTCTCTCTCTCTCTCACCTATATATATATATATATATATATATATATATATATATAGGTGACACTCAAATCATAGGATTGGGAACGAAGTTTGGGCTTGTTTTGTTCCATGGTTCGTATTGCACTTGGGTCAAAGCCAATCAATGGTCCGTTTGCAAATAGTTAAAACAAAAACGCTTCTCGAGTTTTGGTTTAAAAAACCTAAAATTAGTGTTTTCAAGTGACAATTACTTAATTATTTTTCAAAAAAAAGTGACAATTACTTAAAAAAACGCATCTCGCCTTTTGGTTGAAAATTGTTTTTTTACTTTTTATATTACACAAAAAGCACATATTTTATCAATCATTACTAACTTTTACGTTTCAAAATCACTTTTTTTCTCAAACACTCTTAACCTTTACTACTAATATCTTTTGCTAAAATCACTACACATTTTTTAAAAGCAAACGCGTTTGCAAACGCTCCCTAAATGATTGAACCTTGATTAGCTGATAGACATCAATATCTAAATTACTCCTTTGTTATCTATCAACACTCAAGATCTTATTATTAGAAAGATAACTTTTGTTACCCAATGTGAGGCTTTTACATAAAACGTATCTAAATGGTTTGTATATTTGTACCGTGTACAGCGAGGTATTTTGTTATAAGTACAAATAAAAAATAGTTTTCTAAAAAAATCATCTCTTGGAGGCACTATTTTAAGTGGATCTATACATAGTTGTAGACCTAGCAGTGAATGAAAAGAAAAAAGAAATATAAACATGTAGCATTGAAAATCCGAAAGACGTTGAATACATGATTTGATCTGCCTGCCCATTCTGTAGCATGGAAATGGTGTAGCTCCAAATTCATTAATGTACTAACTTGCATACGAAAATACATACAGTATATACTATAGTATTAATTAATGTTTCAAAACTATTGTATGTATTTAAATATATGAGCAGTAAAAAGTAAATTAAATGAGAGTGAGAGGAGAAGAAAAGACCAGAGGTAGGGAAGCAAAGAGGGTGGGGGGAAAAGAATCACAGAGATGTGTCTCTTTCTCTCTCAACCATTTTTCTAACCCGTTCTCTACGGGGAAGTCATGAAAAAAGGGGAAATCAATCAAAAAGCGACCCTTTATCTTTCTTTTTCTTTTCAATAATAATAATTTAAAAGTGTTCAACCTTTGTTAATTATTTCTGCGTCAATCTTCTTTTTTCTCATTTCTTTTAAACCATAAAAAAGAAAAGGGTTTGTTTTTTTGCTAGTTTTGACTAGTTAGTATAGATGGATAGAGAGACCTCATTGTTCTAGTGTCATTTTCCAAGATATACTCTCGAGCTAGGAACACCTCACCCCAAATCCCCCCCTTCTTCAATTCCCCTTTCTCCTCCGATCCTTTCTCCAATTCCATTCCCTTCTTCTCTCTGTCGTCTTTAATTGGCAAAAAAGGAGAACCTTTTTCATTTCTCTCACTAAAAACCTCCATACCCGCCACCTCTCCAAGCTCTATCTCTCCAAATAAAAGTGTGGGTCTTTTGCAGAAAGGCTAAAGCAAGTCTACGCTGTGGGTTTCTTTAGAAGGAAGGAAGAAAAAAGGAGTCTTTTTGAAGATCAAGAAAGGGGAAAAAACATGCCCTTAGAAGGGGTTTTCATAGAACCTGCAGCTTCCGCTCATTCAAAGCCAGATCTTTCTCTCCACATTAGCCCTCCGAACACAGCCTCCTCCCCTCCGCCGCCGTCTTGCATCGATGAATTGGTAGCTGCCGCCACGGGATTCGATATCCCGACGACCAACCGCCATCGGCCGTCGCTCGCGTACCCGGAGCTCTCCTTGGCCGGTAACACGACAGCCGATGACGTGGCCCGAGACGACAGCCGGTTCTTTAGAACCGCCGGTGGTCCGGGTGGCAGAGAACATCCTCATCAACATCATCAGCAACAAAACCAACCGCCGCCGCAGTCTGTTCTTGCTCCTCATCAGAGTTTTCCTTATTATCATCAAACCCGCCTCCAAAACCACACTTTTCAGCAGAATAATCATAATAACAGTAGTAACAATAATAGTGGCTGCGCCGGCGGCGGTGGCAGTCAGCAGGTGAGTAACATAAATCATGGGGTCTCACTGTTGGATGTATCCGACGGCTTGCGGCCCATCAAGGGCATCCCGGTGTACCATCAGAACCGTCCATTTCCCTTCTTGCCTCCCGTAGACCATCATCCTACGGCTAGAGAGAACACCAAGGATCCCAGAAAGATGTGCTTCTACCCAATGCAGCCTCCCCCGCCGCCGCCGCCGCCCACATCGTCATCTCCGTATTTCAACGGCTTCGATCATCTCTCGCCTTCCTCATCCGCTTACCGGAGATTCAACGGCTTCTCCTCCGCCTACCAAATCAATAACCCGCAGCAGTACGGCAGCGCAGCCTCTCAGCACCACCACTTCCACGACTCCCAGCCGCCGTCGGTCCCCGGGATGTTGATCAGATCGAGATTCCTCCCCAAGCTCCCGGCGAAACGCAGCATGCGGGCCCCAAGAATGAGGTGGACCAGTACCCTTCACGCCCGTTTCGTCCACGCCGTCGAACTCCTCGGTGGCCATGAAAGTAAAAACCTTAAAAATCCAATCTTTTCTTCTTCTTATTGTTATTATCACACTAAAATTCATTTCTTGGTCAGTAATTCTTGAAAAGATTATATCTTTTGACGGAAATTGCCGGTTAGTTATGAAGGGGCAACTCCAAAAAAGATTATAACTATAATATGCCTTAAAAATCCAATCTTTTCTTCTTATTAGTGTTATTATCACTCAAGAATTAATTCCTTGGTCAGTAATTATTGAAAAGATTATATTTTTGACGAAAATTTTCTGTTGGTTATGAAGGGGCAACTCCAAAATCAGTACTCGAGTTAATGGATGTCAAAGATCTCACACTTGCTCATGTCAAGAGTCATCTCCAGGTACGATTTAAAATTTTAAACAAAAAACAATTACAAAAAACTAAAACTACACTCCATATTGCATAATCTCTGCTGAAGGTGGGGTGGGGTGGGGGTGGGGGTGGGGAGGTCGGGCAGGAAGGCACAGTAGCCGATGAGGGAGGGGCAGTAGTGAATGAATGAAATTAAAGAATACACAGTAAATGAAGTCTGATGACAGAGAAAGGGGGGAGAGAGTGTAAGAGACAAAAGTAAGTCATCATTTCTCAATAATACAGAAACAAGGTGCTAGGTATAGTATACCTAGATAGGCCGTGTAGTAGTAGTCTTACTACTTCCTTCTTATCAAACATCTTCCTCGTGACTAATGACTAGAAAGCAAGCAAAAAACACACACATTATTAGTACATGATTACTACTTCACCCTCACCCTCCTCCAAAACCCCATTCTGCCCCATCTTTAATCTTTATCTTATCTGTGCCTATACATATATAAAATGTCTGTCAATAGAGATAGAGAGAGAGAATGGCATGGTTGGACTATATTATTGGATTTTTTATATCTGATACATTTGTTTTAAGTAATTGGTCATTTTGTTGGGCTTATATAGTTTATTGGCAAGAAAACAAAAGTGGGGTGTTTCTTTTTGATGGGTTATTGTCTTAATACGGGAGATAATAAAGAAATAAATTAATAACGCTTTGATTTCCCCATATGCAGATGTATCGAACAGTTAAAACTACTGACAAACCAGCTGCTTCCTCAGGTATATTCATATATACTTAATTCTTTATTAATTAATCTTGGTCAGTCTTGACTTTGATTTTTAGCCTAATTTTCTGGGGTTTTGCATTGGTTTTGGTGAAGGGCAATCGGACGGCTCAGGGGATGAAGATCTGACGGTGCTGGGGAGTATAGGTGGCGGGGCAGGAATCCGGCTCATGGACCAAAGGGGGCCTCTTGATGGTTCTCTGCAACAAGAACCGGATTTTCTCTCCAGCACTGCGGCTAGCCTGTGGAGTAACTCTTCAAGGTAATATTTTGTAATAAAAATTAATTGATTCTCAAAATGTACTTCAAATTTTTTCTTTTTATGAAATGGAAATAATAAAGAGCTGAATAATAAATTGGGTTGAGTAAAATGCACTGGTACAAGTCAAGTATCAGGTGGCTTTTTTGAGTAATGGAAATTAATTGACATGCCCACCGGCCATTTTTCACTTCATCAAGAATTTAAGAAAAGAAAAGCCCTTTCTTTTATGAATATTACTCCGTATTATTCTCACAGCTCTTTGCTTTAATTTTGCTTTCCTTTCATTCAATTCCCCTCTTTTCCCTTTTTCTTTTTTATTTTTTAATGATAAGAGATTGTCGGCCCACATTGGATAAACCAGCTTCGGAACAACTTATTTCTGAGCATTATGTCCCTTTTTCCAACTAGGCCACCCCCTTCTTTTTTTGTTTCTTTTTTATTTAATTAAAAGGAATGTTTTGGTATTTACAACTCATATTTCTTCAAACTTTTGATACGTACAATATGTTTATTTCTATAATTTTATACGCATCAGACAATACGTACAATATGTTTTCATTATTAGTCTGGTAATTTTAGTCACTTGCAATTTTGATTATATAACTAATACTACCTCCGTCCCTTAAAACTTTGCCAAGTTTGACTGGCACGAGGATTAATAAAGTAAAAATTGTGTGGTTGAGGTTTGTGCAGAGGAGAGAGAATTAACTGGAACCACAAATTTTTTACTTAAAAGGGAAAGTGGCAAAGTTAGTGGGACATCCAAAAATGGAAAGCTGGCAAAGTTTTAAGGGACGGAGGGAGTAAATGTTTGCGATTTAAGGACATTTCTCCGGAAAAGTACACTATCCGGTAGAATAGTCCAATGCAGGCGGCATCTTTTCTGTTATATTTTTGCAAGAATGTGTACTTTTCCGGAAATGTGCTTAAATCGCAAAGATGTACTCTGTATCAATTACAGGACCAAAATTGTAAGTGGCTAAATTTACGAAGTAATAATGAAACAATCAAAAGTTATAGGACTAAAATTTCAAATCTCCCGACTTTATAATTAGTACTTAACTTTGCACTCCATCATTTAAGACATGAATTTTCATTTGGAAGGATAGTAATGTAGAAATAACACAAAAGAAGCCTTACTCTCACCTACGGCGGGGTAATGAAGGGGTTGGATTTATGTAGCCTTACTCATGTACTAAAGTACTAAAACACTGTTTTCAGATGACTCATAGTGAAAATCACCTCGAAAATTCAATGGACTGACTGTTGTTTCATAACAAAGAAGCGTAGACATTTTAGTGAGTCATTTTGTTTTATTCCGTCATTTTCATATTGCAAAATGATGGGAAAACAACACAAACTAATGCATAAAATTTACCGACTAATTAATTATATAACCTATAAGGACGTTGATGGGATGGAAACTGAAATAAAATAAAGTATGGGATAGAAAGTCAAATATTTGGATAACATGAAACCCTCTAAGTTCAAAACTTTTTGCCCAGCTTTTCTCTTTGACATGTTGAGTTTGACTGTGATTCGGGGTTGCAAAAGTAAAAAGTATTTACCACTATATTGCATTGCCTCACCTTTTCAGTCTATTGTAGTTGAAATAATAATATAAAATGCATTTCAAGTTTATTCCATTCTCGAGGAAATTTAGCATATATGAGCAGTCTACAGAAAGGGACCAGAATCTTGACCTAAGTGCTCTCCTTTTCACGGAGTGGTATTTATGTATATAAGCCACCCGTTGTTTTTGTGTTCGTGTGTTTGTCTTTTTGTATGTGTCTTTTGAGTTTTCATACAAAATAAAAGAGAAAGAGAGAGAGACTGTCTCTGTATTTATATACACACATATTATACCAAAATCTATATTTTATACTTTATGATGAGAAAAAGTGTTTATGAGTGTTCGCGAGCAGGATAATGGCTCGGGCAAGGTCGGTACAAATAATAATTTTGAGAAAAAAAAATACACAGGATTTTTTATCTTAAAATTTAAGACATTTTTGAAATTTGAAGTGGAAGAGAACTACATTGACTTGGTCACTTATATTTCTTGTGTGTTAATTAAACCTCATATGAATTGGAATTTTGGAGCCGTATACTGTCTTCCTTAATTATCTACTTATATTCTTTCCCCACTTAGCTTCTTCAAGACCAACAACACTTAAAGTTGTGTTGGGAATAAATCACACGCCTTTCTGAGTGATAAAATATGGAATAAACAGGACGTTTTCCGCTTGTTAAGTTCTTACACACTTTCAAAAAAAGAGTTATCTCACACTAGATAAAATGCTAAGAAAATTATGTGTTATTTCTATCGGGTCGAAAGAAATAGAATATTGTTCTTGTCTCGTTGTTGACCCGGTGGGATATTCGTTCTAAAATTTCTTAAATATAATTAAAAATAACATATTCTCACGAATATGACCAATGTATGACTTTTTAGAAAATCAAGTTTTGCCCTTTTTATTCTCTTATTAGGGCCTAATAAGTCTTATTTTTTAAGCAAAACACAATTAGCCACATTTGTGAATTTATCCCATGTTGCACTACTATATTTGGAAAAAGTTAATGATTGATGGCGTAATGACAAATTTCAAATTTTTAATAATTGAACAAAATAAGCAAAAGTCAACATGTTCCAACAAACAAAACTTAGTTTCTTCTAAGTCACCTTTAAATAGTGTCTATGATATTATAAATCTGAATGATAGCTTGTATATACTGGTTGTACACAATAATCAATATCTAAGAGTTACAGTTTGACCAAACGTAATCCCTCTTCCGGCTTTTGTTCTATTAGAAAAAGACATGACTGAAGATATTTTTAAATTTTTTTTATAACACCTAAAAAAATAATGCATATAAGCAAATAAAATTTGATTAGCAAAAAACTTGTAAGTTTTATAAACCGAAATTATATAGTGACATGATTATTTGACTCAAATTTTTTTAAGAAAATCTAAAATAAAATAAAATAAAATAAAAGTTCACTTTGATCAATGAATAATAAGGATATACTCCGTATATGTTTTCACCTACACAGTAATTTTCTGATTTATTTTATTCTAATATACGTAGTAATATGGTCTATTCTTTTTATGCCTAGTCTAGTAAAGCTTGTTACATGACATATGTGTATTTACTACTACGTATTATATAAGTTTGATTTGCTATGTTACGTTTAAATTAAATCAAGTTTGGTTTAAGACCAAGACAAGTACAATTGAAAACATCCTAACTAGGACAAGTATAACGTTACAATGTGTGTAAGGGGTTTGTTGCAGAGCTCTGCACTAATCTTAGGATGTTTTAACTTGGACTGTTCCATACCAGGCCAGACTTGAATAGTTATAAAAATACAAAGAGGAAATAAAGGCTGAAATAAGACTACGGACTTTTGACTTTCCAAACATAGGACCTGTTTTTAATTTGACAAAAAGGGACCAGCATCTTCAATTGACACCAAACCTCCAAGCGACGCACCAGACTCCAGATCCCACGATCTTCTCCGAACTTCTCCCCTGCACGCAACAACACCACCGAGCAAACCTCCAAACATCAATGCCGGACACCTTTTCGCCGATACACGTCGTCGCCCGCGCCTGCCCCCTGCGCCTGCCGCCGCTGCTCGCCAACAGTGTTGTTCTTCTTCGTCTCGGTGCTTCAGCGTCTCAACAACGAAGCTGTCTTGGTCGACGATTCCATAGATGACGGGAGAAGATTCTACAAAGCCTTCACCTGCATTACCAGATCTGTGGTGGATATGATGCAGTTTTGTGTGCGACGGCAGCGGCCTTAATTATTAGATCTGCGGCCGCCTGCAACAGGGAAGGGGGAAATGGTGGGCGGAGGTAATGCGCCTGGTTGCCTGGGGGCACGAGATGAGGTCCAGACAAGGTCTTGGGCGATGGTGGGGTCGGGTAAGGTTTGTAAGACTGATCCGGTGGCGGCCGGAGCATGGTTGGCAGCGGCCAGAGCATGGGCAATGGCCGCTCACTGCCGGGGTGGTCAATGGCCGTGTTTGGTCATGACCGGATTGGTCATAGTCGGGTTGGTCAAGGTCAAATTGGTCACGGTCGGATTGGTCATAGTCGGGTTGGTCAAGGTCAAATTGGTCACGGTCGGATTGATCACGATCGAATTGGTCACTGTAAGTGGACAGGTTGGTAACTGTAACTGGACGGATTATGTAACTGTAACTATAATTGGGTGGGTCGGTAACTGTAACTGGACGGGTCGGGTAAGTGTAAATGGACGGGTAAGGTAACTGTAACTAGACGGGTTGGGTAATTGTAACTCGACAGGTTGGGTAACTGTAACTGGATGGGTCGGGTAACTGTAACTGTGCGGGCGGACGCTGGTCACTGGACGGGCGAACGTTGGTCATTGGACGGATTTTGGTCAATATTGGTCCATGTGATTATACTGGAGCACTAATGGATGAGATTATATTAGTTCAAGGGTTTAATAGTCTCTTAATCTCTTTTTAGTCTCATTTTTGGAAAGTAAAAAAAAGGTCCCTTTTTTATCCATAACTCTTTTTTTAGTATTATTTTAGACATAACCCTTACAAAGAGACCATACCAGACCAGACCAGATTAGACCAGACAAAATAGACCAAAAAAATAAATTAAAAACATCCTTAATATGCATTGATTATGCTTTTAACAATATATGGTAATCAAGGGAATGGAGAAACTTATTAGACACGGAAATGGTATACGATACTACGAGTATAAGAAAAATATGGCAACAAAGAAGAGAAATGTTTGAATAGATTTGATGTTGAGGATCAAAAGCGCGAGCTAATTAACTGTAAGTGGGATTGGAATCTTGAGATCTTGTGGCCTTGTAGGCTTTCTTTGGATAGGTTTCTCTTTTAGTGTAGTGGCCTTAATTATCACTTCAATTTTGTAATATGGATGAGCGGTGACCCGGTTTTCAACTTATCTAATTTTTTATTTTGAGTTGTGTGATAATTACAATAAATAAGGTTGAATTTACTTTTGTGGTTGTATAAGCTAAATTTACTATAGATAAGGTTGAATTTAGCTATTTTATACTCCATATAACTCTTTCTTTATTTCATTATTAAAATATGTTTTAAATATAATTTTATCAATGAATCACTCAGTGCAGCCACTTCAATCATAATTTCATTAATTTTAGCAGAATCACATGTTTACCCAATATTATCAAACCCACTCTAAATCTAACATACTCGGTATTATAATGTGCAAAAACACACCTTAGGTACGATTTCATATGATCGGCGTGTCATATGTGGTATAAAATTGTTTTCCATGTTGTGAACAACCGGACAGTGTGGAAAATTAAAAGTGATAAATATTAATGATGGCCTGATTTTTTTCAAAGTCTTCAGCAAATTGATATTTTTGTCTTCCAACTTTCAGCAGCAGAGAAGGATGGTTACAAACTGGTAATTCACTCGATGGGAGTGGCCTTATCAGATCATCATCCTTTCAACAGCAACAAAGATGTGGTCATCCAATCGAGGTAGGTCTTCTAATCAATTAATATATTAATTCTTAAAAGTGATACAAATTAATTATTTTTTAATATGCTGCCATAAATTAATTTAATTAGTAGAGCTGACAAGTGGGAACCATAATTATTCAGGGAGATTTTATGAAATAGTGTAAAAGTTAGAAGATAGGCGTTTTGCATGTGTTACCCTAAGTTAAAAGTTTCTTCAATTCAATGAAAATAATGAGGTCGCAAGTTGCCCTAAAAATAACATACGAAGTACATAGTCAACGGACGCTTTGGTGGCGGTGCTGAACTTTGTTGCAATTTACGGAGTATCTTTTAGGGAGTGTTTGCAATAGCTTAAAAAAAAGCACTTCTCAGCTTTTGGCTTTAAAAAGCACTTATTTACCAAACACTTCCAATTTTTACTTTTTCTCGGCTTGCGTGTGAAAAGTGTTTTTCCCTTTTTTATTACACAAAAAGCACTTATTTTACCAAACACTATCAACTTTTACTTTTCAAAATCACTTTTTTCTCAAAAACTATCAACTTTTACTACTAATCACTTTTTCATTACATCTCCAAAAGTGCTTTTTTTTAAGCAGAAGCAGTTGCAAACACTCCCTTATTCCAACTATCTAGGTGTAAACATATGAATTAATCAAAGTGTTAATAGTTAGTGGTTAGAATCTTAGAATGTGTAGAGATGTCAGTGGTAACATACTAACATGTTACATCTTAAACGGTGACGTTGTTATTCTTCTAAAGTTTAATGATGATAATTGTGAGCTAAATAGTAAGAATAAAAATTAGCATTTTAAAAGAAATAATGACATAATGAGCCCGTTTGGTAGCACAAAAATTGGTTGATTTGGATGATTCTGCTGAAATTTATGAAGTCCTGACTGAAGTGGCTACATTGGCTGATTCTGCTGATTTAAGAAAAAATTATTTTTAAAATATATTTTATAAATAAAATAAAGAAAAAAGTATACTACGTATGTAAAAGTAGCTCAAATGATCATCTACAGTAACTTCAGTCAATACAGCTAGAAAAGTAACTTCAACCTTACTTTTTCTGCTTATTACACAATGCAGCGCGCGAAATCAAAAATTACGTGTTTGGTGAAAAAGTTGGTTGATAAGCCTAATAAGCCGAAAACAATGCTGCCAAACGGCCTCGATCAATATGTATATTACTAAATAAAGATGATGGATAAGAATGATATCTTATATCTAGTGACTATATTAATAACTTTTAGTTATTATGATAATGTTTAATTTTGCATTATAATGACCATACTGTTATACTTATAGTAACTTGAATCACTTTTTGTCTAGAAATCAAATTTTGATACGGAGTAATATTTTAGAAAAATCTCTTTTATTTTGTCAAAATAGAAAAATCTATTTGAACAAGAATACTTAACTTTGCACCTCATCTACATTGACTTTCAAATTAGACCTTGTGATTAATCAAATATGCAAACCCATGAATTTTGCAGGATTGTGAAAAGAACCCTAGCTTGGAATTCACATTAGGCAGACCAGACTGGGTTCAAAAGGAGCGTGACTAGACCAATATTATAGATATGGAATTGCAGCTGAGAGTACTCTTCTGATGATCTGTGGATCAGCTATCATCTGATTTTGGGGTTTTTAGCTAATTAATTAGGTTATTCTTTTTATTTGATTTCTTCTTTTTGGTTTTCTAATCCTCAGAATTGGTTTCTTGGGAATGAGTATGTAAAGTTTAGGGGTATTTCCAGCTGAAAAGCTCCTTCCCATGCATTGTCAGCCGACAACCAATGTGTTGAACGTGGCTTAGCTTTTCTAGAGCTTCCATGTTTAACCTAATCAAGCATATATTGATATATATGCCCCAACCTAGCCCCCCCCCCCCCTCCCACATTATGCTTAGAAAGTTTGATATATATGGTGAAGGTTGTGTATCCCTAGATGATCATATCATATCGGAGTGTGTATACCTACACACATTCTATATATAGATGTTAGATGGAATGAGAATGTGATCTTATTAGATAAATGAGATGAGCAATTCATATATACTTGTATTGTTTTTGTGTTTGTACGCAATTTCAGTGAAAAGGCTAGAGGCTTTACTGGCGAATGATATGATGCATCTTTGATTCAACCCAATACACTTATGTTTCGAGTAGTGTGGTATTAGCATTGGTAGAGAAGAATGTGCTTATATAGAGATAGAATGTAACTAAACTTGCTAAAAGTTTTATAGTCATTATTGTATATAAGATGTCACTTTTTTGTCTACTATCTTTATAATGTAAGTCGTTATTTCATTGTTAAGTCGTTATTTTAAGTCAACTTCGGGTCATTTGAATAAATGGCCCTTTTTTACAAGCAAATCAACGTATATGACACTTATTTAAATATATGGGTTTAAGTGATGATTGTAAGATGATGGTAAAGGGGTTTATTTAATTCTTTTTCCGAGATCAGGCAGGTGTTATAAAATAACTAGATTTGATCATATCTAAATAGATCAAATTTGATCAAAGTGGATCAAGTTAATTATACATGAACAAAATCAGCAAACTAACACTACATAGTCTACGTATAGGATCATATTGACCACATAAGAACAGACCATATCAATAAAAGCATACCACCATGCAAATCAGACCACAAAAATTTTAAAGAACCATACATGACTCTTTCTATGGAGTCATATACCCTATGTGGCATCACCCAACACCATACATCTTTTTAATGAACAACCCCACTAAAAAAATGTGTAGTGATGGTGATGTCCACCTAATTAAGCCATATAATTCCATAGAGAAGTCATATATGACTCCTTAAAATCTCTCTGTTAGACACTGTTGAGGTTTATTCCTTCAACCTTCGGGTACAACACGTAATCCCAAAGATTTCGAGTGGAGTGGTGTATGTGTGTATGAATAAACTAGCCCAACCAACAAGTAAGATGGATTAAAGAGAGTATGTAGCAAGTAAGAGATCAAGTATTATTAATCAGTTAATAACTCCCCAATACAATACGCTTGCTAAAGGCTCGTCAGCCGTACGTCCTACAAAGCAGTAGAAGAGCTGCGAGTAAGAGAAATATAAACTAGAGTGCTAAGAATAGTAAGTTGCCAACCCTTTACAATGAAATAAATGTTGTTATTTATACCACCAATGGGCAGATGGCTATGCTGACGTGGAGGGCTGTGTGTGGCTGGGGTTCCAACCACCAAATCTTCAACATTAAATGCGTTTCCCACCAGAATCTGGGTTTCCCGCCTAAGTTGTGGAGACGTACGTCCAGCTGGGATGGGGGCCTGCTCCCGATGGTGCTGCAAAGGGCAGTGGGCCGTTCGTATCCTGACCCTTAGAGGATTTGTCACTTAGATGGGACTGGCATCAAGTGGCTGCGACTTGAGCTGGCGACGTTCGTCGCCACTAAATTTGTTTGTGGGCCTGATCCACCATTATATATCTAGATGTTCGTCGGGATGGGCTTGTAAACAAGGCGTTGGATCAACCGTTCGTCGCTACTGTGTTTGCCTGCAAGTTTGATTCACCATTATCCTGCTCAGACGTTCGTCGGAATGAGGGGGTGAATGGACCGGCCCCTTAACTTGGGCCATTAACCCAACAAACACGCTTATTAAAAAAAAGTTGAAGAGCTACTTAGAAAGACATTTTTTAAGGAAATTGGAGCAGTCAACGAAATTGGAGGGATCCGGTCATGGGGCTGGGTGGTTTGGGATGAGGAAGGAGGATTTATCCAAGCTAGAGGGGTTTCATGCACAGCAGGGTGGACAGCTAAAGAGACGGAGGCTATGGGAATCCGGGATGCTATAATAAGTGCTAAGGAGGCTGGGTGGTTGAAAGTGATGATTGAAACTGACGCTCTTATAGTGGTTCATGGCATCTCCAAGAGGGAGGGCTCGGCATACGTTCACTTGCTCATTGATGATATTAGAGAAATGTTGGAAACAGAGAGTAACTTTGATATCTCTTTGTGTAGAAGGTCTGCGAATCGTGTTGTTCATGCTCTTGTACGGGCACACGTTGCTATCTCAAATCAGTGTGTTGTTTATGATGATATGCGTGATTGTATTTCTAGCCTAATGGCTAACGATTCATTAATATAATATATATCAGTTTGATGATTAAAAAAGCATGATTTTTTAATAGAAAAATGTTTAAATGCACCTTTCAGTTTTAACCTTTAGCTGCCCGTGCAATTAAGCCCCTAATAAGTTTGTAACCTAACGTGGCTAAATATCACAAATGTTTATTTCATGAAGCACATTTAACCTTGTTAGCTTAAATGCAAGTACAATAATTAAAAACCCCCAAAAGTAGACAATTAATACATTAGGTAGGGAAAATAGATAATGAACAAACTTTTTGCTCATAGACCAAAACATGAACAAATTTCAAAAACATGACTATTTTTGCTTTAGTATTTGATTGCTCGTATCTCTCAAATTACCTCTTTGATGACTTGAACTCAAGATCTCCCACACAGGGATAATCTTAAGTGTAGGAGTGAGACTACTTGAACCACACATCTCACTTATCATCTTAGGCTCTGTTTGCAAGTGATTGTGTTTAAATAAAAGCACTTTTTTGGAAAAAGTGATTAGTACTAAAAGTTGGTAGTGTTTGGTAAAATAAGTGCTTTTTGTGTAATAGAAAAAGTAAAAAGTAGATTCTACACGAAAATCAAGAAAGTAAAGTTAGTATTGTTTGGTAAAATAAGTGTTTTTTTCTTTAAAAAAAAAGTCAAAAGCACTTAAATTAATTGTTTGTAAACCAAACCTTAGTATCTAAGCTTTACATTAATTTCACTGTTTTTGTAAAATTCGAAAAATTGGTTATAATTTTTTAAGACAAACAAAATTGTTAGTACTATTTAAACTTAATAGATTAGATTTCTTTAATTTGTAATACTGGTAATTTTAAATTTATAAAAACAGAAATTAATTTAATAATGTGACCGTATCGAACCAAACCGAACTAGTATTGAATCGGCATGTAATGGTACTGAACCGTATACCGGATATTTAAGCAGTTCTATAGATTTGAAACGGGTATGGGACCGGTCCTTGATTTTGATAACCGAAAAATACCGGACCGTTCAAAACTATTGCATTTGAGATTTTTATATATTTTTTCATACCAAAAAATCTCTTTTTAAACCAACAATTTTATAGCCCAAGTATGTATATTATTCATGTGTCCCTAAAATAGCTATTTGTGTGTTTATATAAATATTGTTAGTTTTTCTTTTTGACAATTTATGATATATTTTGGTATAAAATATTTAATATGATTAATGACGATTGATTTCCAGTAATGTAGTGTATATGACTTTTAGTTGTATCATATTTGTGTAGTTTTGCAACTTACTTCATACTATCTTATGTTCATTAATTCTTGCAACAGTTTGACTTTCACATTTGTCAATGCACAACTTTGATTGTAATTATATTTAATTATGTATTAGTAAACGTTATAAAAAGTTGATATTTTGGAAATTCACATTGATAGGAGTTAAATAACATTTTATACTTAATAATTTGATTATGTATATTAGTAGAAAATCGTGATCAAAGTAAGGTCTGTGAATAGTGCAAAAATCACAATGTTACAAGAATTAAAGAACGGAGGGAGTATGATTTAAATCTTAGCGCTCACAGTGAAATTCTAAATATGAGAAATAATATTTAACCTTGAACAAAGAAGAAGAATGTTGAATTTTTCAATTATATTCAACAATTTGATGATATTCATATTTTATTTAACATATATGATTTTAATAAAGATGATGTTTATCTAGTGTATCATCATTTTACTAAAGATGAAATCTACTAATTGCAAGATTTGTTCAAACAATTTATCATTAGTTTAGTATTGTAACGTATCATTTTGTACCATTCTGAAAGAACATGATATCGAATGTTTCCATTCTTAGAACCGGACAGTACCGAATCGTTAGAAACCTCACGAGTATGTTTGGGTTTTGCTAATTTACCAGACCGTTCCGGACCGCGTCCACCCCTATTAAAAACTAAATTAAAAAATTGCAGCATGTCTGTGAAAACTTTGCAACACACCGGTGTTAAATTACGTGCTAAATTTTTATGAAAACATCATATTAGACTTAGGCCTTTTTTCTGTTAATATTACTAAATTAATTAAAATTCAAAAGACAAAAACATGACGTGTTTTAAAATTTTCCAAAAAAAAGACATATTTAGTGACTAGTTTACAACGACTCGTCATTTACAGTGACTTGTTATTGAAAAATACATTATAGTGTATATTATGACTTGTACACAGTGACTAATCATATTTTTGTCCAAAAACATAACTAGTCATATTTTTGTCCAGATAAACTCTATTAGTAATATACATGTTATTTGTTCTTAAGCTTATACGGAGTATAATATTAAAAAAATCACTTAACACAACATACATATGTTACACTTTTTAAAACAAAGTGCAGAGGTAGGCTTTCTAAATTACGTACGTTTTGTTATTTTTTGTTATATTTCACTTTTCATATAAGTTGCGGAATAATAATTAGACAACGAAACATCTTTTCATTTTTTCAAACCATTATAATAATTATTTATTTATACGGAGTTTTCCTTAAATATTACTAATAAAAAAGTGATGGACAAGCATTAGTTGTCCATAACAAGTTGTTTCTTGGGCCAAAAGGGAAATACGGGGGACATGATGCCGAAACCTACCAAATTAGGAATTTTTATCCTAATAAAAACATTAGATAGTTTCTTCTTTTAACATTAAAAAATGTTAGGCATATTTGCACGTATATTGATAAAACTGGATCGGGGTGACCCAGACAAGTTACTGGATTAAAGGTCACTGGAGCAGAGGGGTCAGCAAGGGTGGGGCCAGGATATGAGGGAGGGGGAGTGCATATAACTTACCCTTAAGTTTTGAAAATTTCTCGACTGATATTTATTTTAAGCCCATAGTTCATTGATTCAAACATATATAAAAAACAAAAAAAAACATGTATAATACTATGTAATATCTTTTCTGTGAATAAATAATTATGCTTCAAAATATTTTATAATCTATTACAAAATTATAATCTATTAAGAATTTGAGAGGTGATCAAAATATTTTAAACTAGCTATCATATAAAAATAAGCCAAACTAATTATGCTTTTAAATATTTATAATCTATTAAAAAATTATAATCTATTAAAAATTTGAGAGGTGATCAAAATATTTTATACTAGCTATCATATAAAAATAATTAAGCCAAACTTAAGGGGACCAAAACTTTTTACAAGATGCCCGCAAAAAAAAAACCTTTTTATTACAAGGTAAAATATAATAAAAGTAAAAAATGGGAGGGGCTAACCCTCCTAATGTATGTGCCTCTGTCCCTTGTCAGTCCGGTCGTCAAACCGATCAGTCTTGTTTAAAATGTAAAGCATAAAAAAATACTCCGTATATAATTATTATAAAATTCAAATATGATAAATCTACTCATATAATGATGATAACATTAGGGGGGGAAATGTACCAAAAAAACTACGTATAATTTTTTTTCATAAAATTTGAAAATGTGTCAAATTAAATGGACAGTATGTGATCATGGTGCTTTAATTATTTTTTAAATGATTGATTGTTTTAATAATGGAGTTGATTTTAAAACTTACCATTAATCTGAAAAAAGGCTTTCTGAATAATGGGAACTATATTGGAAAGACATTATCTGCGCTTGAAACATAGTTCTTAATAAAAGGCTTTCTAAATCCCGACTTTTCCCTTGTGGGAAATCCAGACTTTGCCCCTATGGGCAGTGTAACCGTACTTTGCATAAGTAGTAAAAGTGCATTAAATTTTAATGTACTAAATAACGTTTTCGACGAGCCCATAGTATTGCTAGATTTTTTTATGGTCCCATGTGAGGTAAAAGTCTATAGGGGATAGACTTTTAAGTCTTTTTGATTTATCAACCCTTTTCCTTTATTAGAGTGAGTTTCAATATCTTTTGAGAGATATTGCAACATTCAATAGAAGTCTTGACCTCATAAGTGTGACACTTTATTGTAACAAAGTTCATGATCCTTTAGTTTGGTGAAAGATGGTTAAATAGAGTTCAAATGTGTTTAGTGTTAGTGTTAGTGACAGAGTGTAGAACTATGATCTAAAACTTTGTTGAACTTTTTGAAATTGACTAAACACATAGATAAGGCGTTTGATCTTTAGATTTCTTTTCAATGCAAGAGTGAGGAACAAGGAGATTAAGACGGAGTAAAGTGGCCGGATAGTTTACTAATCAGCATTTGAGGAAGTTGTTTAAGTTGATTGGAAAGATTTGAAGGTGAGTGAAAACTGTTGTGTGTTGTGGGAACTTAATATAAAAGGTGACACAAGATATATCTTGGTTCAGAGGTGATGCAATCCTCGTACATTCAGTCTCACCCTCTTTCAGATGAATTTTCACTAAATGAATATACTCATTACAATTAGTGCCCACTCTACCCTTGGCCGCATGCATAGATTGTGAGGTTTTATTTTCACAAGGAATTTGGACACTCATCCTAAGCTACTCAGTCCTTCAAGTTTTTCCACTAATGGCACTGTCAAACCAAAAGTTACTCATGTCGTTGTCCTTCACTTACCTTCTGGATTTGATCACAAAGCCCTACATGGTTTACAAAGTAGCTTGTATGTAGTAAACAATTAAATAACTATATGGAATGATCGAATTAAATGATTAGAACTATTTTATTCAAATTTATGAAGAAAATATGAAATATTGGGATAATATTCTGGAAATTTCATAACAATAGATCGAACAAATTAATTACATATTCAGATTCTACATATTGAAAGAATGAAAATGCATATATGGAACTCATAAATCGAATCTAAATTGAAGGAAATATGGAGGTTGAAATTTTCTCTATACCATAGCTTTGAAGAGCTACGAAAAAGGTAGAAGAACTAGAACTTTTCGAACTAATTTAGGGTTGTGAATGGTGTATCTGAGATAAGGAAAAAAACCAATACTTATTGGACATATTTCGTGGAAGGCGATCAGAAGGGAGGCCGCCTTTCTTCTAGAGCCGATCGCCTTCCGTCTTGTCACCGACAATCAATTGTGGCTCGCATCTCATCAGCCACAGGCGTTCACAGAGGGTAGCCACCCTCCGATCCTGTATGGCCGTCTACAGTCTAATCCCACCGACCGGATGTTGCTTCCGTCATCTTGTGCCGCAAGCGGTTATGAAGGGCGGTCACCCTCCGTCACACAGCGGCCACCTGCCAAATTTTCCGACTAGAGAAGTAAGATACTACGTATAAATTAAATTGAACAATGAAAGGGTCACATGTGTTCAAGTAGCCAAGTTAGTTTTGCTGAGCAAAAAGTGTGTTTGAGCTTTTGGTTTAAGAAAAAGTAAAATGGATTTTTTGAAATGATAGTTTAATTAGTGCTTAAATTAAACACCAAAAGGCTAAATGCTAGAAGCATGTGGAGCAATGTTTCAAAATGTTTTTCACAATTTCAATTGAACAAAAAATATTTTTACCAAACACTATTAACTTTAACTTTTTCAAAAACATTTTGTTTAAATATTGTCAACGCATATTATTACGACACTTTCTTTAAAAATCACTTTAAAATGCATTTTTGGAGCAGTGTTATCTTTTTCAAGCTTTGTTACTCCGGTTTTACATTCTATCCGGGTTTGGAGGGTTGCTTGGGTTTTTCAGACTTAAGCATATTAATGGGGTTGATCTCTACCGAATTCATTTAAGCTTCAGGTCATCGGGTTCTAGGTCGACCTGTCCGGTTCTTGTAACACAAATTCTCATCACCGGGAAATAAATATCAGTTCTCATATGTTTGTTCAAAAATGAATCGGAGAGGAGGTTTTCCAAATTTTCGGCCTATTAGTTTGGAAGGCCATGGACCAGCCTGCAACAAATGAGCCACCTCAGATATCCATACTTGTCATTAAGAGCGGACAGGGCCATTTACTGATCCACCGAGCTGCCTGACCTGAAAAGAATTGAATTTGTTTACTAATATCAAAACAATTTAGAAACTTTTAAAATAACATAACGTATTTTTAAAATTAATAATGTCTGCATAATGTTAATATGTCTCTCATTACAAATACAAATAATATTTATACAATAATAATCATAAAAACCATAAAAAAATCATAAAAATCATAACTAGAATGAATCTTATTCAAGCACAAAGTATTACTTGTGAGTGTAAGAATAAGTATTATATTGGATTGGGCTAGCAGTTAAAACTTAAAAATCAAAAGTCAAACATAGTGGATTATAAATATTTGTGATTGTAGTGAGTCTCATATTACATACTTGGATCTATATAAGTAAATATGATATAGTAATATGTGTGTGTTTATATTTAAAATAAAAGTACCGGGCCGGATTTATCGGCCCAAATGGATGTACACCTTATTCCAAGTCCGTTCAAATATTGTTACAGATCCAGTCAAGTCAGTGAATATATATCCATGACTGCCTGTTTAGGAGGGCGAGCTGCGCGGATCAAACGGACTGACCCTTGTTGTACAAGTCCATAAGTTCATAATATTAATAGAAGATGTCTTTTTATTATGTACAATATCTTTGGACTCTAAAATCTTAAGAAATTGCTCCAAATAAAATTAAAACATTAATAAAGTGCATAGATATGATTAATTATGTTTTCCCTAAAGTAAGATTGATATGATTAAATTAAAATTATACAACTTCCTTAATTTTAAGTCATTGAGCTAGTCTTATATTAGGAAGAAAATCATGATACTCCTATTTATGTAATTCAATTTAGTTGAAGAATTTTCTCAAAAAACATGTATTTTTAGTGTATCATAACTTTTCCAAAATAAATAAGTTCTGGATACTAACTCTGATCCATATATCATCAAGAAATGAGTTAATTATGCATATATGATTAAAAGCTTGTCCGATTGCACAAATAGGACCAAAAAACTAAACTATGTTTCATATGACTAATTATGTGTGTTTTGGACAAATATACCCTTGTAGATATTTTAATTCATATTAAAATCATAAAAATAATAATAAATTATTAAAAATATTTGTAAAATAATAATTTAAAAAAATAAAAAAAATTATAAATGTTTTTTAAAAAATAATTATAAAACGCAAAAAAAAAAAACCGCCGCATCGTCCACCCCAGAACCACCACCTCCGCTCACCGGAAAAAAATGTCACATGCATTACGAATGCCATATTATGCCATTTTTGGCATATTCAGAAAAAAGGCATTATTTTATACCGGTCGGAGGTGGTGGTGCAGGGAGGCAGTACAGGCGGTGGGAAAGACACCCGGATTTTTTGTCATTTTCTTTTTGTATTTTTACTATTTTTTATTAATTTTCGAAAAAACATAATTTTTTTTTAAAATTACTTATTTATTTTATAAATATTTTATTAATTTTTTAATATTTTCTATGATTTTTATTATCTTTTGCGAATTTATTATGAATTAAAACATTTAATTATGGCTTTTGATAGCTTTTCTCATATTTAAAGGACGGGTAAGAAAAAATAGGTATGTTTCCAAATAGGAGTAATATCGTCCTATTTTGGAATAGAAACATAAGAAGTCCTATTTTTTATTTTTGCTATAATTTTACTCCTATTTAGGAAAATTTCTATTAAATACATGTGACTTTAAAAAATGTATTACTAGTGTTCTGTACTCAAATAATTATGGAAAAACATGTGGTTTTAAAACTAAATTTATGATACTAACTCTAATTCATAATTTTTCACGTCAAAGTATTACTAATGTTGTGCATTTGTTCATTGATTATCGCATTTTGTTTTATTTCAAATGTTTCTATTTATGAGTACATTATTTTGCACAATGAACAAATGCACAACATTAGTAATTGGAATGGATCATTGGGCATTGTGTAACTTTAATTGGCCTAATATCGGATCGACCCAATACCCCATAAAGAAGAAAGGGTCAAGAGTAGCGGTCCACAAGGTACGCCCGACGCTCATCCGCCATGTGCGGCGCTCATCTCCTCTATCTTGTGCCAATTAGCCCAGACAGTCAATTTGGGGGCCTCAGCGAGTCAGCGCAGACGCTTAGCAGGGCCCGAGCGGCATCCATGCCCTTGTGCTTGTTTGGTTCCAGGATTAGGAAGACTTCGGATATGATCGTCGAAGACGTTTGGCGGGAAAGTAAGATGTTGGTGGGAAACACATTAAATGCACCAGATATGCAAGATTTGATGGTTGGGAAGCTACCTCCTCATGATCTTTCACATCACCACTACCACCTATCGCATGATAGTTTAAATAGTATCATTTATTTCATAATGAGGGGGTTGGCAACTTGTATTCACTAGCAATAACCCCTATTCTCTATACTCATATCTCAGAAATAGACGTTCGGCTCGGCTAGTCGGTAGGGTGTGCTGTAATCGTTCACTATTGATTAATAAGAACTCGACCCACTCTCTCTCTCTCTCTTATCTGCCATATATTTGTGTCATTTCACTTATTTAATCCACCAAACATCCATCGTAACCCAAGGGAAGAAGTTGGGCCCTTGGAGATGGAGGAATTAACCTCAGTGGCATTGTACATTCATATTAATTTTTTAATGGTGTCGGGTAGTAATTGTCATTGTTTACGCCTTTGGTTCTATCAAATTTCAATTCTTCAATATATATACTTTATGATTTTGAAAAATGAAATGAAAAGTAAAAGAAATTTGAAAAGTTCAAATTTGGACAATGAAAGACTGGAAGGTTAAATCTGAAAAAAAAAAAATAGAAAACTGAATAAATAAGTAAATGGGCCCTGACGTTTTCTCCTAATTTTACCAAATTTTTATGGGCCTGATGAGCACAAGCCTCCTTGACAACGCACGGCCTCTACGTTGATACATTCGGGATGTTATATTTGCATCTCCATTGCAAATTTGCATTATTAGTCTTGTGGCATTTTATAATACGGTCTAGGTGTGAAAGCAAAAGGCTCCATATTGGAGTTTGAGTAAAACCCCTTGAGGGAAGCCTTTACATTATCTCAATTTATACAAGAGTCGAGGGAGTACAATAGGAAGGAAACAAATACAGGAGGATTTTAAGGGATATACAAATCAAGAAATTATTACAAATCAACTATATACGTTAATAGATCATACATAAATATGGTAGTCTTTTACACCCCCGTAGTCGCAGCAGGAGAGGAACGAATGCTGAGACTATCACGAAAACGGATAAACAACTGCCAAGGAAGGCCTTTGGTGAAGATGTCAACATACTGATACTCGGCAGGGATATGGAGAACTTGAATGTCGCCCAGGTGCACTCGTTCTCGAACAAAATGAATGTCAATCTCAACGTGTTTAGTTCGTTGATGTTGAACAGGATTACTAGATAGATATACAACACTGATGTTATCACAATAAACAATAGTAGCACGCCGAAGAGGAAGATGAAGATCGAGGAGGAGATTCTGAAGCCAACAAGACTCAGCAACTGCATTGGCAACTCCTCTATATTCAGCTTCAACACTGGATTGGGAGACAGTAGGCTGCCGTTTTTAGGACCAAGAGATGAGGTTGCCACCAAGAAATATACAGAACCCAGATGTGGATCGGCGAGAAGCAGGACAGCCGGCCCAATCAGCATCAGAGTATGCAGTTAGGCCAGAGATAGGGCCAGCAGAGATAAAAAGTCCATGATCAATTGTTCCTTGTAGGTATCGTAAAATCCGCTTAAGTGCTTGAAAGTGAACTTCTCGAGGATCATGCATAAATAAACACACCTGCTGTACAGCATAAGAGATATCTGGGCGTGTGAAAGTCAGGTACTGTAGCGCTCCAGTAAGACTGCGGTATAATGTGGGGTCAACTGGAGGGGACTGAGATGATCTGAGGCACTAAGTTTAGCAGATGTATCCACGGGTGTTATCACGGGTTTGCAGTTCGTCATATGAGCACGGGCAATTATATCTCGGGCGTAGAGAGATTGTGACAAAAACAAACCGGATGTAGAGCGAGTCACAGTAAGACCAAGAAAGTGATGTAGTGAGCCAAGATCAGTCATGGAGAATTCTCGCTTCATTAAAGTAATAAACCGATGGAGTAGTGCATCAGATGAGGCGGTCAGAAGAATATCATCCACATAGAGTAAGAGATATGCAGTGTCTGATCCAGAATGATACACAAAGAGAGAGGAATCACACTTACTGGCCCGAAAACCACAATTAGTAATGAAGGTAGCGAATCGTTGAAACCATGCACGAGGTGCTTGCTTAAGGCCATAAAGAGATTTGCGTAAAAGACATACATGATTCGGGCGAGCTGGGTCTGTAAAGCCAGGAGGCTGATGCATATAGACTGTTTCAGATAAGTCCCCATGAAGAAATGTGTTCTTAACATCAAATTGATGAATAGGCCATGCCCGAGATGTGGCAATGGTAAGAACAGTATGGATCGTGGCAGGTTTAACCACCGGGCTGAAAGTGTCAAAACAGTCAATGCCAACCTGTTGAGATTTGCCACTAGCCGTGCTTTATAACGCTCTAAGGATCCATCTGAGCGGAATTTATGCCGGAATAACCACATAGAGCGTATAACATGAGCACTGGGGGGATGGGGAACCAGATCCCAACTACGTGTTTTTAATAAGGCACTATACTCATCTTGCATGGCAGCATTCCAATTAGAGTTCTGAATGGCAGAAAGGTGAGAGCGGGGAAGAGGGGAGATGGAGGCAGAGGTTTGTACATGGAGGTCAAATATGGGTTTAGGTTTAAAAATACCATGGGAGGCACGAGTGATCATGGGGTGAGTGGGATGAAGAGGATGAGGAGGATGGGGAGGCAAGTGAGAGGTGGGAGGTGGAGTAGGGGATATGGAGAGATTGTCCTGAGGTTGTATGTGAATGGGTGGAGGAGTAGGGGTGGGTAGGGAGTTGGGTTGCGGATGTATGGGTTCCGGGTAGGTAAGATTATGAAGCAGAAGGGGGTTGGGCGATAGGAAGTCGTAAGATGAAGTGGGTGGGGATGGTAGATCCGCAAAAGGGAAAACTGACTCATCGAAAGTAACATGTCTAGATATAATGATTTTTCCTATAGTTAAATCTAGACAACGATACCCGCGATGTTGATGTGGAAACCCGAGAAAGACGCAACGAGTGGACCGAGGAGTTTGAGTAAAACCCCTTGAGGGAAGCCTTTACATTATCTCAATTTATACAAGAGTCGAGGGAGTACAAAAGGAAGGAAATAAATACAGGAGGATTTTAAGGGATATACAAATCAAGAAATTATTACAAATCAACTATATATGTTAATAGATCATACATAAATATGGTAGTCTTTTACTCCATTCATCCAATGATCCAAGTCATCCAACGTCCATAATATTCCATATAATGGAATGGATTTATTCCTAAATTTATTGGACACATGTGACACAAAATATGGGTGAAATCATTGAGAAAAGTAACAATATAATTAATTGTTATATACTCCGTATATCTTATTTTACAATAAAAACTGAAACAAGTGAAATGTAAAAATGAGGTTTTTCTTTAACTATGGTTAAAATATACGTAGTATCTTGGAGTCAAACTTGGAGTGAGGTTTTTCCTTAATAACGGACCCAATCACTACAATATACAATTGAACATAATCATAAGAATATACAGAACATAATCATAAGAATATAAAACCCTAACGTCGTTGATGATCAACGTCATTAACAGAGGCCAGAGATATTTCAAGGCAAGTCAATACTAAGATTGTTTTTAAATAAAATTTTATACATTTTTAAACACATAAATATGGAGTAGTTGGGACTTAGTAAATTGAAGCCCTTAGCTACACACTCGATTGTTAATCAAACTCCATGGTCTACATATGTTTTTAATTGTACTAAAAATGTCTGATCCAATCATCTCACCTGATTTGATCTAATCTGATAAATGTATGGCCTGTATGTATTTTATAATTGTCGAAGTTTGGTCTTATTTGATCTATTTAAGCCTGGATTAGTTTTCTCTGACCTTATCTATTCTGGTATGTTTCGTTAAATATTTTTATTTCAATTTTTCTGGTTAATAAAATATAAAATGAGTTCAAGTAAAATTTGGTTATTTGTGGAAGCAGCATTAGTTAAAAAATTGTGTTGTGTATTTTTTTAGCCTTATTAACTCTCTAAGTACAACTGTAGTTTATTTTTTAAGATTTATATATATGTGATGTTGGTCTCATATGAAAGATAATAAAAAATTATGGGTTTTGATTTTTACTGTAAAAATAAAAAAAGTTATAACAATATGAAAAAAGATGAGATTTTATTTTCTTGGACTTACTCTCTATCCACATCACTAGCTATCTCCCTTTTTGGAAAAGTGGCCGTTCAGGAGGGTCAATAGGTTGGCTAAAAGAAGACTACTCCCTTCCCATTTTTCTCCCTAAATAATCTCTCACTCACAATGATAATCTTTAAAATAAGGGAAATGGTCATGAATAGGAGTAAAACATAGCAAGAACGCAAAAATAAGAGTGACGAAGGTCCAGCCTCCTCCCGAGCCACCGCCAGGGGTTGAACGAGGTGCTGGGGTTCAAAACATTTATTTTGCTTGTTTAAATTTTCTCATGCTTTGTCCTCCTCCGATGAGATTTTATATTTTTGTCATTTGAATTCTCGTTACTGTATTTGTTGCTAGGTGTGTCAGTTTGTTTGGGATTTTAGCATTTCTTCATGTCATTAGCTATGTTTGGATCTTTGGAAACAGAGATGGCTGTGTGTAGCCCGGTACATGGTTAGCGATTCGTGTTGTTCTTTCAAGGGTGATCATCTCTAAGTCTCACCATAGGATTTACAGTTGTAGTTGTTGGTGTCTATTTGGTGTCGGTTTTGTTTTTCATCTCATTGATGTAATGATCCTGAAACTTATGATATGAATATAAGCTAGTTTCGTTCAAAAAAAGAGTAAACTTTTCAAATTCCCGAAATAGGACTTTTATTCCTATTTTCTACTACTCATTTAATTTCCTCTTTCTTCTTTGATTATCACCCGCATGCCGCACACTGCACACGACACCACACCCTCTTTTTCTCCCCCACTCCCCTCTCTCCACTCCTCTCCTCTCTTGCATGTTTTTTTTACAAATGTTATTTCCTTCTCATCTTTACACTAATTTCATTTTTTCCGTCAGATGATAATTTCCTTCTCATCTTACAAATGTTATTTCCTTCTCATCTTATTTTAAAGAAATATAGAATTGAAAGTTTCGTTAATGGTAACTTGGTCAAGTCAAGTCATTTTACTCCTATACGGGGAGTTATCCCATTAAACGAACTCCTATTTATGCATTCTAGCAATATTCTACTCCTATATAGGGAATTATCCCTTAAAATAATCATAGACATCATCCAATTAAACTTTAAATAAACTAATGGATGTGGATGCCCCAAGACCATTTGTAATATGGACTTCGTAGATATGAAAATAGTGTTTAGACTCCGTCAATATTGTTTTCCCTACATTCCAGCATCGTCTATAAAATACATTCAGCAAATTGTTTTACATATCACTTTAGTAAAATATTAATTAAATTAGTATAAGTAATATTTTCCTTTTAATTTCTTTCCAGAATAATTATGAAACAAAAAATACACATTTCAATGTAAGAAAATATAAATTTCATTAAAAATATATTAAGGTTTTTCGGGTAAAAAAATTGAACTTAGTTCAAGTAATTGTTATATATGTATCTCAAAAAATAAAATTGAACCGAGTTCTAGTAATTTGATATACATATATAAAATTTTTATATATGTTTCTCCAAAATTTATTTTTATATATGTATCTCGAAAAAGAAATAACTTTTCTCATTTTTAATAAAAAATAAAAAATGAGTTCATGTTATATTGGTCATTTGAAGGCTTTATGGATTTAAAATTGAAATAATTACATATGTATAACTAAAATAATATAAAATAAAGATTGTTGGTGCTCTCGTTGAGAGGTCAGAACTATCAAGTAAGAAACCCTCCCCCTCTACCAAATACGAAACACTCACCAAAAATGGGAAGAACCACTCGTGCCCAATCCAAAACCCTAGAGGAGAACCACGTAGCCCCCGGCGAAACTAACGGGGCTGAGGCCTCCAACAGGCTCTTGGTACCCGAGGGTGGTATCATCCTCGAGTTGGAACAGGCTACTGCTGACCTCCGTCAGCAGCTGCAGAAGAACGCCCCTGACGCCCGCATTGGCCTTGATAATCGAAGGAGGGATCGGAGTGAGAACCAAGTTCCCCCTCCGGCCCCGGCCATCGATCTTCAGGCAGCCTTTGCGGCCTTTGTTCAGAACATGGCTCTCAATTCCGGAGCCCTCATCTCTCAGGCTCCCCTTCAGCCCTACGCTGGAGGAAATGTTATTCAATTGCCACCACTCCCTCCTTTGTTCAACAACCCTCCCCCGGGGGTTGGCAATGCCGAGGGGGTCATAGCACAGGATACCGCCTCCCAGGAGGCCCAATCCAGGGACAAGCGCCCCATGATGAAGGAGAAACCCCGAACCTCTGCACTTGAGAGGCTTGGGGGAGTTCCCGGACGCCGAGGGGTCCAAGACCGCCTCGGCAAGCAAGAACTCAGCAGGCCCCAGGAGAGTGGTGCCTCCGCTTCGGGCAGTGGCGGAACCAGAACGAAAATGAAGGGGTGGCTAAAAGTAAGATAAAATGCAAAAATATAAATTGTTATTAAAGTTTACAGAATATAAAATTTATTAGAATAGTACATTACATTATAATTAAATCTTAGAAGAAAGCTGAAATGATGTTTTTCTCTACTACTTTCTTCGTTATCTCGTCTAGAAGGCCCAACGCCTCATGTTACATATTATAAGATAGACATGATCACATGACTAACCTAACAAGTTAAAAAGGTTTTCAATTTCAAATTCTTAAATACTTCATAGTTATAATCAATTAAAATTTGAAACAACTAAAGCAATGAAACTAATTAATCAAAAAATTGCACAATCAATTTAAACTTTATACGGTTATACTTTTTTTTTTTAATTTTAGCCTTTAGTCCAGTGACAGTCGTTACTTTATACGGTTATACCAATTCAAGCAATTAAACAAGAAAAAATTACATATTTATGACTAAAATAACGACTGTTTACAAAAATGTAATTAGTAACTATAGTAGTAATGAAATTATAGTAATTTATGTTCAACTTTTAAACCTGAGTTATTATGACACTACATTGTAGTAACTGAATGACCATATTTATGTAAATTATACTCCGTAAGTTTTACTCTAGTAATATTTGTGTAAAAAACTCATTAATAATCAATTACACTTTAGATCAATTAAACCAATTAATCAAATGTAAACCTTAAACCATTTATTCAATCCAATTTTAAAGTAAATAATTAATTAAACTAAAAAAGCAAATAAAGTAATTAATACGGATTACAATTTTAAAATTAATTGCCATAGTTACGGACTTATCCAAACGGCCAAACTATGCAACTGAGTTGGAGTTCCGCTTCGCTTTCTGAGTTGGACTTCGTGACGCAGGGGCAGACAAGAAGGGACTGGCGAGGGTGAGCCTGCGACGGCGATTCCGGAGTCTAACGGCTTGTCGGCGACTGGCGTGGCAAAGGAAGGCTTCTGGACTGGAACGACGAACGGGCACAGCCGCACAAGGAATTACGGAAAGACGGTCAAAGCGTATGTCATAGTTATGGTCACAACGACGTCGTTTTGTTTTCCCTGTGCACTAATCCAAACGACGTCGTTTGGCTCATTTAATTATTAAGAAAAAAACAGGTTGTCTGCCTGTCCGCTCCTTCCCCAAACTCTGGTTCGTAGCATCTCCCACGGGCGTCAGTCTCAACGAAGAAGATGAAGAGGGGCGGCAATCAGTATACCTATTGCTAGTACTAAAAAAATTCCGGCGAAGGGGTGGCGCCGGCACCGGCTCGCCCACCCCTGGTTCCGCCCCTGGCTTCGGGTGCCGAGGGCGTGCCTCCCCCCCGAAGCAAAGGCAAAGCTCTCCTCCATGCCGATGACGCCAGACACCAAATCACACAGGCGCAATCCTTCCGGGCCAACTCCCAAGGGGTTGCCCCGAAGGATCCCAAGGACGAAATCATTGAGGCCCTCCTCCGCCAACTCGAGGAGAATCGTCAGGCACCCCCGACGGCTTCCACAGCAAGGCCAGACCCAGAGTACGCTGACCTCCGGGCGCAAGTGGAGGAAATGAAGCGTAAGCTCGCCGAAGGCTCCGGCGAGCCCCTCATTCAGCTCCGCACTAGGACGCCTTTCACCCCAAGGGTGCTGGCGGCCAAAATCCCCCACAAATATCGCGGGCAACCCATCAAACCGTATGAGGGGAAGACAGATCCCCAAGAGCACTATAGCCGCTATCAAAATAGCATGATGATGATGGGGGCCTCGGATGAATACTTATGCCGTTGGTTCCTTTCCACCTTGGAGGGACCCGCGTATGAGTGGTTCAAGCGGTTGCCCGAAGGCAGCATTGATTCTTGGCAAGAACTTGCCCACCGCTTCCTTACGCAATTTGCTGGGAGGCATCGCTCAAAGAAGCACTTCTCCCACCTCCTAAACGTGAGACAACAGAAGGAGGAAACCCTTCGGAGTTTCCTGGAACGCTGGAGGCAGGCCTCCCTCGAGGTCGAAGGCGCTGATGACAGGACACTAATGGCCCTCTTCCACACCGTCCTCCGCAACGGTAACTTCTCCAGGAGTCTCATCACTGATCCCCCCCGCGATTATACCAAGGCCCTTCAGCGGGGGGATCGATACGCTGAAGCGGAAGAAATTGAGAAGGACCGCCGTAATACGGATCCTTCTCAGAAGAATGAAGGTAGGAATCGGCCCGGAGGGCCTTCCCCTCCGGCCAACCGGGAGGCCCAATATAATGATCGCTCCCGAGGTGGCCAAGCCAGACCCGGGGGCGGATACAAAAACAATCCGAAGGCATGGGCGCAACCCGTCCTCCTGGAGCACCCACGCACTCCCTTGACGCATCCCGTCAGCGTCATTCTTGATCATGCAGAAGAGCGAGGGCTCGTGGAGCGAGACTCCCGGACACCCCTCGAGATTTATGCCATCGGCCCTGATGAGCCCTATTGCCGCTTTCACCGTCACCATGGACATAAAACCGACGACTGCCATCAGCTGAAGAACGCGATTGAGAGGCTGATACAGGCGGGCCACTTATCTCAGTTTATCAGGGGCCCTCCTCCCCAGGGCCCCCTTCACCATCAAGGGCCTCCGCCGAAGGCCAACAAGTGGGTGAACCCCAACACCATCCCCTTGGGAAACCCACAGGGGAAGAAGCGAGAAATTGGGGGCCTCGATGATGAGGGAGAGGGCTCCCATCAACAATACAAGCGCCATATTCATATGATCAACGGCGGCAACACCGGAGGCGATTCAACAAGCCAAAGGAAGAAGTGGGCACAGTCCCTTTACATTGGGGAAGTCAATCACATGCCCCCAACTAAGAGACCAAGGGGGGAACCCATCTTCTTCACAGATGCGGACCTCCCCTCGGGTTCTCTGCCGCATAGGGATGCCCTCGTCATCCGCACTGAGATCAACGACGCCATCATCCACCGGACTTACGTCGACACGGGGAGTTCTGTCAATGTCATGTATCTCAGCACTTTCCAAGAGTTGGGACTCGACAGGGGGTCCCTTCGGCACATAAACACCCCCCTCTCCGGATTTACGGGGGATAGCGTAGACGCCGAAGGCGTCATCACCCTAGTAGTTGAGTTCGGCGACGGGTCCCATAGAGCCAAGCTCGAAGTGGAATTCGTCGTCGTCAACCTCGACTGCGCGCACAACATCATCCTCGGCCGGCCTGCCCTCGAGGACTTAGAAGCCGTCATCTCCATGAAACACCTTTGCCTCAAATTCCCCACACCCACCGGCATTGGCTATTCGAGGGGGAGCCAGAAACTCTCCAGGGCCTGCTACCTTCAGCTTACCAAGAAGGTTAGTAAAACTGAGTTTCGTGTTGACACCATCACCACCAAGGCCTTGGAGGAAGAAGAAGGCAGGCCGAGGGCTGAGCCTGCCGAGGAGACCGAAGACTTGATACTCGATCCGGCCAAGCCGGAGAGAGTCCTGAAGATTGGAGCCAAGCTCCCCGAAGACTTGAAGGCTGGCATCACCAAGGCCCTCCGCGCCTACTCCATTGTTTTTGCATGGGGGCCGGAGGATATGCCAGGAATTGACCGAAGGGTTATCACGCACCGCCTGGCGGTGGACCCTTCGGCCAAACCGATACAGCAGCGGAGGAGACCCCTCTCGGCCGAGAGAAGGGAGTTCGTGAAAAAGGAGGTATCTATGCTCCTCTCCATCAAACACATTAAGGAGGTGAAATACCCTTCTTGGTTGGCAAACGTAGTCCTCGCACAGAAGCCCCCTACCTTCCGTATGTGCGTGGACTACACGGATCTGAATAAGGCATGCCCCATGGACCCCTTCCCACTGCCAAACATTGATCAACTGATAGATGAGACCGCGGGATGTGAAATCATGTCATTCCTCGACGCATTCCGCGGTTATCATCAAATCTACATGCATGAGGAGGACGCTGAAAAAACTGCCTTCATGACACCAGAAGGCATCTTCTGCTATCTTGTGATGGCCTTCGGTCTAAAAAATTCAGGCGCCACCTACACACGCATGGTGGCTAGGGTTTTTCAAGCTGTCCTAGGACGCACCATGGAGGCTTACGTTGACGACATGATCGTCAAAAGCAAGAAGGCAGGCACTCACGCCGACGACCTCCGGGAAATCTTTGCCATCATGCAAAAATTCAATCTCCGGCTAAATCCGAAGAAGTGCACCTTCGGCGTACAAGGAGGGAAGTTCTTGGGCTACATGGTCAGCCGAAGGGGTATTGAGGCCAACCCCGAGAAAATTCAAGCCATCATCAACATGGAGCCCCCGCGCAACGTCAAAGAAGTTCAACGGTTGACGGGTCGCCTGGCAGCCCTCAACCGATTCCTCTCTAAGTCAGCCGAGAGGGCCCTCCCCTTCTTCCAAATCATGAGAAAGACAACGGGTTTCCAATGGACATCTGAATGTCAAGAGGCCTTCGACGAACTTAAGAAGTACCTCTCTTCTCCCCCAGTGCTCTCCAAACCGAAGGTGGGGGAGACTTTATACTTATATCTTGGTGTTAGCCCTTCGGCCATCAGCTCAGTGCTAATCCGAGAGAAGGACGGCGTCCAACACGCCATCTTCTACGTCAGTAAGACCCTCCGGGAAGCCGAACTCAGGTATTCTCCCGTCGAGAAGACGGTGCTAGCCATCGTTTGGACCATCAAGAAGCTTGGCCACTACTTTCAAGCTCATCCGGTCCAAGTGCTCACACATCAACCCCTCGGCGCCCTCATGAGGAGCCCCACAAGTTCCTCTCGAATGGTGAAATGGGCCATCTTCCTCAGTCAATACAACATAGGTATCCGTCCGAGGCCTGCCATTAAGGGCCAAGCCCTGGCAGACTTCGTAACGGAATGCACCGCAAGATCAGCAACAGACGAGGAGCCTTCGGCACCCCTCAATGAGTGGTGGACACTCTATACCGATGGCTCCTCGGCCACCAAAGCATGCGGAGGGGGAGTGGTTCTGATCACACCCGAAGGCTTCCGCGCCTATTATGCCATCCGCTTCTCCTTCAAAGTCTCCAACAACGAGGCCGAGTACGAAGCCCTCCTCTGTGGCCTTCGGCTGGCAGCAAATCTGAAGGCCAAGATGATCCACGTCAAGTGTGACTCCAAGCTTGTCGTGGGTCAAATTTCCGGGGAGTACGAAGCCAAGGAAGGGAGGATGAGGCAGTACAAAGAGGCGGCTAAGGAGTTGCTCAAAGTATTTGAGGCACATTCTCTTACCCAAATACCGAGGGCTCAAAACTCCGAGGCCGACATTCTATCCAAGCTCTCGGATGAATCCCCCGAACACCTCTTGAAGATTGCAAGAATTGAGGAACTTAGCCTCTCAAGCATACACGCGAGCCCCGTCATGAGCATTAACCTAAGGCCGGAGGATTGGACCTCCGACATCATCACCTTCATCACCACAGGGCAACTGCCCCAAGACGAAGCCCGCGCCAAGTTAGCAAAACTGAGGGCTCCCAGCTACACCCTCGAAAACGGGAGGCTTTACAAGAGATCTTACAACGGCACCCTCCTTCGGTGCCTTCATCAAGATGAGGCCGAAGTCGCCATGGAGGAAGTGCACAGTGGCATTTGCTCAGCTCACCAGGGACCCTTCTCCATGTCCCGAAGGCTCATAGTTCAGGGCTACTTCTGGCCCACGATGGCTAGAGATTGTGCTGATCTAGCCCGAAGGTGCACCGCTTGCCAGCACTTTCAGAAGGCCCCCGGCAGACCAGCGGTCAATTATGCCCCCATCAGTACCGCTATACCCTTCTCCAGATGGGGGATTGACTTAGTAGGCCCTCTGCCGAGGGGTACCTCCAACAACAGATATATCATTGTGGCCATTGACTACTTCACCAAATGGGTAGAGGCCGAGCCCCTTGCCAGCATCACTGAAGCCCGGTGCCGCCACTTTGTTCTCAAGAATATTCTCACAAGGTTTGGCGTCCCCCAACAAATCATCTCCGCCAACGGGACTCAATTCGAGGCAGCCCCCTTCTGTGCCCTCCTGGAGGCATGGGGCATCAAACACACCTTTTCATCCGTTGCCTACCCCCAAGGCAACGGGCAAGTAGAGAACGCCAACCGAACCCTACTTGAAGGGTTGAAGAAGAAGCTGGAAGCCGAAGGGGGAGGTTGGGTAGAAGAACTGCACAACATCTTATGGGCCTACCGTACCACCCCTCGGCGTGCAACAGGTGAAACACCCTTCTCCCTATGCTATGGCTTCGAAGCTAAAGCTCCCACAGAAGTGACCCTTCCCACCCGAAGGGTGGAACAATATGAGCCCGAGGTCAACGACGCCAACATGGCCCTCGACCTTCATCTCATCTCAGAGCGCCGAGAGCAAGCTTTCCTCAGGGCCGAAAACTATAGGAGACAAGTCAAAGGCTACATCGACGCCAAGGTCCGCTCCCGGGAATTTCAGGTGGGTGACTACGTCCTCCGACGAAGGGAGGCCAGCCTACCCACCGAAGGCGGCAAGATGGCGCCTAAGTTTGAGGGCCCCTACATTGTCTCAGCCATCATCAAACCGGGGACATACAAGTTAAAACGTCCTAATGGGACAGAGATTCCTAGACATTGGAATGTGCACCACCTAGTAAAGTTTTATCAATGAGCGGCCAAGCCCTCATCCCCAACGAGTGTAAATGATCAATGGCCCAAGGCCCCATCTGTTTTTGAAGGATAATCAAAAGGCCAAGCCTTCACCACCTACATATTGTACAAGAGGCCCAAGGCCCCCTCATCTCTTCACCATAAAAGGCCCAAGGCCACTCCCTCTTATGAGGGGGAACAACAATTTAGGTACCAAGTACCAAGTGTATGGGTCACCCCCATCACTCTTTGAAAACACCAAGTGTTTTCTCACTAAGCCGTACCCCACGAGGACGCAATCATGCATACACTATGCATACTTATACATACTTAATCCTTCCAAAAAAAAAAAAAAAAACGGGGTGTGCAACACCCCTCGGCTCCGGCTGGTACCAAGTGCCCCCGGCTATTTGTGTTCCACACGCAAGTAAAAACCCTTCCCAGGAACGCTTTCCGCGCCATCCCCAAAGGGGAGGCAGGCAACGGACCATGTCCCGGGCCCAGGATTCGATTTCCACAAACGAAACGCTCCCCGCGCTATCCCCCAAGGGGAAGTAGGCAACAGACCATGTCTCGGGCTGAGGGGACGACTTTCAAAACCGAGGCGCTTTCCGTGCTATCTCCCAAGGGGAAGCAGGCAACAGACGATGTCTCGGGCCGAAGAAACGACCCTCAAACCCTTCGGGATATCGGAAGGTCATTCCCGAAGGGGGAGCCAACGGTTCGTTCCGTTGCCTCCCATATAGGCCAAGCCTTTCCTAGAAACCAAGTTTCTAGATGCCTCTCCTACACCATCTAAAAAAAAAAAATGTGTAGGGGGGAAGGAACTCCCCGGATACTATTCTCCCCGGAGGCTCAACACTTCGGATATATATTCCCGAAGGCTCCTGCAAAGGCACAAGAAAATCCCTCAACAACAAGTCATCTGACTACATAGCCGAAGGCTTCACTACATGAAACCTTGGAGTACAAGAATTCCCCCGGGGGCCCAAGATGGAGGTTCACTAGCAAAACTTCACCTAAATTTGGCTAAGTCCGAGATTCGGCTAAATCAAAGTCAACAATGTTCTACGCCGAGGGCTTCACGACGAAGGCAGAATATTACCAAACTCACTCAATGACGACAATTTGGTGCCCTTCGGAGAAGACTCACTAGTGAAAAAATGACTTTTTATATGGGGTGAAAAAGACATATAATAACGGTTCATACCCCATATAGTATCCGGAGATATAGAAAGTCGACACTTTTAGTGTCGGCTAAATAACCCATACGGAAAGACTGACTTGTAATATCGGCTGCTATAGTTCAACCGTTATAGAAAGTCCATCTTTTAAACAAAAAAAAAAATTGCTTTTCATTTGCGTTACATATACTAATTTATAAAAAGATACTGGATGTTTCTTTTTTCCAAAACAGGCATATTACTACCTTTGATCCCAAATCCCAATGCATATAAAATCTATAAAAAAATGCAAACACTTTATTAAAATCTAGAAACATTTGAATTAAATATATATTATAATTACAATTACAATTTTTTTTGTATATAGAACCATACTACTCAAACAAAAGACTAATTACAAAGACTGGCTACACTTTTAGTACGACACATAACTTCAACTTCTTACTGCCCTTCAATACCTCAAGCTACATTAAAATCGGCACTTGAGTACTTCAAGCTTCACTGCACTTTAGCACCTTATTTGTCACATAGAATAAATTCAGATTCCACACACAAATCAATTTTATTTCCTTGAAAGACCATCCTGAAGAGCTCTGCAATGCAAAGATAAGGAATACGAAATTGATTTATCAGAAAAACCATTTGCTAGAAGCTATCCGCTATATTACAGAACCTTGATGGTTTAAAGTTTCAAACTCAAATATGCCAATTGAAACATAAAACAAGCGTATTAAGGTAACAATGATAAATACTAAAAGAAACAGGAGGCTTTCCAGTTAAATGAAGCATGAATAAACACTCTAAGTCTACTACGTAGTACTATATTACCAAACATAGCATTTCGTGGAATAACATGAAAGCGTGTTTGGTAGTGAAACTGCAATTCCAACGGTGCACTAGTAGGCACTAGTAGGCCTCATGAACCATCATAATATAATGATAAGCACTTGCAGTATAAGATACTACTTCTGATTTTCTGCTATTGAATTATGAAAAGGGCAAACAAATGTAATCTGATTACAACTTATGTAGATAAAGAAAACTAATTACCTTATTCTTCAGTTGGCACACTTCTCTTTTGACTCCAGGGTTGGGCCAAATCTAGTACCAACTCCTACAAACTTCATCTTACAGTACCTCCTACAAACATATGCAAATACACATACAAGTATAAGAAAACCCACATGATAAAAGTAACAAATTATATAAATGAAATGAAATATTAAATAAGTGGGACATTCATAACAGTTAGCCATTATACTACATGAGACAACAAAAAGTGATAGTATAAGACACACACATATATATATATATGTATGTATATATATATATACTGCATACTAAAACAAAAACCACATAGAAAGTAATGCTAATAATCATAATAATAATGATAGCACTATAGCAGCTCTACATACACAGAATACTAGTAACAAGTACACACGAGAGATAATTGAGGAAGTTATAATCAAGTAGTACTGGGTATAAATATTCTTTAAAATGCAGCTAGTCAATTGGGCCTTGGCTGCCAAAGATTGTAAAGAGTAATATTCTTGAAGTTTTCATTCTCATTCTTAAATATTTTTCGCTAACGTCACTAAAAATGATGTCTAAGAAATTCTTTGACATGACTCATACGAGAAGTCGAGAACAACCATTTTTACTTACAAAAATAGAAAAAAATATGGATATATGAAGAAAACTGAGTAAGATTGAATAAATTTCCATGTAGTTTAGGAATTCCCTCACTCCAATCTTCCTCATTTAGTGAAACCCAGACCATTATAGTGTCTAGTAATTTTCAAGCATTTTAGGAGTTTCCTCAATTTCACACAAGATAGACTTCAAGAAATAATTATAAAACAAAAATAAAAAAGAGCAAGACAAAATACAAGTCAATACAGTAGAAGAAAAAGTATGCCTTTAAGAAGTATTTACCAAGCAAAATGAAGTTCAAATGTTCAATGTTCTGCAATTGTATGCCTTATGAATATGAGTACATAATTCTAGAATTGTACTGCTCATAGACTATTTTCATGTGAAACAGGAGGATATTTCATACTTGAATCCAGAAGAAAAAATGATAAAAATGGCCCAGTTGCTGCTAGTATTTCGAAATCAGCCAAAAAGAAGATATTTTGTGACCAGGCGGTCATTTTTGGGGCAAAACTCTTAGATCATGATGTATTAGTTGATACTCTTAGATCATTTGATTAGCAAAACTCTTAGTCAATGATATTGCTAAGAAACATCCATTCAAAATCTTAGTCAATGATATTGCTAAGAAACATCCATTCAAAATCTCACTCAGAAATTTCCACAAACATTATAGACATGTGCAAAGTAAAACATAATTAAGCAAAGGTTATCATCTTTTATCTGGAATTGAATGAAATAAACAACCTCTAGATCGATAAAATCTTTCAACAATTGAAGAAAGTATTCGTGTATAATGTAAATAGAACAAAATGAGAAATTACCTACGGTGGAAGAGAGATGATTATAGTCTCTCTTCGCAGCCGGTTAATGCAGAGCAGGAGAAGTCTCCTGAAAGGGTGGGTCGTCAAGTGCTAACGAAAAGAAAGGATGCTTCGTCTTCGTCTCTTAATTCAAAGAAGCAGCGGCGGTGCTTCGTCTTCGTTTCTTAAATGAGAGCAGCAGCGGCGATGCTTCTTCTTCATCTCTTAATTGAGAGCAGCGGTGGCCATGCTTCTTCTTCGTCTCTTAATTGAGAGCAGTGGCGGCGGTACTTCGTATTCGCCTCTTAAATGAGAGCAGCAGCGGCTATGCTTCTTCGTCTCTTAATTGAGAGCAGCGGCGGCGGTGATTCGTTTTCATCTCTTGATTGAGAGAAGAAGCAGCGGCGGTGCTTCGTCCTCGTGTCGTAATTGAGAGCGGTGGCGGCGGTGCTTGCTAGTCGCTTTGCCCTACTCGTTGGATGTTATCGCTGTTGGTTTTAACTTTTATCTTAGGATTGATCTTTTCATAAAGGTTCAAAACGAGTTGACATAGAAAAGGATTTTTTTAAAATATAAAAGAGACCCCATTTCAAACTTTAGTTTGCGAAAATTATATAAATGACCCCGTTTCTATTAACTATGTCCGTTATTTCTGAAACCGTTATAGATAATACTTTAAATTTATAATTCTTACCCGCTCAACTTACTCGAAACTTTCAGTATTTATAAATATGACCCCGCACCTGCATATTATAACAGTTCCGAATGAACCCATATTAAAAGCTAGTTATAAAATGTGTTTTTTGCACTAGTGACTCATCAACCGAAGGGTCAATCTCTTGGAAACAAATCTCAGAATTTCACTAAGTCCACAATCTTGAACCCCCCGGCGAACAACCATGGACCTTACTCAACCTACTGATAGCCGGAGGCATACTCAACCTACTCAACAACAAACTAAGCCTACATTGCTGAGGGCTTCTGGTGAATTAGCTTGAAAGATTTCCTAAGTCAACAACTACAAGCCCCTCGGCTATCCTACTCTTAATCCGGAGGCTCTCGACAAAGTCTTAGAAAATTTTCTAAGTCCCAAGAGTATTGGCACCCGAAAAATACCCCTACATCCTAAAGGCGGATCTAATGGTTCACCGAAGGAGGCTTCTGATGATCTCACATTCCATTCATTGCAGCCGAAGGCTTACCTAAACTTTGGTGATGACCCCAGCCAGGAGTTACGCTAGTGAACCGAGGGCCTGGGATGCAACTTGTTTTTACTTAGAATTTTTTTTTTTCTAAGTCCACAACTAAGGGCCCCCCCCCCACCCCCGGCTATCCTGCAAGACAGCCGAGGGCTTTGCTTAGTTTCACTTAGAAAGATTTTCTAAGTCTACCAACTCTTGGCCCTCTGACAAACATGTGGAAGGAAGAGAACAAGCATTTAGGTACAAAGCAGAAGGGTACATTACTGAGAGATTGCAATGGAATTACACTTAGAAAATTTTCTATGTCCACAATTGCGACCCTCCGGCGATCCTACTCTACAGCCGGGAGCTTGTGGCAATGTTTCACTTAGAAGAATTTTCTGTCCCCACCGACACGCCCCCGGTAAATCTACAATACACATTCATACGCAGGAAGTAAAAAACGGGGGAATCCATTCAATTCATGAAGCCCGTAGGCAAAACATTCATTCATTGCAAAAGGAGGTTTACTTGTTTACAATCATGGCCGAAGCCGAGGCCTATAAACTATTACAAGGTTTATGCACACGCAGATAACTAAGTCTGGGCCCCCTCAGCTGCATCCTCCTTCATCTTTGAGGTAGCGTCATCCTCAACTTCATCTTCATCTTCAAGACCGCATTCCCTCATCAACTCGGAATCTGCGAGCTGGCGCCTCTCTTCACCCTCCGGAAGGGGGATTCGAACATCAGGTTGCCGGGGAGGAAGGCCGTAGGCCGAAGGGTCAAACTTGCTAGGATCAATACCAAAGTGGCCGGCCAGCTTCCTATAAATCAGGCGTTGGGTGAAGAATTCACCCCCATCGAAATAATTTTTGCCCTTCAGGGCCATCCATCCAGATCCGGGGCCTGCCACCCAGCCCTCGACGCCTTGTTCTATGACCGAGGCCACCCACTCCTTGCGGTCCTCGGACTTCCATCCCTCAGCAACGAAGGAAGCAATGCCGTCTTCCCTAGCCTTGGCCACGGCCTCAGCCTTGGCCTTCTCAGCTTCCTCGGCTGCTTGCTTTGCGGCCTCGGCAGCGGCTTTCTCCGCTTCAGCCTTCCCCTCGGCACGGGCCTCCACCTTAGCGGCCTCCAGCTTATTCCCCGCCTGCCTCAGGGCCTCCTCTAGCTCAGCCATCTTTCTGATGGCCTCGGTATTCTTTGCGACGAGCCTTTTAAGGGCCTCGTCGTCTTCCGCCTTCCGGAGGCGAATTTGCTCCATCCTCCGGACATACTCTCCAAAGGCCAGGCTAGCCTGTGAACAAAAATAAGGGGGGAGGCTCAAGGTCAAACTATGCGAACAAGAGATATGTGAAAGTAAAGCAAAGGCTTAGCAAGGGGAAGGGACTTACAGTGACCGAGGCCTCAAGTGCTCTTCGTTCGAGGGCTTCATCTTCAAACTTGCCGAGGGTCGAGCGGTCTAAGGGGGGAGTGGCGCCCTCCAGATATTCCCTTGGGTCGAGGGTTCCATGGACGATAGCAGTCCCCTTCTTAAAGGAGAACTGCACCGTCTCCTGCGGCCAAGCCCCCTCGTCAAGATCCACTAGATGAGAGGAGGAGGGCTCTTCAAGGATCACCAGGGGGGCACCCTTAACTTCATCGGCCCCCCTCAACTTCTTAGTTACCGGAGGCTTGGAGCCCTTCCCGGCATTCTTTCTCTTAAGCTCCCCATTTTGGGAGCCCCCGGCACCAGCACCGGCATCAGCAGAAGGAACCTCCTTAGTGGACTCCTTATCTTCCGGAGTCTTAGAAGCCCCAGCCTTCTTCAAGACTTCATCGACGAGGGGTTGGTTCGCCGAGGGCCCCTCCTCCTTCTTCCTCTTCGGCACCTTGGCCAGTTTTTTGGACAACCGAGCGAAGGCTTGCACGTCCATAATATCACCTGCAAAAGACAAGGAAAGGTTAGAGTCAAAACAAATCAAAGGAAGAAAGTTCTAAGTACAAGGCTGCAAGAGCCTTCGGCAACAACCTCCGGAGCTCTGGTACCCTCGGTCAATCGGGGGGTATTTCTCCGCATCCTCCCCGGCAAGGCGGAATCGCCGGAAGCCTAGCAGATATAATTCCTCCGGCAGGGTAGCCTCCTTGATGGTGATCACTTTATCTGAGCCCGTGGGCTTCTCAATGAGCTTCTTGCCGGCCTTCTGCAGGGCCGCGCTGCCTACCTTCGGGTGCCTCTTGAAATAGTTATTGAGGCCCCCCGAGAACGGGCTCTCGGCCACCCGAATGTAGCAAAACTTCTCCTTCCACTCCTTATGGGAAGAGGGCGTCTCTGAAAAAAGCTTCCAGGCCGGGACCTGCTGCAGATTGGCGTACCCTCCAGCGTGAGAATGGCCTCCCCGGCAGAGGTTGAAGGAGAGAAAGAATTGCTCCAATGTGGCGGTCACCCCCCGGCTGCGGCAAAGGGCCAGGAACCCCGCCAGATAGTAGTGGCTGTTCGGCGTGAGTTGGCAGGGGGCTAACTTCACGAACCGCAGGTACTCAACGACGAAGGGGTGGAGGGGGAATCTGAGCCCTAGCTCCACCAACAGCATGTGTACCGAGAAACACCCCTCAGGAGGATGAGATAGCAGGTCATTGGGTCCCGGTTCCACGACCTGTGCCGACGGCCCTACAAGCACCTGGAGGGCTTGATATTCGGCTCCCGAAGCCGAAGTCTTCACCTCGAGGGCGGCAGTATCCAAGTACGAGTGCCCCTCGGGTATCCCAACAGGCCGCCCGGCGTCGACGGCTGCCTGCTTCTTCTTTGGGGCAGCCTTTAGTTTCCTCTTCTTCCCAGGAGCAACCCTCAGGGGCTCCGGGTTCAGCGGCCGAGAACTGCTCGCTTCACCAGCACCGCGGGAGGGCAACACGGCAACCGTCACCTCCTGCCGCTCCTTCTCCTCTTCTTCCTCGGCCACTTGAAGCGCGAGGGCCATCTCTTCGTCCTCAGCCACCTGCTCGAACTCCTCGGCCTCAAGCTCGATCCGAAGGCTGCTCTGCACCTCCTGGGCTACAGCTAAATCATTTCCTTCCGATGGCTGCCCGCTGGAGGACTCCACATCCGAAAGACTCTCGGATTGTATCGGGACCTCCTCCGATATGTTTTGTGAATCACTCTCGGATGACATAATTAGAGGGAATTGAAACTATCGAGATGAGAGGGCTACTAAGGAGTGCTAACCGAGGGTTCCTAAAAGCTCTGAACACTAGATCTAAGGATGGGATAGCAAAATATGCTGAGAAAGCGATGAATGGATGAAGAACTGACCTTAAGAATCACGTTGGTCGAGGGCTGGAGTTTCTCTCTCTAGAAAATTCAGCAGAGCTTCGCTAGAGTTTTTGAACGCACAAGAAGAAATGAACTCGGCTCTGGGGTATTTATAGGCAACTGGGCCTCAAGAACTGGGCCTCGATTCGAAAGCCCATCATTACGGGCCGCCGGTTCAGCCAATAGGTGGATACCGCCCACCTTCAACCAACGGCAGCCGGCCACGTCGACCCCTCTTGCAACGGCTCTATTTCAACGGCTACATATCGGCAACACTGGCGTGCCCTCGGATGGTAGCCTCCGGCTACCGCTTCCGCAGCCTTCAGACAACGAACTCCACCAAACGTCTTCAAGCCCGCGGCGTATCAATGTCATCACCCCTCGGGAACTTATCAACACATCATGACTCCTTCAGCCCGAACTCGCCTTCGGCCTAAAGGAGTGGGGGACTAGGATACACCCCTCGGGCATCACAACAGAACAAAATACAAAATTTCCTCAAGCGGAAATCTACAAGTGACGCATATAGCCTCCGGTCGAATATCAGAATAAAAACCCTTCAATATACCCTTTGGCAGAGGCAGAATATCACAAGTTTTCCCCGAGTCACTTGCGGAAATGAAGCAGCCCTCATCACAACACATGCAGGCAATACACCTATGCTTTCCCCAGAAAACCCTCGACATGTGAGGGACTGAGGAAAGCCTTCAGCCGTCATACAGGTGTCATACCTCCCTCAGAAAACCCTCGACATGTGGGGGACTGAGGGAAGCCTTCGGCAATCAGCAGAAGGCAAGTTCTCAAGCAAAGGCGCCCAACCAAATGATGAAGCCACCAGAAGAATCAACGCATCTACTCCCTTTCCCTCAAGAACCTCTCGGCAAAAGGAGTGAGGGACTCCTGATGGAGTATATGGCCCAGGAACCCCCGGCCCATAGACTCCTACTTCTCCTACACAAGTCCATTGAGCCCAGGGAACAACTCAGGCCCAAATACCACGGCCCAAGCCTCAGGGTGACCCAGAATACACATTGGGGTGCCTTCGACCTCCTTGGCCGAAGGCTCCAAAACTCACAGAATAGCCTTCTCTGGCATAAGAAGCTACTGGGAGAAAACGGCGAAAAACATGAGCCTTCGGCATTATCAAGCCCTCGGCATCGGAGAAGCCCTCGGCTGAACCAAGCCTTCGGCCACACAAGGTCCTCGGCTACACAGGAGTCCTTGGTCACGTGGAGCCCTCGGCTACACAAGGAGCCTTCGGCCAAACATGCTCAAACATCGAAGATTCCTTTTGGAGACAACCAACCACCGCATTTAAAACCACGTCACATCCGCCAACCGCATTCAATGCGGTGAACGTACCACTGCCGGTGCCACCAGGCTGATGTGACCCCTCGGCCGTTGGATTACTGACACGTGTACTCTCATCGCATTTATTGCTGCTATAAATAGCAGCCCATTTCTCCTTGTAATCGACACCTACATCTCAACTCCACATTTCGAGTTCATTTAATAAATCGACTCTCTCTCCTCCTATTTGCTCTGACTTCTCTCTAGTTATTCCCGCAATAACCCCCCGGATAAGATACCCCCCGGGTAGAATATCCGTCAGTGACTAATGACTAGAGTAGTAATGATATCATAGTAACTTGTGTGAAATTTTAAACTTAAGTTACCATGACATTACATTGTAGTAACTATTAATCATATTTATATAAATAAGTTTTATTTTAATAATATATTTGAAAAAACTCGTTCAAAATTTGCGCTTCATGTTTTTTGGGCTCAAGAAGACTCCAACAATTAATCCATCATATTATGTTTACACTTTTTATATGTAAAGTTGGCGTCATATAAAATATCATAAACATTTATGGATGTGAATATGTTTTTTAAAGAATTTGGAGAACGAAAAAGTTTTAGAAGTTTAAAGAATTTTGATATATTATGATATAAGCATGACGTGAGCATGACATCACCCGCATCAAACAGCAAACCAACATAATAGCCCTCCCTTCCTTTTTTTTCTTTTTTCCTTTTTCCACTCTTGTCAACCCACCATCTACATTTAGGAGTTTGAAAATTCCAAATTTAGCTTTTTGGACTCATAATACCTCCCGTTACAATGATCTAAAGAGGTTTTGGTCCTTTTGGACAAAGAGTGTGATGGAAGAACCTGTTGATTACTTCTTTATGATGCTTTTCAATAAGATTAATTATAAACTAAAATGAATTTTATTTCCGGAAAAATTAAAATGAATTTTATTGAGTAATATTATTTTGAGAGTATTCGAGTGATATTTTTAAAAAATCTTTTAATTTTTTTAATTAAGAGGTTTTACAAAAAATCTATGGTGGTTATACAAAAATTAAATTATATCGTCAGTTGTGATCTTTCTCAAGATGATCTCCAAATCTAGGGAGGGGCTATGCAATTTCAACTCTGGACGAGAGGTGAAGATCTTTTCCATAGGAGATCTGCACCTAGGACGTGGGATTGTCAGTTCAAAGAGCCCGAATGTTTCCAACAAGAATAATTAAAAAAAAAGTACTTTCTACATGCTTCGAATAGTTTTTAATGTTCTGATTTCAGTTCAAGTTCGCCCATAATATAATGTCGAATTATTCTACTGCCCAATTAGATCGTTATATACTCTGTAATTTTGTTGTTATTGCATGTCCTATGCAAAAGTTTCACTGTTTCAGTCTTAAATAAGTACTCCGTATATATATCAAGTTGTAAGTTTCTTCGATTAGAAATTACTTCAAATAGGACTAAAACTATGACAAAAACTCAAAATAGGACTTGCTATGTTTTTATTCCAAAATAGGACCATAGTGGTCCTATTGGAAACATACCCATTTCTTCCTTCCATTCTTACCCCTCCTTTAAATATTAGTAAAAGATAGCTAAAAGTCATAATTAAATGTTTAATTCATAATAAATCCGAAAAAATTTCAATAATTCGTAGAAAAATAATAAAAAAATTAATAAACTTTTTATAAAATAAAAATAAGGAAAAAAATTTTAATTTTTTTTTGAAAATTAATAAAAAATAGTAAAACTCCATAAAAAAAATTAAAAAAAATATGGATACCTTTCCCACCGCCTGTACTACCTCCCTGAACCACCACCTCCGATCGGTGTAAAAAGTGCCACTTTTTTTTAAATTCCACAAAAATGGCATATTTCTGGCATTTTCATTTTCATTCTGCCAACTTGAATCCTTTTGACTTTTGCCAAAAATATGGCATTCATAGTTTTTTTGGCATTTTTTTACCACGGTGACAGGAGTTGGTGGTACCGCCTCCCTGCACCACCACCTCCGACCGTTAAAAAAAATGTCATATTTCCTACAAACTTCCATTTTTTTCGGAAAATGCCAAAAATATGGCATATTTCTCTTTGACAATGCCAACATTTTTTTCTACCATCTTAAATCATTCTGAATTATGCCAAAAATATGGAATTCATAATAAATTTGGCATTTTTCCCCAAATGACTAGAGGTGGTGGTGCTGGGGCGGCAGAGGCGGCGGTGACAAAAAAAATTTGATTTTTTTTATTTTTTTTAATTTTTTTTATTTTTGTTTTTTTTTTAATTTATTATTATTCAAAATATTTTTATTAATTTTTTGGTATATTTTACGAATTTTTATTATTTTTTATTATTTTATTATGAATTAAAACATTCCAATAGGTATAAGGGTATATTTGTCCAAGACACACATAATTAGTCCTATGGAAACATAGTTTATTTTTTTTGTCCTATTTGTGCAAAGTGAATGACTTTTAGTCCTATTTTGATAATTAACTCTTATTCGATCTATTGACATATTTGAACCGGTTTAATTTGATAACATTTGAGAGCTCATTGATAATATTTGAGAGCTCGTTTGATAACCTATATTTTGAGTTTGTCATCACTCAATGTTTTGTTAAATATATAACTTTTGATTTCACACGTTAAATATAATTGAGTTATTATTAAAATAAAATTGGAGATACTTTTTGCGCTAATTAAATTGACTGGATATATTTTAAATATGTAGTATATATACTAGGTATATATAAAAATTAATATATATTGTTTCCATAAGTCAGCCGATTCAACCAATTCAGTCATTGTAGTCAAAACTTCATCAATTTCAGTACATTCGTCAGCCGATTCAACCAATTTTCAGTACTATATATCAAATGAGCTTTAAATTGTCTGAATCGGTTATATTTGCTAAAATTAGTGAAATTATGTTTGGAACGCATAAACAAATTGAATCTACTAATTTATGAAAATTATGTTGAAAATATACATTTTAATAAAATAAAGAAAAAATTATATAAAATTTTGCTAAAATAATTATGTTCATCAAATTCAACCATTCATCCAGAAAATTGACTCCAATGTTACTCATTACTTACTTTGATTATTATTCAATTAAAAAAAAATCAAAATAAAAAAAAAATATATAAAATTTTGCTAAAATAATTATGTTCATCAAATACAACATTCAAGCCTTAGTCCCAAAAGTTAAATATTTGATTAAAAAAAGTAAGGTTGATGACATAAAGATATTGGTTAACAAATGGACGGTTTGTTTGGTAGTACGAATTATTTTTCTTATTGTACTATATTAATATTGAACCGACTTCCATATTTTAGAATTATTAAAAGAAAATATCCTAAGTGAAGTTGCAGCCCATACTTTAGCTGCACCTTTGATGAACATTAAATATTTATTTGATTTATTTGATAATTAAGAACTGTTTCATCAATTATAACATTAAACTATTAGGATAATATTTTTTGAAGTTGTCCTAATATTTTTATTATATTCACTCATTAATTGATTAATTGGTGGTACCTATAGTTTGTCTTTACTATACACATACCTCAACCACACCTTTTTACATACCTCAACCACACTTTTTACTTTATTATTTGTATGCCCATCACCCAAAGATTTATCAATTATTTTTGGGAGATATTTTTCTTGAGAGGTTTCCACAAATAGGAACCAAACATTCGTAGTAGCATTTTTCTAAAAATAGGATGTAATGTTTAAAATTTTGTAAATAGAAATTATTATATATGATTGAACACACATGCGCACACATACACGCGCGCGCACACACACATATAGTTCGGAGCAATGCGACTAGCAAACCATTGACCGACGTTGTTGCTAAAGTTCTGTGCCGCTGTCGGAGTTTGCCGCCCGCCATCACCATCTTATCCTGCTATCAATGGGTTGACCTTGGTTAAACAAGGAAACTAGAGGGAAATTATTTATATAGAGCTCAAAGTAATGCGGTTAGCAGACCGTTGACCGTCGTTGCCGCTAAAGTTCTGTGCCGCTGCCAGAGTTTGCCTGCACCACGAGATTATGACGCTATCAATGGATTGACCTTGGTTAAGAAAAGATACTAAAGGGTAATTACTTATACTCGTTCTATGTAATTATTATTATATTATATTATTAGGTGTAACAATATAATGTTTAGTCTTGTTTAAAGAAAAATAAATTAATAATATATATTCCATTTTTGAAAGATGAATATGGATGTTTTTACTTGGACTGTAATTTGTCCCAGACCAGACAAGACCAGACCAGACTTGGATAGTTATAAAAATACAAAAAACTCAGATCATATCATACCAGACCAGACCAGCAAATTCAGTCCAAGTAAAAACATCTTATTCGTGTTTTAGTATTTGAGCAATTTTCTCATTATCTTTTTTTTTGTTGACATACATGAATATGAACAAGTGTAACGTGTCTGTACAAGCAAAAATTATATCCATGTACACCTTGATTGAAACCCTAGTCTATGTTCTGCATTGGGCCCATCAATCTTTTCATTTTTTTAGGTAAAAAGGTCTTGTCTGAACTGGATGTTTCCGATATGGTGTGGGATGCAACCCATATACAGATGGATCCATTGTTTTCGTTCAATAATTTATCACAGAATGTTTTGAATCTTTAATCTATAGATAGCTCTGTTCAAGTTGTCAAAGTGAGTACTCCTCTGTCCCTAATAAGTTTGCTAAGTTTGACCGGCACAAAGATTAATAAAGTAAAAATTGTGTGGTTGAGGTTTGTGCAGAGGAGAGAGAATTAACTGTAACCACAAATTTTTTACTTAAAATGGAAAGTGGCAAAGTTAATGGGACATCCAAAAAAGGAAAGTTGGCAAAGTTATAAGGTACGGGAGAGTATTAAGGAGTACTAGATTTGCCGCCCTATTAAATACTCCGTACGAAGTATTTTTATTACATAAAAAAACAGTGTTTCAAATGGTTGCCTGTATTTTAGAAAACTACGGAGTATATTCAATTTTCAACAAGACAACAACTACTGGTACAGTGGTACTTCGTATTAGTATTCCCTCCATCCTAAAAAACTTCTCAATTTTACTTGACACCTTTATTACAAAAATGAGAATAAAATGAAAATATATAATTGTCACACAAAACTTTTCAAAAAGAGAAATGAGGAGAATTTTTTGGAACATCCCAAAATGGTAAGTAGAAAGAATATTATGAGACGGAAGGAGTATTATTTAAGATTCAGTTTGGTTACACTGAATCGGTTCATTTTGTTGGAAAAATATATATTTAAAAGATACTACGTAATTAATTAATAAAATCAAACATAAAATATATGAAAAATAATACTACCTAATATGGTCATTTATAGTAACTTCAGCTAATTCAGCTAAAAAGTAACTTCAATCATACTTATTTTGATCATTACATAACTTACTGCGTGAAATCAAAATATAACTTACCAATTGTTATCATTGCAGCACACTTAAGAACTTTTGCATAAGAATATACTATATTTTGCGGCAAACATTCCCTCTCAATTAGCACTTGCATAAATTAGGAAAATCAGACAATGATTCCATAAATCATAGCTGGGACAGATCCCCTTAAGAAAATGGGGCATTTTTGATTGGGTCATTGTTAGTACACAAATTATACAATGCTTATGTACACAGAGTCACAATCAATTGACAGACAATTACCGATTTTTTAAATAAATTCCATGTATACACAGACAATAGAGCTATGTACTATTTTGTGTACAAATGTAATTTTCCTTTCCAATTACTAGAACTGAAAATCTGAAATTGGACCATGTCCACTGTCCCACCTCTTAGCTTTTTTGTTGAATATTTGTAAATTAACTACATTAAGGTAAATACGAGTAATGATTCTTTATACAACTCATACCAGTTGTAACACATAAACCCAAAAAGGTGACAACAAGCAGCCACCCAAACGGGGCCTTAGCTGAGCTCCTCATTTAATGGTTCCGTGTGACATGAGGGCCCCTTGAATTTCATGAGTATGACCTTTAATGATTCATCATTAGGCAGATAATAACAAAGATTAGCCATCTACCTTATAAGCATACTATATATAGCCTTTACATTTAAGAGAAGATGTACTTATTTTTCCTTTATATCACACTTGTACAACAATCACTAGACATTTCCAAGATCTAAGGAGGCACTACCCTTTGGTAATGAACCTCTTTAATACTCACTAACAGAAACAATTATTATTAGAAGAAGATAATAACTATGATCAAGCATAATAGTAATCAAATCATATACACACTTAATAAGATGTGTGTGTATCCTTCAGCCTTTTCTTGTGTGAAAAGAATGAACATAAGGTGATGCTTGAGAAACCATTTTTGTAGTATTGCCCAGTTGGCCACTAGACTTTGTGCTGAAAGAAGTGTTCCTTCCTTGTTTATTATTATAATGCTTTCTTGTTGGTTGTGATGACCTTGGGATGAACACTCCTGTGCCTTTGCTGCTGCTAATAATTTCTCTTCTGCAGATTTGCTCTTGAAGATACACAGATGGGGATGGTAGTCTTACTGGGTAATGTGCCCTTGGAAATGTCTGAAACTGGAGCATTTTTAACAAAACATTAAACATATTTTTCCTATAAATATATTTATGAATGTTTACTCTGCATATTATTATGGAAAATGCAAACCTGGAAAGAATAGGAAGGGCATGCAGCAAAGACTGGTTCTACATCACAATCGTCTTCCATTATCAGCAAGGATATTTGCTTGCTTATGTCTGCAAAAAACAGGTCATCGTCTAGCTCAACTGATACTTCCATTTCTTCAACCTCAAATTAAACACAGGTTCTAAGAGTTTATTGATTGTTTGGAAACAAAAACAGTAATAGTAAGAATAAGGAATTGTTTGATTTTCTATTCGCTTCTTTTTCTCTAGTGCCATGGGGATGAAATTTAAAGGGATATAAATAGAGAAAAGAAAAAGAGAGGATGAGGTAGTGAGTTAGAGAGGGAGGGGTGAGATTAGGTAGGGGGAAAGTGCATGTGGGAAGGTGGGACCTAATGGCAGTTAAGGCCAATCTGGCTAAAAGTCCCTACAAGAATCAAGAAGCTGTGTTATAATGTTATCCAGTAGGAATATTTTAAGAAGATAGAAGAACCAGAACAAGAACAAGAACAGCAGGAGCAATAGCCCACACCCAGATATCCAATCCAGATCTGCTGTAACATGCATGCTTGGTTGTAATTTGTTTAGGCCTCATTTCTTATCCTTTTACATATTTCTCTCCAGGCAATAAGGTATGGCTCAAAAATCAATCTCCACATTATCTTATAACATAAGAGTTTTTTCCACTTTTACTCCTCTAAGGTATGACACTACCACAACAATAATTAGATAAATAAAAATGAAAAAAAAAAATCAAAGAAAAGTACTCAAAGATTTATTCATCACAACAGTTATAAGTGAACAAATTGAAAGACTTGGTGCCAACAATGCCATTGCCACTATAATAATAGGGCTAAAAACGATAAAGAAATACAAAAGCTGCAAAGAACTAAAATATTTGATTCTTTAATAATTAGTTAATTAGTACATGCCTTGGTACACCCTGCCTTTTAACTAACCAAGTTTATGGCACATAATATGGCTGCACCCTGATTCTTTGGTACAATGAATTCAATGACATACAGCTCGGGGTAATGACTAATGAGATCATATGCAATGAATCAGAGTAGAAGAACCCACAAAACTACATCCTTCCGAGTTCAACTCCTCCATCTTCATCATACTAAGGAAACAATCATTATTTGCTGCTTCAAAGTTCTTTAGAAAACCGAGCTCTATTCTTCTGGAAAACCTTCATATATCTGAAAGGTGCATTTATCTATTTATTACTAACAGGGTTGATTAGAGAATCAGATACTAAATTGAAATAAAGAGAAAAAAACGATTACCCTGCAGTTCTGTGGCTTTGGGCTATATCCATTGCTGAAAATTTGTTAAATAAATCATCAGATGAAGCAGCCTCTGCAATTGCTTTTGCCAAGTTGCTGTCATTGCAGGAATCGTAGTAGCACCCCCTGACCTTAGAATCTACCACCAGGTCCCTCCAAACAGAACCACTATTGATCAAGGTCCAGCTATTCCCCAAGACCCATAGACAATATCTACATAAATAACATAATGCCAAATACAGGAAGCACTGTAAGACCCATTATATTTTGATGTAGGACTATCTAACTCATAAATAACATAGAATATTAACAATGTGCAACATACCTTGCTCGAGTTAGAGCAACATTGGTGCGCTGAAAGTTGGACAAGAAGCCAACTGATCCACTCCCATTGGACCGCACAGTGGAGATGATGATAACATCTTCTTCTCCCCCTTGAAAGCCATCAACCGATCTCACGTTAACAGAGAACTGACTGTCAATGTCTGTGCTGTACTTCTTCCCAAGTTTTTGCTGGATGGCAAACACCTGCGCCTTGTACGGTGATATGCACCCTACGCGAACTCTTTGTTTTGAAAGCAAGCATTCTACCATCACCAATGAACCAGAAAACTACCTTGTTTTTAAGACAAGAAACGACAATTGAAAATGGCATTCATATTAAAAAGGAAGAGTAAAAAACCTCTGTGGAGCATAGCAACAATCTCAGCTACTGCAAAAACTTCAGCCTTGTTTTTACTGCTACAGCTGTTGTCACGATCTTCACTTCCTCCTCTTATGTCAATGAAAGAAAAGGGTCCAAACATCTCTCCTTGAAGAAACCGTTTCTCATATCCTTCCTTTGTTACATTAGGACCATTCATCACCTTTTTCTCATAAAACTGCTTGTTTGGGAATAAACTAATAGAGGGATGCATTCGGTATTGAACATTGAGGAGATGTTTTGTGTGTCCTAATTTAACGAGCCTCTCAAACAAGCTCCTGCCGAATGCAGCCTTCTCACAAATCTTACTCTGAACCATAGCTGGCAGTTGCTTCTCATCTCCAATTAGTATAGCCTGTTGCAGACCATATAGCTGCAAGGGGATAGTGGACTCACATTCCTTAAGCTGAGCTGCTTCATCAACTAGCAACAGTTCTATTGGTCCCATCCATTCTGTGTGCAATGTGTATGAGCTTGAGGCAGTACAGAATATCAAAGTTGCATGTTTCAGAATAAATTCCCGAATTTTATGTGTTTCAGAGTCTTCAGACAAATCATCTGGTAGAGTAATGCAGGTACGAAGAGATTCTAGCAGCGCAATACATTCTGGTTTTGTTTTCTGCAAATAATCATATTCATCCTTCCACTTGAAAATACAAGAAGAAGAAGCTTCATTCCCCTTAAGGCCTTCACTAAGTCCTCCATGGCTCTCTGCAGACATCAACAATCCTCCAAGAGTTTGAAGGGAACCAAGTGCCCCTGACAACTTCTTTAGTGCTTCCAAAGAGATGTATGAAGTGGGCAAATGAGTGCAAAAGGTCTCCACACAACACTGAAATCGCTCAGTCAAGGATTTATACCTTTTCATAAAGAATTCCTCAAAGGTACAAACCTTTACCCCCTGCTTGGTCTTAGCTACATTGTCATAACAAATTCCTGAAGCTTTTTTCTTGCAAGAAAAAGGTTCGTCTCTTGCCTTTTTCTTCTTGCCTTTCTTCACCATCTGAACAATAAACTTTTTCAAACCCTTGTTTGTATTTGTTTTCTTCAAGTCCTTGTTTTTCATCTCTCCAGTTTCTTTTTCCTCCAACTGGGGCTCCTCATCATCATCATTACTACCCCCTTGTTTCAAGTGCTCTGTATAGGTCACTTCAGGTTTTTGCAGCAATTTGATCATCTCAATCAGAACAGATTGCCACCGATGACGTAACACCCATTTCTTAATCGCAGCAACACGATAAGACAGAAACACATCCCACAGGTCCTCGTGATCTTCGATCTTCATCCTCTCCCCATTACCAAACACGACGATGTCTCCCAAACCATAACTATCACATTCGAGACCAGCTTCCCTTACTAGTTCCATTAGCCGCTTTGCAACTCCTAAAACAGCAATGTTTGTTGGGGCACAAGTCAAAGTTGTGCATTTCATATTGTAGAGGACAGATAATAAGGATGCAACCGTCTTGGTTTTCCCAGTCCCAGGTGGACCCCATATTAGCTTCACTGACTTTCGGTGCTTGCATTGCCTGGCTTTTACACATCTCAATATAGCTTCTTCCTGAGAACTGTCCAACCCGAATAACTTCACAGCAGTCTTAGCTTTCAATGTTAAAGTATCATCATCATCATCATCAATACCATTACCAAAGCAAAGAGAACAATTTCCTTCATCCTGATCAACATGTTTTCACAACACTCATTTATTAGAGATTGGGCGAGTTTGGGAGTTAGGTATTGGAGGGTTTTGGACGGTCAGTGTATATATCTTTACATGTATTTGAGGTTCTACAAAAAATGGAGGAATAGCATAATTCATTATAAAACAAAATTTTGAATCAACTTTTTTCTTTAGAAAATAGTGCATTTAACCTTCCCCTCCAAAACCCTCCATCCAAACAGACCAGTAGAGTTTCGATCATAAGGAGATTGAGCTTTAGGTGTTGCAACTTGCAACAACAAGCTACAAACCAGAAAACAACAATATAGAAATAGCCTAGCTTAGTAGGATAAGATAGAAATAACTTGCATTTGGAGGACGGCTACTGTGCAGAACTGTCCTAATAATCTGGAAGTTTGGGAGCATCACCTTCGGAGTCCTCCCCTCCCCCTTCAGAGACATCCATATCCGAATGTTTGTTGTCAGATTAGTGAGATAAACAATAAAAAGAGTATTTCCCTTTTCCCTATCCTCAGCTAACCTTTCGAGGAAGCTAAGGGGCTTGGATGGCAGGATGGGGAACAAATCAGTTTCTTCTTCCTCATCCTCTTCTTCCTCCTGTCCTTGAACTACAGCTAAGAAATAAGGTATCTTTGGTCTGTTAAGATCCTCAATGCGATTCGGCCTGATATCAGAGAAAGCGATTAGGTCTCCGGATTGTGGTTTATACGGCAATATCCACTTACCATGATCCTTAACTCTCTTCAACAGAATCGTGATCGAAGATTTCGGGTCTTTCGGCTGATCAAGATCCTTGCTTGGCAATGGCACTAGCAGCTCTTCGACCTCACAAGCGGGAGCATTCCGGAGTGAGTTGGTCAGGCTTGAGTACAGATCAGCATGCGTTTCTTCCACAAGAGGATCCACGAACAACTTCATGTATTCATTTGTGCGCAGAAAGGTTTCTGGAATTTCTTTCACCTGAAAAAATATACTCAGTTAGTCAGTATGAATTCCTTGTACACGGGAAAATGTAACGGCAACAGAATTGACCCGCGCAGGCGCGCGCAATATAATACTCCGTGTCTCCGTATACGCAAGCAAAATGTTTTTTGTGCAAAGCCATTAACGCATTTTGTCTATATCAAAGTTGTATGTTCACACAACTATTGTGAAGAGAGTGAGTCTGACTCTTAAAACTGTTTCTGCTCTTTCAAGAAACAGAAGCAAAAGTTATAGTGTTTGGGTGAAAGTGCATTAGTGATTATGGTGCTCTAATTTACACTTCTAGAATTAGTTTTTTAGAAGTTGGGGGACCAACTTCTTAAAATTCTGATTCTATTTCTATTTTTTTTAAAAAGCAGAAGCAAAAGCAGTTCCAAACATCTCCATAGATGTTATTTGTATACAAGATCAAACTAGATTAAGAAGTTGTTCTTTTCTGAGTGTTTTTTATCTGAATTTTTAAGATTTGATCTGATCTAAATTTTCATGATCTAATCTGATCTAAATTTTTCTGATCTGATCTGAAATGAATCTCTCTTATATGATCTGAATCTTATGATCTAATATGAATCTTATGATCTAATCTGAATCTTTCTAATCTGATATGATCTGAATCTTTATGATCCGATCTAATCTCAATAAAATAAGAATACACAATAAGTGATAAGAATAAGACTGAATACCAAAAACTGGAGTGTCCCCTTTGTTGACCAGATTGATCAAGATTCGGGATGAATTGTTCAAAGTGATGGGTGGGCAAACTGAAATGATCAATAGACTTTATTCTTTTTGTGATAATGGAAAGATCAACGCTGGTAAGGTGTATGACATCTTAAGAACCAAAGCTCATAGCAAACCTTGGATAAATATGATTCGGAAGAAATATATCCCTCCTAAATTATGTTCTCGTTTATTGTATGGCTTGGGTTAGGAAATAGGTTGCCGACTTGTGACAACCTGATGTACATGGATATAGAGAGAAGGTGTTGTTTCTGCAAATTACAGATAGATTGAGTGGAACATCTCTTCTTTAAGTGTCCATTCACTAAAGATGTGTGGCAAAGAGTTGGAATTTGGCTGAGATTCAAAAGCAATACTACCACTTTACTCAGCACGGTTAAAATGTGCATCAAGCTTTATGGAGGTGCAAGGATCATGAGTAAGGCAGTCCGATTATCTCTTTGTTGTACTGTTTATACTGTGTGGAAGGCTAGAAACGAGACTATTTTTGCACACAAAGAGGTTAGTGTGGAGAGTGTATACTTGTAGATCAAAATTTTGGTGTACAAGGTGCTTTTCAAGCTATATCCTGTTTCTCTTATTGATTTTTGAAGATGTTGCACTATGCTATATCTTGGTTAAATAAGTTTGAATGATTTATTTAAGTGTGATATGCATTAATGCACCTAGTGATCTTTGTACTTCTGATTTAACGTGTTTATGATGAAAATAGTTAAGCAGCAGGGGTATGCCCCTGACGATGATGTAATAAATTGTTATCTCAGTTAATATATTTTTACTATTCTTCAAAAAGAATAAGACGAATAGAACAACGTAACTTCTAATTTGAACTAGATTTAAAAAAAAATAAACCAGACAAACCACACTTTGACAACTGTGTAAAATACACAATAACTATACATCTATCTAACCAAACTTAAATTGATCAAATCATATCAAAAAAATTCAGTCCAAGTAAAAACATACTACTAAACGGTACCTTTTTTAGAAAAGCGTTTATCCAAAATAAACATGCTTCAATAAAGCATATTGACTTATTGAGTATAGTACTGTAATAGTATAAAAACTACGTAGTACATTTTACAAAGTCTAGGTACACCTACATAATATTTTTAACTATGTGAAAAATCTGTACCAATTGATTTGAAACAATTTCTGAACTAAGAAAAATATATAAGGGTGAAATATATAACATGGAGTATTTATTTTCTAAATTAGGAAAAACTACTTCTTCATTGAAATTTACGAAAAATAATATCGGTTCTGATTTATTGTGTTAATTACATAGAGTACAAAAAAAATAGATCAAAATAAGATATCAAATAGTTCAGAAGTTAAAGTGTTACGACTAATGAAAATGGAGAAATATATATCTTCGTGACTATATATGAAATGACGGATCTACTAAAAAAAATTCAAAACTCTATAATTGTATCTTTGTATTTATTTGTATTTTTTGAAAACATCTTTGTCTTTATTTTTTTGATGAATAAATACTTCTCCATAAAGAAAACCCATATAGCTAAAAAGTTAGGGTCTTAGGGAGGATACATAAGAAGTACGTAGTACGGAGTATCTTTTTACTAAGAACTTTAAGTTTCTACTTTCTCAAAATCATGTTTCTTAATTTTTCTACATTACCAAATTTATTACGAAGTATTGAGGATTTGTCATTGAATACCATTTTTCAAAGGTATATAATTGAAGGCAAACACTTTTCATATACTGACATACCCCTACTCATCTTTTCCATTGATATGTTATATATATGTATAAATGTATGTGTGTTATACTCCGTATCAATGTTGGTTTAAATAGGAATTAAACATGTTTAGCACATTGTATATGTTATTAGCCTAAGCCTATTTGAATTATCGGCAATGTTTTAACTTGTTCATAAATTAATCGATGTGGGGTTTTACTTTTAAAATTTATTGGATTTTTTTAATGAAATTTTTTATTTGAATTAGTCCTACTAAATAACTAAATACAGAGTAAAATTTATTAATCCAGTGTTCATGTGAGCATTATCAGATTGATTATAAACATAGTGTGATAGGCATGACATGTAAGGAGTGCATTCAACTATATCACCTAATTTCATTATAAAGCTTAAGTTTTGAAAACATACCGATTAATTACATCGATAGTATATAAGCTCTTTTACTAAGATTAAGCAAATCTATTTATATATAATGTTTAGAATTATATATGGATATTATATTTTGTTATTATAAAGTATTTCGTTTCTAAGTTTAAGTTGTGGATTTTTTTTACTTATGTTTGAAATTTAAGCATGTTTTTCAACAAGATCAGTATAATAACACTATGATATGCATACTAATAATGAGATTTTGAGTGGAACACAAACCTTTTCTCTATATAAATTTCTATTCATGACGTCTTCTAAGGACCAAGAAAACACAGCGTTAATCAAGCCTTCTCCCTGGACTCTCTTTTCTTCTCTGCTCATATTTGCAATACACCAAATGAATATCTTCAATGAATCAATAGTTTCTTCTTTTTACCAGATGAATCTCTTTTGAGTTTTGATCATAGCTCAGCACCAAATATTTGCACGAAGATATAGAGTCCCGGAAGAGAGTCCCTTCAGTTTCCACTGTGTTTCTTTCTGGGAAACAGGGATATTCTTCTCCATTAAGAAAGGGAAAACAAAAGTACATGGCAAATTCCGTATTAAAAAAACATCTGTTGTGTGGTAATTAACGAGTTATATTCAAGTAGACATTTGATAATTCCAATAAAAAGAATCTTTATATATATAAAGATCCTATGGTGGGATTTCAGGTGGGATCTATTTGGAGCCAAAACATGTGAAAAATTGTTGTCTCAATTAAATATCTATCTTAATACTTCATCAATGCACTTTCAGTTACGAAAACATGCATAATACTAGCTAATTCCTATTTTAACTTCAATAATACGTAGTATTTGCTAAAGTAGTAGTTGGGTAATACTAAAACTAATTGAGTACTCCGTATAATAATAATTAGTGGAATACTTTTTTTGAAGATTTTTTTTTTGAGAGGATTTTTTTTTGAGAGGTTTTTTTTAAGATTTAAAAAATGTTTTCAAATGTTTTTGTTTAAAAAAACACTTTTTGAAATTATTTTGGAAAAAGTGATTAGTAGTAAAAGTTAGTAGCACTTGAGAGAAAAAATGTTTTCGAAGAGTAAAAGGTGGCAGTGTTTGGTAAAATATGCGCTTTTTGTGTAGTAGTAAAAGTAAAGAGCAGTTTTAAGCCAAAAGTCGAGAAACGTTTATTTAAGTAGAAGTCATTCGGAAACACTAATTTTAGCCTTTTAAGCCAAAAGTCGACAATCGCTTTTTTAAGTATATGCAAACACTCTCTTAGGGGTTAGTCAATTAGCCGGATAGAAATGTTTTTATTTGAATTTTTAATATTTCATATGATCTTATTTTTTTGAGTTGATCAGAAACTTTTTTTATATCTAATTTGAATCTTTTTTATTTGATCTGAATCAATCTCACTCAGATCTAAATATTGCTAATGTAATTAAATGTTTATTATTGATGTGGTTATTTTTGTTATTATCATCACTATTATTGTGATTAAATTTATAACTATAATTATAGTTATAACTATAACTATACATCTAAATCTTTCTCATGTGAACTTAATTTTTCCGATTTCATCTAACTTGAATTGTCCCTTATTTGATCTGGTCTGAATAAAATAAAAATAAACATTAAGCAATAAGAATAAGGTAAAGTAATTAAAATACCTCAAACTTTAAAAGGAGTGTGAATTAAGCACCCCAAACTTGCATATATAATTTAAATACCCCAACTTTTATGTAAAAAGTTCTTTTAGCACCAGTCATGTATTATTTCTTTCAAAATTGTTAATTTTTTGTGTAAGTTTCACAATTTAAAATATTTTAGCATTCTAAAAAATACAATTAACATTCTCAACTTTCATTGCAAAATAAATAATAATGCCCCCACTAGAGTGAACAATTGCAACATTTTTAATTTGTTATTTTAAATTATGCAATTAACACCATAAATAACATTTTTGAAAGGAATAATATAGGATCGGACCATATTGCCTAAATAAATTTTACATAAAATTTGGGGTATTTAAATTACATATGAAAGTTTGGAGTGTTTATCTCACGCTTCTTTAGAGTTTAGGTATTTTGATTATTTTTCTCATAAAAATATGACGAACACAACAACTTCTCAGTGACAGTTAGTAACTACAAATTAGAAAAGTCACGTTCATAAATTAAAAATCATAAAACTTACACTTACTCTGTCTCATGAAACTTTGCTAACATTCGTTATTTTTGTTATCTCAAAAACATATAATCCCTTTGTCTCAGAAAAAATTATACGAAATATGAGAAAAAACTAAAATGGTTGATAAGTTTGATAAACCGTAAACATATATGGAGCACCAAAAGGTTCCTAGATTTCCCGTGCAACGCACGGGTTTATCGTCTAGTAGATGTAGTTTAACAAAAGTACTTGTAATTGTTATTGATAAGAGGAATTGAGGAAATCTTGTACTAAGTAATATACTACGACACTTAGTTCATTTTAAATCTGGTTTGGAGCGTGTTTGGTAATCATGTTTTTTCGCCTCATCATCGAGCTTATCAGACAACTTTTTCAGCAAACACGTAACTTTTGATTTCGCGGGAAAAAGTAAGATTGGAATTACTTTTCTGACTGTATTGGCTGATCATTATGTCTATTTGTTCATATAATTTTTTCATTATTTTGTTAATAAAAATATTTTAAATATAATTTTTTCATAAATTAGCAGAATGGTCCAATCCGGCCACTTTAGCCAGAACTTCATAAATTTAAGCAGGATAAGTTGATTCAGTCAATTTCAGTGTTACCAAACAGTCTCTTAATCTAGTTTCTAATTGAAACTAGTAAAAGTGAAAATCTTATTTTATTTTATGATGATAAATTAATGATAGTTTTCTATGATTTACAATACTTTAACTAGTACTCCGTATTAATTATCAAAATATATATTTCTAAGATATATACACTTGAAATTATGTACATCGCAAGAATTGAAATTTTAACAGAGAATTGAAAATGGTAGAATAGAGCCCGTTTGGTAATACTAAATGACTGTATTTGCTGAAATGATGAAATTATGATTGAAGTTATGAATTTTAAAGCTGTTCTAGACAAAATGTTTAAAATTAGAAGCTGGTAAAGTTTAAAAAATGTTATTGAAAAAGTAAAAATGGGCAATGTCTAATTATATACGGAGTATATAATATTTTCTATATATAATATTGTGTCAAACCATTTAAAGTATCTCACCCACCTTTTAAGTGATTTTAAGAATAAATTTTGTTTAAAACACACATTTATGCTCTTTTAAATCAAAAGTAGAAAAGTAATTTTTGAAGTTTTTGTAAGAACTCCCTAATGTACTGACTATCCGTCGGTTCGGTTTTGGTTTTAGAAAAGGTGAACAGTAAACTGAATCGCACCACTTGAATCGATTTGTGTTCGATTAATTTTGGTCGATTTTTGTTGATTTCCATTGGTTTTACCACATTTTAATCAGTTTTTGCCGGTCTATTTTAAACCCAATAGATCAAACCGTAAACCGAACAGCTCTTTGAGAGAGTTTCAGAGGCCGTTTGCTAACACTATTTTTCGGTTGATCAGGCTTATCAGCCAACTTTTTCACCAAACACGTAACTTTTGCTTTTATGCGCTGAATTGTGTAGTAAACAGAAAAGGTAAGGTTGAACTAGCCGTATTGGCTGAATTTACTGTAGATGACCATTTTAGTTATTTTACATATAATTTTTTCTTTATTTTACTAATAAAATATATTTTGAAAATATTTTTTCCTTAAATTAGCAAAATTAGTTACTTCAACCAGATTTCAAATATTTTTGATAGCTCGGTTTCGATCAATTTGTCATGTTTTTTTGTTCACCCCTGCTCTTTGTATGCAGTTATCCAACTGTTCGCAGTTACATTCACTTTTCTGCTCAACTTTAGGTTTCCTCCTTCGAAACAAAAATGCCGCCATTAATCTCTCTGCAACTCCGACGGCAGCTTCTTCACCACATCTCTTCTCCGTCTCCTCTCAACCCCCATTGCACATCTACACACCCCCATAGATTACCGTTCACACATTCTAACTCCTTCACAACCCAAACCGCAGATTCGATTGCTCAATCTCTTTCCAGCAATTCAGACCCTCTGAATATTACCCAAAGACTCAAGCTTCACTTCTCTCACATCAAACCCACCCCGCTGTTAATCACCCAAACTCTGAATATCTCCCCGGATGCCGGCCATTCTGTTTTAGGGTTTAACGATTGGGTTATCTCCCACCCCGATTTCAAACACTCGGATGAAACGCTCTCGCGCTTCGTCCATTATTTCGGTCGAAGAAAAGATTTCAAAACTGCTCATGATTTGCTGGTTAGTGGTAACATATATGTCGCCGGCCCTAAAACTCTCCACTCCTCCATTGATAGGCTGGTTCATGCTGGTAGGCCCACTAAAGCTCTGGGTTTTTTCGAGAGAATGGAGAAGGAGTATGGGTTCAAAAGAGACCAGGAGTCGCTGAGATTGGTTGTGCAGAAGTTGTGCGAAAATGGGTATGCTAGCTACGCGGAGAAAATGGTGAAAGACTCGGCCAATGAGATATTCCCTGACGAAGCAATATGTGATCTGTTAATCAATGGTTGGTGTGTTGATGGAAAGATCGATGAAGCCAGAAGATTGGCTGGGGAAATGTACAGGGGGGCTTTGAGATTAGCACAATGGCCTATAATGCAATGCTTGATTGTGTTTGTAAGCTTTGTAGGAAAAAAGATCCATTCCGGCTTTAGTTTGAAGCTGAAAAGGTGTTGCTCGATATGGAAACTCATGGGGTCCCAAGGAATGTGGAGACTTTTAATGTGTTGATGAATAATCTTTGCAAGATTAGGAAAACAGAGGAAGCACTTGGTCTGTTTCATATGATGGGGCAATGGGGGTGCAATCCTGATTCAGAGAGTCATTTGATTTTAATCCGAAGCTTGTATCAGGCAGCTCGAGTCGAGGAAGGGGATGAGATGATGGATAGGATGAAGTCTGCTGGGTTTGGTGAAAAGCTTGATAAGAAGGAATATTTTGGCCTTTTGAAGATATTGTGTGGGATTGAGAGGGTTGACCATGCTATGACTGTTTTTGAGAAGATGAAAGCCGCAGGTGATGGGCGTAAGCCCGGGGTAAAGACTTATGATTTGTTAATGAGGAAATGGTGTGCTCATAATCGCCTTTCTAGAGCCAATGCTCTTTACAATGAAGCCTTGATAAATGGGGTCCCCGTGGAATCTAAGTCGTCTTTTATGGTAGATCCAAGATATGCAAAGAAAACCGAAGTTGTGAAGGAGAAGAAGAGGGAGGGTTTGCCTAAGAAAATGGCCAGGAAGGGCAGACGTCTTAAGCAAATTCGACTGAGTTTTGTAAAGAAGAGTCAGGGGCCGAGACGCTTCGCCTAAACTTGCCTTACTGAGATTTTAAGTGGAATGACACTTCCCATTGGTGGTAAGAAATGTTGTGTTTTGTAAAAGATCTAGTGAAGTAGTGATGCTCCGGAAATATGGCTTACCAAATGGGCACTAGGTCTATAGCCCTTAAATGTGCCTATACATTGCAATGTTTTTATTTTTTAAGCATATGAGATTGCAGTTTTTTTAAAGTATAATCTCTCTCTAAATAGTCTATATCTTTAGTTTGTATCAATAAACTGGCAGAGAGATGCTGGAAAGTGATCAAACTGGAAGACTTTTGAAGTTGTTTGCACTCAAAAAAAGTGAATAATTTTGATATGTTTGAAGAAAAGGAAGCCTTATGTTTTGAGTTAAAATTATCCAAAAACTTTTGATAATTTGGAATGGGTCATTTTGATCTTGGCACATACATTCTTGTTTATTATAAGGCCTAATTTATCATATAGGAGAATGATGATGATCTGTTGATAGGGACATGGACAGCTAATTTTAATAAGAATAATAGAGTATTATTAAATAGAGTGTTATTGTATAAATAAATGTTTTGGGCCAAGTAATTCATGAAATATGGGCCAGCCCTTAGGAAGAGAATTGATATAAAAGGGGGAAAGGAGGGAGGAAGAAGGCAGGCAGAACTTGGGATTGGACTGGGACTTGGGAGAGACGAGGCACTCTAGAATTTGCTCTCACTTGTACGTTCTGTTCAATTTCAACAATTTCAGTTTTAGTATTCCACAATTCATCGCCAGATTTCCGTGTACCTAACATTGGTATCAGAGAATTCGTTCCTGTAGCCTATCAACGTCGATATACGCAGAGCGATGGAAGGAAGATTGGAGAAATTGGAGAGCGAGTTGGCGAGGCGGACTGCAAACATGGAGCGCGAGTTGGCGAGGTGCTCCGCAGACATGGAGCGCGAAAGTGAGGAGGCCAAACGCAAGTGCAATGAGATACGCGAGTTGATTATGAAGAAGCTTGATCGCCACTCTCGCGGTCGATCAAAAATCTCCAAAACAAGTGCGCGGAATGGTAGTTGCGACTCCAGGTCATCTGTTTCTTCTCAGTCTTCTCAATCGGGAACTCGTTCTTCGCGGAAGACAACTGCTACCAGTTCGTCATCTTCACCTCGAACAGAGTTCTCCAGTTCGCTATCTCTAGCGGCTAGTCACCAGTCATCATCGCGAACAGATCTTTCTCGTTCGCAGGTTTCATCTCATATGTCCGCTTCTCACAGTGCGCAAGTTGAGTCAGCGTCGATCCCTCAGCCGTGTGTGAATCAGCAACAACTTCCCTGCAAAGGTGCGTTCATCGATGGTAATGAGGGAGGTGACGAGAAAACTTCTGTGGGAACTCAATCCTCTACTGCCTGGGCATATGAGTCTGACAAAATTGCTGGTTCTGAATTGGAGAACCAAGTGGTTTCTGACTTAAAATTGCTGATGACAAAATATGAGTCTGTTAACCTGCAGCAACCTTTCTCTGATGATAGAAGTGCTCCTCAATTTGGAGAAAATGCAGAGAAGTTCACTAAAGGCTATAATGAAAATGAGGAGAAATTGTCAGTGGTCGCTGGACCTGAAATTGGTGCAACTGCAGTTCCTGTTTCTCTTGGATGCCCCACTTCTGATGCTTCTGAAGGTTATATGGAATTCTTCAACTCGGTTTGTGGTAGAGTTCTGCCAGTCACTTCTCAAAATGTTAGTAATCTTAAAGCTTCACAAGGGCCTGGTCAAAATCTTTACCACAGTGTTGAGAATAGGCTACAGCCAAACACAGAGGGTGCAGATGTGCAAAATATGAGGCTGATTGGAGGTTGTTTGAACTGGTCTCTGCCAGACTATTCGGAAGGCCACAAACCTGTTATTCTGTTGTGTTGTTCGGCTAATGTCTATGGTGGGAGTGACATTGGATTTGAAGAAGTTTTAAGGATACCTAAACTTGATTGGTCATATGGGCTTACAAAATCGAAAGGCATTGATAAAGTAGAGCCAGTAGACCTTAAACTTTCTGGATTATTTGGAGATATTATTACTATACCAATTGTTTGTGATATGAAGAGCAGTAAACTCAATTCCTTTTTCATACTGACAAACCCCAGAGAGTTGCAATTTTATGAGAACATTTGCTTGTCTACTTTGAAATGGGAGCAAGAGACCCATCATGAGGCTGACATCACTCCTTATCCAGTAGAAATAACCGCTCACAACTCATACATGACTGTGGCAAAGTCAAGTTTTCTGAATTGGAAATGTAACTACCCTGGCAGTTTCTCAAAGGCTAAGATTGGATGGGAATCGAGGTGGCCTCTAATTGAGAGAAAATACCTAGCAGGATATCAGGATGGATATGTCCGAATCTGGGATGTCATGTGCCCAGTGTTGGCACTTATGATGACTCTCTCATCTGAGGTGAAGGGCCTGGAGAGCATTATTAGGAGTGCAGCAATGACAGCCCTTGACTCTGCAACTAATTTTTTGAGTGTACCTAATGGGAAAGAATCTGGCCAATTTCACTATTACAGGCGTGGCACCAGCTCTGGCCCCGAGAAAACAAGGCTGCATTTGATCAATAAACCCAACAATGAAGTCTTTTTCCCAAGTGGTTCTGGGTATCAATTTGCAGCTCTCTTTTCACTTGTCAATTCCCCAGTATGCATCTGGCAGTACATGGCATCAGGATCCAAACTGATTGTGAAGTTTAAAAGCCGACAAGCAAATTCGGGTTTTCATGAAAGCACTGTGAACCCGGAGGGTGGAACCTCATATGAAACTGGGGAAGTACCTACTATGTTCGTGACCAGAGATGGTCACATTATTTCAATGGATATCAGCACAGACAGTATGATCAAGTCTCAGCCAATGCATCCAGAGAAGGGCACAGTTCTTTCGGTATTTTCAAAGGCGTTGACTGCACTTCTAAAGCTGTGGAGCTCTGAACATCCACCTAGTGAGTATGTAGTTGGAGATGTGCAACCCATGAGCTACCATATTGGACTTTTCTATTTTTCTTATCAAATCTGGGATCAAATTTCCTTTCATTTGCTCAACTCCTCTCAGCTAATCATGCCCCTCAAACTTTTCAAGGTGGGAATGAGGCAGCATGGTCTTCGTCCTTACCTTTGGCGAAAAGCAGTGTTTTGGGTGAACTCATACTTGAATTATTTCTTCATGTGTTGAAATGTAGTGGCCAAGCTGAAATTTTTGGAACCCGGGGTTCAGATTCTGATATTCCTAAGAACCCCTGGACACACATAATGCGGGTTGAAATCTATAGGGAAGAGACGCCGTTGTTGGGAGATTCAAACTTTTGCAACATAAGGGGGCAGTCTGCCAACAGGAATTTATTTCTGCTCTTTTTTGAAGTGAAGAACATGAGCATGCAGCTTCAAGTACTGAAGTTAAAGGTCCAGAAATGTGGGATGTATTGGGAAGGAAGAGGAGCCAGAATGAAGATGAAGTTGAAGGTCAAGGCTGTCTCCTATCACCCACCTTGAGGACAAGGTGGTTGTTCAAGGGCGGAGATATGATAGGGACATGGACAGCTAATTTTAATAAGAATAATAGAGTATTATTAAATAGAGTGTTATTGTATAAATAAATGTTTTGGGCCAAGTAATTCATGAAATATGGGCCAGCCCTTAGGAAGAGAATTGATATAAAAGGGGGAAAGGAGGGAGGAAGAAGGCAGGCAGAACTTGGGATTGGACTGGGACTTGGGAGAGACGAGGCACTCTAGAATTTGCTCTCACTTGTACGTTCTGTTCAATTTCAACAATTTCAGTTTTAGTATTCCACAATTCATCGCCAGATTTCCGTGTACCTAACATCTGTTCTTCAATTATTCCCCTTCTTCCATCAGTAATCTCACAGGTCATGAAAGCAAAGAACACTTGAGTGCAATCTGTGTAGCAATTTACGTTATAGTTTTTTGTTGACATATATATACATCATACCTGTGTTATTGTGTAGAATAGTTGAGTAAAACAAACAATGCTAGTTTGTGGAACAGATTATGGTGGAACAGATTTTCCTTAAAATTTCAATTTGGAAGTAATTCAGAACATCAAAGTAGTAGTCAAATCTGGAAGAGTTTGAATTTATGCTCAGATGTATAATGATCATCTATCAGTAGAGAAGATCACAACCAGGATCCATATTTGATTTCAACGTTTCATCTTGTAGTTAGCTTTCCAATCAACTGCAAAGAGCATTTCAATATTTCATCCTCTAGTTACCTCTCAGGCCAAATGCAAAGAGATCAAACTTCTGGGGAGTTCTCAGATGAAACTTCGTTGACGGTCAACGATCTCAGGATTCAAATGGTTTGTGGCAAATAACATCTTTTATTTATCCGTCTCACCCTGAAATCTGAAGAGAGAGCAGTGGTGGTCATTTGTCATTCAATAATAAGGGGACTTGTAACTTAAGCGATATTGGCTTGAATTTACAAAGGATTGCTTCCTACATAGGCAAGAGGATGAAGCTTCATCACCTCTATCTTGTGCACACTTGTTTTAATTGAAGGAAACCAGGCCTGTGAAAGTGAATTTACTACATAAGCTCTAACTCATTTTCCTATGAAGAAATTGTTTAGCACATGTGAAGAATTGAGGATGACATTCTGAGTAATGCGGTAGAAATTTCTGCTTTCGGTCCTGTAGAGAGCAGCAGAATATCAAATTTTATGTCAATGAATTTTGATGATGAAGCGGTGGGCATCATGGTTCCTCCCAGAATAGTGTTAATTTTTGGACAATCAAGACTCCCATTAACAAATCACAACGGTATTTCAAGTCAAGTGAATGACTTGGAGCAAAGCCTACTCTCAGAAATATCAGTCAGATGCCAAAACCATGTCCTGGTGTGGAATATCAAACAAACAAGGAACACTACCTTTATGTATCAAAACCAGTGTCAAGTTAAACAATTACGTAGTATAATAAAATTCTGTGTATTTGCTTATTATATTCCCTTTAGTTTAGATGTTCATCTCTTTATGAAGGGGCCTGCCAGACTACCATATTTTACAATATTAGTTGTTGTGCTCGAGATACTGACTAGTTTTAGGCCTCTTTTTGGTAGCTGTATTCAGCTTATGTTGCTTATTCTATTATAAGTACAGTAATTAAAATAGGCTCAAGTAGTTCTTTGAGGGGAAAGTTCCCGAAATAGGACTAAAACAGTTTGAAAATTCCAAAATAGAACTGTCATGTTTTTTATTCCCAAAATAGGAGTAATTACTGCCAAGTTTGAAAATACTGCCATGTTTGAAGTCTGGTACTACCAAAACATGGCAGTAATTAGTCTTATTTTGGGAATAAAAACATGTCAGTCCTATTTTGGAATTTTCAAACCTTTTTATTCCTATTTTGGGTAAATTTTGTGCATTCTTATGCTTCAGCCAAATAACCCCGACCAACCGTCCAACGGGCCCTTATTCTTCCAATTTTTTCATTCATGTTTTTATTTTAAGAGACTTGTGATCTATATGAAACTCGTTTGAACAACAAAATAAATACTTCAAAGGGGGGCTTTTTAAAGTTCGCTGGTGTTTTTTAATGGGAAAAATTGAAATACTAATCTCAACTATTTCCGGTCTGCTGTTAATAATCTCAACTATCAATTATTTCTGATTGGTTCCAACCATATGGATGGATCATTTTCCATAAATAGTCTTTGACCAACTACAACATAGTATAACAATATTATTTTTAATTAAAAACTACGTGTAAGCTATAAACAATATCAATTATCAACTATAGTTGTTCTCATTTTATTAATACCAATTATCACCTGGCGAATAGTATAATAACAAAGTACTGTGTACTGTGGTGTGAATGTTGAAGTTTGTAATCTCCTCATTATATTACTGTGGTGTGAATATTGAAGTTTGTGAATAGTATATACCAATTATCATTTTATTAGTATCAATTATATATACACAAAAAATTTAATTAACAAAATATACTCAAATTACCTTATTTAACTATTGTATAAATATTTAGCACAAATAATTCACTAGGGTACCATATCGGCATATAAAAAATGTTACCGTATCAGATACTCTAAAATACTCGTATTGTACATTCTCGGGCCGTACTTGTAATTATTAAAAGTTTCCAATTTTATTGGTAATTATAATATTTTAAAATTTATAAAAACACTTATCCACTTTTTGATGGATATAATATCGTATCTTGATGGATACATGTATCCACTTTTTTTATTATAAAAACATGCCCAAAATTTACATAATAAAGTTCTTAAAAACTTTAAAAGTAAAAAATAAATTTCACCATGCTTTAACCTCGCACACAACTAAGGGCCTGTTTGGTAACACCCAAATCGGCTGTATCAGCTGATTCTGCTGAAATTTATGAAATTCTGGCTAAATTGGTTGTATTGGCTAATTCTGCTGATTTGTGAAACAATTAAATTAAAATATTTTTTTTAATGAAATAATGAAAAAATTATATAAAAAATAGTTAAAATGGTCTTCTACAGTAATTTCAACCAATACAGTCAAAAGAGTAACTTCAACCTTACCTTTTCTTATTATCACACAATTCAGCGCACAAACAAAAAATTACATGTTTGGTAAAAATGTTGGCTGATAAGTCTGAAAAGTAAAAAATAGTGGTTACCAAACGGGCTCTAAGTATATGGACGGCGAGTAAAATGTGCGGTATTAATGGAGTGACTTTGTAAGCATGGAGGATATAAGAATACTCGAGTTTTCCAACATTTACACAGATGAACAAAAATTCTATGTTGTCTTTTTGAAAGACGGTGTTTTCTTTGAAAATTAGTAGTTCCGGTGAAATTATATATATTGGAATTGTAGTTTTTTTTATTAGAGTATTGTTTCATAATTCATATCTCCATTATCTAAGAATTTTGACTACTTACACTTTTAATTTCAAACTCGTGGTTGTTTCTATCGTTTCTCATTTTAAAGTACTTATTAACTACTCCCTCCGTCCCCTTTATATTGTCTCATTTTACCTTTTCGAGAAATCTCACTAAAACTGTCTCATACCATATTTGATAAAGTTTGTATGACTCTAAATCATTCATACTTTATTCTTACTTTATCAATTAAAATCGACCACACAAACTCACTTTTCTTAATAATCGTGTTAACCTCTTCCGTCCCAATATAAGAGGGACGGAGGTAGTACTATGTATATTTATATTCCAAGTATGAGATAAAATATGGAATTTAATTATAATTATCTTGATAATCTAAAATACTTCAATGTCATGAGTGAGCAGGAGTAGATCATTTTTTGGGGGGTCTGGGGTAAACTGGGATCAATCTCACTTCATTAAGAATTGAACTCGGGACCTCCCATAAGGGAGAGTGAGTCGGCGACCAGCTGAGCTGGACCGCTTCCTCAGGATTAGATCATAACTAGTGTGACACCCGGGGCATGCCCCAGTAGTAGGGGCGGAGCTAGGGGGGCAATTGGCCCAATTTAGACCCCTACCCATCTCAAAATTTAAAAAATAGCTTGATTTTTTAGCTCAAAAATTCAAGTAATTTTTTTTCCAAAAATATTATTTGTATTAGCTCAGTCCAGTCAATGCTTTGACTCCGCCTATGTCCAGTAGTATCACTTCAATAGTAGTAAAATACGGAGTAATAATCATAATAGAGGTTAATAATAGTCTCGTAATCATGTGTTAATATAATATTAGTAAAGAATATTATGTGTGTTAATATTTTGCGAAGATATGAGAATGACCGATTCAAAAGCATCAATGTGCATATGATTATTGTAATTTTCAAAATAAATAAAAAAAATGATTGTATGAAGTATTACAAACTGGTCATCAGTTATAAACTAAATCAAAGCTTTTTGTACAAAAAAATTGTTGTTGTATTGCGCACTCCTCCTCCACCCAACACAATTTTAAACCTTTAATTTCTAACTAGTATTGTACCCGTGCGATGCACGGTGCGTGAGTTTGTGGATGGGGTATAACCCCTGTCACGCCCCGGACCTAACCGGACACGTCAACAACCCGCCGTACAGTACGAATAGTCAACTGCAGTCCAACACATCCATACTATACAAGGCGTCTGGAATATCATTCACACATAGTACATCCATAAACAAACATAATGTAAAATATTCATTCAAGCAGCGGAAACATTTAATACAAGTGTTCGTGCCACATTCTGGCAAACATGGGCATACAAGCCCTCAAATGATTATTCAAAAATATAATATCCATGAGCATTAATTTAAATGTTTTTAAAACGGGAACGGAGGAAGCACGAACCACGTCTTCCTTCCTTGAATTTACCCGGAGCAACGGGCACTGGTAGCAAGCTCAGCTCCTACCTGAAACTGTGAGGTGGCCTCCCCCGTGAAGGGGAGGTCAGTACTTGGAAGCATTTGACAAGTACAATGACAACTATACTAAGTATAATCAATGTTTCAATTTCCAAGACCCTCAATCTAGGGTGTTATTATCTCATGATTAACTTTGTTCGTTTAGTGTCATTTCATCATTTCTTACCACGGTCTAGAGCCCAGCTCAATAATCACCGTTACCTACTACGGTCTAGAGCCCAGCTCAATAATCACCGTCATCTACATCGGTCTAGAGCCCAGCTCAATAATCACCGATAACTACTACGGTCTAGAGCCCATGTGACACCGCACCCGAACGTCCTTGGAAATTCGATTTAAAAATTCAAAAGTGATGTATTGAATTTCCGATTTCAAAACAATGGAAAAACGATTAATATGTTACGAAGTGCATGATTGAATATTGTATTGTTCAAACCCGTATTCTTTTGTAATTTTCATCATGTAAATTATCGAGATGATCCTACACACATTGTAGATCAATAATGTGATGTAGGAAGTTGACTTGTTCTAAATAAATTAGGATGAGTACAAAAAGGGCATCTTTTGACAAAAGATGAAACAATAGGACCCATATTCCCATTTTTGGAAGTATTGGTAGATATTTTGGACCCCAAATTGAGTGGGATCATTTGGGAATCATCCCACATGACCTTGGTACCTGCAAAGACAAAGAAAAATGGATGAGACAACTATGTGGGGCGGACTTTTGACTCATGAGCTACAACATTACAAAAAGGAAATAAAAGAGGAGGTCCATACCATGTTTGATTGCAATCAAATACCCTACCCTTCTTTTTTGTGAACCACATGCTCTTTTAGCATGATTGAGGCCTCCTAATACACTCCCCCTACACCCCATTCGAACTCCCAAGATAAGGGAGAAAGAGGGAGCCACATATTCCAAGGGAGAAGAGAAGAGAGAAGCTGGCCGCAGGATTCGTTTTCCAGTAGATAGGGTCTCTTGTTTGATCCATAACTTGAGTTTCACTCGTCCAAATAAGGCGTATGATATACCAAAAGAAATCTCTCAAGACGAGGAATCCGTGAAGGTCTGGTTTGCAGGAATCGGAGTTGTGGAAGGCTTCCAAATCGTCCGAGCAAAACACAACCTCGCAGGAGAGGATTTAATCTTCTAAAGTGAGTTTTAACCCCAAAACTTTACTTTTCATTTTCCAAATGATATGAAAGATTGGTGGGACTATTATACACTAATCCAAGTGTATAATATGTCCTTATAAAGTTATTTTAATGATGTAAAGGTTAGATACTAACCTAGAGCAAATCTTGGAAAAACTAGGAAAACTAGTTGACCGGGAAACACCCGTTCTAGGGGCTGTTTTCGTATCAACGATTAAGGGTTGAACTAGCACTTTGAGGAGGATGTTTAACACTCATATTTGAGCAAGGAATCGGTCCCAAAATCCACCTTGACCAAAGCTTTGACCATTGGACCAAGAAGGGAAAGTTTAAAGCTCAATTGAGGTGAGGATTGACATCTAATTGCTTACAACTTGTAGGTTAAGCATGAGATTACCTAAATGCTTAAATCATGATTTTTCATGGATTATGATGATTATACATTGATGAAATATTGATATAGTTGCCAAAGAATGAAATTTGAAATGATTTGAGAAGGTATGAATAATATGAGATTAAATGAGTATAAATGAACTATTTTGTGAAAATGGGCATTTTGCTCATGTATGAATTACGTGGATACATAAATGAATATTTGTGTATTGAGATTGAATACTTAAGTTGCTGCTACATAATTATAAATATGTAGAGAATTACAAACAATGAGGATAATGGTATGATAACAATAATCTTAATAGTATTGAAATACTAGTTAGTGATTATTGGTACTTGTTGATTAAATTGATCCTAGGGATTGGATTGTATGAAAGGTACTTGAATATAGTTCAAGTGTATATGATAACTTAGTATGGAACTAAGGTTAAGTTATGGGAAGTCTGTAAGGATGACCCATGGTAGTTTAATGATATGTCAATTCTAGGCATAGGGTTGCTTGAGAATTGGACCTTAATGCATGGTGATGTGATAGAGCCGAGCTCTAGAATGCATGTAAGGTGTAGGCTTGGAGTCTATGTATTGTATAGCTAGAGCCGAGCTCTAGGACTTGCGTGGTGATGTGATAGAGCCGAGCTCTAGAACGCAAGGTAAGGAAATTGACCCGAGGTATATGAATTGTATGGTGATGTGGTAGAGCCGAGCTCTAGAATACAGTGTCATGTACTAGGGTTGGACTCTAGGAGTTGTCGTGGCTTATAGTCACGGGGCTGGGAATGGTGATTTCCAAATGATCATGGGCCCACGGGCCGACTACTTGACTTTTATATAAAGTAAGTATATTTTTAAACGGGGTAACTTAGGGTTACAATCATAATGTACTATCACCCTATTTGAGGGTCTTATGTTTGAAATACTTGTTGTATATCTATTAGATGCCTGCCACACCAGTACTTTATAGCCGTATAGAGTACTGACCCCTTCGGGGGCGTCCCACCACCATTTCAGGTTGAGGCTAGAGCTTGCATCCTGTGCTCGTTGATCGGGTGATCCCTCGGAGAGAAGACTTGGTTCGTGCTTCCTCCGTTCTATTTGGAACATTAATAAATTTGCTCATGGATATTTTACTTTAGAGCCTGCGTGCTCGTGTTTGCCCTGTGTGGCCTTTTTGTTTTGAACGATGTTTTCCGCTGCGTATTGAATTGTTTATTATGCATGTTTATGGATGACTTATGTGTGAATGATATTCATGACGCCTTGTACAATATGAATGTGTTGGACTGCGGTTGACTATTCGTATTGTACGGCGGGTTGTTGACGTGTCCGGAGAGGTCCGGGGCGTGACAGCCCAGCTCAATAATCACCGTTATCTACATCGGTCTAGAGCCCAGCTCAATAATCACCGATAACTACTACGGTCTAGAGCCCAGCTCAATAATCACCGTTATCTACATCGGTCTAGAGCCCAGCTCAATAATCACCGATTCTTTACAATTCAATTTCTTAGGATCCATTCATCCATTATTCAACTACAATTCCAACTAATATTTCAATACTAGTTATTTATTCATTTCAATGTGACTCTTCATTCAATATGTAATTTGGCCTCAATATCAAAATATCACTTTTATTCCTTCATGGTTTCTTCTCATGAAATAAAAGTATACTTATCACAAATGGGATTTATGGTTGATACTACTATCATGCCATCATATTCATAACATTTAGACATACACAATTTATTCAATAAATTTGTATATTATGCAAACTATACTTATAATCAATAGTAATTTCATTTAGGCATTATTAACCATTAATAATCCATGCAAAATCACATTATATATTCATTTAGGAAATCTTATGAAATTAACCCAAAGATTATAAGCAATATAGTCGGTCATCCTCACCTTAAGTGAGCTTAAACGTGTTCTACGCTCCGCGGTTGAACTTTGACTAATTCCGGCGAACTTTGACCAACTCCGGTGAACTTTGACCAACTCCGGCGAAACTCCGGCGAAGCTCAAAAATACTTTAATCAAGTTCCTAACAAGGTTTTAACATCATAAAACCTTAATCAATACAAATAACCCCTAAAAGGTTATTTTCCGGTGAACTTGTCGGTTTGGTTTCTAAATCCGTTCTTGGACTTAGAACCACTCTCCAACCCATTCTTCTATGCTTAAATTATGTAGAACAACCCTCAAGGTTCTTCATATGATATATATCTCATATGATGGAAGAAAAATAAAGGAAAGTTATGATAAGGTTATTACCTTAATCCTTTCACACTTTTAACACTTTAGCTCCTTTTCTTGGTATTCTTTCTTGTAAAGCTCTCTTCAACAATGGAGAAGGAGGATGGAGAGTTTTTCTTGGCTCTTGTTTGGTGTCCTGGCCGCAGGGATGGGGGAGAGAGTGGGTGAGGATTGTTCTTTGTCTTTTGATTCAATGAGTGAGCAAAATGGGGGTCCATCATGTGTACCTTTGATGCCTTTCCTCTCAACCCCAACATCTCCCACCTTCCCCTCTCCATTCCAGCCGCCCCACCTCCACATTCATGTGTCAAAATTCGTGGGTTGGCCCCCACTTATGTGGGAGGTCAACCACTTTTGTCCAGAAGTGTACAATCGGTCCCGAAAGTTGTATTTTTCGGACTGTTTTAAATATATTTTATTTTATCGGGTCGAATAAAATATTTTATGTGTTCTTAATCATTATGACACTTATGAAGAATATACATCTCCCAATTTTAATTTATAGGTCTCCGAAATCCAATTTCGGGCTGTTATCCGTTAAATTACCAATACCGGTAATTGAGCCGCTTTTGACCAATCGGTCCACATTGTGTCATTCCCTTGGACCGAATAAATATTCCACCTCTATATAAATATTATTTCGACCAAGTTGAATAAAATATACGGTCTCGGGAATATCGGGCGGCCCCGCTCCCGGTGTGGGTCCCACGTGCGAAACCACTATTCACGCAAAAGAAAATTTTAACAATTCATAACTTCGTATACTCGTTAACCATTCCATAAGGTTCAACACATTATACTCTTAACAGTAAATACATTTGGGGACGGTGTTACAACCCCCGTCAGACATAAAACTCAATTGGTTATAAAGTTAATATCATATGCTACACTATTAAGAACATGAAGTGTAATATGTAAGTTTGTTGTAATATGTAATGTGATTTTGAGACCTGCACGAATGATTACTTTGGACACAACAACATATAATTGTCCATGACCGAAAACTGGTTTTTTCAATAGGAGGCAGCGTGAGCGAGCGACTGACCTTGACTTTAATTGATGGTCATTGCATAAGAAATCATAATAGAAATTGTCTTCTTTGTCATAAGAAACCATAATAGAAATTGATAGTCGTGATATTATAACTTTCTGACATGCGCTCGTACCATTCTAGTACAGCACCCGTGCGATGCTATACGGTGTGAGTAAACAAAGAATGATGTGTACAATATAATTGCTATAACAGTATATGTAGTATATTAGCAAGTTAACAATGACTATAGTAAGTACTTTATTATTAAGTTGTTATAATGATAACACTAATTGTGAGTCGCATAAAATACATTAAATGTTAGGTTATGAAAACTTCTTTATACACAAAACTCATGGTCTCATCGTTAGTTGAATAAGAATTTTAAGATACCCATGATTTGTAATCGTAAAGATAACAATATATAGTTCTTCATCATTGAAAATAGTTTTTTTTTTAATTAGATTGGCTGCTTTTGACTTTTATTTATGTTCATTGCATAAAAATCATTACATTCACTCCAAATTCTAAAAGTAACATTGATGTTCTAAAACGTAAAAAAAAAACTAAGTGAAATTGAAAAGTACACATTTAAGCTTGATGTCATATCTAGATTGTCCCAAAATGATAGTCATGTTTTTCTTTTTTCACAAAGAAATTAAAGTGTACTACCATTTATACCTCTTCCTTTTTGTGAATAGTAAAAGTAAAAGAGTTAACAGTACAATAAAGTAAAGATATATGGGCTATTCTACCAAGCTTTCTTAATATTTGAGCCCAAATGATATATGACCATCAATTTGGAAAGTGGGAGTAATTATTACACTCATTAAAATTTAAAAAATCATATGTTCACTCACAATCTATATTTAACTTTTTGCCCATATCTATAGTTTTTTTGTGTTGGGAAAATAATTTATATACCCAAAATTTTTATGGGGTATGGGGTGTGTACTCCAAACTTGCATATGTAGTGCATATATATATTCCGAACTTTAATAAAAAGTTATTTTCGCACCACGATTTTTACAGATATGAATTTATTAGAATAATTATATAATTTTAAATACATTAAACCTTGTTAGAAGGCAATTAACATTCTATAATTTCATTTATGAAATAAATAATATTACATCCGGTACAAATTAATTTTAATTACATCCTTATAAATGTTTTTTGTAATATTTGGGTAATATTTACTTAACTTGTCCTTAATCATATTTAACTAAAATCATTCCAATAATCATTCATAAATCGTTTAGAAACAATCTGATTTTTAAAATTGAAGCTCTGATTTAAAGTTGTTGTCCTTAATAACCTTGAATGGGATGGAATTGATAAAAATCTCTTACTTCGGCTTTGTTATATATAAAGTGTAATTTGAATGCATTTGTGGTACCTTGAATGACATAATTTCTCAACTTGATGTAAATCTTGCTGTAATCTGTTTGGAAAGAGTAGTATTTATAGGGAAGTGGATGATCTTCCCATAGAAAGAATGCACACCCCAAGAACAGGTTGGCGAGTATTTATGGGTGTTTCGATTCGTTTGATCTTTCATGGGTGAGTACCGATTCGTTTTCCCTAAATGTGAATCTTCTCTTAAATATAATTCACACCGCTTATTGGTTTGGTCTACTTCTTGATTCGTATCTGTTTGATGATGTAGTCATCAACCTTCGATCACACTTGTGAATAATTAAGCTATAAAATCCTCAGCCTCTTATGCTTCTGTCCAAAAGGTAAGTTAATTGTTTTTTACACAGGTTATATTTGTTTTTATTTAAGATTTAAGCAGAAATAATTTTTATTAAATATGTATTTTCAGATCTCACAGTTAAACAATGACTAAGCCATTTGTAAAATGGCCAAAGTTAACAATCGGCTGACCTATATATGCCACTTGTAAGCTGCAAGGTACCACTTCTTCAATAGATTTTGTGTTCATTTAATTATTTGGTTCGTTTAGATCTTTGTAACTTTGATTGACATACGTATTGTGTAATACAAACTCTTATAGTTATTTTATGATTTGCTGAAATTGGGTAAAGTCTACCAATATTTTGCCTTGATTATACTTTGTATATTTTACTCATTTTCCAATAAATAAAGCAATTGATAACCTCAGTTACTTTTCTGTAATATGGAGTATCAATTTATAAAAACTTGCAATTCCGTAAGGGTTATGCATGTAAATCTGAATTGCAATCACATCAAAATTAACAAAACGTATAACAATTCCCTCAAATAATGAAATGGTTGAAGTTCAACAATGACACTATAATAAGATTATGTAAAGTTTACTTTTTACTGATTCAGCATCTGGTTTTCAAGCGAGGGTTTGTTACTCTCTGGCCAACCCAATTTTTTGAAGTCTTAACTACCTTAGGTGTTTCTTACATAACATTATAAGAATATCTCATTGACATGACCCGCATAACTGTTTTTTTTCGTTTTGTAAACATTGTATTCATTTCACCAGGCTATTAAATAACGAACTAACTCTCACTCAGTTTTTTAAGACAATTTCTTAGGTTCTTTCTGTAGGTGGTGTAATTAATTAATATAGTTTATTTTTATTAGAGACAAAAAAATCTACTTCCCCCCTTCCAAGTTGACATTCAAGGTAAGACATTTAACATATGATATTGTCCCTTTTGTAGGTTTTATGATGTTTTTGAACATGGTAATAATGTTCATGTTTTAAGAGCATCTGATAGCTAGGCATGGAAAATGCTAAGAATGACTTTCTAGTAGTTAATTTATCTACTTTTGATTTTAAGATACGTGGCTTAAGTAAAGTAGTAAACTATCATTGTTTGGTATTTGTAATCAATTACCATTTTTGGGACTAATAGACTGAGTATATCAATGAGAGTTCTGGTAGATGTGATATTAAATCTTATGTACCACTTTAGGTCTTCTTAACTCATTTTTAACTGCCCTTATAAATGTGTAACTATTTACTTATAATTTAGTGAACTTGATCATATTGTATACATCACAGAGTAGTTGGAAGTTGAAATCACTAACCTCTGTTGATTTATATTGATATCTTCGTGCGTATCTTCTGGTCTGATCAATGTTTTTTGGTGGTTCATGGTGGTTGCAGCTTCGAGAATCCAATAATGCAGATCCTTTTGAAACCTTTATTGGGAATACAATAACTTTGATGTTCAGAGTAGTGGCACCACTGATAAAATCAATACCAATATTCAGGTGCAATTCATGCTCTGTCTCATTTTCGTTATTTAAAATTTAAATATAATTCAAACATTGGACTTTTATACTAAAAACTTTTTTACCTTCTTATCAAGAAATATACGTTCAAATGATCAACTTTTTTTACCTCATCAAGAAATCAAGAAATATACATTAAAATGATATTAATTATAGTACATCTTGAAAGCCTGAAGCTTAATTAGCAAATTTTATTACAGCAAAATATTGATATATTTTGCATTTATATACTTGTAAGTGTATGTTGTCTAATAATACCGCCTAAAAATGAGGTGTTTCTTTAAGAAACCAACAGCCCAAAAACTTTTTCTCCGAATGAGAGTATCAACTTCTCGAGCCCGTTTGGAGAACTCTGTTTTCGGCTTATCAGGCTTATCAGCCAGCTTTTTCACCAAACACGTAACTTTTACTTTCGCGCGCTGAATTGTGTAATAAGCCGAAAAAATAAGGTTGGAGTTACTTTTCTGGCTGTATTGGCTGAAGTTACTGTAGAGGACCATTTTAGCTATTTTTACATATAATTTTTTCTTTAATTTATTAATAAAATATATTTTAAAAATATTTTTTTCTTAAATCAGCAGAATCAGCCAAAACAGCCACTCCAGCCAGAATATCATAAATTTCAGCAGAATCAGCCCAAACAGCCGATTTTGGTGCTACCAAACGGGCTCCTCATCTTCTGCAATACATCAGTTGAGTGGCTGACAACGAACTCCCAGAATTTTGACCATCTTCTTCACAATCTTACCTCATACCCTCCCTCTTCTATCTCCTCTCCAGTTACAATCCCATGCCTTATCTTGGGATGCCTCAGCCAACAATCTAACCCCCTCATCTGATAATACCCAAAGCCTACGCCGTCTGCCATCCAACTTCCATAATATCAATTTTTCTATGTTCATCAATCTATTGAGGATGTGAACTGTCAACATATTTTTTGATCTGTAATAAGTTCCTGTAATTTTCAATCGTGTATTCTACGTACGTAGTATATAATCATAGAAATTGCTTCTGATATGATGAGTTCAAGTACTAAATATTATTGCTTTGAGTAAACCAAAATCATGTTTTCAATTCAATTCTATAATATGACTAAATTAGATTTTTTTTTGTAAAATTAGACTACTAATAATGTAAAACTATGATGGATAATGTTCCATTTCATAATTAGTTTCATAATCTTTTGTTTTCTAAATAATCTACTTTATTAAAATTTCATATCTGGAAGAAGATTCTATTTGCTAAATGTTTTACTTTTCGTTCAACCAAATCGCTCTTTTTGTTTCTAAAAGGAGGTGTACTTTGCACTCAAATAAGATACTTTCAAACCCAGAATTCCCAATGAGTATTAGTTGAGCACTCCACAACAATCTGATACATGTTTTGTATATATAGACATGCATGATGCATTGCATAAACTTCAAATGCTTCACTTGGTCCATATCTCTCAACTCATCAATGATCACAAACACGTTCTTCAAAATCTGATAACCTGTTGATAATCAAAATACAAAAATGATGTTCACCCTACCTTGATGAGAATATATGGCTACTATATTTTCAGATGGAGAATTTCTTAGATGGAGAATATATGGCTACTAAAAAATGAGGTGTTGGAATGGGGGGGAGATGCCGACTCGGTTGAGGTATTTATAATGTTTTCTCCCTGGTGGATTAATTTTGAACAGGTATCCAAGTTTGACAGTTGTATTATTTGCCTTTTCCACTTCAACCGAGGAGTTGTGTTTTTTGCACGTGAACCGAGATGAAGAGACAGCTTGGTGTGCGCACGCCTTGGAACAGCCTGGCCAGACTTGATGGGTGCTTTAGAATGTGTGTATTGTTGAACTTTAATTAATGTTTCTACTGTGCATGAGTAAACATAAAGTTTCGTAATGTAGCTTTCTGTAAATAGCGGTCTAATTTCTGCCAATTTGGCACTGTACACGTCTGAAAAATTCGGCCCAGCTGTTTGATTTCATCATTAATTGATGTTGTGCAATTTTACCCTTCACAGGGCTATCCTTCACAGGGCTATTTATGTAATTTACGTTATGGACTCTTACCTTAGGACTTTGGGCGGGAATACTGTTGAAAAAACAGTGTTTTCATAGATTTTGCTTTTATATATTAGTAGATGCATGAAGTTTATTTGCTCTATGACATAAATATAGACTTGAGAACTTTGATTTTTAGAATCCTTTGTCAAAGCCAGATTTGGTAAAAAAAAGTTGCATAATAATTACCCCACAATGTATCGTATTAGTCCATATAGTTTAGGTACATGATTATCAATTCCATATGATTTTGTTTGTTTTTTGTAAAAGTGATATCACATGTTGCATATCCACTGTCAATTAATGTGTAGTCTTAGAATGTGAAATTGAAATTCAAATCACATGATGCTTAGTTCAAATTTGCTAATCATGTGACTGGCCTTTCAATATATCTCGATCAGTCAAATGTAGGAACAATAGTTATGACTGATCCGATAGATACTCGCACTGAATTGCCCCGATAAAACGGGAAAAACTGCATTGGTCATGTAACGGGTACGACGCATGGAGTACCGATTTTGGTTTTACGAGTAATAGAGCAGTTACGGTTTTGTACATGCATGCCTTGCCTTGTACCTGTCTCGTTCATTTTTAATTATACATTGATTGCATTTTTTATTATTTGTCCCACAACTAATAAAACATGAGATTTTTCTCTTTTCATTGTGTAAATATTTATGTACTAACTATAATGTATGAATGAAAGTTCATAATAGATTTTAGGGAAAATTGCACTTTTAGTCCGTGAAATAGTCACCATATTGAAATGACCGGCTCGTGTTCCCCAGTTTGTAATAGTCATCCTCAATTGTTCAAATTGCTGTAAATGTGATCATGGAGGGAGAGATGTACAATGTGAGTGAATACATTGCACCCTTCAAAGCACCATATTTACAACAATTTGAACAATTGAAATGTATCATTTACAATTTCAGGTCTGACAATTCAATATAGTGACTATTCTAGGAACTAAAAGTGCGATTTTCCCTAGATTTTAATAGTCTCATTTAGTTATTATAAGGGTATTTTATTGATTAATTACTTTACAGTTTAAGTATTTTTGGATTCAAATTAATTTAAATTTCCTTCTTTCTCATCTTGTAGGATGCACAAAACTTCCGCCTTTTAAATTATCAATTTTTATATAAAAACATGTATGACTCGTGCATTTAATAAAATGGTTACCCGCGGTTATACTCATTATCTAGTGGGGGGATTATGTTTTGAATAAAATTTATATGTTGGGTAATGGTTGGATTACAGAGTAGGAAAATTACTCAACGGGGCGTGTACGGTTATATACATAATCGTCTCTGGTTTTCCCGTTACTATCTCTAGATTCAAATGATGTTTAATTCAACTTTGTTTAGATTTTGTAACTCAGCAATTATCGTCGACTTTAGTCCTAACATTTGGTAATCTGTTATGGGGTGTTAATTGCTAATCTTAATTAATAACTAATCTGTTTTTATTTTTTTAAATGGACCCACATTTTAGAGATATGGTTTAATTTAGAGGAATAATCTTTTGCCTTCGATTTGGAGAGTCACCTCCATGTTTTCCATTTAAAAGGAATTCTAACATAAATCAAATAATGCAATGTTAAAAATAGGTTAAATTATAAATAAATAGAAGTAATGGAACATTTTTCTCTAATTAAAAGGTTAAAATAGAAGTCATTTGAATCAATAGTGTCACTCAAAATTTAATTTTTGAGTGATACAAAGTGAAATAACAAACTTACATACAATCCAAAATATGTAAAAATGTGAAAACCTATATACTAAATAACAGAAATAAATGTGATTCTATAAGCATTAACTTAACTCTCATCCATTAAATTTAATTCATGCCTCGTTTCAGGGGCGGAGTCAGGAAACTGCGTCGGACTGGGCTTGTACAACTTTTTTTTCTTAGAAAAAGTTGCACGAAATTTTTTACATTGAAATTTAAGGAGTTTTTTAAATTTGGGATGAGGCCCTCTAACGTCGGAATGAGCCGGTAAAAAAATTATATTTCCTTAAAAGTTTAGGCATTTTTAAAATTTGGGATAGACATTTGTAAAATATATGCACATATGATTTTTTTAAAGATTTTTTGTTTAGAATTAAAAATTTCTTACTCCATATGATTTTTTGTTTATCGTACTCTATATGAATTAAATGTTCCAATTTAATTTGTAAGTAGTTGATATCATCTGGAATCCAAAAATTGTTGTTCTGCTATAAACAAACAAACTTAAAAGAATCAGTTACGTTACTTGTTTTCCGCAAATCAATTACGATGTTTTTGGTATTAATAATTATTAATGCCCTAAAAGTGATGTTAATTATTGTATTAATTAACCAATTAGAAGATGACACATCAGCTTTTCATAACTCAGCTTTACTATATAAAACAATAGATAGATGTATATATTTTCAAAAAAATAATTTTTATACATACACCCCATAACTTTTACTCCATCCGTCCCATTTTGATTGTTCTACTTTCCTTTTTGAGTTGTCCCAACATGAATGTCTTGTTTCCCTTTTTGGCAAGAAATATGTGGTCCTTATGATTTCACTTTATTTTACTCAAATCTCAACCACAACTTTTACTTTTCAACCACTTTATTAATAATCGTGCTAAATTGAAAGTGGACAACCAATATGGGACGGAGGTAGTAATATTTATAAATACACCTTATAACTTTTAGGAAAAATGGAAACTAATAATCCAACTTTTTAGCGGTCATTTTACAATAGTCCCACATTTTCGTTATTCAAGAATAATCCAACCTTTGCACCCCATCTTTATTCCCTGGTCCCTGACCGGTTCATGACCTGCTATTCCAAGTTAATTTCTCATCATTGCAAAATATTATCTTTGTGAAAGGTGGGATTTATGGTATAATGACTTGCAAAGATAAGAAAATAACTTGGAATAGCAGGTCATCAACCGGTAAGAGATCAATGAACGAAGATGAGATGCAAAATGTTGGATTACTCATGAATAACGAAAATGTGATATTATTGTAAGAAGACCGCTAAAAGGTTGAATTATTAATTTCTATTTTCCTTAACTTTTAACATTTGTCAAATCAAATGATGTAAAGTTATTATTGGCCCAAAGTGTTTCCCTGGTCCAATTAGAAAACCACTTGACCAAGATCTGGAATAACCTAATCCTACTACCGGTGCACCAATCCATCCGATCTACCATCTCTGTACCGCTCATCTCTCAGCCAGACGGTCGTCGTACGCGATATCGCTCTCTCCGTTCCCATCTCCTCTTCCTCTTCCCCTGGACGCAGTCTACACCACGCCGTTCTTCTAAGCTGAGGTTAATCGATTATTACTATCTGTCTTCTTATTTTATCGCATCTTGTTTGGTTTGTTCTTACATATCTTTTTATATCTCATTAGCTGTGAATAGATCGATAAAGCTTAGAGGGCGTTGTCGAGGTTCGTTCTTTATCTGTTCTTTCATTCAAACGATGAATAATTTTCTAAAATTAGGAGTTGAAATATGCTGTAGTTTAATGACCGATCAATACGCTGGCAGGCTTGCCTTCGTACGGAGGAATGCCAAAATTCTGCAGATTAACTGTGAGCATCACTTCACAAATTAATTAAAAACTGGCACAACAAACTACATATGTATAAGTATATTTTTATCGTAATTAATTGTAACTATTGCTTGCATGTCACCTACATAGCTTGGATTAAGATGCATCTGAATTGTGGTGGTTATAACTTTTCCTGCAGGAAGCTTTTGGTTATAAAATTAAGTCCTGGCAACAAATTTCACATTGTTTGCTCTCAAAGTGGGAAAGTCTATTTAGCTTTGCTACTTGATTTTACCAGAGGTGTGAGTATTATATAAGCTATGGCAGAGATTCGGACTTCTGGGAAATCAATTGATCAGTTGTTGGAAAAGGTTCTGTGTATGAACATTCTTTCTTCCGATTATTTTAGAGATCTTTTGCGGTTGAAGACATATCATGAAGTGATTGATGAAATTTACAATCAAGTTGATCATGTGGAGCCATGGATGACTGGAAACTGCCGTGGTCCTTCAACAGCGTTCTGCCTTCTTTACAAGTTTTTTACAATGAAACTTACTGTCAAACAAATGCATGGTCTTCTAAAGCACGTGGATTCACCGTATATCAGAGCTGTGAGTAATTTCATCTTTCAAACCATACACAGATATGCAATTTCAGTTATCATTTCTTTCACATCTCATTATATTTTATCATATTATTGCATGAAGAAGCATCACAGACTTTATTACAAGCATAAATGCAAGAAGAGCTTTCATGGTCTATAAAATTGTGTTAGACTTTCTTATCATGTTGCATTTTTAATTTTATAGTGGAACTAAGTTTCATTAAAAGGGCAGAGTTTATCTTTGCAATATCAATAAGGTTGGCATATAAAGAGGTCTCTCTCTTTCAGCATGAACATTTTTGTGAAGCTTTGTAAAATATCTCATTTAGGAATTTTTCCTTCTCCAGGTGGGATTCTTATACCTCAGATATCATGCAGATCCTAAGACATTATGGAGTTGGTATGAGCCATATCTTAAAGATGATGAGGTGTGAATAATGTTTTACACTTCTACCTTCCTTTTTTTGTCATTTGTTATTTTCCAACCAGCTCATTTATGGGACATATCACTTTGTTCTTTTAAATGACTTAAACTGGAAAAGTGTAATGCGTAAGTGATTTATTAACATTTGGGTTTTTTACAAAAATATTTCTAAAATAAAACTCATTTACATAAATATGACTAATAGTTACTACAATGTAGTGTCATGGCAAGTTTAAAAGTTGAACATAAGTTCTATGGTTTTATTACTACTCTTGTTTTTAGTCACATTTTTGTAAACAAACTTTATTTTTGTCATAAATATGTAATTATTTCTTAACATTTTAGTTTGCTTCAGTCAGTTGTAACTTGTAAAATTTTGGGAGTAGCCGAGTCTGAGGGTTTCTTGGATTTTTATGCCTGACTGTATTTTATTGGTTGCAGCTTTTCTTATTATAGTACATTTTGTATATACTGCTTTATTCAATTAATTAACTATTCATATTTATTATTTCCCTTGTCCCACAATAAAATTCACTATTCCTGAGAACTTAATTCCCTTCTAATCTCTCATTTATATGTTAAATCTTTATGATAATCAAATTCAGTGTTTGTAGTTCAATTGACGATAGTTAGTTTTATCATCAATCAAACATCGGAAACCAAAACAAGATCTTGATTATAGGTTATTAGAAACCAAAATGAGAACTTGATTATAGGACTGAAGAATTTTTTTCTGCTGTGTTGCTTTTATGTTTGGATTTTTGAACATAAGTTGTCGTGGTGCCTATTCTTCAATTTTACATACTATGCAGCCTTTGGTACCCATTAAGCTTTTACCTTATATACTTACCATGCTTTATGCAGGAGTTCTCTCCTGGATCTAGTGGTAAAATGACTACTATGGGCGTGTATGTGCGCGACTTGCTCCTGGGACAGGTCAGGTGCCAAACCATTTATCTCATAATTACTTAATAATCATTGCTTCTTTTTTCACTCTACTGCTTCACGTTTCAGACACTCATATGATTTGCAAACTGAATTGTTCATTATTTCAGTTGAGGCAAGTTTATGCTCTCTTTCTATGTATACTTCACTGGCACATCTAAGTTAAATCTTTCTCAATTGGATCTGTTACTTCTATAAACTATTTGCAAGTATGTGTTTATTATTTTAAAGGTTGTGTGGAATGTTTGTGCTCCACATGGCATTATTCACTGATTCACATAGGCATGACCATGCTACACGTTTATGCATGCAGACCTAACCTCATAGATTTTTTTATGTTTCTTTTTATATATAGTGGGAAGAATGCACAAGTGATGTGAAAGTTGTATCAACCTATTAGGCTATTAAGAATGCCAATTACAACAAAATTTCAATTAACCTCAATAGATGCTAACCATGTAATTGAGTCATACTGAGATCATGAGATTTACTGTTATCAATTAAGGTGTTTTCTCCAGTCCTGGGGAGTGGGGAATAGTGTAGTCTCACTTTTTGCCTTATCCTAAGTGCTTGCCTTAAACACACTGATTTTGTTAATCATGGGAACCATTACTATCTTTCACTTGTTCAAATGTATTGATCATGTGCAAATATGGTTCCCATGATTATTATTTTTCAATGAAGGCTCACTTTGCGAAGATAATAAATTCTTGACTTTTTTAATCCTGAACATTGATTTGACTGAAGATATTAACTTTCTCTACACAGAAAGCTTCCGTATAATTTTTCCATTTTTTTGAACTATCAAGTTGACAAGGAAATGAGGAAACAGCATGTGGCATACTTAATTGGGTACTAGCAGCACTGGCCTGTCATTCTGCAGTTTGATCAGTAAAACTTATTTTGCCTCTTTACTGTTTGCTATGCGCTTGTTTTGTTTGTGAGTGGGGATTTCAGAGGGGAGGAAAGAGGAGGGATAAAATGTTGTATAATTTCTTAATTTATTGTCACATTTATTTGGTTGGTAATAAAGTGAAGACAAAGAAGTATATAAAAGACATGATTTTACCATAATATATAGATTTTTTCTTGTCTTCACTGACGAATAGAGATTTGAATAGAGATATGTTGGTAAAAAGGCCTCCCCACCTAATCACCTAAGCAAACAAGACATAAATTTTTCCACTCCATTTTTTAAATATCTGATTTTTTTTTGTTTTTTTATTATCTGGATATGTAAACTGCACTTTGAGTATCTGGATATTTAAAGTTCACTTTGAGTATTTTACAGTGTTTTGTTTGTGGCAAAAGCTAACTGCTCTGTAGATATCATCCCCTTGATATGGGAAGTGAACTTTTATGTTTTGATTGCAGTACTATTTTGATACACTTTTGCCCCGCATCCCGGTCCCCATAATGCGCACGATGGTATCAAATCTTGAGAAAATGAAGTTTCCTACGAAACCTTCTGGTTCAACCGGGGATTCAAGCCGAGGATCAGAAGAAACTGCTCGCCGGCCACCTTCAGTCAAAGCCTCCCTCTCTGTCTCGTTCGGTCAGCGCGCGCCTCACCGTGCGTCAACCCGAGATTCATCCCCTATCCGTCGTACACTGACATCAGCATCATCATCTACCTATGATGATGCTAGAAGGTCCCCTGCTAACCGTCGTAGTCAAAGCCGCGATAGAGACGGAGACCACCGGTCGCATGATAGAGACTCAGATAGGGGTAGGGATCGGGATAGAGAGAGGAGGAATGATTATGATAGGGAGAGGGAGAGGGGTAGAAGGCATGATGATTATGATAGGGATAGGGAGAGGAGAAGTAGAAGGGATAGGGAGAGGAGCAGGAGTAGAAGCAGGAGTAGGAGTAGGAGTCATGGTGGCAGTCATGCTGATTATCGGCGAAGCCCGGCAGCAAAGGATGATGTAAGCAAAGATAAGGCTTCTGGGGTCTCCAGCAATCTGGCAAAGCTTAAAGACATCTATGGTGACTTGAGTAGCAGTCAAAAGGATGACGGAAACTATGATAGGGGGGCTTCTAGGAGGGACACCAGTACGGAGGAGGTTATCCGACTTGGTGGTTCTACTTGGAGATAGAAAACGGAAAACACCCTGATGATGTGAAATGTAAGAGGTTATGATGATCTGCATCTGCCTTGTACTGTCAGTTGGCAACGGCAGCATGATGTATAATAGACAAAGTTAGCTTGTGTTATTCTGTTGGATATTTATACTTCACGGATGTGACACATTTGTCTAATTTTCGTACTTCCCATTGATACAACTGAGTTGAGATTGCATTTATCCTACTTATGGAGTTATGGTCATGGTCTTCTTCATTGTCAAATATTTGATAAATTTCTTTAATAATATAACTACTCCCTTCTATAATTGTTTTGTTAGTGACCTTAACACTTGCGATACCTGTGGTCAATTTAACTTGTAGCAAAATTGGGGTTTCTTGCCCCGTAAAAAGTTTTGTATAGCTTTAAATGTGTAAATTGTACTAGTAATTACTAATAGTCTAATACCAACTTATACGGAATTAGGAGAGAAGTGACTGAACAACATGAAAAACGTCCTATTGTTTTTTAGCAAAAAAATGTGGTTCTTATTATTTTACTTTATTTTATTCAATTCTCAATTGATGTGTTTACTTTTCAATCACTCTATTACTAATTGTGTTAAATTAAAAGGAGACATTCAAAAATGGGAGGTAGTATACTAGTATTTGTATAATTTTATCCAGTTGAGGTCCTCATGAGATATTGCCCGTATTTTCTAGGTAAGACCATAAAGGTAAGAATATTCATATTTGGATTGTAAATTTCTTGTTTGGTCTATTTAAGTTTGATCTAGTATTGTCTGAACTTGTTCAATCGATATATGCTCATTCTATGTGTATTTTACAAATGTCGAATTCTTAATTTGTCCAAGTCTAATTTGATTTATGATTGAAACCAAATCAATTAGAATCATCCTAAATGTTAGAGGTACTATCGTTTATTAGATCTTTTGTGGTGTTTTATCTGAACGCTTCAGTTAAAACCTAAAGGGCAATTCTAAATGCTGTTTTACTAAACACAGCCTCTAGTTAAAATAAATACATTAAAAATAAATAAAATGTCTATTATATCGTGTTGTTTGTCCCAACCTCATTCGCAATCACATCTGATTTCCCCACGACCTTTTAAATGTCTACCTACGTACAAATTCACCTTATATCATCCAAATTTATATATAAACACCTACTGTATACAATATAAATTTCATATACTGCAATAGCTTAAAAAAAGCACTTCTAAACTTTTAGCTTCAAAAAGCACTTATTTACCAAACACTACTAATTTTTATTTTTTCTAGGCATGTGTGTGAAAAGTGTTTTTCCCTTTACCATTACACAAAAAACACTTATTTTACCAAGCACTACCAACTTTTACTTTCAAAATCACTTTTTTCTCAAACAACTATCAACTTTTACTATTAGTCACTTTTTTCAAATCACTCCAAAAATGATTTTTTAAAGCTGCAGTTGCAAACACTCCCCGAATCACGATATAATCCCACAGAGGTCAGGCCCAACATTGGGTGACACTCTCAAGGCTCATGCTTGCAACCTTAGACTCAATAACCCGACTAAGACACCAAGGACTAGTTGAGCTATCTTTGGAGTCTGGACTCTGGAGGCATCGTTCCAAATGTCATGGAAGCAAATCAAGACACAGACTACTGCAACACAACAACACAACAACAACAACATCCAAGCCTTAGTCCTAATTCCCAAACGATTTTGGGGTCAGCTGACATGAATCGATACATGATATCACCAAAAGAAAAAGAAAGAAAATAAAGATAAAAAAGATAAGCTATTATAAAAAAGATAATATAAAAGAGATGAATATACATATAAAAGATAAAATAAAAAGGATAAAAATAATATTTATATATAAGGATAAAAGGATAATAAAAAAAGAAAAAGAAAAAAAATGAGGGGAAAAGATGGTACAAGATCACTCCTCCACACGAATACCCGCCCTCCACTTTACTCTCTCCAAAGCCATACCCTCATCAAATCCAAGAAGAAGCATATCACTCCTGACTCCCCTAACCCACGTCTGTTTGGGCCTTCCTCTCCCTCTCTTCCCTGTCTCTTCTCCACACATCTCAACTCGTCTGACAGCTGCATCACTTGGTCTTCTATGCACATGACCAAACCACCGTAGGCGCGACTCTCGCATCTTATCTTCAATAGGTGCTACTCCCACTCTTTGTCTGATTGTCTCATTCCTCACGCGGTCCTTTCTAGTATGCCCACTCATCCAGCGCAGCATGCGCATCTCTGCCACACTCATCTTTTGAATGTGACATTATTTCACCGCCCAACACTCCGTGCCATACAGTAATGCAGGCCTAATTGTTGTCCTATAAAATTTACCCTTCAGTCTGGTCGGCATACCTCGATCGCATAGAAATCCTGACGCACTCTTCCACTTCATTCACCCTGTTCTGATTCTATGGGATACATCTCCATCTAACTCACCATCCTTCTGAATTATGAAGCCCAAGCAACGGAACATATCGCTGAGCGGTATCTCCTTACAATCTAGAGTAATTCCGCTATTACCACTGCTTCTACCTCCACCAAACTTGCACTCCATGTACTCTGTCTTGCTACGACTTAGTCTGAAACCCTTGTTCTCCAATGTTTGTCGCCATACTTCCAACTTTGCTTTAACCCCTGATTGCGTCTCATCAATCAATACAATATCGTCGGAAAACATCATGCACCACAGAATATCGTCTTGAATTGATTTTGTCAGTTCATCCATGACTATGGAAAATAAGAAAGGGCTCAAAGCCGATCCTTGGTGCACTCCGATACTAATAATGAACTCCGCAGTCCTCCCTCTGCTAGTACGGACACTTGTAGTACAATCCTCATACATATCCATGATGATGCTGATATACTTACGTGAAATGCCTTTTCTAGTTAAGGCCCACCAAAGAATTTCCCGAGGTACCCTATCATATGCCTTTTCCAAGTCAATGAATACTAAATGCAAATCCTTGTGAGCGTCTCTACACTTCTCCATAAGTTGCCAAAGGAGGTGAATAGCCTCAGTTGTTGAGTGATTAGGCATAAAACCGAATTGATTCTCGAAAATCTTCACCGTTCTTCGAAGTCTTTGCTCAATCACTCGCTCTCAAAGTTTCATGGTATGACTCATAAACTTAATCACTCGATAGTTGGCACATTCTTAGCTTGTACATCACCTTTATTCTTAAATAATGGAATACGAGTACTCTTTCTCCAACTCGTTGGTATCTTGTTGTTTCTCCAAATCTTGTTGAATAAATTTGTTAACCACCTGATGCCTCTTTCTCCCAAACTTCTCCAAGCCTCGATCGGTATGCCATTTGGTAGAGCCGTCAAAACGGGCCGAAATCCGCGGGTTGGCCCGTTTCAACCCACTTATAAGTGGGTTAGGGCTATCATTTTCAGGCCCGATTATTTTGCGGGCTCAATGGGTCAACCCTAATGGGTTGCGGGTTTTGCGGGCCAACCCATACGGGTTGCGGGCCAACCCGCGGGCTGAAGACAAATATCATTTATTCTATGTATTTTTAATTCTATTATTTCTATATATGATCGACAAAGTAAATTGTTGAAATATACTCTAGTCGAACAGACACAAAGTCACGAAAGACTGAAGGAGATGAAGAAACATGTTTATCCGGGAGTCTGGGAGAATTTGAATAGGCAAACAAAAAATTGGGAAAATCAATTATATCTTCTAGTTTACTCTTTCTTTACTTCTAGTTCTTTTCTCACTTCTAATATTAATGTATTATGTTCATAATATCCAAATCAAACTAAATAAATGAGAAATTAGGTATTTCAGCTTAAGTATACCCACGAGGCCACGATGATACATTAAAGCAATAAGGTATTTCAGCTTTTAACTTTTTAAGTATACCAGTTATCCACAATGATACATTGAAGTATACAACCAAAGGATTTTCAAGCACTATTTTTTCCTTTTTAATTGTGTTTAGATTTTAATTTAGATATTTATTTGTTATTTCAATTATGTTTGGATTTTAATTTGGATATTTAATTGTTTTTTTTGTTTTGACTTTTATGGCCCGCGGGTTGGCCCGCATAACCCGTGAGTTAGGTAGATCAGGTTAAGGTCACAAAAATTCTAGCCTGCTAGTAAACGGGTTGGCCCGTTTGACAGCTCTACCATCTGGACCCACTGCTTTCTTCCGCCCATCTTCCTCAGAGCCTCTTTAACTTCCTTTGTTTGGATCCTTCTCACAAAATCACGATTTACCATACAATCTGGTATGGTCAAATCACCAATATCTTGCACCTTGTTCCCGTTGAACAATCTATCAAAGTATGACCTCCACCTCTCTTTTATGGGGGTGTTTGGATCTGATTCTCAAAATTGATTCTGCTCCTTCTGGAGGGAGAAGCAGAAGCTGGAGTGTTTGGGTGAAATTCCAGAAGCACTTCTGGAGCTCTAATTTACTCTCAGAATCAGTTTTTTTAGAAGCTAGGAGGTACCAGCTTCTGAAAACTGATTCTGATTCTGCTTCTGTTTTTAAAAAAGAAGCAGAAGCAGAATCAATTCCAAACACCCCTATCTCTCTGTCCTCCATTAATACCATTTGATCGACATCCTTCACACACTTAACTTTTCCGATATCTTGAGTCTTGCGATCACGAAGACGAGCAAGTCTATAGATATCTTGTTCTCCTTCCTTAGAGTCCAATTTTTCACACAACTCCTTGTTCACTTTCCCGTGTGCTTCCCTTACGGTTTTCTTTGCTTGTCTTTTAGCCTCCTTGTATGCTTTTATGTTCTCATCACTCCGATTTGTCCCCAACTTGTTGTAGCAATCTCTTTTATTCCTTATGGCTTGTTTCACCTCATCATTCCACCAAGACGTGTCCTTTTTTGGTGGCAGACATCCTTTGGATTCTCCAAGTACCTCCTTTGCCACTTTGTTAATGGTCAGCTCCATTGATAACCACGCAGCATCCACATGTGTTTCATTATCAATACGCCATACATCTTCATCGAACATTTTGTGTGTAAAGCTTTGTTGAAGATCCCACTCAAGCCTCCACCACTTTATCTTTGGCTCCACTTGTTGCTTAACTTGTCTTCTATGGTTCTTACCTCGAAAGTCAAGCACAAGCATCCTATGTTGAGTGACAACATTCTCACCTAGGATAACCTTACAATCAATATAGCTAGTTCTCCAAGTAGTCCGTACTAAGAAGTAATCAATTTGGGTACTATTAGCTCCACTTCTATATATAGGTTACAAGGTGAGAGTCTCTTTTCCTAAACCAAGTGTTCATTATAGCCAACTCATACGTCGAGGCAAAATCCAAGATGTTCTTTCCCGCTTCATTTCTAGTGCCAAAACCATGTCCACCATGAATACTCTCAAAGCCATCACGACTCGAGCCCACACGCCCGTTGAGGTCGCGTCCTATGATCAACTTCTCTCCCCTTGGCACTCGTCGCACCACATCTTCAAGATCTTCCCAGAACTGTTGAGTTGTAGATGCATCCAATCCCACTTGTAGTGCATATGCACTTATCACAGACACAATCTCACCTCTTATCACCAATGTAATGCTCATGATGCGATCGTTCTTCCTGAAGACTTATGCCACATCCTCAACATACTCACACGCCACAATAATGCCTACCTCATTTCTGGTTTTATCTCTCCCCGAATACCACAACTTAAAACCTCCGAGATTAATCTCACGTGCTTTCTCTCCAATACTTGAATGAAAAATGATGCATTGTATATCACATAATATTCACATGACTTCCCTTTTAAAATCAATCACACCCCTTTGATCGAAAAATATATAATGCTGAATGTTCGTGGTTCAATTTTATTAGTGTGGGAGTTTTTTTTTTTTGCATCGTTGTAATGATTTATTTAAAACTAGATATAGATGGGTATGCCCCGCCAATGTATGCCCCGCCAAAAGAGGTTAATGAAACTGTGAAAAGAGGTCTGAGATGACCAGAGCCAGACCTATTCTAGGTCCAAGTGGAGGTTTGTTTACCTGACAAAAACCGCATACAAGCGGTCCGATGCAGTTTAACCTAGTGGTTCTGGTCAGGTTTGGGTCTATCTCCAGACTAATTTTCAATTTTTGAACCAGTCTATCTTACAAGCGGTCCGGTTACCTGCAAGGAAAACTGATTCCCAACTTCATTATGAAATTGGAAAACCAGACTAGCTTACAGGCACCTGGCAGGTCCCAATCCAGTCTAGGAAATTGAGTCTTGGACGATAGTTTGTACCCCAGTACAAACCAACGCAACACAAATCGGAAAGCAAAAGAACCTAAATATGATAACTAGCAAACACTAATAAGCTACAAGAAGAAACAATTATATTACGCTGGGTGTAACCGTGTAACTGGCAAAATCAGAAAAAAGGTTTGCGGCCATAGCTCAAGACAATACAAAGTTCTTCTCAAGTAATTTAAATAAAAAAACTACGCTCTAAATGGTTTCTCCTAAACTCCAGAGTTCCCAGCAGATCTGCAAAGCATAACAGGGGTAGGGCAAGGAGAAGACCATTAACCATCCAAATTCCCATTTGAAAGCTTAGTTATTATTACTCGCACTTAATGGAGCGGTAAATATGGCGGACAAAAAAGAGGGAAGCACGGAAACCAACAGTCCCAAGCATGAGGAAGAAGCCATAACAAATGCAAGCCATGTACCCAAAGAAGAATGATGTTTGCATGAAGCCAGACATGTCCGAACGTGCATAATAGTAATATAAGCAGTAGCCATAGATGAATAACCCAGTTGATCCACCGCAAACGAATGATCTAATTCATAACAAGCCAACATAATCATGCAAATAGTTAGAATTCATCTAAGTAAATGCCTAATGATTTTGAGCGCAATAGATCAGTAAAATGGATGATGGCCACAGCCCAGAGAATTAGTGCTGGTTTCATAACTTCATTTTTCTCACATATATATTTTTTGGAATAGGAACAAATATTGAAATATACCCTCAACTATGTCAGAACACATATATACCTTCAAGTTATTTTTGGAACAATTACATACAAAATGGTGAAGCCCGAACAAGTATACCATTGATCTATATATGAGAGAACACACCTCTCAACTATTTAGACACAAGGGCATATTTGTTCAAGCTTAACAATCTTTTGTTTAATTATTTTAAAAGAAGAAAGGTATACACGTTGTCTAACATATAGTTCAGGGACATATATGTTTCCTGTCCCATAATATATTCTACCAAACGTTAATTTAATTGACTGTACTAGCTGAATTGGCTCATAATGAAATATGCAGTGAGCTGAAATGAAATGACACTTTTACACATTAATATCTTTAAATTGATTTTCAAAAATATATAGTAAAGTGTATTATTTACCTTAACAGGCTCTATATGATACACATAATTTATTAGATAAGGCAAAAACTGATAAAAATTAGAACTCACCTCCACCACCATTCATGGTCTTCAGCAGCAAGTTGAAAGTATGTTAGTGCCACAGTAATGAAGGCAGTGACAATCAGCAGAATAATAAACACAATAAATAAAATACTGTAGATTGTGTAGATCCTGTGGCCCCAAACACTTGCAAATATATAGTACAACTCTATATATATGGCACTGAAAGGCAAAAAACCAGCCATGGCCATCTGAGGAAGCGCCCCACGGTACCAAGGTAAAGGAGGGATTTCTCTCGGGTACTTAGTAGTACGGCAAGGGGCCTGGAATTCCACCTTGCTGTTTTTTCCAGCAATACCTCCCAAGACCAGCAAGGGTGAAGTAACAAGAGCCCATATTAAAAAGATTACCACAATGGTACCAAAGGGCAATGCTGCTGTTGCACTGTAAGCAATGGCTACAGTATTCAGGAAACAGAAAGTTAGAAACAGAGGCCCACAAAACAGCGCCCCAGTTAATAACAAATTCCTGACCTGTAAAGACAGAAGTAATATTAGTTTATCGAAATATTCCTAAATAGAAGTCAAACAATAAAATCCCGAAATAGAAGTATTAATGTATTATGTTCCCCCCGTCATGCTTGGAAATACTGCCAATTATGGCCTTAATACTAGTCATATGAATGAGTAGTAATGCCAAAATGTGGCAATATGATTTCATGATGACATTAGGTTGTTTTGAAATATATTATATTGTCCCTGTTTTGAAATTTCACATAATTGTTCTCCTGTTTCAGGAAATTTCCATAGTTTATTTTACTCAAGAAATACATGGATATGCACTTTCAGGAACCAATATGTGGAGCTTAAAATTTAGGTGCACTCAAAAAGCATAACCTATACTCCATCCAAAAAAAGCCTGATTCGAGATTTTTTTTTGTCAAGAAAAAAGGTTCCGTTTAAGAAGACAAGTTTGGCTTTTATGAAAATTTCATGCACAGCCAATTACTCCAAACAAAATTTGGAAATAAGTTTTAGGGGTATAATGATAAGTTGGCCATTCATAATAATTTGAAGAAACTTGTACATAGATTGGGTTGACTAAAAAACTTGTACCTTAGACACACACACACACACATGACACATATATAATGGGACGGGAGAGTAATAACAGGCACAGAACTCGCGGATATTAAAAACCCCCAAGTGTTTTTATATAGAAATACATGAACAAAATCCATAAACAAACCCAATTTGTTCCTTCTAGTTGGCAATAGAAGGAGGAGGCAGTATAGCCAGCAACCCCTGAAGTGAGAGCATATATGACGACCAAGGCAGTGAATAAAGCTCCACGATTATAAGGATAGAACACACCAACCAGTGCCAGGATGAATATAAAGATTGTCCTGTGAATTGGACAATATGTATACATATTATAAGGGGCAAAAAGCTCGTGTGTACTATGGATGTTATACAAGGGATACTTACATGGTAAATAACTGAGAACCGGAACCCAGTGCTGCAGCCAACAAAGATTTATACTTCGGATATCTAAAAACATCACCATGGATGTATTTCCACCCAGTTTCTTCTTGATCATCAACAGTTTCCTCATCATGAGCATACCTTAGTTATAATTACACAGCAGTACTAAATTCACTAAATCTGTAAAGGATGAGAATGCAATGAGAATCATAAATTAATAAATAGATACAAATGGTACCTACTTAACAAAGTCATTTTTAAGGACTCGCATAAGAATAGTCGCCAGGAAACCAGTCAGGAGGAGAACTGTCACACAAGAATTGATTATTGAAAACCAATGGATTTCCAGGTGATGCGGCAACGATGAAGACTGAGAGTACTTTTCCATTCTTTTCTCAAAAGGAGTGTTTGTTTCCTTCCATTTCACAGAATACATGAAGTCTACATTAACCTCTTTGTCCTCCGTGATGTCAACAAGGGCATTGGGATCAGTTCGTGCATTGATCTCAATCACACGATCATTGTTGTAAAATATCTCAAAATGAAGATGCTTGAATAGGTAATATTTGTAATCATTGGGGTCAGATTTTCCTTCCCTATCAACCTTTCCAAGAAACCCCCAAATGGGAAGGTCATCATAGTACATTTGGAAGTAGTAATCCTTGGCAACAGCATCACGGAATAGTGTAACTTCTTTCTTTGACAGTGTCTTCTCACAAACTCTTTCTGAGTCCTTTTCATGCAAAAAGTCAAGCTTGTAAGGGGCACTGACCAACCGGTCCCCATTCAATACTTCACCAAGAGCTTCCTTTTTTTCTTTCAAATGTTCTGAAGGAAAAAATCAATAATTTGAGAATTTGAAAAAGTGTACCAAGCTAGCAACTAAAAATAATAACTACAATAATCATAACAATAATTCTATGGGTCATCCGGAAACAGTCTCTCTATGTTTTAGTACAGGGGTAAGATTGCGTACATCCGACCCCCCTTACCCCACCGTAGGTGGGAGCCTTTGCGGCACTGGGGTAAATGAAAATGATGATGAATCATAACAATAATTATAATTATTACTATTATTATTATTTTAATAACAAATTAACAACAACAGCAACATATTTAGCATGTGCAGGACTATACCAAATTATTAATATATCAAACTAACACATTCTGGATCTTAACAATCTAGCAACTCTGGGTATAGAATACTGTGATGATTACTAACCTGGAAGACAGAAGGGGAGGTCAAAGTAACGGTATGTTTCACTGCAGCATCCAAAAAGAAAAACCAGCTCAATTAGTCAAACATAAGATTGTATGAGTTCAGACATCAATTGACTGAAGTCACTGAACATTAAGTACTGTCTAATAAACAGCTACACAGGTGCATACACAAACCCACACATCAATCCAGTAAACAATAGGGATAATTTGAGTTTGCACCCCATTTTATTGTCCAAATTGGACTTTGCACCCTGTTTTTAAAAATATTTGTTTTTGCACCCCAACCCCATTTGAAAAGACAAAAATGCCCATCCAATAACAATTGTGTTGGTCTTCAACATATTCCTGATTAAGGGCATTTTTGTCTTTTCATATGGGGTTGGGGGTGCAAAAACAACGATTTTTAAAAACGAGGTGCAAAGTCCAATTCGGACAATAATATGGGGTGCAAAGTTAAATTACCCCTAGTTTGAAACTAAATATATGTCATGTAGTACATCATACATGTACAACACACAAGTTCTTTATTCATAAAAGAAAGCCAATTTGCCATTTGATCAAGATCACTGCCCTAAAAATCCTCAACTAGCTCCACTTAAAGCGTTAGCACTTGGTTGACTGGATCCAATATTTATAACTGCAGCCCTGCGCCCCTGCCACACACACCGAGACACACACCCGCTTAGGCCCTCCTAGGTCTGGGACTCTGGCTAAAGCCTACACCCTCAGCTCCTGTCTACAGCCTGAAGGATGTTTAGAAATTTTCATGATATTGCTTAGATTTAATTTTTTATCCTTTTGATAGTATTTATATATGGGGTAATTTGACTTTGCACCCCATATTATTGTCCGAATTGGACTTTGCACCCCGTTTTTAAAAATCTTTGTTTTTGCCCCCCCAACCCCATATGAAAAGACAAAAATGCCCTCAATCAGGAATATGTTGAAGACCAACACAATTGTTAATGGATGGGCATTTTTGTCTTTTCAAATGGGGTTGGGGTGCAAAAACAAATATTTTTAAAAACAGGGTTGCAAAGTCCAATTTGGACAATAAAATGGGGTGCAAACTCAAATTAATTGAGATATTTGTTCCTTTACAATAGTAGGTCTCCCAGATACCAAACGATGTAGCTGCAAGACAATCAAATCCCTACTGAATGATTAAAATTTTCATACATCCATGTTCTCATCTTGATGTAACAGTTACATTTAACACCAAAGAACTTAGAATATTAATATAATTAATTATATTAGTAAAAGTAATGAAAAACTGATTATGTGATACACATGTGATGACGTTTCACATACGATGGTTTTCTGGATACATTTGATAAATAAAATATGGTCAAGTTGAAGTACTTAAATAGTGCAGAATTCAAAATGTTGCCACTAACTAACAAGGAGGAAGTACTAAGGAACCCAGAAAAGTAGGTTAATCCGCAATTGACCTAAATACATATACTACTAGCCAATAATTGCAAAATCAAAACAATGATAATTGGAGACCCTTAATAACACAAATTCCCCATTCATTTAGATAGTCACCAACAACCATATGAGCTTAATTAGGCTGATTGGGAACAGGATTCGTTAAGAGGAAAACATTTAGAGACGGAAATTACATTACCTTGGGTTGTGGAAAGGCCCGACCTTGTTGGCGTAGAGAGGGACCGCATCACCGGACTTGTACCTGTGATCTGATGCATCCGGTCTCGCCGGCACCGCACAGCACAGTACGAACAGAACAACGACGCAGCACGCCACCGTCTTCTTTCCTTCCATGTTTCTCATGACCTTGGCCTTGAGCGTGAGTAGAGAGAGAACAGATCTCGATCTCCCTCAGCAATGGTGCAGTGGGGAGAAAACGTCTACAGCCTAAAATAATGACATATCACTACTCTGCTTCCATGGTTCGTCTCTCACGCGCTACCTCGAGTGAGTTGGGCAATGGGCACAATAGATCCTGAGCCAAATATGATATCACAAATTTAACGTTTTGAAATTAAGGAGTATATGTTTTTTATTTTATGAATGAGTAAATTTCCGCCAAGTTTGGTATTACAAAACTTTAAACATGTATTTTTTTCAAATTTGGCAGATTACTTCTATTCAAGGAATAAAAAACATGATACTCCTATTTTGAAATTTCAAAACGTCTTTACTCATGTTTAGGGCAATTTCTGAAATAATAATTAAAGATGGCATATTGGAACGGTTATTTTTTGAGAAAATTCTTTATATACTCAGTATAACTAAAATAGTTTTAATTCTTGCAACAGTTTGACTTTCACGTTTGCCAACTCACAACTTTAACAGTAATTACATTTAATTATGTATTAGTAAACATTATAAAAAGTTGATATTTCGAAAATTCACAATGATAGGAATACAATAACATTTTATACGTAATAATTTGATTATGTATATTAGTAGAAAATCATGGTCAAAGTAAGGTATATGAATAGTACAAAAATCACAATGTTGCAAGAATTAAAGAACGGGAGAAGTATATGACTGTTGTTTTTTTCAAACCAAATACATTAAGATTTGCAAACACATATAGTACTGTTGGGTAATTTCCCTGTTATGTAAATTTTTAAAGTCATAACCGTCCTAATGAGTATTGGGTATAACTACAGGTAATATTTTCCTTTCACGGGTCATTAATATTTATATATAAAGAATAAATAATTTTTAAAGGCGAAGTATGACATCATCTACTAGGTAACTCTACACATAAGACATCACTTAGCTTAAAAGTCTTGTGCACCTATAAAGTGAGAAAAATGTAACCCAAATTAATTTAAATCTGAAAATAGTTGTACTAAAATACACAATTAAACAAGAAAAATGCTTTGTGACCAAACAAGACTCATAAAGTTTATTATAATCTTTCTTTCATACATTGTAGTGAGTACATTGCATCTATATATACACAGTGGAGGGGAAAAACAATTTTTAGGTGTGGGACAAATAAGAAGAACAAATGGATTCAAAATACAACTAAAAACCATAAATCACCCTATTACCAATAAATATAAAATAGTTATTCCCCGCTCCGTATTTGTTATCCGATCAATGCGGTTTTTGGTGTTTCAATCGGAGCGGTTCGATGCGGGTATCCATCATATCAGTCACAAATGACATCCTTATGTCTAATTTTGCATACGGTGGAAGCCGATCATTGTGAGCATAGGGGTGCTTGGGATGATTCTACATTGCTTCTCTTTTAAAAGCATAAGTAGAATTGGAATCAATTATTCAGAAATTGCGTCTATGCGTAATTTGGAGCACTGAGAAATATTTCGCTGCTTTCACCCAACACTCTAATATTTGTTTCTGCTCCATGAAGGAGCCGCAACAATTTTAAAGATATATCGAAACACCCCTCATACTCGCACAACTTAAACGAATGTCATATAAATTTAAGTTTTAATTTAAGATTAAATTAAAAAAACGTGTGTGAACCGTGTATATTTTTTGTTTCAATATTTTTCGTGATATAAATCTTGCGCATTGAAATGTAACTCGTGTTACTACACATATTATCTCAAATAACGGCAAATGTAAACATCAAGAGTCTCGCTCCCTCCACCGACTATTCTCTCATCTACCATACATGATATGCAAATCGCGCGTGTGCAAAATGTAACTTGAAACAAGGCAAGATGATAATTGTGTGTATGCAAATGTAACTTGAGGCATGTAGAAATGTAAATTGTGTGTATACAAAATGTAATTTGAGGCAAATCGATCGAAATGTAAATCGCGATAAGTTGACATGTAACTTGAAGCAAATTGAAATGTATATCGTGTTAATGAAAATGTAACTTGATGCAATTTGAAATGTAAACCCCGTCAATGGATATATATATATATATATGACTTGAGGCAATTGAAAAGTAATTTGAATCAAGCAAGAAGTTAACCACTTTAATGGAAATGTAACTTGAGACAAGTTGAAATGTAAATTGGATTAATGCAAATGTAACTTGAGTCAAATAGAAATGTAAGGTGTCTAGTATAAATTATACAACTTGAAGAAAATTTGGTGGTCTTCAAACAGAAATATGAGTTTTATTTTAGATTAACAAAAACTTCAATTTTGAATTAATGGAGAAGAAAAGGAAAAATAAAATATAATAGTTATTGAAGGAGATGATCGAACATGTAAGCTAAGAAGAGGAATAAATGATGGGACAGGTCCGTGAAGAAGCGGAATTTATGGCTGGATAGCTAAGCGAAGAAGAGGAATAAATGACCAGGCACAGCGATAAAGAAGAGAAATAGATAATCAGAGAAAAAGATGAGTTGTCTTCTCTCACCGTGTGCACGGTGCAACAATCTCAAGTATAATTTGTGTTGGAAAAGTGTTTTTCACTAGCTTGAAAAGAATGTTTTCTCTAACATGTAGAGGCATTGGTAGCTCCTATATTAGGTTAATCAGTCTTATCATTTAGTTTTTTTTATTTGTTAACTTTTTTATGAAAGACATAACTTTTAAATTCGAGTTCCCCCCGAAATAACACGAATCAAAAAACTATCTACGTAAATGATGTTGAGTTAAAAGTATTTACCGATATACTGGAGGCCTTGACCCGGGTTAGGCAAAGTCGCCAAACCGTTTGACGACTTTGTCTTTAAAACAGACAGATGGATCAAGCAGACCCCTTCGGCGAAAAACCCCTTCGGCGATTCTTCGAATTCCCGGTGGCAGCAGCGGCGGCGAATTGGGCTACTCCACCCACAAAGGACGCACTAAATCCATCTTCTTCAACACTCTTTCCTCCAAGTTAATGAAATCTCCATTTTATATCATATTTCAACTTAGGGTTTATCATTGATAAATTTCAAGAAATGAAATTTAGCAATTGATTTGTTGTTTAATGTGGATATGTATGAGATGTTGAATTTTAATGTGGATATTAATTTAATATTTTGGTTTTGTTAAGTGTAATGATATCATATAACTTTTGCTTAAAGTGTGTATATGAAATGTTGAATTATTATGAAATGTGTATAAAGATGACCATGGTGTGTATGAAATTTGCTTAAAGTGTATACATGAAATGTTGAACTTGGGTGTAGATCGAAAGTGTGTATATTAATGTGTACTCATCAATTATAGTCATGTATTTTTATTAGAATATGGATTTCTCCAACTTCCCAATAGCGTGTCATTGGGAGGAAAATTATTTGAGGAAGCAGAGACAATACGCTATGAAGGTGGTATGAGACGGATTGTAGTTGTTTCTCGTGATGCATGTATGCTAGAGTTGTTGGAAAAATATATGTAGCTACACATATTTCTTCGAGCCATTCTTTGGAAGTGCAAGTGAAATATCCCCTTCACGGGGGATCATACATGCCGATGCCACTTGATGATGATTGATGAGGAAGCTGTCACGGGAATGTGGACGATAGTCCAGATGATGACTATGTCCACAATGGAGATATACATTGCAGAATCCATAGGTGATGCTTCTATAATTCTGTCATCAACATCAAATGTTGTATGTGGGCACGGTGTTCATGCACCGGTCTCCCCAAATGAGCCTGTTTTGAACATGGTTGTAGAGGAGGATGGGAGGTATTTGCACAATGGTGCATCATTTTTGGATGACCATGAAACTAATGATGATGCTGATGAACACATCTTTCTTGCACATCCAGTGGCGGAACCAGCCCGGGGATCTTGGAGGGACACATATTGGGAAAGGAAAGGTTTTCGATAAGGTGTGCGGCTTACTACGACCTGAATTTCCGGTCTCCGGCAAAGTCGACGGTGGTAGGAGGAATGTCGAAGAGGCTGTGACGCTATGTACTATGAGCCGTGCGGAAGCGTCTGTGCCCGCCGTCGCCGTCTAAGCCGGCCATTGTGCATGGCTTGCTGCGCAATAGAGGTCTCCGTAAGGTAGCGGAGCAATTTTTTTTTTTTCAGTGGCTTGAGGACTGTAATAAACGTCGGAAAAAATGACATGTATCTTATTAAAAGAGTTTCCTCTCACAAAACTATGTCTAGTTATGTTTTTAGATAAAAATATGGCTGATCATTATGTACGAATAATTAGACTACTGTCACTATAGTATATTTCAGAGTGATCACTTTTTAGATAAATCACTAAAAACTAGTCACTAAAAACTAAGTTATACTTTTTGTTTTAAATTTAATTGAGGATATTCATGCAAAAAGGCTTTAGTGATGCAATATAACTTTTTCATCAAAGCTACGTATTGCGATAAATTCTATAGACTCCATATAAAAGTTTATCCACCCACCCAATTGCAAGTCTATCAAAAAAATTCTTGTGACATACAATTATCCGTATTCCAAACAAGGGCAATAGCCAACATGTCAAACAGCAGGGGTTGACTAATGACTATATATATACACATATATAGTATTAAGAACTGCCAGCCGCAGGGGCACAAGCCCCTCCAGGCCCGTACGTAGTTCCGCCACTGTGCACATCATCGGCTGCTGGGCTCGGCTACTATAGGGATGCATTTGATCGCATGTGTGATGATCAGGTTTGATGTACATAATATAACATTAGGCATCATATGAATAACAATAAGACTATTTTTTCCTTTTTAAAACAGATTACATGAATGCCGTATACAACCCAAATGTTAGAGGAGTTGCCCCCGACAGGACGAGAGCATTATGATACATGGCGTGCACGTGTGCTAATGCACGAGAGCATTATGATATATGTTTTGACATTGTTGAGCATCATTTGCCTGATTGTGTACTGCGCCAGTTTGGCTATGAGCAGGTCATTCCAGATGTGGACACACGTGTGGATCTTCATAAACTGGATAGGCGTGGGAAGCCTAATGAGGATTGGTCGCTCAAACATGTCTGATACGTCATTATATGGGAGAGGGCGTGTGGAGCTTGTTGACTGGGACGCCAACATTATAGCCATCAGTTTCTTTAGACTACATGAGATGGTATTACACACGCGGTTGTTTGTCTCTCCTTCTCTCATGCTACCTAGTTACCATTATCAGTCTAGTTCCATGAGTTAAATCAGATGAGATCAAATCTCATGAGTTCAACTTAGGTCAAACCTCATTGATTAGACCAAACTATATACAATCGTATAACAATTTCCTATTTCATTTCAAAGTAATAAAACATACACAATATGAAATAAAATCATATATCAAACCAAGTCAGATTAGACAAAACACAAACGGTATTAGCATACCACACTCAAACATAGTCAAGTCCAACTCATTTAGATCATACTAGACCGCACTAATTTATACCAATTTAGACTAAAGCTTTAATCAAAATAAACATGTCATTATAATGAAAACAATATAATATGATACTATCTCCGTTCTCTTTTTAATGAAACATTTCTCTTTTCATGTGTATCGATGCACAACTTTGTTCACTAATACATTTAATTTTCTATTAGTAAAATAATGCAAAGTTGGCGTAAATTCAAACTACTGTCTGTCTAAAAACAATCCATATTGAAAGTGCTCATGAAAATAATCTGAGCTAGTAATGATGTACACATACAAGACTAAATTGGAGTGAATTCAAACTATTGCTCGTTTAATGCATACAACCCTTACTCTCACTCTCTCCTTCCTCACTCTTCGTATCAAGTAGCATTTCTATCTCCTAGTCTAGGGAGAACCACATATGATGGAAATGACTTTGAGATTAAACGAACATTAATTTGAATTCACCGCGTGAAAAAGAGCGGAGAAGGAGACTAGGCGTTGAGAGTATTAGATAAGCATTGATTTGAATTCACTCTAATTTATTCTTGTGAACATCATTGCTAAATTGAATTGTTTTTATGAACACCCTCAATAAGGATTATTAATGTAGAATCCCTGAAAGTGGGAGTTATTTTTATAAAATCGCTATTAAATTAAATAATTAGAGAATTCAAGTTTTGAAAACCTCCGATGACACAAAAAATTAATGATTTTTGAAAACTATTCCTTAATACATTAATGAATAAAACACATTCAAATTAAAGTAGAAGTGTAGAACATTTTAATAGTACAAAATTCTAAATGTTGCACTCATTTGAGAATAGAGGTAGTATCATACTAGTAGTTAATCATCAAGTATGTTACGGGTATGGTATGATCCGGTATGTCAAAGTTTGATTAAATTATGTATGATGTGATTTGTTTTGATTACATGTGGTGTAATTTGAGATTTAACGAAGTTTAAAGTAAAGTCTAACATTTAAAAAAGAAGCAAATTAAACTTCAAAACTGCTATCAATTCATAAAGGTGTTACCTGGCCAACTTTTAATAATCACATAAGAGGGTTCGAAACACTGTCTAGTATGTAAATAATATTTTCACATAAAATGAAAATGCTCTATCCATTCATAACGCGTTACCCAAATGTTAAAAGACGGTAAGAATTGAGAGGCTTTGGTACTATTCGATTCTTATAAAGTGGAAATAACATAAAATCCCTATGTTGCTAAAAATTGTTTTGGTTTTCAATTTTGATATGTCTCACTAAACTTGTATCATACCAAAATTGATCACCGATGATGCAAAAGTAAGAACTTTGACGAATACCAAACATTAGTAGTCATAAATTGAAAAGAAAAGTAATAGTCATAAGCTAAAAAAGTACCCCTCCGTCTCATTCTAAGATTCTCATATTCATTTTTTGGACATCCTATATAAGGGTTCTCATTTCTATTTTAGAAAACAATTAATACTCTTAAATGACAATTACTTCATGAAATATATATTAAAAATAATATATCTATAACATCACATTTATCATCAATGACCTCATTATATTATAATCCATCAAAACTATTTCTCAAAATATACTCAAATGACCTTATTTAATTATTATCTAAATAGTTGCGTCATTTTGTAATGAAAACCTTTAGGCGGAATGGGGTTAGTAATAGAAATAAACAAAAAATAAATCACAAATCATGACATATTTCTAAATATTCTCAAATCATGACATATACTAGCAATTTAATATTCCACTTTTAGCCCACTACATATTTTATATTCCTAGTTGTGTCATTTTTTCTTATTTAGTTGTTTCAAAAACACTTTATTATTTCCTTTTATTATAACTAATTTGTAGTTTCAATTATTTTTTGTCCTCTATATAAATTTTAACCACACACTTATTACTTATTATTTCTCGTGCAAATAAAAATGGCCAACTTTTCAGAGGCGAAATTGAGGAAGCAGAATTTTTAATCTTCACTCAACTCTGGAAGTGTCTGGAAGTGATGAGACCGGGGGGGGGGGGGGGGGTTAAATGTTAAAGAACGACAACTAAACTAGGGAAGATTGCGTACTAATTAATAATGTTCAATAATGAGTAATTTAATACAAGAAAAATGTATATGTACGTGTGTTATATATATAATAAAATTGGTTTCTTCAATACGATTCAGAATAATTCGGTACAGTAAAGTTCTCGAGTGATACTCACTAAAGAACTGGTATTGTACCATTTTGTATTTAAAAAACTTATTCGGTCCAATACAATATTATATACTACCTCCATTTTTAAATAAATGCAACATGTGGAATTTTACACTATTCACATGTTATACTTTGACTACATTTTATTTATTAATGTATATATAGTTTATTTTAAAATATATATTTTTGAATTTATTTCATCCAAAATTTTAAAAATTTGAATTTTTTAATTTTTTACTAAAAGAAAATTAAATATATTAATGGTCAAAGTTATGCATTGACAAACTTAACTTGAAAGTTGACTGTTGCATTTATTTAAGGATGTAGTATATTTTTATTAGTTCTAGTATAAATTAGAATTTTCTGTTTTGATATGAGATTAGAAATTTCATATTTGTGGTCATTTTCATTATTTAACTAAATTAAAATAAATAATTCTTTAATAGTAGACTGCCCAAGTGCCCAAACATAGTGATACTTTAAATAAACATTTGTAAATGTATGGTAGTAATTTTTTTTCAATTGACATGCTAATAAATAAAAAGTACAAAAAGAATTAAAAAACTATAAGGGGTAATTTATTACTGTTCCTATTTTGAATTGAGTAAAATATATTCCTTTTTGTATTTGTAGGATATTGTATTTTTTTTTTTTGGCCATGAGTCACCAACCATGTTTGCCTAAACAATGAAGCAAATTAGTATAAGTGTATAACTTTGTTTTCAAATGATCTATGAAATCTATGGACCAAAAATCATTAAAAAAACTACCAAACCTGAATATTAAAAATACGCTTATATACATTGAATTTTTTTCCATGACTTCCTGCAACACACAATAGTTCTATATTACTGAGTTATAATAATCTGTACCAGAATTTGATAGCACAAAAGTTATACAACCTATATCAAGTTCACATAATTATAATTATTACACTCTTGTATTATAATCTAGCGGCACTTCTATCTCTTGAACGAAGTAAGTGATGGACTCCGCGTATGAAGAAAGTAGATCTGGAGATGAGAATGAACAAGAAATGTCTAGTTCTCAGAAAGGAAAGAAGCAATACCATCGACATTCACCACAACAGATTCAACAACTCGAAACGTATGATTTTACTTAACATTATTTGGATCTTTGTTATAATTTTGTTTTCATCTAAGATTTCTATAGATTTTATAGTAGCTATGTATATATACCTTGAACTTTGTTACAAATTCAAAATTGTACCCGATCAAGGCTCAATATCTAGACTTTTTAGAATGATGACTTTATCAAAATGAAAATCTAGACAAAATTTAAAAGGATGAATTTTTGATTAATTATAAAACATTTGATGGCCAAGAATAATTACCATGATTGTTCATGATATGCCTTTATCCCATTGCTTTTGGTTAATTATTTCAGTTCTCATAATAATAACATTATTTTGGTTGTTTTAAATGAAGGTTTTTCAAGGAATGTCCACATCCAGATGAGAAACAACGACAACAACTCGGTAGGGAACTCGGACTAGAACCTAGACAAATCAAATTTTGGTTCCAAAATAAAAGGACACAAACAAAGGTATATATTAGTATATTGAGCTTGTATTTCATCGTGTAGCGTTATAATTCAGATTTGATACGTGTTTGTATTTTAATATTTATCTAACATATGATGACTTAACAGAACCCAATAAATGGTGGCTCATATAAGACCAAACCAATCTTGATTTTCATGGCCTTTTAGAATTTTAGTGCTACTATTTGATAATATATTTGAACTTGTTTGACTTTGATAACATATCAAGACTTGACGTTTCGTTCCAAAAAGTAACCCTTTTCGCGGGAATACCCAATGTTTCACATACAAATTTGTATATTTGTATTTAATATGTGTGGAAAGTTCACATAATTTATATTTTTGAGTTAAAGTTTACTAGTGTAAATAATTATTCATAGAAAATGAATAAAGACATATGTTATGTGATACTACTATGATATTATTATTTCTTAGTTCTTCGGAATGACGACTTTTCTAAGTTTAGAAAATGTCCTCATACTTTGGAAAATTATGCATGATACATCCAAATTTAGTAAATTCTCTTATAAATATAAATTGATAGAGATTTTTGTTGGATCTCATATAACTTAGGCATCCATAGGTATACAAGGAAAAATGGAAATAATTAATCTTAAATCATATTATTGTGTATATAAGCTTACAAGACAAGTACACTAAGACCTCTATTTATAGGGTGCAAGAAGGAGAGATAAGGGAAGAGGTTTTCAATATGGGAGAAGAGAAACAAATAAATCAAAGAAATATAAATCCAAACAATTTTATTTTAACAATTGTATTTTGTTAACAACTTACTCCTCCAATTTGTAAATCGAAAATTGCTAAACATGATACGTATCTTAATCATAACAATAATAATCAAAGTATGTAGTTGGAAGTAAAAGAAGAAGAAGCAATATTAGCATTTCAGAATATTTGAATAAAATTTTTACATCATCAACTACACAAATTTTCACTTGTTCTCAAGTTAGTAAAGTATTTTTGTTATTCTCTCAACTAAAAGTTTTTCTATACAGCTGGAAAATTGATATATTGAATGAAATGGATCTAAATTGCTAGCTAAAATTAAACGACGACTAGTTTCATGACTGCCAACTTATTAGAGTTATAATAAAAAAAACATTGCATTTCATGAGGAATACTCTCCGTCCCAAATTAATTTGCAAAATCAACATTTTTTGTCAACCAATGCTAAATTTAAATCACCCTTATTGATAATTAATTCAAATTTTAATTATCAAAATTTACATATTCAGAAACTACATTAAAATCTCTATATGTTGCAAACTCCAAATTAGAATACAATTAAAAATGGATATCCTAATTAAGTAAATGAAATGAAATTGTTTGGCTAAAAAATCTTGACTTTGCAAATGAAGTTTGGGACGGAGGTAATATAATTTAGAACATGGATCGATTTGAAAACAATATTTTGCTAAAAATGTGATGCGACAAAGTCATTTTTTAATGATGAGTAAGTGCTAGGTCTAAATCCAACAATCTGGGTTAGGTTTGGCTGAATAGTATGAAAATAATAGCGGGTTTGAAAAACTGGGTCGACTTTCGCTAAAAATATGTTACGTTGAGATTCAGCTCACTATAATCTTGTTGTAGATCTTCCCTGGCCCTTTGAGTATATGTCTACGTAATTTCATATACATCATACAATGTACCATATATATATTCCAATAGATGAATAATTGAATAGAATATACCATATTTGCAGGCTCAAAGCGAAAAGGCGGATAACAATGCTCTTCGAACTGAAAATGAGAGAATTCACTGTGAAAATATTGCTATGAGGGAGGCACTCAAGAACTCTGTTTGCTTAAGCTGCGACGGTCCTCCTCTTGGAGGAGAAGAAAGGAAACATGTCATTCAATTATTGAGAATGCAAAATGAACAACTAAAGGAAGAGGTTGGTTTATACATCCTTTTCTCTGGAAAACAACTACCCTTCCATCTTACAAAATAGTTCTTAACTTTTCAACCATTCATGCATGTGACCTGCCCTGAGTATGTCTTGGTGTGGGTGAGGAAGGTGCTATATTGTAAAATTATACTACCTCCGTTCTTAAATAAGTGCAACATTCTAAATTTTACACTATTCACATGTTCTACTTTGACTACATTTTATTTATTGATGTATTAATATATTTTTTTGAAAAAAATATTACTAAATTTGTCTCATTGTAAATTTTCAAAATCTGATTTTTTTCAATTTTTTTTACTAATAGAGAGTTATATATATAATGGTCAAAGTTGTGTCTCGGCAAATGTGAAATGTTGACCGTTGCACTTATTTAAGAACGAAGGAAGTATTCATTAGGCCTTGAGAAATTAAAGCCTTATATAGTTATATATTTCCATGTCACCATATGTAACAAAACAAATATATAAAGAGTATGTAGTCTTTGTAACTTTATAGAGTTGTGTTAGGTAACAATATACTACAGAGTAATAAATTTACACTTATAGTATATATTTAATAGTTAATTTTTTGTTAAATCTATATATACTTATTATTAAGTCCAAATATGGTGCATCGTACTTAGGGTGCAGATCTGGTACAAATTCTGCTTATTATGCAAACGCTTATTATGCAAACGATGCATCTTTACGCTATTTGTATTGCATATTGAGGTTCAAAGTGTTGCATATTAATATCTCTGATGAAATAGTTATTGCATATTAGCTTTCAAATAGTTGCATAAAGACATGGTTTTATTACCAAAATGCCACTGTGTAATTCTAGCTTTTAGATCAATTCAACAGATGATCAACATGAGTTTGTAGTTTGTATTTGATCCCTTATCATTACACCTATTAACTTATACAATCTAGTATCAGTAGCCATTACCTTGACTATACCCTTGAAGGGGGAAAGCATCCCGACCTTCCTCATTTATGGCATGTGCTCCAATTTAGGCAATCCTAAAACGTATGCGAGTAATGTGACAAAACTCATATTTAAGATAATGGACTCATGACTTAAAACAATTTCTTCATTTTAGTGGCATAAGTTAGGTGAAATACTAAAATGGGAACTACTTACCTGATATGAACACATACTGGAAAAAACATTTAATCCATATAATGAGACTTTTACGTATCTATCTTCTTCCTTTCAATCCGTCACCTCTCATCTTTGCTAGATTCAGACTATGGAGCTCTTCTTTGTTGGACGCCACACCTCTCTCCCCCCCCCTCTGTTTTTTTAAATCACATGATTGCTTCATCGATTTTGTTGTTTTCAATATATATTTTTCATTAGATTTTCTGAGTTACAACATCGATTTTTCTGATTTGTCGAAACTAGTTTCTATTGGATTCCCTCTTTAATTGAGAAGTTCAAGAGAATTCTAGAATATTGTAGAGATGTCTAGAATTCTCTAAATGTGAGTAGATAAGTATTTAATGTTCTAAAATATTCTGCATCTTTCTAGAAACGTTTGGAAGAGTGTAGAATATTCTAGAGCATTGTGAAGTTTTATAGAGAAGTATGAAATTCTCTAAATTCGTGTACAAGTACGTGGAGGACTTTAGAACATTCTAAAGAAATGCATGTGGAGTCTTCTAGATCGATCCTTCAAGAGTATTAAAGGTGTTTGTGCATACTTCTTGGAAGACTCGAGACGTGTAATGGTGTGTAGAAGTTCTAGAGAAGCCTTAAGGAAATTAGTATAAACATGTGTGAGACTCCTCATTCTATAAGATCCTTTAGGAGAGCTCTTGAGTGAGTGAGAGTGAAAGTCTTCTTGTGAGAGAAGAGAACATAAAGATGTCTATTGATGAGTGTATGCGAGGAGCATCCTTTAGGGCGAGAGGAGACTATCTAAGATTCTAAGAAGGCTTCTCATAAGTGTATTTGAGTCAAGTAGAGTGAAATAGTCCAATATACAAACAGTGTAGTGAGCTATCTAATTCCTTTTGAAATCTCTTTTGTATATTTTAATCGTATAATACAAAGTGATATTATCATATTGAATCTTTGTATTACTGAGTGTGTGGGTGAGTGAGTATACAAGAGTCATATGAGCTCGTGATTTATCCAATAGTTTCGGAGTTCTAATTTCTTACTCTGTATTTAATTATGTTTCCATTTTAATAAAAAATTCCAGTTTTCCCGGTTTCAATATTGGCTTCACGATTTTCCAAATTTGTGGCTGTTACGCGTAATATTTACAATTATATTATGGTAGACTTATAATTGATTTGAAAATATTACCATGTGGTCCATGTTTATGGCATATTTGACAATTATATCATGACAAAACCTCCTTCTTTTCTTTGACAAATTATTGAGTTTAATGAAGAAACTGCCAACATTAATATGCCAATATCAATGTAAAAATTGAATAATTTTCATATTTGGTATTTATACAAGGATGTCATTAAGATGACATTTTGCCACTAAGATGACATTACACTAGGAAGTTGGTGGATGCGGCAATAACTGCTAGTTTCGGGGTTTGAAATACTTTTGTTTTATTTGTCTATTTTTAATTAAAAATATACCTAACATTTGAATAAGGATAGTTTGGTCGAGTCATACACTTTTACTCCTATCAAACATTGAACTCTTATTTTAGAATGTCTCAATTAATATACAGACTAATTAAGAGAATTAACTCCCTTCGTCCCACTGAGATTGTATCTTCATTTCTTTTTAGTCTGTCTCACTAAGATTGTCTTGTATCAAATTTGGTAAAGTTTGTGTGGTTCTAATAACAGCCACACAAACACAATTTCTTAATAATCGCATCACTTCCTCGGGATTTCTCATATCACAATGTTAGTGGGACGGAGGTAGTACATATTGAGTGGACAAAGTCAAAAGTTACATGTTTGATAGCAAGAGTTACCAAAAGGACTCTTAGTTTTTGATCAATTCAATTATGGTTGATCCACGCTCAACTATTAGGTTCGGTCGCGTTAAGGCATCCGATGGACTTCTGCTTTTGAAGGTTTAAAATTTCGAAGAAAAATGCTTGGTGTATTCATATTTTGGTGTACACTTATCTATACAATTATCTATCTCGCGAACAAACAATTGTCTGTCCACAGACAATTCTGTAGAGTTGTTTGTGGACAGACAATTGTTTGTGCGTCAGACAGACAAGTGTACGAAAGGTGTACACCAAAATGCATGTGTACACCTAGCACAATTGCTAAAAATATAGTTCATGTTATAGCTTTAAACTCCTATTGTCTAATTTTTGTATTTTTATTTTTGGCTCGTTTGCATTATTTAAAAATCCTTTTAAGAACTTAATTAATTTTATGACCAAATACAACAATTTTAAAAGTTTTTCTTTAAATTTAAGATTTTTCGAAAAGCTACAATTAGGATGTTTTCTTTTGGACTGAAATTTGTTGGTCTGGTCTGGTTTGATCAGGGACTGAAAACAGTCCAAAATGCATGTTAATTAATTAACATTAATTAATTAATTAATCATATATAAGAAGATTTTATATCAAACATTTACTTCCTCCGTTCTCTTTTAATCGCAACAGTCAACATTTTACGTTTGCCAACACACAAGTTTGACCATTAATATTTTTCATTCCTTATTAGTAAAAAAATTAAAAAATTTATATTTTGAAAATTTAGAATGAGAAGAATTTAACAATATTTTTTTAAAATTTAATTTATATATCAAAGTAGAATAAGTGAATAGTGCAAAAAGTTCAAAGTTGCAATTAAAAGAGAACGGAGGTAGTATAACTATATCAAACCATCAACTTTTATGGCACACTTATAACATTTTTGTGTATAGATATTTATAAACTATCTTGTAAAACTTGTTGGGACAAGCCATGATGTGTTCATGTGTGTGGACTGTGGAGAAGCTCTTTATTTTACTTGATTAAAAAATCCCAAGTTAATTGTCATCTTTTCTCTTGAAAAATAAACAGCAATACATGAAATTGTGCATTATTTTTATAATACTCCATATAAGATTGATTTATTGTACTACGTAGTTTAATTGTCTTTAGTTTATGGTTTTTCTTGAACCGTGTATGAAAGAGGTGGAAATGTTTTTGTATATATATATAGTACGAAAAGATATCAACTATCATTTGCAATATCATGGGAAGATCAGTGATGAGTGGCTCTTTGCTCGAAGGAAACAACTTTTCATCTTCCACCGCCGGCACCGGCGCCGGTCACCAAGGATCACTCGGCGGCGGGATCATATCAAGTTTATCAACACCCACTACTGACCACCAGCCGCACGAAACAGTGCACCGGAATATTCTTCCAAACAGCAGTCCGGCGACTTTCCCGTTCACACTAGGCGGAGGAGCAGGGGAGGGAGGTAAAGGCACCGTGACAGACACGGTGGCAGCTGCCATTGCTGAGGTTGTGGAGCTTCTGCGAACGGATGAGCCGCTTTGGAGTCGAACCCAGGGTGAAAGGGGATTAGTCATCCACCGTGAAAGGTACGATAAGGTTTTTCCCAAGGGGAATTATTTGAAAAGCAGCACCGCGAGGACGGAGTCTTCTAAAGATTCCGGCGTTGTCGCCGCCACCCCTGTTCAGTTGATCGAAATGTGTCTTGACCCGGTATGTTGACTTTTTAACTTCCTTTAATATCCTGCATATGGCTCAAATAATGCACTTTTCCTCACAAAATCTTTCTTTAATTTTTTAATGAATTGTAGATGCATTTTAATAGAATAATTAGATATACCAAATTCAATCTACGAAATCATTCTCATTTCTCACCTTAAAACTTTTTTTATTTGACCCAGATTATATAGTAGGTATGCATTTGTGTGTATATATACGTATTATTATGTGAATATTAATAATTAAACTTGAGGAGTGTTTTTGTAAAAAATTAATAATTGTTGCAGATACCGGTGATTTCTAAATCAAATTGTCACAGGTCCAAATTGCCATAAATGTGTCACTTGAACTGATGTCACCGGGCCCTCCTAGAGAGTTTTAGTGGGAAAGAGATAAAATGGAGAATTTTTTGGGTGGGACATATATATCACGCATATGGATGACTAAGATAGATAAAAAGGTAGAGAAAAATAGAAATATAAAAAGAAATGAATGGAAAATGAAGAGCACAATGAGTGACATTTACTCTATATAACTTGCAAACAAGAATAAAAACAAACACCTACCACAAAGTAAAACGAGTGACAATTTTGTAACACTTAGCAACAAGAATGCATGGGGTTAAACATATGGAACTTATATTTGCAACTGAATACTACCTCCGTAACGTTAGGATCTTCCCACTTTGAAAGTGGGTGAAATTATGAATTGTGAAAGAGGATATTATTTATTGAGGATATGATAAGATGATAATGAAATATTGTAATGGAATGAAGGATAAATCCAAAAAAAGTAGGTGTGATAGTGTATTATTTTTAAAATAATTTATGGTATGATGGGAAGATTTAGAAATGAGAAGATTATTTAGTTACGGTTGGAAATGGAAAGTTGAAGATCCTAACGTTACGGAGATAGTATATTATATTGGGAACTTATACTATATATATGTGTGTGTGTGTGACGGAGATAGTATATTATATTGGGAACTTATACTGTGTGTGTGTATTATTGTGAGTAAACCTTCATTACTGAGATGGAGGTATGATTTTGCAGAGTAAATTGATGGATTTCTTCCCAATGATGGTGCCAAAAGCTAAAATAATTGAAGTTCTTGATAGTGGGATGCTTGGAGGCTCCTTACAATTGGTAAACCTTTCTTTATAATTAGAAAATCTGTAGCACAAGCTAGTTATAGATAACCTGCTTGTTAATTTAGACAACATTTTACATAAAAATAATAATAACTATTCAAAAAAGTATTGGCAAAAAAATGATGTGTAATTATAGAAATAATACCTTTATTAAAAACCTGTGTTGGATGAATATAATGAGAGTGATGAAGTGTAATCAAAAACTGGATTAACTAAGTGAATATGCAAATCAATTTCATATAAACTAACTATAAACTTGATTTATTGAAAAAACATGGTTGCAATCATCCTAAATACCTAAATAAGAAGAGTAAATACATTGCTCACACTTTATTACCTTTATAAATAGGAGTAAATAGTGGCATCATGGAAACTACTAACATATTAATTACCACATCGGTGGTGCCATATTAATGTCTCCTAGTTAAAGAAAAGCATTACAGTATTACACTATGATTTAGAGGAATCGCTTTGTTTTACTTCTATTTGGAGAAATTTAATCTTAAGAAGTCGTCTAGCTACATTTGTTTTATTATATTTTATATAGAATGAAATTCAAAACAATTATATACATTATGATATGAAACAAACAGATGTATGAGAAAATGCACATTCTTTCACCCATGGTGGCTCCCCGAGACTTCGTATTCTTGCGTTATTGTGGACAAGTTGAGACACACGCATGGATAATGGTGGATGTCTCATATGATTCCTTCAAAGATCAGCTTGACACTTCTGCTCCATCTAACTCTTGGAGGCTTCCTTCCGGATGTTTGATTCAAGATTTGCTCAATGGAACATCTAAGGTAATATCCCTAAACCAATCCATTATAATTAATAGAAAGTTGATAATATTGTATAAATGTTACATTAGGGTGTTACAATAGGGCAAATGCAATATGAGCTAATGTAATGGTAAAAAAAATGTTACATTTTCTCTAATGTAACATTTTTTTAGTGATATTGTAACACTTTTGGTTGATACATTAGAGGTTGAAATGTTGTAGTGTTACTAAAAAACAGATAAGGGTGCATGCTAAAGTAGTTTGATTTCGTAATTAGATAAAATTTGAAGATTAAGTAATTTTCGTTCAACTAGAAGCCAAAATCAAATTAAGGGCTTAAATATTTTTAATTGAATCAAAAAAATTAATTGGACTGAACTTTTTTTATCCAATCTGATATGATTTGATTTGGTCTAAATTGATATAGTACATGGTCTATTAGATATTTATTTTATGTGTATATTATAACTTTTTGGAAGTTTGGTGCCAAATAGGTTACATGGGTTGAACATGTTCAAGTGGACGATAAAAAACAAACCCATCGACTTTACAGAGATTTAATTTGCGGTAGTCAAGCCTATGGAGCAAAACGATGGATTGTCACACTTCAAAGGATGTGTGAACGATTTGGATTCTTCTTAGCATTAAGAAGTATACCCGCTGCTAATCATGAACTCGATGAAGGTACCTACAAACAAAGCATCATCTATTTTTATTTATTGATTTTTTCTAATATACGTACTATATAGTTATATACTACATAATAAACTACTCCCACAATTTCACTAGACTGTAAAATTTTCATTTTGTTTATCCTAAAATTTTTGTCACTTTCCTTTTAAAGCAATGAAATTGCACGCGACTCTCTTCATTTATCTCTTCATTTTAATACTACGTATTTCTAATTTCACACAGTAAAGTTGAGTGGGACAAGGTAATAGGGAGTATTATACTATCGTACTTGGTTCGAGTTTAGAGTATTACAAATCATCATGCCGTAATCAATTTATTACACTCACAAGTCACAAGCATAGACTATTATACGAGCTAGTATCTTATACTCCGTACGTAGTATAAGAAACTTTTTTAAAGAATTGCTTCAAATAGGACTAAAATATGAACAAAATGCACAATCATTATGTGATCCTATTCAAAGTATTAACTCCCACAATTGAAAATGTATGAGTCCTGTTTATACATTTTGTCTATATTTTAAGGTATTTAATTTTCTCTCTTTTTTAAAATGAATTGTGTGCGATGGGGACAGTGATCAATGCGCCAGAAGGGAGGAGGAATATGATGCATTTATCACAAAGAATGGTGAAGGGCTTCTGCGAAGTATTGAGCATGTCTGATAGAGTGGATTATATGATCAATAATGGTGGTGTCAGGATTTCACTGCGGGGGCAACCGGGCGGTCTGGTCGTTTGTGCCGCAACATCTCTCTGGCTTCCTCTTCCCACCGAGCAGCTCTTTAATTTCTTCATGGATGAGAAGCTGAGGGGCGAGTGGGATGCTTTGTCCGGTGGCCACCCGGTCACCGAGATAGCTGGCATTTCTACTGGTAGCTATCCTGGAAATCGTGTCTCCATAATTCTGGTAATTAAGAACAAGCTTTGTATCTTACTAATCTTAGTATATACACACCTTAGAACCCGGGGCGGAGCCAGGACACTTGGCTGGACTGGGCCGGTACAAAGAATATCTTTGGAAAAAAATTCACACGGAATTTTTTACACTAAAAATATAGAGATTTTTAAAATTTAGGCTGGGCCAGGGCCAGGGGTGGCCACCCCCTAGCTCCGCCCCTGCTTAGAACAAAGGTCTTCCTTTTGCTTAGTATTGATGATGCAAACGCCGAACTGAGCTCGAACTTGGATATGCTTGAGGTCGAGGTCGAGCTCGATAAGAATGCAATAGAGCTCAAGCTCGATCGAGCCTTGTAATTTAGGCTCCAGCTGGATTCGGGCTAAACTCGAGCTTAGTTCGGGCTTGATTTGGGCATGGTTTGTGCTAGGTTTGGGCTCGACTCTAGCTCAATTGGAATTTTGCTCATTAACTTGTTTCGCCCATTAACTTTATAGGTTCAATCTTGAATAAGATGCTCGAATTCAAGTTAAAAATACTTATATCCATCAACCAATATTTCACTTTATCAAGTGTGAGTATAGAGTCATTAGAATAAAACAGTTAAATTAATCATTAATCTTCATTCATAATTTTATACGATGACTAGCTATTGTTATACTATTAACCTCTACAGTGCAATTAATGAATGTATCATAAATTAGGAATTGTCATATTTTTTTAGGACATCCTGAATGGTTTCATCATTATGAACCTCTTAGCTTGTTCCTTCTGCCTCCACACTGTATCTCCTTACTTGCTTGTTTCTTCTTTACTGTTATAAAAGCAAACCTTGAAATCATTAATCGGCTTTATTTATAAGTATTAACTTTCATGTTAGATAAATACTTTAAGTGACAACTTTCATGTTGCAGCCTCTTGGTAGAAAAGAAAGCAATATGGTAATGGTGCAAGAGAGCAGTATTAACTCCTTGGAAGCGTATGTAGTGTACGCGACAATGAAGCTCCCTGATATCACCTCCGCCATAAACGGAGACGATCCAGTCAAATTCCCGATATTCCCATCTGGTTTCGTGATCAGCGGCGATGGTCGACTGGAGAAGACAAGTTCATCGAGCGGGAGCAGTTCAAAGGCTCGGGCACAATGTGGGTCCCTATTGACAGTGGTCATCCAGAGTATGATGAGTAACAACTCTTTCTCAAAGGAGGACAATATGGAGTGTATGGCCGGTGTGCATGCCCTCATTAGCACCACCATCCAGAAAATCAAAGCTGCTTTGGATTGCTCTGAATTGGACTGATGAGTACTCTTTCTTGCTTGGTTACTTGGACTTATTTCTGTTCCTATCTTGGGTAACCAAATTTACCTTTTGGTTCAAACCAATTGAATGATGTTGTTAATTTTCCATCTTTTTTGTCTTTACTCCCTCAGTCCATTTGACATATGTTGTGGAGATGTGGATTCATTTGAGTGCTATTAAATTTGTCAAAAGTAAGGATATATGACCCACCAAATATAGCTCCTTGGCTATATATAGTGTGAGACTCTGAGGTGAATGGGGTAAATAAATATGTCTAATTAAAGTATATTCACTCCAAAGTTGCATTCCATTGCATAGAGGGGTGGGGCCAGGGCGGTTGATTTTGGGAGAAAGAAGGGGCTAAATCCATGCTAATTGACTTCAACTGTTAAATTTTACTCCGTATATAGCTAGCTCTATATAATTAGTCTGCTCTATAAGGTCTTCCTTTAAGCTCCAGAATTGAAGGAGAAATGCTAACATCAGAATGATGTCAAACTAAATTTTATTTAAAAAGTTAGACACAATTATATAATAGGAATAAGATCAATGGAAACTCCAAAATATGAGTTATAAGTTTTTTCGAGTGAACAGGAGTAGTTTATCGTTATGAATCAAACTATCAAAATTTGACATTATCAGATTTTCAATGTGACAATATACTATCATAATTGGAGATATTTTCCGAGCATGACGATAAATTATTATATTTAGAGATGGGAGCTTAGAAATAATAGTCCATCTGTCCAACAAAATTCGGTTTCATGATGGAGGCTCACTATATTTATTTCAATGTTCCAACGATTGAAGGTTGTGACAAAATATTTCATGATGGAGTTTCCATCCAAGGTCACTTTATCGACAAAATATTTGGACGGTTGTAAATCACAGTGACTCAGTAAGTTCAATGGTGATAGATTTCGTATTCAAGCACACCATAGATATAGTCTCCACCACATTGTAACCTCAACATAACCGCATCATGTTTTGATTCTTAGTTATTGTTCCAATTTTTCACCACTCAACAACCTGAGTCCTAAGCTACACGTGCAGTTCTCGGTATTTATTTCAAAATTCTTTGGTAAAAGATGGACTCCATACTTTATTGCTCTGTACTATTAGAATGTTTTTACTTGGACTGAAATTTGTTGATCTGGTTTGATCTGGTTTGTTGGAGTCTGGTCTGATCTTATAAATGTATGATCTCTATGTATTTTATAATTATTAAAGTTAAGTCTAATCTAGTCTGAACTGACTCGGGCCAATCTAGTCCGGTCTAAACTTGTCTGGAGTAAAAACAGTCAAGTAAAAAAACATCCTTATTCTCTTCTCATAAAACTTTGTGTATTGACGAACCCTTAACCAATCATATTTGAAAAACGGGTAACTCCACACAATGAACATGAACATGATTTTAAACGGCTTCATTCCCCCACACACAAAAAAAAAGGCTGCTTTATCAGCTAGCTACGGCCATTGACCCCGGGATTCACGGACTATACATCCGGCGCCGGCGAAGCAGACTTCCGGGGAACAGAGATACAGAAGGCGAGCTTCAAGTATGCCAGATAGTGTACTCCTTTTACTACCACATCTCCTAGCTCTGACACTCTGTTGTACAGCTCCATTAGTATTTTCCCACTACAACCGGTCACCCTCGTCGGAGTGGCGTCCAGCAAGCGCAACCTACTACGCGCCGGCAGATCCCCGGGACGCGGTGGGCGGCGCCTGCGGGTATGGGGATCTGGAGAAGAGCGGGTACGGCAAGTCCACGGCCGGGCTGAGCACGGTTCTGTTCGAGAGGGGCCAGATCTGCGGCGCGTGCTTCGAGGTGCGGTGCGTGGAGGACCTCCGGTGGTGCATTCCGGGGACTTCCGTGATTGTAACCGCCACCAATTTCTGCGCGCCCAACTATGGCTTCGAGCCGGACGCCGGCGGCCACTGTAACCCTCCCAAAGCCCATTTCGTGCTGCCCATTGAAGCTTTTCAGAAAATCGCCATTTGGAAAGCTTCCAATATGCCAATTAAGTACCGCAGGTGCGTATTCTCTGGATGGTAAAATGTGCACAGTGCACGAGAAATAGCCACATAAATATTAGTAAATAAATTCTTTCTCTCCTTATTTCAATGATTTATACAGTTTTGGTAAGTTTTTCTCTGCAATGTCAAGGAGACCGTCTAGATGTTGACATTGTTGTTGACATTGCAGGGGAAAACTTACCAAAATTGTATAAAATCATTCAAATAAGGAGAGAGATAATTTATTTGCTAATATTTATGTGACTATCACTCATGTCACATGTGCACCGTGCACATTATAGAATTGGAGATGCTCTAATAGGATAAGATAAGATGTTATATGGGTATGAACCAGTTAAACCTACTGCAGTTCACTGGAGTTAGGGGAGGCCCTGTCAAACAATTCAGTGATTATCACTTATCAGCTTAATTACTTTGTATAATTTGCCACATTACCATCACTATATGAAATATAGTTTGGATGAGGTTAAGGAATCCATCTGTTTCAAGAAACAAACTTATCATAAAAATGCTGATTTTCTATACAAGAAATCGTGTTTCTATAAAATGTCAAGTATTTTTCTTAAACATTCTAGGCCATTCAATAAATGCTGCACCAGTGCACCACCAGTCCTACAAAGTGTTACCTAAAATTAGTCTTTTGTAACACTTTTTTAAATATCGTTACATTTTCTTACTAAATGTCACATTAGATGTGATCCTAATGTAACACTTTGTTTTATGGCCTCAAATGTTACATTAGGTAATTAAGTGTTACTTTTAGTCAATTCAAATGTAACACTTTTATATTACTTAGTAAATACCGAGTATCTAAAAATTTGAGAAAGCGCCAAAACATAAATGTGTGCCCGCCACAATTTTCGCCAAATGTATTTTCTATGCCAGATGAAGGAAATAAAGAAAAACCCTAAGGAAGCTGCCAGAGAGATAATCTCATCTTTTTCATTTGAATCTGCACTTGTCTATGCCGCCATCGCTATTTGAAGTTGTCCCCGCGTCCATCGTTATCTGAAGCCGCCGCCTCTGGTCTCAGGGGGAGAAATCACGTCGTTTTCATCAACTTCCTAAGAAGGGGTTGTAGTCTTGCAGTAGCTCTATTTCTTGATTTGAATCTGATACGACATCAACAGAACTTATTCCATAGAACGAGGAGGCTGATTGTTGACTCCATCTTCGATTTACCTTTCACTTGGTTGTTTACCCTTCCGTCGAGGTATTTTTAATTTTTTCATTCACTTAAATGATGTGCGAAATTCTACCTTCCGGAGACGTTCAAAGTTCTCTTCATCTTAGAGTGTCCAGATGTCTAATAACCTGCTTAGTGCAGGTTATCTAATCGCAATTACATTCTGGAAAACTCAACTAAAAAATTTGATGACTCCATTAGTTTCCTTGCAGATGAGATTGCAGATACCTTCATATCGTTGCTACGAGCCAGACAGTGAATGTGGGAAATATCTCGTAAGTGATATGAAAACTGGGGTGATTATCACTGTAGATGTTTCATTGAAGTGATTTTATAACAAACATTTCTAATTTGTTGCAGGCCTAACTAATTTAAAGTGTATTTGTGCTGGGATGATTTGCTAGCAGAACTGGGTGTGAACCACTGACTGCTTCTGTCTAAACTGTTTTGATATCATCAACTGAGAATTGCTTCCATAGAAAATTTTAGAAATATTTGAAGAGACATGCTAAAAGCAACAAATTAAGTATTTTTCTTTACTAAGAATGACTAAGTAAATTGTTTGCTTTCAATTATTCAATTGCCGATGCATCTCTGTACTAAGAAGTGAGATATGCTACTTTGATAGATATGCTAATGTGATAGATGAGTTGTCACCAGAAAAGGCAACTGTTTGTTAAAAACAAATCCTTTGTTCTTGGAAATGAGAGGGGGCCTCCGACGAGTCTGAGTGAAGAAGAAGAAGATAAAAATCCTTGTGAGAAGTCCATCTCCCCCAATCTTGAATTTAGTATGGGCAAAAGATCCTTCTTCTTCCTCCACTTCACCAGACCCCCTACCACTATTCCTCAAAAACATAGCCACTCTGCTTCCCATCTCCTCGTGCCACCGTAATCCAATCAAGAGAACCCTCTTCTCCAGAACCGCCGCATCCGACCTCCATCCTATCAGAAGGGACCCACCCACGCCCAAGATCAAATCTTTCCACGATGGGCATTCTCAATCCGTGCCGGAGAATCAAGAAAGCGGTTCTGATATGACTTTGGGGATAATGCGCTGCGTGAGTGGCGGTGGTTGCAATGAAGATGGCGGTGGTGAGAATGAGTTTGATGTCTTATCCTCATAAAAAGAAGAGTGTCCTTTATATACACTTATTATTATGTAGTTGGTGTCTTACACTGCTACATTCAAGTATTACTTGTTACTTACTTACAAACTTAGGTATGGAGTACAGTATAGAAATAACTATAGATATCAGAAACCTGTAATTTGCTAGTTTGCTAGAATGTTTTTAATGAAAGATATTCTGTTTTGACTCTTCTCTCCTAATCGTTAACAAAATTCATTGCTGAACGTTATTTCTTTTATTCTAATCAGCTAATCTCTCAGCTTTAGAAGACAATTGCGGTGCAAAAGATAATAAGTGTAATTAGCTCTTCTTCCTTTTAATTTTCACTTCTCCAAATTTTCCTCTCCGGTCATCATAATCAATTCAACGACTCTAGTCATCGCAATTTGAAACTTAATCTGAAACTTGACTATTTATGTGATTTACACTGCAATTTGGTGCTTCTCTGCTATTACTATTTCCTTTAGAGCACCCTCAATCTTTGATGCACCTAGTAGTTATGTACTTGATATTTATTTGAATAAATTGAGCATAAATTATTAATCTTTTTTACACAATATTGCAGGCTTAACTGAAGTGTATCTGTCATGGGATGATTTGCTAACAGAATTGTTTTGAAATGCTGGCAACTTCCAACTTAACTGGTTTGGTTTCAAAAGTATATCTCTTCTGGGAATTGCTTCCATAAAAAATGTTCATGAAATTTTGGAAGAGACATGCATAAAATCTATTATGCTTTCAGTTATAAAATTAACTTATTAAGTATCTTTCTCTCTGCTACGAATTGCCAACTGAATTGTTTGCTTTCGATTATTTAATTGCTGATGTATCTCTAGACTTTTAGAATATAATTGTTGCTAGGAGTAGAATAGATGAGTTGCTCACATATTATAGGTTAGTTTGAGTGAAATATGTTCCAAGAAGCTTTGACCAAGACTCATTTGCAAAAGAAAAGGATAAGGATATGAATAAATGGTTAATGTGTGGAGCACCAAAGTTTTCAACTACTTTTAGCTAAGAGGTGCATTCGGCATTTAGGTTATGACCAAAGCTTGAATTAGACAATTTCTAGAAACTTTTATGATCTAATTTTCTTCTTTAGTCTGCATTAGTTTTTTCTTTTTCTTTTAGCTCCCAAAAGTATTATCTCTCTTTCTCTGATCTCTACTATCATTAATATATGTAGTGTCTTCTTTACTTATCCTCATAAATAAAAGAAGAGTTTTCTCTATATAAGTTTCACTCAAATTTTATTTTCCTTGTCAGGTTTACATATGCAGTGCCTGTATATCATCTCAAGGTTTGACATCCTCCCCTTGTAAAAATGACCTTTTTCTATTCTATGGTCATTGTGATGATTTTTATTATGTCTATCACTTATAAGACATTCGCCACACTTCAAAGTTCTCCTTGTTATCTATAATTGTTTCTAAACTTCGAGAGTGAAATGCAACACTTCCAAGTTTGTTATTAGTTAACAACTAATCGATATATTATTTGCTTCAATTTTGGCTCTTAACTAATAATAACTTCGTACATAGTATACATATTAATGAGGTATATGTGAACTTTTCAGTTGCTTAGAAATTGCAGATTTAGTTTCAAACCAAATTTACAGATTTATATCTATTATTGCAAACTTCTCTTGGCAAATGCATTATCTAAAACCATATAGATGCATATGTATGTATGCTTATATAAAGTTGGGAACATTGATGATACACAAGATAAAGACTACAAGGCAAATGCATGGCTTAAAAGTGAATCAATGTTTCTGACACCACACCAGAATAATGATTTGGATGAGACCAAAACAGAATATTGATTTGTCTTAGACTACGCCAACCTTTTAGTTTTAAACCAACAGTGGAGTTGGTAAGTCTTATCTCTGATCATACTTGCCTCTAATATTATAAGCATGGAAATATGGATGCTAATATTTAGAAATGTTTGTAATCCAGATCTATGATACAGATGAAGAGGAAAGAGTGTACCACATGATGATTGATGCTTCGATCTCCATGGATTTCTTCTCCAAATTGTGTTTTAACATTATGACATAGATCGTATACTTGGAGTCTTGGACAACTCAGGATTACGTTCTAACAGAATCGGGAGATATTTTAATCATTTGTGAGCCGTTTAACTGTAAATACTTGAGGGATTTTTGTTTTTTGTTTTGTGTCTGGGCAATGTTTTAGTTTATTGGCTAATGGCTACATTTTTTACATGATTGTGTGTGTAATTCAATGTAGATTGAGGTCTACAATAATATCAATGTTTTGTATATATATTTGAATATATATTTTTATATATAATTCCCGTGCAAAATAATGTGTTACAGTTTTTAAATGCACTAGTTGCATCATTGGTCTGAAGTGTTACATTTGGTATTTCCCAAAAAAGTGTTACATTTGGCTGAGTTAAGAAATGTTACATTTGTACTCCACCTATGGTAATGTTTATGGTAACACTTTTGATTCGTCCAAAGAGCATTACATTTGACTCTAAAATGTGTTACATACCGTTACAATAGGGAAAAGGCAACGCCAGCGAATGTAACGGTCCAAAACTGTTACAATTGGAATAATGTAACAGACTTTTGAACCAATGGTAACAGATTTGACTGTTACAAAAGGCCTTTAAATGTAGTAGTGAAACTGTCAAATAGGTCCTCGAACTTTCATAAAAAAGTCAATTAAGTCCTTCTATAGGAGGTTCTGTCCGGCCGTCGCGATTTGGGGCAGTTTCCGGTATAATTTTTTGATGAAATTTTTTGAGCATCTTATTCACCAAGTCTAGTTTACTCATACCAAATTTCAGCTAAAAATTCAATTGGGAACACATTCAAATTAATTCTTGAAGATAACTGCGCATTTTTGCGTTCTCGAATTAATTTGAATGCGCTCCCGATTAAACTTTTAGCTGAAATTTGGTATGAGTAAACTAGACTTGGTGAATAAGATGTTCAAAAAATTTCATCAAAAAATTCCACCGGGAACCACCCCAAATCGCGACGACCGGACAGAGTCTTCTATAGAAGAACTTAATTGACTTTTTTATGAATGTTCGAGGACCTATTTGACAGTTTTCCCGGTGCATATTATATTTGTATTAATGCTAAAATAAGTTAAAGTATTATCGATTCAACAAATTGTTTTTAGAAAGTATGAGGTAAATGAAATGTGTAATTTAATGTCAACAAACATTTATACTATTTAACTACTGTATCTGATATTCAATATCTTTTGATATCTTACAAAATCGAGTACTAATTATCTAATAAAGATAATTAAACATTACAAAACTAAGAATTTTTTGGTACCCTAAGTCTTAAACAACGAGTTCTATTGTTTATTTGTTTAAGTTATATAAATTATTTTAGATTCTACTTCTTTTAAATCTCCAATTAAGCATTGCATTATGTGAGCCTGTATATTAATTTTGAAAACTAAAAGTTAAGGGAGGCGAAAACATATATATACCTAATTAAAGTATGAAAATATTATATATATATATATATAGTAGAAAAATTTGGAAGTCCATGGGGGGCGGTCGCCCCCCGGGCCCCCCTTGGATCCGTCCCTGGCTGCACCACCAGCCTCCTAATTTGGAAAGCCTCAAATTTTAAAAATATACGTAGTACTACGTACTATTTTAGTGTTCTTTTATTTGTTTGAAAATTTAAAATTCCTACTTTAGTGTTATTTAAAATATGAACGTTGAAAAGGATTGCAATGCTTTGCTCTAGAAAAATGGGTTTCATCATACTTTAAAATATGAACGTCGAAATTCATCGCATTAGTTCGCTGTGCGAAATTGAGCGAATTAGTCTGCTGCTGTGATTTAAAAAACGTGTCAATCCTCCATGTGTTATCACTATTCGTAATTATGATTGAATATGCAAATAAATTTGTCAAAATCTCTAAATTATACAAAAATGTTAATTATTTTTCTTTAATTTGACAATTAAATTTGTTTGTAGGAGGGCTTCTACGCATGACTAATAATAACACATGAGAGTTGATGCATTTTCTAAATCTCATGGGGTTTATGTTCCTAATTTTTATATCACAATGGGATTTTTTGCATTACCCCCTAGAAAAAATATTGTACTTATTTTTAAGGAAAATACATATGTTCTCTTTCTCTTTAGGGTTATTTTTAGAAATTAATGTTCTACGGTTTTCAGCCATTTTTTCTTGATTTTAAATCTTTTAATCTCTAATCAAATTTAATAAATTTCGATCGTATTCGAATTCACTTTTTGAGAATAATACTATCATAAAACTTTTGTTATAGTTTCTAGATTAATACTTGTAGAGTTGTGGTTAATCATTAATACTAATCTAATAATTAATTATATCACGTGTCAAATTTAATTTAGAACTTTAAATTGGGATAGAGAACTGCATAAGAATAAGAGAAAACAGGAAAACAAGCCCTCGAACTATTTGTGATTTTGCAATCAGGCCCCCGCACCGGAAAAATTTCAAATACACCCCTCAAATCATTTAAAATCAAACAATCAAGTCCTTTTTTACCTGCTGGTGCAGGTAAGGAGATAAGAAACTACCAACACCAGCGGGTAAAAAAGGACCTGATTGCTTGATTTTCAATGAGTTTAAGTGTATATTTGCACTTGTTCCGGTTCAGGGGCCTTATTGCAAAATCGCAAATAGTTCGAGATCTTATTTGCCTGTTTTCTCTAAGAATAAAATAGTACGGAGTAGTTTGTAGTACTACGTAATACACTTCTTTCCCTTAAAAGAACGGATACAGAAGAAGCCGTGCTAGTTGCTAAATGTTTTTTTAATTGTTTCTTAATATGTCTGGTTGCTTTTATGTATCCCAGGGCATGTTTTTTTTTTCTTTTGAAGAATCTATTTTACTTCCGACAGCATGTTTTTCTTAGTCATTTTGTGATGAATTAAGTCAGTGCAGCAATGCAGCATGTTTAACTTTTATGATTTAAACTTTTATAGATTTGCAAGGTCCACAGTAATAAACACTTCTTAATCCGAATGCAGACCACAGTAACATTTTTTTGGCTACTTTCATCAAACAGAATACAGTGCAGGAAGGAAGGAGGAGTGAGGTTCACAGTGAATGGTGCCAGAATATTTATTTCGGTGCTGATCGCGAATGTTGCCGGAACAGGTGATATAGTTGCAGTCAAAGTGAAGGGTTCAAGAACAGGATGGCTTCCGATGGGCAGGAATTGGGGTCAAAATTGGCACGTAAATGCAAACCTGCGCAGTCAACCTCTCTCGTTTGAGATCACTAATAGTGATCATGTCACCCTCACATCTTACGGTGTTTCTCCCAAGAACTGGAATTATGGTCAGACCTTTGAAGGCAAACAGTTTGATTCTTAGAAACATGTTTAGTTGCATTTAATTTGGGAGCCTACAAAAAATGAGTTAATGTAATGATTGAAAATGCAATCTAATGAGACTTCTTATCAACACCCAACAAAAGTAGTGGCTATAGATTTACTGTCATAGAGTTACTAATGTTGAAATCATACAATTTGTTTAAGAAGTATTTGGTTCGAAAAGAGGAGACTCGTAGCCTACTAGGGATCGACTCGGTCCATGGGGTGTTGACTGGTTATTTTCCTGGAACCCAACTGGAAAAATGGTTCAGCACCAGAAGTGCTCCTAAACTGAGCTGATTCCTTCAAAGTATGACTTGAAGACCGGATGTGAGCCAAGTTGGAACCAAATTGGATATACCAGGTTCACTTTTCGGTTCCTGCATCTACAACTGGAACTAGTCCACCTGAGAATAGATGAGATTAGTGATGGACCCGGGCCGGGTCGGGCCTCGGGTCTGGTAAAGGTAGGCCCGGGACCGGCCCAGGCAATGGCTGGTTCCGGTTCGGGCCGGGCCACCCGGCCGGGTCACGGGTCGGGCCACCCGCCGGGCCGGGCCGGGCCAGTATTTTTTTTAAAATTAATTATATATTATACAAATTCCTATTAAAAACAAAGTTCAAGTGCATTTATTTGAAATAAGAACTACATTTGAGAATTGAGAAAAAAATAACAATACGAAATACATTTTCTAATGAATATCAATTGGGATTTCCGCCACCGTTGGTTGTTGTTTTCCCTTTGTCACAGGACTTCATATGTTTTATTGACATCCCGTATCCGTATGAACGCCCCAAGCAACACTCTTTCTTGCACCACCTGCAAGTTGCCCACCACAGTCCGGTCTTCGGGTCCTTCCACTTGTCAAAATTGTTTTGCATAAGGGAAGATGTACTTTCCATATTTAAAATTGTATATGTATAAGTAGGATTGTAGGAATGTAGAATAATAAGAGAAGATGAAGATGGAGAAGAGTTGGAGAAGAATTGGAGAAGAGGTGTAGAAAAATGTTAGAAAATAGACGTATTTGTAGATGTTTTTGAACCCCACTCCCCACACCACCACTCCCGGGACCCCCCTGCCCCCCACCCATAGCCCCAACGGCTATATAGCCGTTTGGGAGGTTTGATTTCAAATTTTTTTTTTAAAGTTATACATATTGTAAAATAAATTAATTTAATGAATTAAGTAAAACTAAAACTATTTGTACTTAGAAAAGTGGTTTGATTTATAATTTACAAATGTTACAAAATAGGTGTATAAGTATTTAAACAAAGTACATATTGTAAATGTATTTTTAATTTAAAAACTGGCTTTATATTTTAGAAAAATAATTTTAAGTCGTTAGTTTGTAACCAATTAATTAATTTGAGAAGTGCTACATATGAAAAAGTGAACGCATATTTATTTGAAATATGAAGTACAAGTTTACAAATTAATTTGAAGTACAACTACAAATTTACAATTTTGAAATATGAAGTACAAGTTTACAATTTTGAAATATGAAGTACAAGTATAAATAAATTTGACAAGTGCTACAAAATACATTTTATAATAAATTCTAAAATACTAATCAATCGGAATCTCCGGCATAGGTAGAGCCACCATCGGTTGTTGAGTCATCCATAAAATCTTGGGAGGGGGTGATGCTCATTTCTTGAGTTCTACGTGCGGCCTTCAACCAATCGTGGTAGCATATAAGCGTCTCAAGAGACTCCGCGCTCAATCTCGATCTAGATGCCGTTAGGACGTTGCCGGCCGAACTAAATTCTTGTTCCACAGCAACTGTTGAAATCGGCATTGATAGTACTTGCTTAGCCACCCGTGCTAAAATCGGGAACGTTCTTTCTTTTGACTTCCACCAGTCTAGAACGTCAAAGTCATCATTTTCTTCAAAATCAACTTCATATGTTAAATACAAAGTCATCTCATTCAATGCACTTTGTTCAGTGACGTGAGTTGTTTTTGTTTTTTTTTCATAAGATTGCCAAATGCAGATTTAAAAATCGATTTTCCTTTAGATGAAGATGTTCGTGACGGGGGAGGGGGAGCGTTGCTATATTGTGCACGAAACTCATCAAATAAGGCATAAAATAAAGTACTAACCTCGTTGTATTCCGTTTTCGGATCTATGGGGTTATCGTCATACATTGGAAATTCACCAAAAAACGCAAGATAATAGAAGTTGAAACAATCTTCCAAATTAGCAAGTCTATAACGAGGATCGAGAATAAATGCAATACCATAAATATGGGGAATATGCGCATAATATTTTAAAAACTTTTCCTTCATATAATCACAAAAATATGAACGAAAACGGCATTCTCAAATTCTTTAAAAGCACCGGCGAGATTAACAGCTTCACGAATAAATTGGTTTGTGGTAGGTTTATAAACATGACTAAAAGTTTCAGTAGCATTAAAAAAATATATCAAAACATTACAAATTTTTTCGCAAGTGTCGATCTCAGCCGCGTTTATAATATAGTTATCATGTTCTTTTAAAAAAACAGGAAAATGTTCTTTATATCTAAGAACAACTTTAAGTAATTTATAAGTACTATTCCAACAAATACTCAAATCTTTAGGAAAAGCAACATATCTCACACCTCTTTCAGTCAAATAAGTTTGCCACTTTAATCTAAGTTGACCATTACCCCAAATACGTCTAATCCCCCCCTTGATTACCTCCATGGAATCTCGTAACGCTTTTAAACCGTCTTGCACACATAAATTTATAACTTGACATGCACACCGTTGATGAAAAAATCTACCCATCAAAGTATTGGCACCACACAACTCACGCAATCTAGGTATAGCAGCAGTATTATTAGTAGCATTATCGAAACCAATAGCAAACACCTTATCAATCAAATTATACTCAATTAAAATACGCTCAATCAAAATATAAATATGTTCAGCGGTGTGACGATCATTAAATTCACGAAAAGCAAGAACACGTTTATGCATATTCCAATCCTCATCAATATAATGTGCAGTCAGACCCAAATAATATAAATGATGAAAATCATCCTCCCATATGTCAGAACAAATAGTAACACGCCCATCAAAGTTTGCAAAAAAAAATTGTAACCTTTCATTTTCCGTATTATAAAGCCTTATTATTTCTTTCTTAACAGTTTTGCGACTATAATTTCTAAATTGAGGATTTAAACTACCTTGTGCATAATCTCTTAAAGCAAGACTTTCAAAAAACAAATAAGGCAAATTTTCTTCACAAATTAAGTTAGTCATACCAGTCAAATTTTGTGCATCATTGTAGGAGAAATTACCAAAAGGTTGAGAATTCGCAAACCTCGATATTTGACTTTGCTTCCCCGTTCCGCCGCCTAATTTTGCATACTCCATGGGGTGCTATGCCTTAAGATGCCTTGCGGCGGATCCGTATCCGCCGGAGGTTCCCAAACTATAATTGTTGTTGCACCACTTGCAAGTTGCGTGCCAATAGCCGGTTTGTGGGTCCTTCCATTTATCAAAATTATTTTTCATTAGTTCAGACTTACTTTTTTTATTACCGGTGGCGGTTTGGGATGAGGCAGGCTCGTCGGCGTCGTGGCTGCCGGCACCCTCCTCCTCGGCCGTCTCCGGTTCCAATTTCTCCGCATCTTCATCCTCAAGCTCCTCTTCGTCAATGGTCGCCGGCATTTGTTGTTGTTGTAGAAAGCGGTTATTATGTCGGGCCAATTCTTGTTGGAGTTGTTCTTCGAACATCGCATCTCCATCTCGCCTTTGGTAACCCGTTTCAAAATCATCTCGGCTTTGAGATGAAGAACCGGCAAGTTCTTTACCTTTGCGGGATTTCTTCCTCCCAATCTCGTTCCTTCGATTGCGTTGGAGGTTACCCAAATCAACCGAATATCTACCACCTTCCATCTTAAAAATGTAACAAATATTAATTGACAACAAATATAATAATGGATACAAAACTAATGCAACTAATTAAAACTATTTTAATTAATACTTCAAACTAATTTAGTGCAAAGTAGAATTAATGTGTGACTTTAAAACTAAAATTACAGCAACTTTTGAAGGACTTTAATTTAGTAAAAACTACTTAAATAAAATGTTAAGTACTTTAATTAAATGATTGAACTACTATTTCTTCCTACAAATATAAATTGAAAATAAGAAAATGTGACTTTAACTATAATGACAATTAACTAGTTTATTGAAGTAGAGTTGTTTTAACAATTAATGAGAATACTAATGAAGTAAATAACTAGTATAATGAAAAATATAACAACAATGCTAATTAACTAATTAACTAGTATAATGACAAATGTAACAAGAATGCTAATAAACTAATCAACTAGTATAATGAAAAATGTAACAATAATGGTAATGAACTAATTAACTAGTATAATGAAAAATGTAACAAGAATGCTAATTAACTAATTAACTAGTATAATATTACTTATAGTAAGTAATATATAATATAATGTTTATAGTATATAATATATAAGTATACTACTATAAGATGAGTAATACACTTATATTTTATACTTTAATATATAAAGTATATATTAAGTAGATGTAGAATGTATGTATTAAGTGGATATAATAATTGTATAAGAATTAAATATAAGAGTATAATGGAGAATTGGAGATTGGAAAATAAGAAAATAAGTATATATAAAATATAAGTAGAGAAGTAGATATTATTATGTATTAAGTATATAGTAATAGTTTATAAAGTATATTCAATACTTTATTATATAAAGTATATATTAAGTAGATGTAGTATGTATGTATGTATGTATGTATGTATGTATGTATTAAGAGATATAAGTAGAGATTAAGTAGATAAGAAATATAAGTAATATAGTATATGTATTTATAAGTAGATAATTAATATATAAGTAGATATAATAATTGTATAAGTATTAAATAGTAAAATAAAATATAAAGGAGAATAAGAGAATTTGAGAAGATGAATATGGAGAATTGGAGATGAGTAGAGAGTAGGATTTAGGTAGAGTTGGAGAAGAGGTGTGAAAAAATGTTTAAAATTAGGAGTATTTATAGGTTTTTTTTAACCCCCCACCCCCCACCCCACCCCCCCAAAGGCCCCGGACCCCCCTGGTACCCACCCAACGGCTATATAGCCGTTTGGGAAGTGGTTGTTGAGCCAAAAAGGTTTTTTAAAATTAAAAGATTTTAAAAATAAAAAAAAAAAATAGGACCGTTAGGCCTGGGCCCGGGCCGGGCCACCAAAACCAACACCCGAGCCCGGACCCGCCACCCCCACCGGTTCGGTGCCCGAACCGGACCCGGACCTGAGAACTGGGCCGGTTCCGGGCCCGTACAGTAACGGGCTGGGCCGGTCACGAACCGGGTCCACCACTAGATGAGATGGAAGATACCGGGCTCCTCTCTTTATTAGGGGGTGAGCAAGTTTGTTATTTCCCCTTCGTCTCTTTCCCTTTTCTTACTTTACACCCTCTAAAATCTAAGGGAATTGAAGAAGTTCAGGCGTTCAGCTTTCCTTCCTCTCAAATCGAAAGTCGAAACACATCCTTAAAAGGAAAATATATATGCATGGAAAACTTATAATGGCACTGTATGTCTGTATATACTCCGTATAAAATTTGCTTGGAAATAATACAAATAATAATGCTTTTACATGAGAGCACAAATGCATCATCCATTTGCTCATATCAAGGTTGTATGTGGAAAAATCAGGTTAGATGAGACATTAATAGAAACATAAGGTTAGATGAGAACCCATAACAGCCCTGCCCCTTCATCATAACAACTTTTGGTTGGACTCTATAACCAATCCGTTTAACATGACTTGAACTGCCGCATCATAGACAATCCCATCATAATGCATACCATCTGTGGTGCATTCCTCCCCACAATTACCACTCAAAGTGTGAATATCCAACAAGAAAAGGGGGCCGCCATATCCTAACAGCAGTTTACTACGATAAACTTCTTCACTATAAGCCTTCCATTGAGCATCAGTCATCCTCTCCCTCTTTTCTTCTGTGTTCAACATTGAATTTATCAGCATCGGCATCCCAACCCAAAACATGCGGGGCGACCGACCTGTACCTGACTCGGACTCCGGGTACATGGGTAAGGACATCACTAGTGAATCTCTCAACAGCTTCAATGAGACCCCATAATCTGATGCATCATTCACATGTAACATATCCCATAGCCCGGACCCCATCACTAGCACATCAGGGTAATAGTTATTATCCTTGAAATCAAACACCAAACGAGTCAAGTTACTTACATATGGTGCCCATCTGTAATCAAGCTTCATCCCAATATCATCCAACACAATGCTGTAATCACTGTGTCTCTTGAAGAGATCCCCGTTGACCTCATTTGACCCCAATAACAACTCCAATAGTGAAACCACCAATAGTCTCGCCTGTGAATCCCCTGCAACAACGACCCATGACCCGTTTAGCAAATCTGAAGCATCCTGTCTCCTCAACTTTTGGAATTCACATCGATCCCCAAGCTCAGAATGTGCCCAATCCCAAGATTTGTTGCTTGTGTCTGATTTCGGGACACTGAATGTGACTTGATGAAGTGAGGAAATGCAAGAATTAGGATTTAAATCTGGAGAGGATTCAGAATGCGGGAAACCCGGAGATGGGAGGAGGGAGGAGATTGAAGGGAAGTAAGGGGTCAAGTGGACGCCGACGGAGAGGGTGATGAAGAGGGCGCAGCTGAAGAAGAGCATCTTGTTGCGGCTCAAATGCCAGCCCGCCATACCAAGCGGAACGAAGAGCACCACGCAAGCCGCCATTATTCCCAATTGGACAGCCCCAAACATCATTTGGGTTCCTCGTAATATATTAACGGGGCCTCCAGTCCAGAAATATTAAAAAGGGAATATTTTAATATACCCTTTTTAACATATCTATACTAATATAAAAAGGGAATCGTGAGCATCAACTGTTCCCGCCAAGAAATATTTTCAGACTCTTCTATAGCAGCAGAGGGATAATAAGTACTATTATGATATTATCACACTTGGCCCACTAAATTAATTACATAGACGCTTGCACCGCATGATGGGGATGGCCCAGGAAATAATTGGCCATGTCTTAGCAGACCATGATCCGAATCATAATATCCTTTTGTCCTTATTTTTAGCCACCTGTGAGATACATTTAAAATAAGAATTACTAAAATGCCTTGAATTATATTATAAAAAATTCATAATTAAGTTAACTGCCATGTAGAGGCGTATAAGCCCAAATATGATAGCAAGCAGTTTTCAGCACGACACACACGGGAGCTGATTAACGGACAATCAATTGTACCGCACTATTACAAGTCATAAACTGTCTAGAGCTAAGAGCAGAAATATATCATGGACACCTATTTCCCCTATGCATTCGACAAATCATCAGTTCTACATTACACAATTGGCAACGGTCTGTATTTTTGAGGAGTTAGCCAAAGAAAAGATGTTCAACAGGAATTTCAAGTTGAACATGACATGGACAGATTTGGGCATCAAGAGTAAGTTGGTTTGTTGCTCTGCATATCCAGATTTTAATAACAAGCCGGATCAAAGTGTTCCAAAGAGTTTGAAATGTATCTTTCATCATTCAGACGTACTTTTACATAATTTGTTTACAGCACTGGCTTTTATTGATAGTCGAATCCCTCATATCTCTGTTATTTTTAAATTTTAAAGGATAACCAGATCCACTGAAGCATTCTTAAGAAACACATTGCTGAATTTAAGGGCAGAGAGGGAAGTTTATATATCCTACGAAATTCCATTGTTACTCCTAACACTATGAAATACAAAACATTGAGAACAACCACAAACAGATTTCTAAAAGTGTATACTATCGTATGTCGCAACATATGACTTTGGTAGAAGGCAGGACAATACACATTTGACTTTCTTCTGGAGAGAAAGTTAGCATCAGGGATAACAAAAGCTAATTTATGGGCTGCTCCATCGCTGAACAATTACTTGGTAAAAGAATTTCAAATGATGGTTCGATTTACAAATGAACTTATAATTTCTTAACTATGTGCGAATCGCTCCAAAAATATCAGTTTGAAACCAGAAAAAACAAATTCATTTAACTAAATCAAGGTTATTTTTCAAAACAGAACTCTCTATCCACACCTATGTGCACATTGCTACTAATTTAACTAACCAAAAAGATTGTATTGTTACTTGGAATAAGACCGGCTAAGATGGAGAATATAAATCAGAAGAACTAACGCGGTAACGATGGAGAGGAAAGTTTTTCGAGCCTCAAAAAATGACAAGCTGCACCAAAAGTTAACTCATGCAGCAAGGGTTTATACAAATAGCTATCTTTTCTAGGAATTATATCTTAAATGTGCTCATTTGGGCCAAGTTAACCGGCTCGGGCCTCTTGTTCATTTTCATTTTCAATTACCCCCGTGCCGCAAAGGCTCCCACCTACGGTGGGGTAAGGGGGGTCGGATGTATGCAGTTTTACCCCTGTACTAAAGCACAGAGAGTCTGTGTTCGGATGACCCATAGTGAAAATCGCGTCCAAAATTGCATGGACTGACGACTGCTTCATAACAAAGAAGCGCAGACAGGTTAGTGAGCCATTTTGCTTTATTCCAAAATATTCTCAAGCCAAACAATAGTGAATCTTTGGCTCCATTGCAAATAATAGAAATCGGGCCTCTTATTATCTAAAAAAATTGTTTTATCCTGAACTAGAAAAACGATGTTCTCCCTTTTAATAATAAAATGATAAAATTTGAAATAGCGTTTATTTTATTGCTTAGAAACATTAGAGCTTAGTGATCAACGTTATCTGCCACAAATAGAATATGATAAAATGATAAATCATATTATTCATAAAAGAAACTTATTTAACTGACCAAAATAATAATAATAATTAATGACTAATATAACTAGCTCACAAAAAACAGGGTGTTGCAACCCCTCTCACCATTAGTAGAAGATGCTTTTGCTAGGATAAAGTACATAGAGTACAAAATCCGGTGTTTGTCCACATGATTGAATTGTATTTTGATAAACTTTGATCTGCCCATCACCTATTTTTGCTTGTGATTGGTCGTGTATTTGGTAGATATATTACCACCTAGCTCCTTTTTTAGGTGATGGGTTATGGATAACATAAATTTTTGCTGTACATGTAAACTCATTGGATGTTTTTTATATATACTTACATTTCATCCCCAAAAAAAAGTTTCGTTCTCGAAACTTAGAACAACTCGGGATAACGACGTCTTGCATCACCCTCGAAACTTAAAAGAACTTGGTATAGTCTCACATTATTTAGCCTAGACTTCACACTAAGCTTTAGTACAACGATATTGCTTTAAACCTTTTCAAAGCTACAATTTTTTTTGAAGCATTTAAGTGGAATGCTAAAAATGCATTCAAACCCTTTTTATTAACAAACAGATGGAATATCTACTGTTTAGTAGACATACTACTAATTCTTTTATTTAACAACCTATACTAAATTTCATAAACATCTTAAAAATTGATTTAAACAATATAGCTTCAATGTTTAAATACACTTCTCATGTGCTCTCTTGAAACTACAACACAGAATCACAACCTCACGTTATAGACTTTAAACGAGATGGCTCACTCTGTTTGCCTTTTAATATGAGGAAAAATGCCAATACTAAATATTAACCTTCTCAAAATAATCTACCCCAGACTACTAAAGACGAAATTTAGAATCACATCCATGTGTGCTTACATAGGTCAACTTGTCTTTTAAAGCTGAAGAATAGAACTCTTTCTAAAATTCATCATTGATTTCTGAAATTTTGGCATTACAATATCTTAAAAAAATTGTTTCATTCTGCAAGTTTTAAGACTGTCATCCTCACAATAGGATTAAGTTGTGTGAATGGAGTTTTTTCGCTCTATTTTTTCACTCCTGTCCAGCAATTTGTTTATTTATGTTATATCCCTACTTTTTTTATACTAAATATCTCACAATATGTTCTTGATGACCAATGTCATGAAACTATTTATCTAACTCTAAAAACTGTTAAAATGACACGAACTTTAATGATAGTAATAATCAGATAAAATTGCAAATTTTTTATTGGATCTTCGAGACATCTTTTCTCTGTATGCTTCATATGACAATCAATTTGGGCACATCATTTATTATTTCAGGAAAATCATGCTTAGGCATCTCACATGGTTGTACTCTCTAATATCAAGGCTCTCTGCACATGCAAATCTTTTATTAGCATATGAGAAAATCTTCATTTCTTTTCTTTTAAAACCCACTTCAGTTCGAGTTACCAATTATATCATATTTCTTTAAGGCTTAAAGTAGATTTATACTACTAAACTTAATTCTTAAAAACTCAAGCACCTCAAGATTATCTTTTCATCAAAAGAAAATGTCATTATGATTGTAAACAGAGCCGGTCCCTAGAAAATGGAGGCTTTGTGAAACAATAAAATTTGGACCTATTTTTCAAGTTGGAACACAAGTAAATTGAGTTTAAATTAAAATTCAGTTCAATTTTAGGATGAAATCATGAAAGACTATACTAGTATAATTATAATTTATGAACCTCAAGTTACCTAATAATATATTTACACCACTTTCTTAAATTTTACATAGTAGTTGCTAAACAGATTTACACAATTTTTTCCCAAAAAGAAAAACACATTTATACATTTATTATCAATTCAAAAAGTTATTTACTTTAACTGCAAAAAATTAACAAATAACAAAAATGCAACAATTCAACATACATGAAAACCGAAAATCTAAAAATAAACAAATTAGAACAATTCAACAATTCAACAACCAATTTAACAATTCAATAATTCACAATAATTAGCAAACTAAACAAATTGGAAAAGCTGAAAATCAGAAACTGACCGGACTGTGGTGCAGTGAAGGCGGACTGACGGAGAGCAGTGGGCGGCGCGGTGGACGGTGGAGGGCCTGGCGGCCTGGTGCTGGGCGCTGGAGCTTGGTGGCGTTCAGTCGGTGTTCAGCCGCTTGTGCGAGGCTTCATTGGTCCTCCTTCGTTGGTCTGTCGTTCCAGTCTCCAAGCGGTTTTCTGATTCCTCGTTCCAATTGCTGAATTGCGAAGGTCTGGGTCGCGGATGGTTTGAACTTTGAAGTTAGGCGATAAAAGGTTCGTAAATTTGGGCTGAACTAATACTACTCCGTAATAATTTTTGTGGGCCTTTCAAAATTTTAGGCCGTGTGGGATTGGATTGGACGCCCATGCCCTGGATCGGCCCTGATTGTAAGCCCTCTTGGACCGGAATATAACTTAACTGATTAGTATACCGCAATAGTCATGAAGCTAAATATAGTTAGATTTTAATTTCATTACAAAATTTTATAAGCATGAATCAAGGTAAGGATATTTTGGGTATTAAAAATTTGTTGGTGGTACATCATAGCTTAATAATCGTGTACTGTGTGCTTGAGTCAATGTACTTTATCTTCTACTTTGCTCATCAGTATACGTCTATCCGTCTAACTACCGTCCTCGTTATCGTTAGTGAAACCTGTGACTCTTCAATCTCGATTATCCCTTTCAATTCCACAACATGCTTACGCGATAACAATCCCAGCCGAGCATCAACAAAGAAACGCCACCTTCACCGTCAACAAAGAAACACCATTCAGATCCCCCTGCGATACGTCTATTCACCGGAAATAATTTTTGGAATTGAGTTTAAAGCGGTTCGGGGCCATTACGGATTGTCACTCTTTGGTGCCACTCTTTCGCCCAGGATGTAACATCTTATATATTAATAAGATGTTACACAAAATTATCTATTTTTTATATCACTAGGTCATTTCCGAAATTTGTGCATCAACATCCTATGTGAACTTAACATATAACAACGGTTTTAAACTCCCACAACCATATAATCCAAGCTACATTTTTGCGAACATTCACTCAATATACTTGAGCATATACAACTTCATAGTAATATAGGAGCTCGATCGCCACTTTTCCCATATGTAGCCACATGTTGTACTAAACTTGATTTGTTTTGCATTCCTTCCCATTAGTAAACATTTTGATATTTTCAGCAACACACAAATCATAGCTATCCCTGCATATTTAAAACACATTTTAGTGTTATTTATGTATCAACAAATACTAATGTTCTACTTACTGAATATCAAATTAATTTCATTGCAATTAACTTATTATTTCGTTGGGGAAAATTGTAGGCAAAATACACTTCCGATTTTCCTTCTCCAAGTAATCCATTAGCGAGCTAAGTGAATCTGCATAAACAATACACAATGTCTATTTTCTAACACTTCCATCACTGCCCTATATTCAATGACTTGAATACATACTTTCTTTTAATGCATTACTTCAATGCATATCACAACACAAAATTTAACCATGATGTTTATTTTCTTCTTAAATCCAATGCATTAAATAAGGTAATTAAATGCAAGTATGATATTAATCCATTATTTATCGTGACCATACATCAAATAATAGTTTCACAACTAAAAGTGCATAAATTTTTCATTGCACAACTGCACCTTCAGACACTTTTCATTGCACAACTGCAACAAGCACACTGATAGCATATGAATTGAGCTCCAAACCCAACCTGAGTTACGGCAATCTCATATGTATTCTACGGTAAAATGATAAATACGCCTAAATTAAGCAACATCTACGGCTTCCCTTTCGAATACACAAATTATTGGAATAACATCTAAATATATAGAATGGAAAATAAAGTAAAATACACACCATGCCATTGACGACAATAATTTCATCCTTGTATGTCCGTACTAGCCATCCCGACGACGCTCACTACTTTGGTCTTCCCTCTTCTTCTTGCAATTTTCAATATTCCTCTATTGCTCTTGAAGTTGCTCTATCATTTCCGTCATTTGCTTTGTTTACAGAAGAATGGTATTGATATGTTAGGGTTAATTTGATTTTGGGTCATTTCCTTCCTTAATTATACTCCTTAAAATCGGCCTCATCAAGTTTTCTCAATCTTCAACCTAGGGGTGGACTCGGGCCGAGCGGCCCGACCCGGTTACTGTTTGGCCCGGCCCGGGGCCCGGTGGGTCCATCGGTTCGGTTTGGCCCGGCCCGGGTGATGGGCGGTCCGGGATCGGGCCCTGCTTTAGGTGAACCGGCCCGGCCGGTTCGGGCCCGGTCCGGTCCGGATTTTATTTTTTATTTTTTTTTGAAATTTTTTTATGTTTTGGGTTTGATTAGGTATTTTGGGCCATTTGAGGTGGTTTGGGAGGGGTAGGGGGTTAAATAGGAGAACCAAAATAAAAAAAATGGACCGGTTTGGCCCGGCCCAGCCCGGCCCGGTTTGGCCCGAAACCGGAACTGGCCACCGGCGGTTCGGGCTCGGGCCCCAGTTTTCTGGCCCGAGGCCCGGCCGGGCCCAGGCCCGAACCGGGCCCGAACCGGCCCGGGTCCACCCCTACTTCAACCGTTACACCTGTGATGCACGTGTTTTAAATTGAGGTTATTTGGGTCATTCACTATCTATAGTATTACGTTAATCCTTTTTTAAAAAGTTTAGTAGTCATACGGAAGTAAAAAACTACTATGGTCATATTTCAGGAATTCTAATGATATTTTTCCCTTCATGTATATCTGATCTTATGGTTAAGTTGTTTTTATTCAGGAGTATGATCGGTTTTTGCCCACTCCATTATTTGTTAATTTATTCTTTTGAAATAAAATATTGGCAGTCTATAAAATAATTAAATGAATTAAAACTTCATTTAACTAATACTACGTATGTACTTGCTGAAGATCAAACATGAATTACTTGAATCTTCAGACCTAATGCAATATGAATTAAAATCAAGATGTGGAATGAAGAATAACGTACGTGCAGTGGTAGGCACATCACACCCTATTTAATACTCCACAGTACATACATTCCCTATCTCCTCCCTTCAATTCTAATTAGTCAAACTTGATTTTTTAAGTCAATGACATTTAATTATGACCGACTATGTATTTATATAGAGAGTTTTGATAATTTAAAAATGATATAAAAATATATTTTTGCAATCTTTGATAATTTTTGCAATCGAAGTTTACAATCTTTAATTGGAAAATTCAAAGATGACCTACTAAAATGGGACATTACAATTTTTTATATCATCATATGCAATTTTTTAAAAAAAAAAATATACTATCGTACGTAGTATTATTGGTTAACGTGTAACTTCAATTACCATAAATCCAAAGATAGACAAATTTAAGGGATGGAGGAAGTATGATTTTAATGAATAATATGCAGACTTACATGGATAATTTATAGGCACTCGATGTTTACATGACTTAAATTCGGCTTTTCAGATCCCCAAAAGCTTTAGAACGTGCTAACCAAAATGATTGATTAAATAGGATTGATTATAAATTGGTTGTTAAATACTCCGTAGTTAGAAGTAGTGCATGGCCGCATGGGTGCATAATCGTGCAATAATATGACAAAAATGTGGCTTTTGTGGTTTCCAGGCATGCTAAAGAACCTAACGTGGGATCGAAAGATGACTGGAGTAGCACAATAAATTAATTATATTGTTAAATACTTTGAAGTATTTAGGCGTTGGAGAATGGAGATTTCGTAAAAAACTTCCCAGATGGAATATATAACGCAAATGGTTAAACAACTGAGTAAATATTGTTTTCTCCATATGCCAGAGCTATGAGATCTTTCGTATAATATATTTCTAGCATTTTTTATCATCAAAACAGGACTATTCATGATCGTTACATCAAGCAAAGGGAAAATAAAACTGACACCAACTGAAACTCCAACAAATACGACTGTAACCCTATGGTGAGACTTTGATACGGTCACCCCTGAGAGAGCAACACGAATCGCTAACCATGTAGTAGGTTTGACACAGCCAAACATGTTCCCATAGATCCAACCATACCCAATGACATAAAGAGAGACAAAAAACTCAAACAAACTATCAAAACAAACAACAAAAATGGACACAAGAAAACAAATAACAAACAAATAAAAACTACAAGAAAAACATTCACAAACTCTAGCACCTCGTACATCCCATGGTGGTGGTTCAGGAGGAGGTCGTACCACCGGTACCATGCTAATTGATCATCCATGACCTTTGGCTGCCAAAGACCATGCATAACCAAACTCATCCCTACTCTGTGCGACCAGAGTAAGCGGATAGGCGGCGCCGATCTTCTCCAACAACAGCAACGTCACATCCTCGAACCTTGACCACAACGCCGATCTCCTCGAGCCATGAAAGCAAATCCGCCCTCCTCCACCGATCTCCGCCCTCCGCGTCTGACCTGGACTCCAGCCGAGCACCAGCGACCAAGGGATAGCAAAGCCGATCTTCGACAAAGTCGAAATCGGAAAAAGGCTCCAGCGGCCGACATAGTTGAAGCCCTAGAGAGAAAACACCTAAATCTCTGACTTAGTAAGCCAAGATAATGCATGAAGGTGGAGCCTCATCCCACTTCGATATAAATTCTCCAATAAAAAATGAAAAGCTCAAATGATAAACTAGCAATTGCAGAAAGCCAGCACTGCCGCACGAACTCAATCGGCGGATGAGAAACCCTACATAGCGTAGAGAGTTTCAAGTATTTTTTTGCTTCATTTGAAATTCGATATAATATATTTCTAGCATTAAAAAAATGTAAAATAACTAGATTTGTTAATGTAGATACTTTAAAGGAAAACTAGTCTTTTACCCGTGCGTTGCACGGGGAACAACCTATTACAAAGTTAATTGAAATCATCCGGATACGTGAAGCTTATATGAAGTAAAATTAGAAATATTAGCAAACATGAAACATACACAAAAGTTCATATATCGAACGGGATATTTTAAGTACACTTGAAAGTTGAAACTTATTTCAGGAGTTAAATACTACAAATGATGTCTCTCTATTTAGAATACACATCATTCTTTTGCCATACACTTGAGTTTATGAGGTAAAAATATTGCTCAATAAAGATGCAATTGATAGTTATCCATTAAGCGACATGGATTAGTAAAAACATTGCTTTTTTTTGGAGAAATTTCTCGTCTTATTTAAAATTTAAAAGTTAGATTAGTAGGTACTAACAATTATATGCATTAGCCATTAGGAATCCGAAACATCTCATGAGTTAAAGGTTTTACATGGAGTCATGGAGGAAATGATATGTAAATACTTCTTAGGAATGGTGATCACATGCTTACACACTTCACCATTTCCAGAAAACATTGGAACCGCACTTGTGTTTATCCTTACCTTCACATTCCAATTCCAAGTCATCAGTGATGGATGCTACTTTCTTTTGTTTGGCAAGGTCTTGGCAGCCAGTGAAATTTTCAGGGAAATTGCATGTTCCAAACTGAACAATATAGGCTCCGGCAAAGTTAGCACCGCTTGTGGCCAGTCTTTTCTTGTCATTCAACTCCTTGTAGACTTTGCTTTTTTCACTGATTTTGCAAACCAATTTGTCACACTGAAAAATGCAGGGAATGAACATCGTACACACATCATATAGATTAAATATCATTAAGTTATAAACTTTTGACTAAATTATACTATACAAAAAAGTGAACTATACACATCAATGTGAGTATATACACAAACAGAGAGATAGATACGTAGTTTATAAACGTCCTTCATTCAAATAAAATGGTGGGATGTTCCCTTGCTCCCACCCAAACCTCTTCAGGAGTTTGGTTCATTACCAGGACTAAAAAAACATAGTTTAAAAACGATTTTTTAGGTTCTAATGAACCATGCTCAAGAAACAATTTAAATGTTAACATGAAATAATTGTACACAGGGAAAAGATTTTCAGAAAATGGTGTGAGCAACTTTTTATTTAGTACTGTGTTGAATTATAGAGTTACCACATCACCCAGACTTCATAAAAGAAAACTACATTTAATTCAGATAACTGAGTAAATAATAAAAGAGTACTCTTTTTGAAGGATTTAGCTTAGTGAAAAGATGGGGATATATGCAAACTCACTGACATCAATTTCTTTGAATTATGCTTACTTAAAGCAAACTATAAAGCATAAACAAATCCCGTTAAGTTAAACTCTAGGCATTGAATCCTTTGAAGTTGGTAAAAGGATGTGTGTCTGGCCATATTTTTGCAGTCAAAGAAAAAAGAGTGGCACATTCATGAGCATTTAAATTAGTATGAGGATTCATAGATAGTGGAAAAGGATATATAAAAAGGAATCAGGAATTAAGTTTTTGAAACAATTTAAGTAATTGGACACCAAACAGAGTAATAAGCCATTAGCCATCCAAAGGATAGCTACCAAACAAAATACTTCGTATATCAAAGCAATCTTTCATCCATAAACCACATTTGTTAAGGTGAAAAAAAAGATACCTGGTTAGTTGAATTATAGAGTTATCACATCACCCAAACTTCATAAAAGACAACTACATTGAATCACAAAAATAAAGGTCATACCTTGGAACTAAAGATGACTTAATTAAGTACTAATAAGAAAGTTGTCCTTGTTTGGATGTATCACTTATTTCAAATTACCCTTAATGATTTTGGCATTATAGAGATATCCTTAACAATACTTTTAAGAATAATTTAATAATACTATTCTGCTTCATTTAAACTGAGATGTGGATTTGGACATTTTGTATGGTTTAGCTATTCGGAAGGTGTTAAAAATACAATTTTGTTCAGTTTCACTCTTCTGTGATCTCTCAGTATCCCTCTCGCTTTTAATCTTCAACTTATTTGCAACCTCTCTTTGGTCAATGTAGAAGCAAGTAACTGGTATGTCACCCTCATCTCAAATTTATTGCTACTTTCATTAATGGGAATGATTTTCATGGTATGCCTTTGGTTTGACATTATTTTTAGAGGAAGCATCAAAAGAAAGCATATTAGGATGCCAGCCCAAGGAATAAAGTTCAAAGGAAAACTAAAAATAAGAAGAAGAATTGAAAGTAAAAAACAATAAGAAGTAAAATACAGATCAAAGCCATCTTTACTCGCTTTGAAGTAAAAAACAATAAGAAGAAGAATTGAAAGTAAAGATATAAGAACAAAAGACAAATAATAAAGATGATTTAGTAGACAAAGATCATGAGTTATTCTGAGTGTTTTGGTATTAATCAGACGATTTTAGCTTATAACTGGCGGATATGAATAAAATTAGGTAGAGTGATGGATATGAGATTGGCAATACTCTCATACAAATACACCATAAAGATGCACATGAAAATCAACCTGCGGAAAACTATTAGCTTTATCGACTTTTTCGGCGTGAGGAGTTACATGTTCTTGAGCAAACTGAGCAACACTTTCTTTGAATTGAAATCAGGAAAGGAAAAAAGTAAATATAAATAAAAGCTTCCATTAAAGCAACAAACGCTATAATCAGAGAGAAATTGATGCAGAAATGACCTGTATCTGAGTATCATCAAAGAGCAGAGAAGTAAAGAAAGGAGTGTAAGCATTCTGCGAGAGCCAGAGCCCTGATTTGTGAAGTCTCAAGACTAAGCGGGTGGCGGGTGAATAAGCGAGACTGCGAGAACCCTAATTTCTGTATAGCTGAATTTACGTAAATGTCCTCCTGTCTTGAGCGGGAAAGAGACTTAAGTGGATTAATATATATATAGATTTCCCGAATTGGAGTAAAAGGAGTTTAAATATTCCAAAATATGACTGTTATCTTTTTTGGCAAAAGTTAATTGTGATATTTTTAGAAAGTTTTAACCGGTAAAAGTACAAGTGAAAAGTCACCCATACCACATGAATATAATGATTTGACTTTGTCACACGTGAAATTACCTTTTAAATCTCAAGGAAGACGTTGTCCTTTCTGCCTTTCATTTTCTCATATGTAATAACGATTGACTAGAGTGAAGGAAATCTACATTCAAAAATGATCTATTTTCAATAATGTATGTATGTTTTTATGAGGCCCTACGTACGATATTGAGATAAAATGCATGTGTTTCATCATTTGTAAAAACTTTGTTTAATTTGATGGAATTTTGTATGAAGTGGTACGGTTGAATTTGCTCATCTATTGAAAAAATAGTAAAATGTTCTTTACAATAACTTCAGTCATTTCGAACAAAAAATACTTTCAATTTACTTATTTTGATTACTACAAAATTTATAGTGCAAAATCAAAAGTTATGTATTTATTTGTCTAAAAAATAACTTATAATGCTCATAAGTTGACATTAGGGATTACTAATAAATGAGCTCTTTGAATTTTATGGTTTGTGGTACTTTGTATTCTTTATCAATTTGAACTTTTGTTGTATATAATAGACTACAGTTATGTTAACTTTAAATTCTAAACAGTTCGGGAAACCCGTTGAAACAGTGAAATAATATCTCGTGCATCGCACATGTACTATACTAGTCATAATTAAGTATGGGTTGTGCTATGTACGAACTTATTAAGGATGACAATGGGGTGGGGAAGGGTGAGATATTTATACTCCGCTAAAATATGGGGCGGGGGATGGGGATTACTACACTCGCCCCATCCCCGCCCCATCCCTGTTATAAATATATACCCAAACATACACACACATATATACATATATTAATAATGTATAAAACATATCTAATTAAATTATAGGTAGTATATAGCACACATACACTGATACACATACATATAGACATGCATACATGTATGTTTATTAGTCACGATTAATGAACTAATAGTACATACATATTATATTAGAATAATAATAAGTAATGATAAAAAAAAATCATAAATGATATATGCGTTTAGGGGACTTGTGACGTATCACAAGCAAATAAGAAATGATTTTGCACAAGAGAAATGTTAAATGTTTAGATTTGATTGAATGCGAATTGGGCATCAACCTAGCATTTATGTTTTGGACACTCCAAGAGTGTTGATACCAAGTATTCCAGTTATTGAGACTGATTTGAAACTAGCACTAAGCGGTCATACCTAGGGGTGGGCAAAAATACCGAAATATCGGTATACCGCACTTACCGTACCGAAAAATACCGGAAAATACCGAAATATTGGTATACCGTCATTTTCGGTACGGTATCATACCGTACCAGTCTATTTCGGTACGGTAACGGTACATGTTTTCAAATACCGCGGTATACCGGTATAATACCGTACCGACTCCCTACTCAACAATTACTTTTAATTCTAATATATTGTAGAAATCCATTACAATTTTGAAGCCCAAAATTAATATTTAAGTTGGTTACAAATACAAAAATACAAAAATAAAGGTTCAATTTCTCAAACCCACTATAACCTTATAGGCTTCTACTACGCTAATCTTAAATAACTAATGAGTAATGTACAAATGTCAAGAAACATGTCCATCTTGCTCCAAGAGCTTGCAAGTCGTGATGGTTGGGCCGCTAAGTAGCTGACGAGTGAAGATATATACACTTATGTGACAAGTGTATCTACATAGGGATTCAGCGAGTCGAGACACACAACTTTGTCCGAAAGTCTTATTCAATTTTTAAAAAATTATGAATGATTTTATATCCATGTTGTTTGAATAGTTTTATTTATTTTTGTTAGAGATCACTATTGATTTAATTATATCTATATTGTTCAATTTTTTTTAGGAGAATGTGTTACTTTTTAATATGTGGTATGTTGAACTGCTTAAATATACTAATAATAATTATTGTTCAATATTGAATTGACATCAATAGATTATTAATTGTATTTCGTAACATTTTAATAATAGATTTAATATGTTGCTAGTAATAACGATTTAGTATATTTCGTTAGTCTATGATAATTTTTTGTATTGGGAGACATGCACGGTAATTTACCGATACCGTACCGTTACCGAACCGAAACTTCGGTATACCGAAATGCGGTATACCGAAACTTCGGTAAGGTAAAGGTATGCAAATTTTGCATACCGAAAGTTTTGGTATGACAAAGGTATGAGAAAAAATATAAGGTATACCGTACCGAACCACCCCTAGTCATACCTCTTTCGAAGTAACAATATCTATTTTGTTATTGTTGTTTGTTTTGTTCTTTTACATTTAATTTGGATATTAGAAATAAGTGGTCATGTGATGAGACAAATTCAGATTGCATAGGTGATGGAAACAAAATTCAAATTGCAGAAATTCCGGTCTCCACTAGCACTAGCATAATAGTTATAAGGAGAAAAAATCATGATTTCCTAAGCAAGGGCAGACCTAAGAGCTGGTTTGTGAATCTATAGTTTTTAAAGGCACGCGATGGATAGAGAGGGCATTGTACTTCTATTCATCAAATTTGGTGTTCCTTTTTATGTATAAAAAACCTTGCTATATTTTAACGTCTCTTTTTCCATTATGTAAATGTAGATATTATGGTCAAATTTGATGTTCTTTTTTAGTCCATAAAAAGGCGTTTACTGTATATTCTTGATTCAAAACATAAAAAAGAACTCCTCTTTTTACTGCATTAATATGACTCTTTATTAACACCTCTTAAATGGCGTGTCTATTCTTGATAAGTAAAAGTACAGTGCCCTCTCTACCATCCTTTGGCTTTAAAAATTTGGTGTTCTTGTCTAGAGCTCAAGATTCACAAACTAGCTCCAAGTTCTGCCCTGTTTATTATGGTCAAATTTGGTGGTCTTGTATAGAGACTACAAAATGCAAGCAAGGCAAATAATGAAGTACATATTGTAGTCAATTTTCAATCCTTTTTTGTTGGAGGCTAAATGCACGGGTATCTCACCCAAAGTGAATACTTTATTGTTTATGATTCTTTATCAATAAACACCAAACTACGTATTCAAATATTGTATTTATATATTCTCTCAACCTAAACTGATGAATTAATGTCCTATAATGGCTTTGGGCATTACTACAAACGCGCAACACGCGTGACTAAAATAATAGTATAATAATGCCTAATGTCCAGACTAAAGAAAGTTAGCGTAGTAGCTAACTGTTTTGAGTGTTTTCAGTGCTTCTTCTCCTCCCTCAGGTCATGTGTTCAATTCTCCCCAGCTCCAATTACCCCTTTGCTTTATTTTTTTGCCCTTTTACAATTGTAAAATTGTTTAAAATTTGTTCAAATCTAAAATTCCCATTAATTCTTTTAATGTAGCTAAAAGGTGATACTATGTATGTCAACTCAAAATGATACTAGACGATATAAAAAAACTCAAAATGATACTCCGTACTATGTATGTAATTTTAATAACATCTTCTTATATATAAATTTCGTTTTGTACTTAATAAACTATAGAATGTCTTAACCTAAGATCCATATATATATTAATTTAAAATAATTTATTTTAATGTAATTTCAATCACACCTTTTCGCACTTAGTATTAAATTTGACTTGCTTATTTGTAACTTAAATTAGTTATAAACTTATAATTAAATATTTTTTCTATTTCTTAAAAAAGTTATTTTATTTTTAATACATTGTGGATTTTCTAATTAATATTTCTTTCCTAAAAATTTATTTTTAATACATTGTAGATTTTCTAATTAATATTTCTTTCCTAAAAATTGTGTGATAACGTTAGTGTAAATTTTTCCCTGCTGACCGAATTTTCTGGATACACCACTGGTTGTACACATAATTTGTACACCTTTTGTGCATCCCTTAATTGTGTGTTCATAAGACATTTTTCAACGAATTGTTTGTGTAGATAAATATCTAGTAGTTGTACACAAGATGTGTGGAAAATATGTATACCAATAGTATTTGTGATTCTAGACTTCTAGTATGTGTTATATAAATTTCAAATACGGAGTATGTTTTATTTGGATATAATTCGAACCTATAGCATCTTGATTAGGAAAATTATAGTAATGTCATTAAATGATAAAAAGGCATAATGCAATGTTAAGTTAAAGTGAAGGATGGAGACATCCTAAAAAATAATGGCCATATTCTGCAAAAAAAAAAAAAAAGTGCATGCGTAGATGTCGTTAAATAGAAGAGGTAAGAACAATATTTATTCATCAATGGACAGTGGTGTATAATCAAATTTTATCAATCTAGTACTTCAAATTTAGATATACTATCAATAATCAATAATGGAATTAAAAGACAAAATTTAGTGATATAGAGTTCGAAAGATCGAATCCGTTGTTGCTTTTTTTAATGATTTCTCATTAGTTTTTTAAAATTTCAATTTTTTTAGTTTAATAAGATTAAATAATATTAGATTTTTTAAAATAAAGAGATATGAAAATTCATGAAAGCTTAGGTCTTTGATTGATAGTTTTTGATGTTCTTATGTAGTTATAACGACATATTTTATCTTTCAAGTCCTTTAAAGATAGTGTACTCATGTTTTAAGTCCCAAATTTATATAATTCCTACATAATAATTTTATATCATTTTACTCCATATTATACAAATTTTGGTATACAAAGATATCGTGGATCAAAGTTTAATATCACCAAAAATATCAAAGATGATGATTGTATTCACCTCGTTGGAGAAGGCTCCCTACACATCAACAGACAACAGACAACAGTTGATGAAAAATTGCAAATTGGAAGGGCAATGATAGCAGCCCAGCAGGAGCCTGTCTTTTGTTTTGAATTGTTTTTTTTTTTCTGCCTGGGCAGCTGGGCCTTTCTGAATGGATCAGTTTAGTGGACTAAAAGATTGGGCCAAAAAACTCATCCTATTCACACTTAATATTCACATTACATAAATTCGATAACACATAATTCAACTTTTATTACGGAGTAATACACTTTCAACTTTTTCATGTAGCCACCCTAATGGAAGGGACTTTCAACTTTTTCATGTAGCCACCCTCATGGAAGGGGTAATACTGTATTCCGCAATGGTTATGAGAACACATAAATAATGGATTTACGCGAAAGAAAACAAATAAGGTATGATAAATATTGAAAACATTATTGTACCTCAATAAAAGGACTACTAATATGTGAAATACTTAACAATTATATTTAGATGTTCTGATTTTACAACAAAAATATGTTTTGCACTATTACAAGTGTGCCTGGATTAGTGGAGATGATAGTTATCTTCTGCTCAATCTCCTCAAAACTTTTCTAACTGCTGAAATCTTCAAAAATGACAGTCTTCCTGTGTCAGATTCCTTTATTTCGGGTGTTTGGGTGTCGATAATGTATCACAATACAGAAAAGAAAATGTTATCCCTCCTCTTTATGGTCAATTCTATTTTATAACAGAGATGACAGAGCTTGTGACACATTTCTGGAAATCCGATCATGGATAGGCTCCTGCATAGAGCATGATGACTTCATTAAAGACTTCAAGAAAACAACAAATAGATTCATACCTTTAAGGTTTTAATACCTTTGTGGAAGGAAGCTCAAATTTTGCTCTTGTTATCGTCTCAAACAAGAAAATGTAACTGTCATTTTGAGCAAAAAACAATCCAAAAGAAAAAAGTTAAGCAGAGCAAACTAAGTGAAATACAGTGGATTGCCAAAGTTCAGAATATTTTGTAAAAACGCAGACATTTCATTTCCTGAATTTGGTCATCCCATAAAGTGTCAATTTCTCTTTGGTAAGCAAATTTGAGGTTTCTATTTATCCATCTTCTCCATACAATCATCAGTCATCCAATTTTTACTTTCTTATTTCTTGTGCATGTCATCAATGGCAACATCTATCGGGACAGTGGAAGTGCTTTATAAGCATATGAATACCAAATTATTCAGTCTAGCTTAAAAATAAAGACTGTATTTATATCTAAAATGTCAATATATTAGAAGGAAAAACCAAAACCATAGATTAGTGTTTTTATAATTGTTTGTTGTGAGGCTTGAAAAGAAACATGACATTAAATAGACTTATACACTTTAACAGCAATAGAAACAACGGAATTGGAATGATTGAGTGTGTGATGTGGATCGCTTACCGCCAAGACAGTTCAGTCACAAGTTCTTCCGGAGCCTCAGGCAAAACCTAATATTGGAGCATCATTACAACATTAACCATATATGCGAGAAATAGAAAAACATCAAGAACACGTGTAGGCCTAATATCACTTGCCTCGTCTTCATATGGATTGCAATGATTTTTAAACCACAACCTCAAAAACTCCTATAAATATGAGTTACCATATAAGTACATATATTGATATATTTAAAATGAAAATACTTTAATAATACTTGAATTAAGAAGAGTGACAAACCTTGTCAACATTTTCAGGCTCTAGACCATCCCGAAAGCGGTCAAGGTATGATGGAGCAATCCAGTATCTGCTTGAGTCAGGTGTATGCACCTGAAAGTTGTTATTATAGTTTATTAATATTGTTTTTAAACATGACAACAAGAAATTTTAATATTTTATTTATTTTAGAGTATATTCAAGTCATTTGCCTCATCAATCAAAAGAACAGTTCCATCTGCCCCCTTCCCGAATTCATACTTTGTGTCCACAAGTATTAGGCCGTGTTCGGATGCAACACGCTACAATGAAAAATAAACTAAAGGGGTCAGAATGTGGTCTTAGAACTTTTTTTAAGGATTACGTTTGCAGAAGGGTAACGAAGAAACAAAAAAAAACACAAAATCAGAAGAAAGGACTACTCACCTGCCCAAACTCAAATAACCTCAAAGCTTTCCTACTTGCTTCATCATAATCAGCTTTTGTCATTAGCCCCTGTTGAACTATCTGCAATACACAGTAAAAAATGGAGGAAGTGTGTGGGTTTATTACTTCTTTTGCTTCATTTGTTACTAAGTAGCCTGAGAAGTAGGAAAACAAGAAAAAAATGACACTTAAACCTAATTAACTGCCAAAGAGGTACTTTAGCAATAAAGAAAATATTTTAAGATACAGTATAAACCTCATCGGGGGTTACAGGGACATCGTGATCTGCAGCTTTAGTAGTTGGAGTAAGTATGTTTTCTGACAATTTTTGGTTTTTCACTAGGCCTGTAAATTGAAGTGGAAATGTTGTATAATGAACAATTTGGACATTAACAGAATTATTTATCGGTTCTAAATAATACTACGTATATATTAACATTCACCATCTGGGAGGACATTGCCACAATAGTTTTGAACCCCATTCTTGTAAACTGTCCACAGTGATGTATCAGTGCTTCCAGTCACATACCCTCTAACTACAATGGCCAAAAGTTTCATTGTCACTATACTTTTGCAGTCAGATTAAGGTCATAGTTAACACAACCATCAAATTCTGGATAGGAATGTTACCAACAAATTCAACAGGGAAAACTGAACACTTCTTTGCAATGGTGACATTCTTATCGGGTGATGCTACCACTGCATTGGGAATAATGTGTTGAGTTCTGTTGAACCACCATAAACTAGTCTCATTCAGCACCTACATGATTCAATAGGCTTTATCGAATAGTAAAAGAAAAATACAAACTTTATTACATAGCCCAAAAAAGTAAAGAAATAAAATGACTGAATCTTACCTGGCCCTTGAAGGGAATTGAAGCAAGAATCCTATCAAATGCACTTTGACGGTCAGTGGTCACCAGTACGAGATAATCCCCTCCATCGTATATATCCCTAACCTTCATACAGAGATTGGTCACTATTGAACCTCAAATTTCATCTTCTAATAAGTGAAAAAGCATCCCGTAACAAAAAGATTCAAACTTTATCATAACTATAATATGCTATAAGGTTTTAATGGCTATTTAGCAATAAAAATACAACCTTTAACTGGTTTGTTAACCTGACGCATGAAACATTCAAAACCTGTTCTCAAGCTTATTTACCTTGCCGCGGGTCTTGGATTTGAGACCGGGGACAGTTAAATCGAGATGGGTCTCTGATAGACAATTGGAAAGCGAGTTACTTATGGAAAGCATGATCTCCTCCTTACTCTTTCCGTCGATTAAGGCATCCAGGGTCGGAATGTTTTGCTTTTCGTGATGGTTTGATGGCAGCACTGGTGATGCTGCACGTATTAATGGGTATTTGTTCTTCATTGTTGGAAACACTTTGCAAGATGATGATGATGGTGATGAAAAGAAGGGAATCCTCGGATGATTCTTTGCCAGAGTGAGGTTTTTGTGATGGGTGTTCATAGGATTTAGGGCTTGGAGGGATTGAGGCATACCCAGGATCGGTTTGAGAATATGGGGACCCTGTGTAACAAAAAAGGTTGAGTCTTCCTTTCAAGGAAAAGTAGAAATAAAACATAAAAACAGAAATAATAGCAATAAATTACTGATAATTTATGTTAAAATACAAGTTACAAATGAACATAATATTAAAAATAAAAGTATTTAATAATAAAATACATTTCATTTAAAAAGAGACATTCTTTGAGCTTATATAAATGCAAAGTCATCTACATTTCAATGTCAAGTCATCTTCTCTCTATAAGCTTCTCATATCCGGATGAGTGTTTCTTTAGAAACATAGTTACTACCAATTATTGAAATCCTTAACTAAACTTGTACACATTTACGAATTTTAAATTAAAAGTTAATTTAAATTCTGAATTAATGACTAAATTATAAACCCAAAAAGGAACCTAAAAAAATACTTATAAACTACTAATGTATTAGTGTAAACAATTTCAATATTAACAACCCAACATAGTTATACAATTTTTCAAATATAATTAGTTTAATTACTTAATTAAATTAGTATCATCCTAACTTGTGCAATTCAATAAAAAATTACTCAGTCCTAATAAATAAACTAAAATAAGCAAATCGTTCACATAATAATCAAGATGATTAACAATACATAAGAAATTCAGAAAATTCAGAATACCTTAAGAATTAGGAAAGTAATACTTCTCCATCCTACTTTGTAAGACACGTTTTCTTTTTTGATTTTCCAAAAAAAATAGGAACACGTTGGGAGTTAGAATTATAAAGCAATCAATTTATCTTTTTGATTGTCCAAAACTAACATGTATGGTAGTTTATGGGAAGGAGGTAGTAATTCATAGTTTAAAAGAGAAAGGTGAAGAAACCTTACCTGGTCAGCACTTCGGAAAGCGTTGCGAGGAGTACGAGCGATTCAGCGGAGTGCAGACTGGAGGCGTGGCGGCGTGCAGGCTTGGCGCGGTGGCCGGCCGGCGGGTTTAGAAATCGTCTTTTTGCGGCTTTGTTCCGGGTGGAAATTTGTCTTCTATTCTTATTTATTTTTTCTTGCATCTGGGCTATTGGGCTGCCTAATACCACTGCTACTTTTTGGGCCTAAGCACCAAGCTGTTGAATGAAGTGTTTCAAACTAGGGCAGGACTCTGTAAAAAAGCAAATATTCCTCTCACAAAGAAAAGGTTTTGGACTTTGTTAAGAATAAGTAGAAAAATAATCATTAGGTGATTCAAACTCAAGTAACTCAACAAGATGCAAAAGAGGTTGAAATCCATAAATTGATTGAGTTAAATGGAGTTATGCAATTAAGTATCATTTAATTTTGTTTTTAAGCCGGGACATAAATGCATCTTCAACTAATATCTTTTCTAATATTTTTTTGAGAAAGTTCCCGAAATAGGAATGTACTAGTTTTGGAATTTCAAAATGTGATGGCTATGTTTCTTTTTAGGAATGCACTAGTTATGGAATTTCAAAATGTGATTGTTATGTTTCTTTTTCAGAAACAGAAACAAAAGTAATATGGCAAATTTTATTGTCATATTGAAGTCATCACTTCCAAACGGTTGGAAGTAAGATTGCTCACATGGACAAATGATGTTATGGCACATGGATATTCTATGGTACCTTTATAAATTGGAAGGTACGGAACAATTGCTCACATGGACAAATAATGTTATGGCACATGGAAATTCATTAAACTTATTTCATTTATTTTTAATATGACATGGAATAAAATTTTAGTGAATTGCACTGGTGGTCCTTCCGTTAGCCGTTCGGCCCGTTCTACTTGACGGCATAGAAGTTACATTCATTTTTTTCGTCGCAGGCTCTGAACATAACATCGGAGGGACGGGGTGGGTCGTCGTTGATAGATTAAAAAAATTGTGGAGAGCGCCGCAACAGTCTGCGGCGGAGAAGAGCTACTGGTGACGGTGAGGTTTGTCACAGTGCCGCTCACTTCCGGTCTTGGTGAAGGTATTTTCTAGATTCCTCTATTAATTGAGTTAATTAAAAAATGCACATATCACCAAGATATTATTTCAGTTCCTCAAATATGTTATATACTGAAAAATTTCACCCCCCTTGACTCAAAACGTGCGGCTGGGATTGTGCTCAGACTGATTTGCTCCTTTTGGAAGGTTTGGGAAGAACTATTCATGTTGGCCGGTCATGTTAACTCCTTACAATCTCCCTCCCGACATGTGCATGAAAAGTCATTTCATCTTTTTGTCTTTAATTTGTCCGGGTTCCAAGGATCCTGGGCGAAAGATAGACATTTATCTCCAACCCCTTATCGAGGAGATGAAAGAACTGTGGGTCGTTGGGACACCAACTTATGATGTTTCATTAGATCAAATGTTTATCATGAAAGCTGCCATCATTTGGACCATTAGCGACTTCCCTGCCTATGGCATGCTTTCGGGATGGAGCACACACGGTCTGATGGGATGTCCGATATGCATGGAGAAATCAGGTGCTAACTGGCTCGGTTACAGTAAAAAAGGAAGTTACTTTGATTGTCACCGCAAGTTTCTCCCGGAAAGGCACCGATATCGAAAGGACAAGAAGTCTTTCATCTTGGAATTCTTTTATTAAAAGAAACATAGTCACGGAATCATGTCCGTGACTAATTCAAAATTTCAAAATTTTGAAAATTTGGAACGCAGGTTTTTGAAAATTTGAAAATTTGAAAACTTAGTCACGGATACCGCCGTGACTAAGATGGCGGTTTTTTTTTAAAAAGGATTCTATTAGTCACGGACGCGACCGTGACTACTATAAAAAAAATAAAAAACATAGTCACGGATCTGTTCCGTGACAAACATGCCGGAGAAGCTTTTCCGGCGTATACTTAGTCACGGATCATGACCGTGACTAAGCCGTGACTACATTTAGTAACGGTTACATTGTTGTGACTACATTTAGTCACGCTCAAAGAATCACGGAGATAGTCACGGACAATATCTGTGACTAACTTTGTTAGTCACGGATTTTTTACACTGAGGTCCGTGACTAAGTCCGTGACTACAGGCGTATTTTTTTGTAGTGTACCGTGTACTAAATAGTTGCCAATTTACTTATTTATTATTTTATTTCTTATTATAATATATATATACATAGATGTATTATGATTCTCTTTAATTTGTATTGTTTATATGGGCGAACCCAGGAAATTCATCTTGGAGGTTCAAAATCTTTTTGGGGGCGAAAATTATTTTCTAATGGGACGAAAATTATTTTTCGTATATACGTAGACACGTAGTATATATATGTGTATATACACTAAAAAAATTTGTTGGGGAGGCGGTAGCGCCTATATCTCTACTACGGACCTACGGTCCACCCTGATTGTCTATATTTAGGACGAGTGGCATGCCGCATGCACCTACACCATGCAGCTTGCCAAGTATTACAAAACCGGATTGTTTGTTGCATTCTAGTGTATTTTGTTTTATTTGTATATATAATATAATACTACGTATCGTTATAAATATTAAGCCACAGAGTGTTGCGTTGTTGTTACTTCAGCAGGTGTAGCCGAATGCAGTGCTTGAGTGCTTAGCTAATTTTGTTTTCTTTGCATGTTATGGTGTCCATTGATGCATGGTCTTGCCAAGTGTTAAATATTCATGATTTTAAATTTTGGGTTTGTTCTTAAGTTTTGGCCTAGTGTCCAACTATGTCAGATTGACATACTGATAATAAACTGTGTCTCCTATACGGATACATACTGAGCTGGAGCATGCAACTTGTTATCTACAGACTAAGCATGCATTTTGTATTTTAGTTTTACTGATGTTGACGTTCTAGAAGACAATTTTGTAGTGTGGACATAACTCTTACACGTAGCTTTATATTTAGTACTAGCTACCTCCCTAACAGATATATCTTCCCATTTAAAAGTAGGTGAGATTAAGAGTGATGAAAGGAAATATAAATTATTGAGGGTATGATGAGAAAATAATGACATAATGTGTTGGATTGAAGGATAAGTCCAACAAAAGTAATTATATACGATAGTGTATTATTTTTAAAATTATTGAGGGTATAATGGGAAGATTTAGAAATGAGAAGATATGAATGTTACGCCTCAAAAGAAAAGTGAGAAGATATGAGTGTTATGGAGGGAATACGTAGTATGAAATTAGCCACTTGTCCACATACTTGTTTATTGAGTTTTCATTGCTACTATTATAAGTAGCGAAAATAGTATTACATTCTTTTAAAATAATTTGTAATGTAACTTTATATCGTACCGGTTAGGCTGGTATTTGGGATGTTACAAGACCCGCCTAGAGCCCTAAAGATGCTTTATGGCAAAGAAAGGTAGGAGAGGTCATCTTGATGCTGAGGATGTAGTTGAAGTTCCACTACTTTATTTTCATTTTTATTGGTTACTTTGATCAGGCTGTTTTTGTGGTTAGTTGCCTTTTACTTTTCATTCTGTCAGATTCTTGCATTAGGATTGAGTGATGAAGGGTCAATTTTAATTGTGGTAGGCTCATTTAGACTCACTACAGAATCAGCAAGTCATATTGCTTTCTGCAAAGTGATTGACTTTAAGTCTAGTTCGAGGGTCGGCAGTTGAAAGGGAGCCCTTTTATCTTGTTGTTACCTCTCTGAATGTTGTGACATCAATTTAAACCTCCTTGTAAAAAAGCATTATTGTTAGGTTTTATTTGTAACTTACAACTATTAATCATACTTATGCTTCATCATTCATTGTTACTCCCCCGTCCCATTAAAATAGTCACATCTTTCATTTTCGGTCCGTTCCAGTACTAAAATAATCTCATACTAATTTTTGTGAAATTAATTTGTGTGGTTCTAAAACATTCTTACTTTATCAATTTATTACTAACCACAAAAATTCATTTTTATTTTAATAACTCCACCACCTTTTCATGTCTCAATGTTAGTGAGACAGAGGTAGTACATATTATTGAGTTATTAAATAATGTTTCATTAATTGATGATAACAAATTTTTACTTCTTTTGGCTCCAAATGGATTTCTATTTAGATTTCCACCATATTGTCTTTATATATAAAGATAAAGATATGTAGTAGGGGTGAGTTCAAATAAAGTGTAGTCTTCCCACGAAAAGTAAGAACAATCTTGACTTTTTTTTTTGCAAGAACAATCTTGACTTTTAATCACTTGAAAATGGATATATTGGATGAAATTTAATTGCAAGACGTGGTCAAAAAATGTGCAAATGATGATACTACAAAGTGGATACCTAATGATTAAAAATGCATGTACTCATAGCCATAGGTGTTAAAAAAATTGTCAATTGTTTCTAACTTGTGTACCTTTTGTTTTGTACCATAGTGCACTTTTGTGTTCTACATGTGCACTTTTTCGCTATTTTGATACATTTTCATTAAAAAATTTCATAATTACAAAAATGTCACCGCGTTTCCAACTTAAAATTTTCTCATCCATCTATTTTTCACATCAATGACCAAGATTAATTCTTATTTTTCACCTAAGAAGTCCCTACTTTTTATTTGAACCAAACTCTATGTAGTAAATATATATATATATATATATATAATTATATTATACATATATATATATATAGATGGAGAAAGAGTTTTATCATAATGTAAAAAGCGCTCTTAGAAGAAAAGTAACAATGGATTACAACCAGCTTCATTTTGTTTGTTTTTTCTCTTATTAAAGGGTAAATAAGAGATTTATTAACTAAAAGCCGGTCAGTTTACACAAATAATATCAAAAAATAAACTATATTTCATAGGACTAATTATGTGTGTCTTGGACATATATACCCTTGTAGCTATTGAAATGTCTTAATTCATAATATAATAAAAAAAATTAAAAAAAAAATCATAAAAAAAAAATTAAAAAATTAATAAAATATTTAAAATTTTAAAAATAAAAATTAAAAGTAAAAAAAATTGAAAATCGAAAAAAACAAATTGCCGCCTCCTCTGCTACCCCAACACCACCACCTCCGGTCACCGGGGAAAAGAATGGCACATGCATTAGGAATGCCATATTTATGGTAGATTCAATGAAAATTTTGGCATTCTCAAAGAGTAATATGTAATTTTTGGGTAGGGATAAGGGTCAGATAGGGCCTCGAACTTCGAAAAAAATGTCAAATAAGGCCATATTTAGGCTGCTATGTCCGGCTAACGCCATTTGGGCGGTTCCCGGTGGAATTTTTTGATGAATTTTTTTGAGAATCTTATTCATTAAGTCTAGTTTACTCATATCAAATTTGAACTACCAATTCAATCGGGAAGACATTCAAATGAATTCTTGAAGATAATTGCGCTTTTAACTGCACAGTTATCTTCAAGAATTCATTTGAATGCCTTCCCAATTGAAGTTTTAGTTCAAATTTGATATGAGTAAACTAGACTTAATGAATAAGATTCTCAAAAAAATTCATCAAAACATTCCACCGGGAACCGCCTCAAATGGTGTCGGCCGGACAAAACATTCTAAATATGGCCTTATTTGACATTTTTTTCCAAGTTCGAGACCCTATCTGACCCTTATCCCGTGATTTTTTGTCATTTTCGGGAGAAAATGGCATTTTTAAAGAAAAAATGTCATTTTTTACACCGACCGGAGGTGGTGGTGCAGGGAGGTAGTACAAGCGGGGGAAATACATACATATTTTTTATGAATTTTTACTATTTTTTATTAATGTATTATTTTTTGGAAAAAAAATTATAAATATTTTATTAAATTTTTATAACTTTTTCTATGATTTTTATAATTATTTACAAATTTATTATGAATTAAAACATTCAATTATGACTTTTGACTACATTTTACACATATTTAAAGGAGGGGTAAAAATGGAATGAAAATATATGTATGTTTCCAATAGAAGTAATATGGTCCTATTTTGGAATAAAAACTTAAATTGTCCTATTTTTTAATTTTTGCCATATTTTGCTTCTATTTGAGGTAATTTCTATTACTAATTCTATCAGTGCACATCAATTAATTCTTTCTACAGTTGGTGTCTTTAAAAATTACTATCCGTGTCACATTTTATGTGTTCTACTTTGATTTGACTCTATTATTAATAAAATTTTTGAAAAAGTAAAAGTTGTGATTGAGTTTTAATTAAGTATAATAAAAATGAAATGTTGTAGACCACATATATTTTTCCAAAAAATGTGACACTTATTTTGGAACAACCCAAGTATTACTACATTCGTCCCATTTTATGTGTCCTACTATAATTTCACACAATTATTAATAAAGTGGTTGAAAAAGTAATACGGAGTATTTGTGTTTGAATTTTGAGTATAAAATGAATGTTATGGACCATATAAATCTTTGCAAAGAAACATGACATTTATTTTGAGACAATTTAAAAAGAACAATAGCACATGTAAAATGAGAGGAATATATAGAGTATTTTTTTAACACATTATGCATGCTTGTTCTTTCTCAAGGTAGATAAACTCCTACCATTCCATTTTCAAACGAAAAAATGGTATGCAACAAGCAAATCAATTGGAGGTGCACTTCATACGAACGAAAAATAATAAATCCAATACATAGACGAAATGTAATTATTGTTTGATTATAGCGAATGTGTCCAACATGGCAACATGATTGTTATAATGAAGTAAAGTGTTTTGACAAGTGCAATATACTCAATATTGCACCAACCTTATGAAGCACTTTTGAAAGAATTAACGTCATTATGCACATTTAAGTATACAAATTGCTACATGAGTATGCACGAGTTCATCATATTCCATATGATGTAATGCACAAATGTAGCCTATTAATGAAATGAAAAATACGTGTAAAACCGGATAAATGATATGCATAAATCCTAAAGAATTTGCTTGAATTGCCTTTAGAGTGCATTACATTTATAGATATACTTCCTTGTGTATCGTTTTTTAACTATGCGAGGAACATTAGAACATACATGATCATTTGTATATTATTTATACTAGTGCCTAAATTCACTTTCAATATACTTCATCTCTTTGTAATTTCATGTGCAACATGCATGCAATTGACAATATTATTAATTAATCCGTAAAACTGCAGTGCATTTCTCTTTGAAAAGCAATTCTAAATTAAATATATCTAGTGCATTTTTACATTCGATTGGATACAAAATTTTGTGTGGAGTTGGAAGAAGATCCAATAGCGCCAGAAAATTCTGGAGCAAATTCTATCGTCGCCATTTTACATGATGCTTCTCATGGTGTTTCTAATCGTTAGTTTATTTTTCTTTTTTTGGTAAACAATCGTTAGTTTCTTTAATTTCTTATCTTATTGTCATTCACTTGAAGGTTTTTGTTAAAATATAAAAATATGCTAAAGTATAACTTTTGTATAAAAATAAAAAACGTGTACACAAATTGCGCATACATTGTCGGTGTACACAGACATTTTTACATCAAATCAATTGTATGTGTACACAGTTAACTAGGAGAGTTTTGGATATACTTTGGGTACACTAACAATTTTGACCTAAAACACTCCATATGTTTTTATTATTGAGCCAAGTACACAAGGTAAGGAACATGCTAATGTGCTATACGTATATAGGTAAATGCCTAATGCATGGATCAAGATAGAAAGGGGGCTACTAGCTATTAATAGTACTGCTATGCATTAGAAGATGACAAATGCATAGTACAGACAAAGACTTAATTATTAGCTACTCCGTAATAAAGTTTTTTAATGTTGAGCAAACTCAAAGGCAATCTTTTTTAATGTTCTATTTTCTGTTCAGAGAAACTTAATCGGTGATGTATGCACAAATTAATTCCTCTTCTTTAGGCGTGCCACCTATTCGGATGGATTTTAACATTGTAATTGAATTGGCCTTCATCACTTGACACTTGTTAGTTAGTTGCACTTTACCTAATTACCCTCTTAAACACATATGTATGGCCAATTGACAATAATTATAGTGGTGGCAAAAGGCAATTAGCAACCTAGATTAAAACCCATATATAAGCTGCAATATATATTGCGGTGGCAAGAGCCAAAAAAACGAACCATTATTTTAGGGGTTAATTCAAAATATGTAATACTTCGTATGTTATAACAAGATCTATTTTTCTACATTATTTTAGGTCTATAAAATGTCCCGGATGCTATAGGGGTTAGTATATGGACGTACTTTGAATTCTTGTCTTAAAGAAATAGGAAAAATTGACAAGAATATATAATCTCATCTTAGAATAATCTCACTTTTACGCGATCCCAATACAATCCCACATTTACACATTTTCTCCTTTTGATCTCTGGCCTATTGAAGACCTAATATATCATGTTTTTTGTCCGTACTTTGAAAACCTTACATAATTAAATAATCTCACTTTTTATTGATCTTTTGAAAACAGTCCCATTTATCATTTTTCATTTTTCCGACTAGAAATTTTTCCAAATTTTTCTCAGTATAAGTAGACTGGGTAGTTTCCATTCTGTGATATTCATTACGTCTTGTCCTGTGGTCAGTTAGGGCTACAAAATGGAAAGTAATATGTTCACTTTCCAGCCAGGTAACAAGCCATTCATAGTCGGGTCATTGATCGTGTTTCACCTGGTTTCCCTCTTTGCCCCCTTCTGCTTCAGTTGGGGTGCTTTTGGGCTCTGGCTCGGGCTCTACGTCCTCACCGGCCTCGGAATAACCCTCTCTTATCACCGGAATCTGTGTCACAAGAGTTTCAAGCTCCCCAAATGGCTCGAGTATTTCTTTGCTTATTTGGCCGTTCATGCTCTTCAGGTTTTCATTAATTACCATACGGCTCATATGTATTCTATTATATATCATTATGATATTCCTATACTTGAAAGTTGAAACTACTTAATTATATACAGTACAAGCTTACATGTGTCCGTTTGGTAATACTAACATTCGTTAGATCGGTTGAATATGTCGAAATTGATCGATGAAATGTTGTTTAAAATGTCTGAATTTACTGAATCCGGGGAATTATGTAAAATTTATATTTATAGTATGGAGTACATTATTTTGATTTTTATAGTACGACAAAGTAACTTCAATTTTACATATTTTTATTATTACAAGATTTAGCGCAGAGAAAAAAATTACGTGTGTGAAAAAAGTTGATTGATAAAATTGATAAATTGGAAATATGGATGACTAAATTGATGGGTTCTATATATATCACCCATACAAAGTCTATATGATCGAAAGATAACTGTTTTGTCTATTCGTTAAAAGTATTTATGTACTTACGGAGTATTTTATACACGTATTCATTACTCATGATCGATAAACTCTTTAGATTTGTTTTAGGATGCTTTTAATTGGAAAAGAAATTTTGTAGTCCTGTCTATTTATAAGTCTTGCTTGATTTGGACTAATTTGTTTAGTATTTTCACGTTTGTCAATGCACAACATTGACAATAAATATATTTCATTCTCTCTCAGTAATAAATTTTAAAAAATATAGATTTTTAAATTTTATAAAGAGAGGAATTTAAAATTTTCTAAAACTAATCTCTTATACATTAATAAGTAAAATGTAGCCAAAGTAGAACATTCAAATAAAGTGAAATTTTAGCATATTACAACTATGTAAAATTGGAGCCAACATGTTTTTACTATTTTGGAAGAGTAGTATGGTTATAGTTTGTTTAAGTGAGATCTATTCTGCGGTTCTGGTATGCATTTGGGATTCATCCTGTTACAAACATCATTAGTCTAAGGGTGTTTTTAGTTCTATTGTACTGGAATTTGTGGTCTACTCTGATATAGTAAATATTTGTTTCTACGTATTTTATAATTGTGCAAGTTTGGTCTGATTTGATCTGATCTAAGTTGAGCCTGAAAAAGTTCAACTGCAAACATCATAAAGTCAGATCACTAACTACATCAAATCGGATTAGAGAAAACTTAATTAAACTAGACAACTAGACAAGACAAGATTTATTAAACCTGAATCCAACAGACAAATCCAAAACTAGATCAAACCAAACAAAACGTAAATTGTGTTGCGTAGTACAATACGCATAAAATCGATCTATATAGATATGTATGTCCATATTAGATGAGATTTCAAACTAATCGGTTCTAATTAGAGAAGTCCATATCTGAGTAAAAAATTTTATTGGTGACAACTCCGGTACCCATTCAAAAAATGGGGTACCGTACGTACTATGCATTTGATTGGTCCAAATCATTATATATTCCTTTTAATTTAGATTTAAATAATCCAACTGCATCATTCTTATTGGTCCATGTGGACAAATGTATGGTACCTTAAGGGTGCCATAGAATCTACCAATTTTATTTTGATTAGATAATCCGGCCTTTACTAGTTTACCCTTTTCAATATTTGCTAATCCGTATTTTATTTGGCTTTGTATGTACATTTTTCAATCAAGTGAAAAATAGCACGTGTGTTCTGATTAATAGGACTATCTTTGTAAACTAGAAAAACCCGACCAAATGTAAATAGAGAAAACCTGGAAAAATCAGAAGACAAAATAGTCTAAATAAACATATCTTTATTTTATTTCTAAAACTGCGTAGTGTATGTGCATATATCCAACCTATTAGCTATGTTGATATAGTAAGAGGAGCATAACAAATCGTTATTTACTTATTATTAGTACTAGTTTCTTAACGCGCCATGCACGTTTACTAAAATGCCCAAGCATGTATTTGACACACCGCAACTTATTTGTTACTCATGTGTAAAAAGCAACTTATTTGTTACTCATGTGTTAAAAAACATCTTGAGATTGAATGTATCAAATTTTTCTTTAAAGTAATTGTCTTAAATATGAATAAAACATGATCATATTCACCTAAATAAGAGTTCACGTTTTATATTTTCTGAATATAATTGAATTGAACATTATTTTTCATTACCCTTAATATATAAAATTTGTCCCCCTAGTTCTCCAACAAACATAGGGTTGTCCGATGGTAACGACGACATCCTGGCAGCTGAATCCCAGCGATTGGCGGTGGCAGTGGAATCCGGTGATTGGCGGCTACGATTATGGAACCTTTGCTGGGAATATTTGTCCAATACAAAAAAGACTTCTATTTAGGAAATTTTATATAGCAATTCCTATTTTTACATTTCTAACACGTATTATTCTTATGTGGGAATAATTATTTTTCTTTATTTTGAAATAAATTACGATCTAAATATATTGTTTCGACTTTTCGGTATTTCAAATACATTTAATAAAGTACTTACCGTGTGTACTGTGAGTCTGTGAGTGGGCAAGAAAAAATATACACAAATATATTCTAATTAGAAAGATAAAATAAGAAGGAAGAACAACGAAGTGAATGAAGGTGCTTCCTCTGAATCCTCTCCAATATGGATATGAAAGTGCTTCCCTTCCCTTTGAATAACTATATGACAATAAGTACTCCGTAATTGATTAAAAAAAATTAATCACCATTACTATGGGGAGAGGGAACGTTTAGTAAATAATGGGGAAAAATATTTACAGGTGCACTAACGATGAATAACACCGTATTACCCTACCGTTAAAGTTGAATAAACAGGTACAAGAATGTTTACATGATGTACAATGGCTTTGTACAATAAGAGACACCAACACTTTTTTTATCACTATTATGTCCTTGACAATATTCACTCTTATAATGTTGTAGAGATGACTACAGACTACTCCTACTAAGAGTATCTTTAGTGGTAAATTACACGTACCGTACAACCGGCTGTACGGTGAGCACCGTATAACCGGGTATTTTTGTAATTAAATCTGCTTCACTTGCTCGCTGCAACTCCATCGACTAAGGAATACGACCAAAACCGGCGTACTGTGCTTATCTCTTCCAGATTCCGGCGTACTACATACGCGTGTCTCCCTCCTTTGTGAGCAGTCACACGTGAATAAACCTCAAGCAATCTAATCTTTCCACTTCTATGAATCTATATATAGTAATCATAGTATAAATCCTATTAATAAAATAGAAGCACATTAAAAATGAGTTTTATGTTAAACTCAAATGAGTATAACGTCCAAAATGAATGAGCACACTCAAATGAGTTTTTGAATTTTTTGATACTCATTTTGTAAATTATGTATGTTCATTTGGTACTGTTTAACATGCTCATTTTAAAAGGGTACACATTTCAAACATATCATACTACATTACGCTCAAATTAGAAATGAGTTTTGTTTTAGACTCAAATGAGTATAAAGCCAAAATGAATGAGCACATACAACTGAGGTTCTTGAATTTTTTATACTCATTTTGTAAGTTATGTATGTTCATTTGGTACTGCTTTATGCTCATTTTAAAAGGTTGCACATTTTCAACATATCATACTACATTAGATTCACATATTGAGATAAACTGAAATTGATTATAGACATAATTTAAGACTTTTTAATAGACGAACACATAAAAAACATAAAGTGATATGTAAGGTATGAAGCAGAGATCACATTGTAAGGTATGCTCATTTGGTACTGCTTTATGCTCATTTTAATTTAAAATGATGAACATATCAAATATAACGCCCAAAATCAATGAGCATACACAAATGGAGTTTTGAATTTTTTTTATTCTCATTTTGTAAATTATGTATGCTCATTTGGTATTGTTTTATGCTCATTTAAAAATGTTTCATATTTCAAACGCATCATACTCATTGTTAGACCCCTAATACTCAAGGATAGACTCGATGCTCATCACAATCACATAATGAAAATCACCGGCGCTTATAATTTCAAGTTGATGCTCAATGAAAATATCTTGATGTTCAATTAAAAGTACTTATGATTTTCATATCAATTCTCATTTTATATGTTATTATGCTCAACGGGTATTCATGTTATGTTCATTTGTAAAATGACATAATAATGCATATTTCAAAATTATCATATTGCATTAAATTCGCATACTGAAGTTCACTAGAGTTGATTATAGATATAATTAATAAGTTTTTATAAAAAAAAATAAGGAAAAGAAAGTAAATTCGAAGAGATGAAGGAGAGATCACGATGCTCATTGTTATGCTTCTAATGCTCAACAAAATATGTCTCATGCTCACTAGACGTGTTTTAATGCTCATTTAGTACAAGACGCGAATTTCATGTAAATTACAAAAATGTCACCGGCTGTACGGTTCTCACTGTACAGCCGGCTGTACTATATACGCTTCCATCTTCAGTGGTTAATTTTTTGACTTTCTTACGACTTTAAGTAAATAGCCAACCATTGAAGTATAGTTTTCCATTTATGTAAGAAAGATAATTAGTCAAAAGGAGCTATTGGCCTGAATAAAGAAAATTATTAAATATATTATCCCAATAATAGTAAATGAAGAGTCATAAATTGTAGCTAAACATTAGATTACATTTTACTTTGAAAATAATTTTGCTACAAATGCATATATATATGCATGGCAAGTCAAACCATAAGGACAATTAATAACCGTTAGAGATGCTCTAAGTCAGTTAATTAGTTGTCCTACTTAAGTATAAAAGTATGAATCAATAATATAATCTAAAAGGATATGATCTTGATTTTACATTATGTATAGGTCTCTGAGGCGCTTTCTGATCTCTTTAGAATGAAATTTCAAATCTCAAAGTGAGTCTTAGCACTTTTAGCTCCAATATTGAAACCCTAAGCACGTCATTACAATTGACATGCTTAAATTGCTTTAGACCGTTCATCACATTGCAAAACATGTTGGCATGCTGCATGTTGGCATGCTACATGAATAAATATTTATATTTGAGAAATATAAACATATAAATTGAAGTACCTTCTCCATATCTTATTACTTATTACTCCATATTATTAGTCACTTTTAATTTGGTTCAAATTTTCATATATAGGGGGACCCAATTGGCTGGGTGAGTAACCATAGATATCATCACCGGTACACCGATACTAGTAAAGATCCTCACAGTCCCATTCAAGGATTTTGGTACAGTCACATGGGATGGCTTTACGACTCCAAATCAGCAAAAGAAAGGGTAGTGTGTGTATGTGTGTGTGTGAGAGAGAGTAATGATCCTGTTAGGTAGTCCTGACGGGAAGCCACGTCCGAACTTGTCTATTTGAGGTGTTTTCAGGTTAAAATTCAATGAGGGAGGCAGTTAAATAAATTATTGAAAAACTTGTACCAAAATGTATATAAAAAACGCAATATGTTTTAATAATTTATTTAATTGATTTTATGATTGAATTTTAAGCTCAAATTTTGTAGACATAATCTACACTTCATAATGAACATTATTCTAATAACATTTCATAAAATAATTCCACCGGGAAGCAACTCAAATAGACAAGTTCAGACGGGACTCCCGTGAGAACTACCTGAGGTGATATTTTTCCTACACACACGTGTGTGAGATATTAACCATCATATCATCAAATTCTCAATTAATTAAAGTTAGCAATACACAATAAATTTATGTGTTGTTTGGTGTGTGGGCACTTGCAGAGTGCAATGCCAACAAATGTGGCGGATTTGGAAAATCAGTTCTTCTATAGATTCATTCAGAAAACCTACAATATCCATCCTATTATACTTGGATCAGTTTTGTTTGTCTTCGGCGGATTTCCTTACATAGTTTGGGGCCTGGTATGCATGAATTCATTATGATTTTATCAGATTCCATCATTATTACTTACTTTGATATATTTATCGAGAGAGAAATATAAGCTTTGGATTTCAAATTTCTAAATCAATTTTACTTCGTAATTTATAGGCTCTAAGAGTTGTGTTATTCAACCACGCAACCTTTTTTGTAAATTCTGCATGTCACTTGTGGGGAAATCAAGCATGGAACACTGGAGATCTATCTCGAAATAATTGGTGAGTTTTTGCATGAATTTAATTTTTTGAAAGTTCATATTAATGGTTCCACCTCGGTGTGTTTTCAAACTTTAATTTATTAACTCACCCAACGAAGTTATTAACAAACTTACAAATATGATTTAGGAACTACTATGTATAACATAAGGCAAGTCCTCATATACATTTTCCTTTTTATGATATGAATGATCTTAATATGGTGTAAGTAAATAATCATTCTGTCTTTTAAACTCCTAATTATTATACTTGTGAGTATATGAAAATGTTTTGACCACCTACTCATGGGCGTCATGGGTGAGCCTCAAAGTTCAAGCATGTAGAGCATTTAAATTTAATCTGTGTGATATATTATAATTCTCCTAACCTGTTAAGTTGAAATCAAGATTTAGATTTAACTACAAAATATTCTCTTTTTCTGGGAAGCAAGATTTGTAATCCCCCCATCCCATAATGTAAGATACATGTGAATTTGACATGAATTTTAAGAAAATAAAAGATAATGTGGTTGGTTTAAAATTCTAACTCCCACAAAGTAAGAAAAAGTAAGATGAATATACAAAAAGTATAAGTGGAATAGTAGATAGTAGGATAAGGTGAGAAAGTAAAAATTAATGGAGTGTAATTTAGGAAAAGGTTCATATTGTTTGGACAATCCAAAAAGAAAGTACATATATCGCACAAAATGGAATGGATGAGGTATTATTTAACTATATCTCCAATTTTGGAGAAAATGTATTATTCACTCGTTGTGTGCAAGAATTTTACAATACACAGAGTAGAAGATATAACCAATGACTTTCATAGTTTCATTAATTTGAACTAATCATCTCAAATATTGTTGCGAAGTAATCACAGGTGAAGAAATCATCTTAAATATTGTTGCGAACGATCATTTGATATTGAACATGCATGACTGAATTTTGACTTGCTAAAATGTATTCTATGTCTGCCACTATATACAGTTCTAACTAGTCGTACTTGAGCATGAGTGTTTTATTAATTCGTGTAGAGTAAATAATTAATTGATTGACAGGTGGGTGGCGTTGATTGCATTTGGAGAAGGTTGGCATAACAATCATCATGCCTTTGAGTATTCGGCTCGACACGGTCTACACTGGTGGCAACTTGACATAACTTGGTGCCTGATTTGGACACTCCAAAAACTTGGGTTTGCAACAAATGTGAAACTGCCTTCAGATGCTCAGAAGAAAAGGATGGCATTGATCCCCAACAACGACATCTCCAAACCATGACAAATGTGAAATATTTCATGCATATAAGCATATTTTGTATTGGTTCTATGCTTATATGTAACACCCCAATGACATGTTAAAATTATCCAAACTTCTATTCAATAATTTAAATAAAAGATACTATTTTATCTTAGTGTAATATGTTAGAAAGAATGGTCATTTTACTTATTAGTAAATGAATTTTTACTTATGAGATAAAATGCTAGATGGAAAGCAATTCTTAGTATTTTTGATTTTGATATTGAATCTATTAAAGTGATCAAAACTCAATTCCATAATAAAAGAGGATGGAACTGAGCGATACTAAGAAAAATCATATGGAAAGAAGTCCAGCAGGATCACACGCAAAGCCCAAAATAATTTCCTCAGCAAAACCCATCATTTCCCGGACACAAGCAGTCGAAGAAGATGATGACGATATCCAAACCTACCCTCAAGACTCAAACAGGAATGGCTCAACAAACAAGATCCACGTTACTAGAACATCCAGTCTTTAGAAGCTTCAATTGCCGAAGAAAAGGTTCGTCTTCATAAACTGGATGAACCAAAGAAGTTACAAATGGAACTATCATTTTTTCAACCAGATAGCCAAAAAAAACAATGGGATTTATCAAAACCCCAGCCAAATAATAAAGCAATTTTGGAATTGACGGATTCCATCATCTTCACTGATTACGCAAAACAGGCCAAGCGCAATACTCAACGGCAAAGATACACAAAATCATCCCACCTGCCGAATGGGGAACTTCACTTTATACACCTAAATAGTTTCCCTTAGACTTCAAAACTACTACCAACCACTGCAAAACCTGTACAGACCGGAACTATCAACAAGTCTGGTATAATGCCTTTCTCATCCAAAACCAAAATTTTAGCCACACTTGGCTATCTTACTTTAATCTCCACATAGAACCTACAAAAATAAAGTTTTGGTTTGCACACTGGTGGAAACCCTATGGTTCTATTCCATAAGTGTTAAAAACGAAAGTTCAAGATAGCTTCCAACTTTACAAAGCCCATTTCAAGCCTAATGAAAGAGAGCGTAAATTTCACGCCCTTATGCTCTTTCCATCATTTTTTTCCTTCCATGGATCTGATGGAGTATATGGCCCAGAGACCCCCGGCGCACATACTCTTACTTCTCCTGAACAGGCCCAATAAGCCCAAGGGGCACAGGAAGCCCAGACATGGCGACCCAAGCGTAGAGGAGCCCATGATACACGCAGAGAAGCCTTCGACACTATGGCCGAAGGCACCAAACTTCGTGAAATACCCACTTTGGGACCAACTTAGATGTTGGGATATTCTGGCTAAAACAGAAGTCGTCGCCTACATGATGCCTTCGGCATATGCACCTGGGGTGCCTTCGGCACGTATGCCTAGCCCTCGGCCCCTATGGCCGAAGGGTCTACGATCAGCAAAGATTCCCTCTAAAGACAAGCAACCACCGTATTTAATGCGGTGTCACGTCCAACCACCGCATTTAATGCGGTGCCACATGCAAATGTTGGTGCCACCCGGTTGAAGTGACCCCCCACCGCAAGAACGTTGACACGTGTACGTGTATAGCATATATGGTTTTTCCACTGTAAAGACATCGAGCTCATTTATAACAATTTGACTCTCTCTCTTACTTGTTTGCTCCGACTTCTCTCTAAAAATCCTTGTCTAGAACTTTGAATTCGAGCACAAAGACTCCAACACAGTTCTCATTCGTCGTTTCAAAGTGAGGTGGTGGACCGCATTCTCAACTCTCCTATCATCAAAACTGAAGCAGTACAAACATGGTTCCAATCATTTTATTTCAAACCGCTAATAAAAGTGGTTAGTTAAAAAAGCTAACAGAATCCGCTAATATCAATCTTCCGATTCAATCGGCTATGAGCTAACAGACAACTACTATATCAAACACGGTCAATGACATTTTTATACCTCCACTTTTGATTACAAAAACAAAGTAAAAAGACTTCAAATATCAATTGTTAAGACTATATAGAAGGAGTGACCCAAAGCCTTATATAGTGTTTTATTGTTTTATAGCTTTCCGGTGTGGGACAAATGCTTTAACACGCCGCTCATATCGGGGTGTATAAACGAGTCAAACAAACCCTTAACTAGCTACCATTAATCATGGGTGCTAAACAAACCGTCAAACCACAACCAGAATTGGCTCTGATACCATGTTAAAACCCGCACTTCCATCCTAAAAGGTCAACCCTATAGGAGGAGTGACCCAAAGTCTTATAAAGTGTTTTATAGCTTTTTGATGTAAAACAAATACTTTAACATTAATTTTACAATACTTACAATGTGAAATGTCGGAAATTATAAAGTGATGGGAAGAAATTTTTTTACTCACGTATCAATTTGTCTCAAGTGGTTCTCTTTTACCCTGATTCTTTTTCTTTTCAATTTTGTAATTTGGCCGTGCAATCTATGCGAGGTGTGTACATGACGGACTAATTAGTTCATACCGTGCATAGAAATTAGTCTTTTAGGGTGTTTGGATCTGATTCTTAAAATTGCTCCTGCTTCTTCAGGGAGCAGAAGCAGAAGTTGGAGTGTTTGAGTAAAAGAGCAGAAATGATTCTGATGCTCTAATTTACTCCTAGAATCAGTTTTATGAGAAGTTGAGGAGACCAGCTTCTAAAAACTGATTCAATTCTGTTTAACTGATTCAATTCTGTTTTAAAAAAGGAGAACCACTTCCAAACACCTAAAACGCTCGTGCTCCGCGCGCCATGTAAATGGCTCAGCGCACCATTTTTTTGGCCAACCTGGTCAATTATGTCCTTCAGCCAAGTAATCTCACGATTCTAATGGTACTAGATTACTAGGCGCACCTCCTAGCCTAAGTCAAACACACAACCGTTTTTTTGACCTTGTTGCTTCCAAAAACACAATCCGATTTTTTTTTTTAAAAAAAGGTTTTTATATTTCCAAAAGTTTGTGTTACATGTTTCCAAATGCACTTAAATTCCTTATACAATCACAATTACACTTTCTAATTACCATCAAACAACTACTATATAAATATTTGAAACTCATTACTAATGCTTTTATAATTTTTTTTACAATCTTCTTATACAATGGAAGATGAATCTGAGAATTATTTAAAAAAAAAAGTACTCTTGATTTTCACATTTGTGAGATATTCATCTGTCTCACTATCTGTATCTCCATTCTTCTTTATGATGTGATTCATTAAGTTTGTTGTATACAATATTCGTTAATATTTTGATGGTCATATATACACTTTTCATTCATCTTTATATTGAATAAAAATTGTTTTTGTTCTATTATCATATCACTATGATTGACAGTATCTAGAAGAAAAAAAATTAATCGCGATGTTTAATTGTGATGTTTTTTATTCCGAATCAAGAGCCCGTTTGGTAGCACGAAAATCGACTGATTTGGCTGGTTCTGCTGAAATTTATGAAGTTCAGGCTGCATTGGCTAATTCTGATGATTTAAGAAAAAAAAATTAAAATATATTTTATTAATAAAATAAAGAAAAAATTATATGTAAAAATAGCTAAAATGGTCACCTACACTAACTTTAGTCAATACAGCCAGAAAAGTAACTTCAGCCTTACTTTTTGTGTTTATTGCACAATTCAACGGGCGAAAGTAAAAGTTACGTGTTTGGCGAAAAAGCTGGTTGATAAGCCCCATAAGCCGAAAAACAGTGGTTTCAAACGACCTCCAAACCAAATCAAATTTCGATAGTTGTATAACACAAATAGAAAAAAAAACGCGCATAAACATACATCTAATAGGACAGACCAGTTCAGACTAGACTAGACTAGACCAAACTTCCAAGAACAAGTAATATAAAATTATACCAGATTAGACTAGATTAGTAAATTTCAATTCAATTAAAAATATCCTTATTTGTATTATAATAATTAAAATCAATGTCACCCAATAATTATTTTTTGTCAAACTAATAAGTACACTTCAAATTGTATTTTTTTTATAAATTAACGGCTCCTACATATAATTTAGAATGTTAGTTTAATATATTTTTTATATATCCAAAATTTTAAATATAAATAAGCATAATTAATTTTTTGATCATTTTCAAACTTGTATAGTGTAACTGATATTTTCAGTTGAACTCATTTCGGTCTCATCTTATCTTATACTATATCGAACTTAGATATTAGTAACACATGTACGAAACTAAAAAATAAAAGTATTGCAAATAAAAAAAGTATTGCAGTTTTTTAAATATGTTTCTATTTGTAAATTTAATGAGTTACGAAGTATAATATTTTGCATTTTTAAGTGAATTTAATAAATTATTAATTTAAGAAATTGGTGAGCATATTTTGTTCAACTATGAAAAATAAGTCAGGTATAAAAAGTCCAAATATAAATGTATTTTGCTTGTAATACATGTATCTCATATTTTTTGCTTTTATAAAAATATGATATATGCAGGATGACAGTGACATGTATGTCAGTCTTACTTTTCATGATGATAGCTCGACTTTTGTCGAAGAAGAAGTGAAGTTTGAACCTCCAATTGTTGAAGAAGCACAACCATTCATTTCACATGAATTTTCAGAAGACTTTCAAACTCATAAACTTGGGCGGATCGGGAGTCTATGATTGATTGGGCTAGAGTTGAGGCGCTTAAGAGAAACATGGTCTTAACTATTCCAAAATCGAGGCCAAGTAATTCTAAAAAGCTTGGTAATGTCCTTCTCGCATGTGAAAAATTCGGGAAGTATCGAGCTGCAAAAAAAGTCAATACTCCAGGGGTGCAACAAGATAAAGGAAAGAAAGCTACAAGAACAAAAAAAGTGAATTGCCCTTTTGCATTATATGGGAGTGAAGTGGAGCGAAATTTATGGCGATTGCAGGTTAATTGTGGATTTCACAATCATGTTATTCCAACGAGCTTAGTGGGCATGCATTTGCTGGTAAATTGACAAAGCAAGAGATATCTTTGGTGAGAGACTTATTCGAGGCGGGTTGCAAGCCTAAGCCAATTCTCCAAAGTTTAAAAATTGCGAACTCTAAAAATGTTACATCTAGAAAGCAGGTGTACAATGCAAGACGCAAGCTTAAGAAGGAATGGATGGATGGACGCACTGTCATGCAACAATTACTTCATTTGATTTCAAAGTATGATTACTTTGAGGCCAATAGATTAGTGCCAAGGAGTGAAGATTTACATGACATGATATTCGCACATCGAGATTCACTAAAATTATTGCGGCTTTTTCCTCATGTTCTCATCATGGACACAACATACAAGACAAACAGGTAAAATATTTTCTTTTAAATATTTTCTTTCAAGTTATAACTATAGAAATTACCCCAAATAAGAGTAAAACTAGGGTAAAAATAAAAAATAGGACTTCTTATATTTTTATTTCAAAATGGGACCATATTACTCCTATTTCAAAACATATGTACTTTTTCATTCCATTCTTACCACTCCTTTAAATAGGAGTAAAAAGTAGTCAAGAGTCATAATTAAATGTTTTAATTCATAATAAAAATCGTAGAAAAAAATTAAAAATTTATAAAATATTTGTACTTTCATAATTTTTTATAAATATATTTATTAATTTTTTACGATTTTTTATAATTTATTATGATTTTATTATGAATTAAATCATTCCAATAGTGACAAGGGTATATTTGTCCAAATACACATAATTAGTCCTACCGGTGTCTTAAAAAAACAATGTAGTCCTGTTTGTGATTATTGATTACTTTTTACTCCTATTTAGGTAATTAACCCTTATAACTATTCATCCAACCAAATGATATATATTGCATGTAATATACTTGATTAATTATACTACGTAATAGGTACAAGATGCCTTTTCTGGAAATAGTGGGATTCACAAGTACGTTGAAGACATTCTCTGTTGCATTTGCGTGGATGGGAGCTGAAAGCGCAGAGCACTACATTTGGGTTTTAAATGAGTTAAAGCTAATATGTCCTTACTTGTTCCCCATTAGTGATTGTAACTGACCGAGAGTTAGGTTTGATAAAAGCACTCGGTGAAGTTTTCCCAGAATCTAAGCATATATTGTGCATGGTACATGTCAAGCGTAACATAGAAGATAAAGCTTTAAAATTGAGCAACATGAAGACGATCCAACCACCCTTTTCAAAAGGATGCATGAAGCTATTTAGTTCAACCACTGTCGATCAATATGAGGAGCAATTAAAACATATGAGATGGCAGAACAATTGGGGCCTTATGAGATATCTTACTGAAAATTGGTTGGACCCGTACAAAGATCGTTTAGTGAGAGTCTGGACGGACCATGTCACACATTTTGGAACAAGAACTACTAACAGGTAAATAAATATATTTATAAAAAATTATGAATAATTTCTTTGATTTTATTTCATTAGATTCGTGTTGCAGGGTGGAATCTGCACATGCAACGTTAAAGCTACAATTAGCCTCATCCATTAAGGGCTTTGACAATGTTTTTGTTGAGATAAACAGCTTGCTGAATGATCAATTGGATGAAGTGAGGCGATCTTTAGAATTGTCACGTTGCACCATTCCAACTGTATTGAATAAGATTCCAATACTTAGCCAGCTTCAACACATGGTGTCAACTGTCAAATGAGTGCACGAATGAGTTAATAAAGATGCATGATGAGGTCATAGCAAGAAATTACTATCCAATCTGCAATGATTATTGGTGGAGGGAATGTTATAGTTTACCATGTCCACACGAGCTAGCATCTTGTATTCGCGATAATCGTCCACTACATCCATCAATGGTACATGATTTTTGGAGAAGAGTTGAATGGTATGTAAATAAGGAACAAGATAATGACAAGGCCGATGATATAAATGTTGATGATGTGGTCCTAAAAACCATAGTTGATGAGTTTCAATCAGGTCATATGTCAGCACAAGGAAAAAAAAGACTTCATGCAAAATGGAATGAGATGAGAAATCCAAAACTTAATACTATGAAAGAGCCACCGATTCATGAAACGAAGGGAAGGCCCAAAAAAAGTCAACCACTCGAGACCCAAGCGCGTGGGAGTACACTGAGAAGAAATACAAAAAATCCAAGGCTACAATATCACGTCATGGGTCTCATGGACGTGGCAAGGATATTAAAGGGAATCAAAATCGAATGCAATTTAATATCGGTAATGATGTTGAGACATTCATGCTTGAGCATATTAGTAAAGTTGTGGACGTTATTGGAGATGGACATTGCGGATATCGCTCACTTGCAGAGCTTTTAGGATGGGGAGAAAAAGAATGGGTTAGAGTTCGAAGGGAGTTAGTGGAAGAACTAGATCGTCATCGTGGGCTGTATGATCCTATATGCCTTCTTGACACTATTGATGAGTTGCGGGAGCAAATAGACTACTACAACAGTCCTGCACCACCCTGACATTGGATACACATGCCACACACAGGGTTGATCTTTGTAACGTTATTATACCAGGTTATTTTAGTGCATCTTGACCTCCACGAACCAGTCACTTGTTTGCCCATGATCGCTCCCCCGGGTAGTAGTCCTCCGAAGACAATTTTTTGCATTGCTCGGCTTCATTCCCAACAACACTACATAGCTGTAAGCAAACAATATTTTATAGTTCCATTTTTTTTTTCACATTACCTTTTTTATTTTCACATTACCATATGATATGCATAAAATGAAAACTAGTGTTGATGCTCAGATTTGGCTTGACGACAACGCTCCGTTGCCATCAGTGATTACGACATGGTCTTACTATCACGACGCTAGTGTTGCAGGATGGGATACTCCACTTCTTCATCGAATTAAACAGTTTACAGAATGTCGTAATGTTATAAGGAAAAATGCTAAAGGTACCCCAATTGGTACCCCGATTTGTACCCTCACCCTATTTTTGTGGCTCACAAAAGCACCTCATTAAAGTGGGGCAATTCATTTATTGAGGTGGGCTTTTGTGAGCCACAAAAATAGGTTGGGGTACAAATTGGGGTATCTATAGCAGGGTTGTGTTATAAGAGACCCTGTTCCAATTATATTGGATGATTAATATAAACCTTATATATTATAAAAACACAAATGTTTTGTTTTTTACTTTGCGCAATTCTATATTAGATTTTTTTGGAAGTTCTATATTTAATTATAGATTTGAATAAGTAACATTTTTAATTCTAGTAAACTAATTATCTTCATTTTTTATTTGTTTGACTAATTTCAAAGGTGGAGGGCCCCGCCTTTTAAAACTCCATCAGCACCATGTTACATTACTAGATTTATGATGTGAATGATATTTATAATGTTTTTAATTGAACTGATTTCGAACCACATAGATTCAAACAAATACGATCAGATCTGACTAGACTTGACCAGATTTTTTTAAAAAATTTACATATATAATATGGGTGTCGTATGAAAGATCATAAAAAAGATTTTAATTTGGTATAAGTTTTGTAAAAATCGGAGCAAAAATGAAAAAGTTATGACATTTTATAAAAAAAGGAATAACTTGCCACATGTCAATCATTTTATTGAATGTACATTTAATGTAAAATTGTAAGAACATGATAGAGCCGAGCATCGCAAATTATACGGTACACCCGGATGTACGGTCCTCACTGTACATCCGGGTATTTTTGCAATTAATTACAAATCTGGTGCTAAAGATTAGGGATGGAGAAGGGATGAGAAAGCAGAGACGGAATCGGTCCAGATCGGCGGTAGTATGTATTTGTTGGTCGTCGTACGTAGCGTAGACCTTGAGCCTGTCCGTAGTAAATTCCGGCGTTGTTGTTGGCTTTCTGGTCTTCTGGGTGGAGATGTTGACATCTGGGTGGTGTGTAAGATGTTGGGGTGGAGAGTTATCTTTGTCGTCATCCGTGGGTGGAAGGCCAGGAATAAAATTACACTTAGAGCCCGTTTGGAGAACTCTGTTTTCGGCTTATCAGGCTTATCAGCCAGCTTTTTCACCAAACACGTAACTTTTACTTTCGCGCGCTGAATTGTGTAATAAGCCGAAAAAGTAAGGTTGGAGTTACTTTTCTGGCTGTATTGGCTGAAGTTACTGTAGAGGGCCATTTTAGCTATTTTTACATATAATTTTTTCTTTAATTTATTAATAAAATATATTTTTAAAATATTTTTTTCTTAAATCAGCAGAATCAGCCAAAACAGCCACTCCAGCCAGAATATCATAAATTTCAGCAGAATCAGCCAAAACAGCCGATTTTGGTGCTACCAAACGGGCTCTTAGTGGGCTGGCTGGATAAGGTTAAACAATTAATGGTGTAGTGTTGATTAAATTGGATTTGAGAATTCACTAAGGTTACGTTGTGTATAGGTTCAGATCGTATTCTTTTTCATTTTGAAAACAAATGATCATATACAAATGATATTTGAGCACATTAAGATTTCAAATGAGTTTTTGAATTTTTCGATACTCATTTTACAAATTATGTATGCTCATTGAAATTGATATTATGCTCATTTGAAAATGTCATATTAATGTATATTTCAAATGAGTATAACGTCCAAAATGAATAAGCAAACAAAAATGCGTTTTTAAATTTTTTGATACTCATTACGTAAGTTATGTATGCTCATTTGGTAGTAATGGTATGCTCATTTTAAATGCCATATCAATAATGCATATTTTAAAATTATTATACTACATTAAATTCGCATATTGTTTTTAATTAAAATCGATTATAGACATAATTTCAGAAATCTTTTTTAAACAAATAAAAAAAATTACATTAGAAGATTTGAAGCAGATTTCACGATACTCATTTTTAGGCTCCTATTACTCAAAACGAATAAAACTTACACTTTCCATATCAATGCTCATCTTGTAAGTTACATGTGCTCATTTGTATAGGTCTGATGTTCATTAAAAATTCAGTAATGATCATTTAATACAAATCATTATTTTCATCTCAATATAGGAGGTTTGATGTTCAATGAAAATATCGTGATGTCCAATTAAGCTACACATGCTCATTTGGTACTAATTTTATGCTCATATGTAAAATGTTCAACGAACAAAACTTACAATTTTCATATCGATGCTCATCTTGTAAGTTACATATGCTCATTTGTATAGGTCGAATCCTCATTAATGCTCATTTTACAGAAATCGTGATTTTCATCAATCTCAATAGAGGATGTTTGATGCTCAATGAAAATGTCGTGATGTTCAAATAACAAAGCAGCTAACAAATTCATTAATACTCATTTTGTAAGTTACGTATGCTCATCTGGTAGAGATCTTAATTAACATATTGAAATTCACAGGAGTTGATTATAGATTATAGTTTAATAAGATTTTATAAAAGAAAAAATAACAAAAAGAAAGTGAATTAGAAGTTATGAAGCGGAGATCACGATTCTCAATATTAGACTCCTAATACTCAATAGAATGGGTACGATGCTCATTAAACGTTTATTATTGCTCATTCACTAGAAACCGTGAATTTCATCTCAATAGCGGATGTTTGATGCTCAAATATTAAATGTGAATACATAACGCGTGAAATGATTATCAAAAAGTTCAAAATGAGCATTGCGCCAATATGCATGGATATGACATTTAAGTTGTCTCGTGTAGTGCTCATTTTAAAATGAACATTACACCAATATCAAATGAGCATAGCTAATTTACGAAATGAGCATAGAAAAATTTTAAAAGCTCATTTAAAATCTCGAGTATGCTTAAATATCAATTTGTGTATTCAGTATGCTCAACAGAATATGTCTGGTGCTCATTAAAAGTTCATTATTACTCATTCTCCAGAAGTCGTGATTTTCATCTCAATAGTGGAGGTTGGATGCTCAATTAAAATGTCATGATGTTCAACTAACAAACCTTACGATTTTCATATCAATGTGCACTTTGTAAGTTATGTATGTTCATTTGGTACTCATGTTATGCTCATTTTTACAATGTCATATCAATGAGATGAAAAAATCACAGTTTCTGTTAAATGAGCATTAATGAACTTTTAATGTTCATCAGACCTATTATGAGCATTAAAACACTTTTGATGAGCATCGGGCTTATTAGGAACCTAACACTATATAAAAAAAAGTATAAATATATTTATATAAAGTAATAGTATGATTCATAGATCAAATAAATACTTCAAAAATATGAATTAGTCTTTTAATATAGTAATAATGAGTAAAAACAAAAGAATAGTTAATATTATAATTACTATTAATAATAGGCAGTATGAAACTATATACGATAAGTAAGATAAAAGAACTAATTATCACAACAAGACAAGTCAGTGAGATGGTTGGAAGGTTGCATACCCTACTTTGGGTCTGGGGATCGAATCCCGCTGGGGATTTTAATTTTTTTCGCTGGAACAAGATGTAAGCCCACCAGTCAAATTTAATAATTGGGCCGGATGTACGTACACCCGGGTGTACTATATAGGGACTCGCCGAGCATAGAAACGTTAGGGTGCGCGAAGCCTTTTTTTTATTTACGTTTAATTATACTTCCTCCGTTCTTTATTATCTGTCTCGTGTTCCATTTTGGGACGTTTTTTATTATTTGTCTCTCTTTCTATTTTAGGAAAGTTTTTGATAAAATACCCCCACTTTTTTTACTTTTACCCCTCTTACTTTTTACAAACTACTTTTTATTTCCTACTTTATCATAACTTTACTCTACTTAATATACTATCTTTTCTACTTTATCATCACTTTATCACCACTTTACTCTTTTTAATATACTCTCTTTCCTACTTTATCATTTACCCTACACACTCTACATTTACCCTACTATTTTCTATTAAAACCCGTGTCCAAGGTTAGCGGGACAAATAATAAAGAATGGAGGGAGTAATTAATTTAGTAGTTATAATAATTAAGAAGGCCAACCCCACCTAAAAACAAACTCCTATTTCATCCGATCTCTCTTCAACCCCAAGAAATTTTGAGAGAGAAGGGAGTTTCAGAATCTTTCTGGTCTTTTACTCTCCCTGGCCGCAAATTGTGGCTCAGTGTAGTTTGAGCGATGGAAATCAGTAGAGGCACAGAAGCATGTAAGTATGTTTGGGAAGGAGCGATTCCACTGCAGATTCATCTTCACGAATCCGAAGTCACTACTCTTCCTCTTCCTCCCACTGCTCTTGTGAGATCCACCTTTCTTACCTCCCCCACCCACTCTATTCGCAGCTCATTGGTCATCATGGTTATGCACATTGCATAATTGCTGTTTAGAGTATGCGCGTGTGTATTCATATTGACATGAGTGCTCTAGGTTTCACTTGTGGAGTTTTATGACCATTTAAAAGATTATCGAGGGTTTAAGTGATTTTGGCGTTCCAGTTCTAGCAGTAGCTTCAATGTGGCAGTGAGCTATAACTGTTCCTTTGAATAAGATTTTCCTTCCCTAACCTAACAAATACATATTTTGCATTTTGTTGTTGTTGTTGTTGTTACTTTTCTTTCAAACGTATCCAGAAAGCTATTCAATACCGCCAAGTTTCCTCCTCCCGACTTTTGTACTGTAAAAGGCTACATGGATGATGAATTTCAACTGTAATTAATCATTTGACAAAGATTTAAAGCATGACCCACATCGCATACTTCATGATGAAGCTTACAATTTTGGTTTAGTTTTGCTTAGATAGCTCCCTTGTCCCATGTTTTCCTGCTTCAGATTTTAGCTCCTCGGATAGGGTATCTGCCCCTATTAGCACCACAAGTTAAACCTTTCTTCAGCAGTGCGCTACCACCAGGTGTGGACACCGTTTGGTTTGACTACAAAGGGCTTCCTCTGAAATGGTATTGTACCTTTACATGGAGCTCTATATACACATGTGTTTGTGTTTGTGTGTGTGTGTGTATCACATTTTCCAAAATAAAAATTGATGTTGTTGGTGAAAAACATTTATTCAAATGAACATCTACGATAACTTGCAGATTAAAAAAAAAATTTGCTTCATGGATATCTGGATTTTGCTAGTGACATGATAATTTCAAAATTATCAAAGGCGTGTGATGAAAAGTCTTTAAACATTTTGTTAGGGTTCACTTCTGTAAACCTTTAGAAGTGACTTTGATTAAAACTGCAACATATCCATGTTCAGATCACCTTAACTACAATGCATAAGTTGCTGGTTTAATTTGACGGGTGCTGATCTTCCTCATGGCCTAAATTGTCACCTCCCAAAGGCCAAAACTAATTTCGTTAGGTTAGAACCATTAGATATATGCTGGGTTCTTGTAATTGGTATTTGTGCTATGTGTGCAGGTATATACCTATTGGGGTACTCTTTGACCTTCTCTGTGCAGAACCAGAAAGACCATGGAATCTAACGGTATAGCCTCAAGTCCTCAACACACACAGTACATCATATATGTATGGAAGATCACTATACTTCGTGATTAGATACTATTATTATCTAGTCTACATTTCAATAACTATAATGGGTACATCAGTACATGTAGTTCAAAGTGTACATAGAAAATCATAGAGAGCAATGATTGGTGTTAGTGGATTATGGCTCAACAAAACCAACAACAGTATTTGCAGAATAATTGTAATTTTTGAAAACTAAAGAAGGATATTGGATGTAAAACATGGGATGTTTATCAGTTTATGTGAACCATTATCATTGAATGTTGTAAAGTGTAAGCAGAACTGACAAATTTGCTGTTAATGTTTGTATGAAGGTTTTCAGGATCAGTAGTTATCTCTCCAGGGTTAAATCTTCTGAATATATGGCATTAAGCTTGCAAGTTTAAGTTGGATGGATACGATGAATATCTTTTAGAATAACTAATCAATGATTGATGGTGGCTGCATTGGACAAATTGTACAAATGTAGCATTTCTTTTATACAAAAGTGTTGTTAGCAAACATAGTAGGGCCTACGGGCCCCTTCAAATATGTAGATCTAAGGAGCTTTTCACAATTAATCATGTGTTAATTTGACTTTTAACGCCTCATACTCAATGCTCCGGCTGACTCCCCCATCCCCAAGACCCCAATCATAATCTTTTGGAACAACCAATAGACAAGATAGTTTGCTGGAGGTTCATGGAAATCATTAATGACAGCTTTATGGTATTCTGCATTTAGTGCTTGAATTTAGCTTGATTGGTTACTATAAGTGGCTCGTGAGTTGTTTAACTACTTCATTGTGTTTGGTGTATTTGTTTTTATGTGGTATGCTTTAAGCATAATGATAATTTGTTGTGTTGAATTTTTTTTATTTTTTATTTTTGGCTTATTTGAATTTGTTTCTATTTTTTCTCCACATATATAGTTAATCGAAATTGTCAAAGATAATCTTTCAAAACTTCATATAGGTACATTTTAGAGGATACCCTGGAAGCATTTTAACCCCATGTGAAGCTGAAGACACCGTGAAATGGAGTTTTATTAATTCATTAAAGGAGGTCGGGTATATGTTTCTTTTGTACATTAACTTTCTTATGGTCTGACATTTCTGAGTCTTTTTTTGAACTAAAGGTGATTGCAGTGAATAGAAGTTTGACAGTCAAATTTTCAACACTGTAGTAGCAAGTTAATAAAATGTGTTTGGGTATATGTGTGGCCTCATTCACTCCTTTTTGCTAACTTGCGTGGATTTGGCTTGTAACCTTCTGTCAATAAAGTATCTATGAAGATCGTATGCCTGATTTCCTGTATCATAATCCGCCCAAGATTTTTTTTAAAACCGAAATCTTTATTTCATGGATAGTTTACTAAAATGCCAGCTGTTACTTTCCTTTTGGGTGGTTAATCTAATAATCTCTTAAGCGAACTCTTTTACTATATGCTTCAAAGTTTTCTTTATTAGAGCAATTTGATACCCATGGAGACACGGAGTCATGTACCGGACATGAAGTTCTGTAGAAATAAACTTTAAGAGTGAAATCTATAATATGAATCTGTGATTCATAAGTGTACTATGATAATCAATATCCTAAGTCCTAACCGGGACTTTAGTGGTTGGTTCTTTCTGAAAGGTAAGAGAAGTCTGGACAAGGTAATCCTTGGTTAATGTGAGATGGCAAAATTATCTAAAAAAGGTTGTACCATTAAGTTTGTACCCTAGAATGTTACATATCGTGATTTGTGAAAGTCAATGCAGTATTGGTCTCCATATGTACTTGATACACTTCTTATTGTATATTGTTTACTTGTTATTAATTGCTGATTGTTGTTGGTTTCAAAGATTTGGGTTGTATTTTTTCGTCCCGTATCTTAATTTCACTATGCAGGCAGCATACATCATTAATGGGAACTGCAAAAACATCATGAATATGTCTCAAATTGATCAATCAGAACTGTGGCGCTCTGTTTTGAACTGTATGTGATGTTAGATCCAAAGAATGCTTATTACATTTATCCTTTAACTTTTCCCCATTTTCACTTGGTTTTCTTTGTGATGACATGCAATTTCTTTAGTATGGTTTAAAAAAGTGGTTTCAATTAGTGTGTTTCTCTTGGTGTGTTTGTTTTCAAAAGTGGTTTCTTTTGGTGTACTTTTGAAGTCCAGTCCTAGACCATTTGTAGTGCAAGGAGAGTAGGAGTCCAAAAGGCTATATGTGGAGCTTTTTGACTCTTAGTTGCTTACATGGGGGAGAAAAAAGAGGTTTCAAAGTGGAAAAGGGAGTGGGAAGCTAGATGTGAAGCTTTTTTACTCTTAGTTGCTTACATGGGGGGAGAAAAAAGGGGTTTCATAGGGGAAAAGGGAGTGGGAGGGTTTAAAAGTAGAGGGCGGGTTGACAGCCCAGAAGAAAAGGAAAAAGGGGAAGAACAAGAGGTATGTAGGGCTGCTGTTATGCGGGTGATGTCATGCTGATGTCATCCCTTCCTAAAAAACTCTCTTTATTTTAAAGTACTAAACTTTTTTGCAGGTCAAATTTTTCAAAAATTATATCAAAATTCATATATTTTTTATGATCTTTAATATGTAGTTATTAAATTGATTGTTAAACGAGTCTAGTCTTAGGGTATGTAGAAGCTTGGTGCTGTATGCCAGTAATCTACTGCCTCCGTCCCCCTAATATTGGGACGGAAGGGAGTGGTGTGGTTTTTAAGAAAAGTAGAATTATGTGGTTGATAATGAGTTGATAAAGTGGGAATAGAGTAAGAATGAATTAGAGCCACACAAATGTTATCAAGTATGGTATGGAACAATAATAGGGGGACATCCAAAAATGGAAAAATGGGACAATTATAGGGGGGCGGAGGGAGTATTATTTAACTGCTACATACTTCTGCTCAGGCAATTTGGAAGCTTATCTCCACGTTTCTTCTAAGCTTAAGCTGAGTCTATATGGAGATGATTTTGCAGTAAAGCTGGATTCTTACAAGTGTCAGCAAAGTACTAAAATTGATGAAGATGCCCCTGTAGTAGTAAATAAAGGTGGGACAAACTCACAAGGTAATTTTTCGAATGATATGAATTCTAACATCCTTCATTTATTAGTTATTACCCTTTAAATAAATTAACAGTTGTATGCTTTCCCGTTATCCAATGAGGAGTGTATTTATCTAGGAATGGATAGTGGGAGTTGAATACAGACTGACATTTTTAAATAACTAAGAAGGGTAGAAAAGATTGTAAAATATTGATATGCATGATGTGGTACATGGAACTTTCTCTCTCGCACTCCTCTGGCTACCTTTACCTACTTGCATTGCATTTATCATTAACTTAACAAAAAGAAAGATAAGTTCTGCTTTGCTGGGACTATGTCTTGAATGGTTTGTCCTAATATTTTGAATACAGTTGTACTTAATCTGGAAAAGTGGTGTTTTTAATGTTTTGTTATCTGTTTATTGTTTTCTGTGCATGTTAGGTAGAGTTCCAGTTCGTTTGTATGTCCGGAGCTCTAGTGAGGATTTTGATTGTGTAGATGATGCACCTGTGGTTGAGTGTTGGGACAAGATATCTTACATCAATCGACCTGTTGAGATTTGTGAAGATGGTTGGTAGAACAAATTAAATTCAGTAATTGCATTTTCTGACTGTGTCCTATATCAATCCTTTGATATAGTCTTGCTGGAGAATTGGTTATTAAAGATTGATGTGTTAATGAGCAGTTGCACAAAGTGTCAGTTTTTTTAAGGAAATGATGGCTTCTCACATATCCACCATTTGTGGAATATTCTTTCGTTCTTTGCAAACTTTTCACATGGACAGTTTCTTGAAAGGTTTTGTTTGGGAATTGGATGTCAAGTTCTCAAGGGGTTGGGAGGGATGGCTATGGAGGACTTGATTTATATCTTGATATATGTATTTGAGATTTTATAAAATTTTAAAGATTAACATGATATGCAATTATAAGATTTTCAATTACCTTTTACTTATTTCTTGAAACATGTTATTTATCAAGATATAGACCAGGTCCCTTAAAGTCTTCCCCTCCTGACCCCTCAAAAAACTTCACCCAAACATACTGTAAAGAGAGAACATCCTACATTGCGCCATCTTACATCCCACTTTTCAAAATTCAAATATCATGTCCCACGTCTCTTTCCTGGTATAAGTTATGTACTACTCATTCTGAGTGGTATGCCAATGACATGGGAAAAATAGGCTAGAAAATTTCAGCCCTACCAACAACGATGTATTTTAAATTTAGGTTGTGGCCCTTGTGTGTGGGAGAGCCGCTCTTTCCTGGGTAAAATTGCACAAAGTTTAAGGAATCTAATTGTGTACCTGCAGACAAGTTCTTCACTCTGGGTGATGCAGTAAAAGCGCTTCTTCCTGAGGTTTTTATGGGAGACATCACCTGCACAGAGGAGGAAGAAGGTGAGGGGAAAAGATCGGCTTCAGAAGAGACAAACTTTACCAGCGCTAATGAAACTGGTGGAGAAGCATCAAATAATCGAGAAATCAAACTTGTTAGGATCCAAGGAATAGAGCCAAAACTGGAGATCCCTTTTGCTTGGGTAGTGAAAAACTTGGTAAACCCCGAATACTTTCTTCATATTTGTGTATACATCAAAGCTCCACAACCAATTACCATATAGTGGGAGATGGGATCTTCTTACATGATTGATAATGCTTAGCCAATGTAGCTTTCTTTGATGAGATGTTCATTGTGTGTGTGCGTTTGGTGGGGGTGGTGGGTAGGTGGAGTCAGGGGGAGATAGTATAGTTCACACTTTTTGTATAGAAAGAAGAGTTTAGGAGTGTACATATAACACTTTTCTAGACTTGTTCTTTTAATTGCTAGTATTTGTTAATGTTGTACTTTTGTCTATGATGTTTTTATTCTGATGTGTTGGTTAAGTACAAAAGGTGAGTCCTTGCTGAAAATTAATCATCTGTATGTCTTCTAAGAGTTGATCCCACTCTTGGTCCCTGGACCTATGGTGGCATTGCTTTTTGTTTAAGGATGGGCATGGTCCTGATTTCGTACCTGACCCGGATCAGGACCAGTCAGTTTTATAACTGAAAACTTTACCACTGAACAGGTTTATAAATGCTATTGGGATCTGTTCAGGCCATTTTCAACCTATTTATGGTGCCACTGAATATGTACTTAATTGACTGATTCTATTTCGGGTCTGGAGTTTTTATCCGCGTCATGAGGATGACTGTTCAGTCTATTTGCTTGCTTCACAAGTTCACGCACTGCATTGCAGCTCAACAGATATACGGCCATGAGGATGGCCATGGGGGCTCTTGCAATGATTTCGTATAAATTCCTTATCGTATACGTAATGTTCATACTTTTTACACCTTGTTTTTTACACCTTACATTCCTTCACTTTTAGAGATCATCACACCCTTCAAAAAATATGGATAATGGACTTTAGGGTTTCAACTGGTATCCATTCATTCCATTGCATGTGCGAAGTATGTGTATGCAAAATGAGATACTTGAGTTTCTGGAGCTGTGATACGAAGGTGCAAAAAGACGTATCGAAAAAAGGTGCAAAAAATTACGGAAGTTTCAATTTTTCAAACTTAAGTTGATACCGTGATACGTGAACTTTTAAAACGAAAATCCCTCAATAAAACAAATGTGCACTTACTGTAATTATATTTATGTACGTTTAAAGTACTTTAAAGTTTTTTCGAGTACTAATATGTTATGTAGTATTTACTTAGAATGTTTTCAATTGGACTAAAGTTCAACATTGTAAATACATACGTAGTATAAATTAGACATCAATCAGACCGGTTCAGATTAGATTAGACTAGACTATACTAGAAAGTTTCAGTTCAATATAAAACATTTTTATTTCTGATCATTAAATCAAATGTTATAAACATATTCATTTATAAGTTCTGTATTATTTGAACTAGTGACTCTTACTATAATTTTTTTAAACAATTTGCAATTTTCCGGTTTGGAAAAAGGTTGGTTGAACCGGGCTGGCGTTAAGCCTGTTAAGGCAGCATCAGTTAAGTTTCATCAAATTTTAGGCAGCAACCGGCCCATATTGAATTGGCCTGTTAGGGATCGGAATCAGATTGATTCCACCTTCTTGTAGAGTCGTAGTCCCAAGTTTCGATATCAAAACATCCAAAAGAATAATTCTTTCAAAAACTTTACCACGCTATACATATACGGAGTAATTGTTTTCTAAGTTGAACTGTGCTTGAATAATATCGAGTGATAGCTTAGACAGTCTTTGCTAAGTTTGATTAAATTCGAAACCTACCACTTCAAAAATCACAAGTTTTTGTGGGGAGACTTGTATAATAGTAACCATAAGATTAATGAAACTAGATATCAAAACATATTGTCTATTGAACCAAACATATTGTCTGATTTAAAACGTATGGTCTGGAGCAAGATAGAAGTTGATGAAATTGAAATACTAACTGAATGAACCAACTTCTTTTGCACCAAAGCTGAAATAAGGGCTGAAAATGCAAATCACTGTGGAAACAAACATTTTAATATAAATAAGATAAGATTTGAATAATGAGAGAGTAAAGTCGATATAAGTTTGTGACAAATCAAAGAGTTCAACTGAAACGCTACAATTAAATTATGTTTGAAAAAATGAGCAGAGGTTGAAGTCTATTGTCTAATTTAGATAGTGTTGTCTGCAGCTAGATAGGAGCTGATGAAACTATATCGTTAGCGGAATGAAATGGGCTTCTTGGCAACACAACTGAGGCTCCCACTAACAAATGTAAGATTACCGTGAAAATAAATAAATATCTTAATATAAACAAGATGAAGTTCAAATAATAGAAGTGAAAAGGCAATCAATGTAAGCTTGCAGTATATTAAAGGCTAAAGTGAAATGCTACCATTACTAACGTTTCATATCAGCTTATTAATTTTAGATCCAATCAAGATTAGGCATTCATTTAAACAAGACTACATGTGCGTCAATTAATTGTCTAGTTTTATCTAATCCCAACTCTTTTGGAGCTGAAGTAGTTATCTAGACACAGCCTTAGCAACGTTTCATATTCTCTCCGTCCCATTTTACATGTCTTACTTTTCGTTTTGGGTTGTCCCAAAATAAGTGTCTACTTTCCTTTATTGGAAAGAAATATGTGGCCCACATCATTTCACTTTATTATACTCAAATCTCAACCACAAATTTTACTTTTTCAACCACTTCATTAATAATCGCGTCAAGTCAAACTAAGACACATAAAATGGGACGGAGGTACTATTAGCTAATTAGTTTTATATTCTATCAGTGTTGGCCCTTCATCTAAACAAGACTATATCAACTAATTGTCCAAATTTATCAAATTTCTAGTCATTTAATTTTGAACTGAAGTGGTCATCATTTAATAGTCTTAGTTCACAAGTATTAACTTTAAAAAAATGCAGAAGACAAGATGAATGGAAGATTAAGGTTATAGAGATTGCTTGATTTATATATACACACACACACACACATATATATATATATATATATGGGAGGGTTCTAGTGAGAACCCCTCCTAAAATGAGAACTTTGAATCTCTACTTTTCATTTATTGCAATCATTGGTTATAATTCGCATGAGGTCACATTCATAATTACCCTAAAATCAAATGAGGTTTTTTTGCAATTAATCTTGAATAATTACAAAAATGTCACCTTGTCATTATTAGTCATTGATTGCAAAATTGAATGATGGAGATTAGAAGTTCTCATTTTAAAAAAGGTTCTCATCTTAAGAGGGGTTCTCACTAGAACACTCCCCTATATGGAACGGTTCCAATGAGAACCATGATCAACGTGAGAACGTGAGAACCATGCACTTTTAACATATCTCGGTGCACTATGAGACTCTTCTATTGCACTTTTTAAATTTTGATCAAAACATGCTAATATGAAATAAATGTGGTGGCAGATTCATAAATATTTCGTCAACATGAAAATGTGCAACATATACATGGTATAGTGCATCAAATCTGTTTAAAAGTGGAATTTTCACGTTTTCACGTTAAGCATGGTTCTCATTTGAACATATATATATATATATATATATATATATATATATATATATATATATATGTGGGTGAGTTCAAGTGAAAAGTAGTCTTCCCATGAAAAGTGAGAACAAATCTTGGTCTTCCATCACTTGAAAATGGATGGATTAGATAAACTTTAAACAAAAGAGATGATTTCAAAAAATGTGCAAACGTTTATACTATAAAGTGGATAGTAACAGATTAAAAGTGCACTCGTGCATGTAAAAAAAGATTGTCAAAATTTTCCAGCTTGTGCATTTTTTTATTGTGTACCGTATTGAACTTTTGTGCTCTATGTATGCACCTTTTGACTATTCTGATGCACATTTGTCACAAAATTTTCAATAAAAGTTCTTCATAATTACAACAATGCCACCGCGTTTCCAACTTAAAATTTGATCTCTTCCATCCATTTTTTCACATTAATGGCCAAGATTAGTTCTTATTTTTCACCTAGGAAGTACTTTTTATTTGATCCAAACTCTCTCTCTATATATATATATGTGTGTGTGTGTGTGTGTGTGTGGAGTGGTTCTAATGAGAACACCTCTTATTGTGAGAAATGAGAACACATCTAACCCCTCCGTCTCATTAAATGATCGGTCAATAAGTAATTGGTTCACGATATAAACATGGATGTGCTCACATAGTAGCATATCTCATAGAAACTAAAAGAGGAGTGTTCAACAAATAAAGGATACTAAAGTAATTTTAAGAAAACATCAATTAATATGGTAACGATGGAGAAGGTCACTTTCCACAAAATTAGGTAAAAATGTAAACTCAAATATAAAATGCTTGTAGTTTAAAATTGATTTATCATTTTCAATTATAATCCAATTTTATTAAAAATTATATCAAATTAACTAATTTTTTATTATATTTCATATGACACCAATATCGCATATATAATTTTTTTTTAAAAAAATAAGTATGATATGTTTACGATAAATTACACCAATCAATTCCAGGCTTCCAGCTATAGCACACACATCAATGTGTAGTGCACACACAATAACCTATATCTAATGCACACGAAAAGTAGTACATCACACATAGTTTGTATATAAAGCATCAAAACAAGTATCTCAATCACAAAAAGTAATATCTAACACACAACAATTAATAACTAATATCGAACAGTTAACTTTGATGTTTTTGTTTTATTTAGAGAGTTTTCTCATGAGACTACATAAAGTAATAAAAGATAGACAAAGAATATTGCAAGAATACTTTTATTATTTAGGAATGAATATATAAGTTTTGCATACAAGGAAAGTGATCATGCTATAATAATAATAATAATAATAATAATAATAATAATAATAATAATAATAATAATAATAATATTAATAATAATAATAATAAATATATATCAATAACTTGCACAAAAAGAAAGTATATATGTAAAGTAAAAGGAAATTTGAAAAAGAATATTAGACTTCGCCAATTGGTCATTCGAATCACGAGTTCAAATATTAAGGTTTGGAACAGCGAAAAGAAAAGTTTAACAACTTAAAAGAAACCCAAATTGGGAAAGATGATGATTATAAGAATGAGTACATTACATGAAGCAATAATAGTTAGACAAAGAATATTCTAAAAAATCTATGTATTAATTAAAAACTACTGCCTATACTATTAAAAACTATGTGTAAGAATGACTACGTAGTTTAGCTATGGAAAATCCGAAGAAGAAAAAATAAAGTATATAATCATAATAAACTTTTCAAAAAAATAAAAGAAGACTAGAGCTACTCCATATGTAAATTAAGTTAGAGGTGGGTTCGGTTCTTGCGGTTCGGTTTTGACCTAAAACCAAATATAGAATCAAAGTAAAAAGTACGGTTCGGTTTTGGTTCGGTTTTACACTCCAAAACTTGGAACCATGGTATGATTGGTTCGGTTTGTTTCGATTCGATTTCGGTTTTTTCGGTTTCTTACCAAAAAATTATCATTTGATTTAAAATTGATATAATACTTTGAGGGATCAAACTTATATTACATAAAGATGCAAGCACACTACAACAAATAAAACAAAAATGAAAATAAATAAATATGTCTTGAATTATATGAGTATGCGAGAGAGATAAAAGTATATATATTATTAATTTACATTGTTTGTGGCTATTTCAAAAAGAGTTCATGAGTATATACGGAGTACTTTCTATGTGATATACTTGAGATGAATATTTATTGTTTCATCAATATGAATTCTTTAAGTTAAATAAAAATAAAAGTTAATTAATACTAATAACTAATAAAAACATATTATCGTCATTCAATATATCTACATTATTACGGGCAATGGGCAATGAATGTGTAAATGAATTTATAAACTAAACTAAACATAACACAAACATTATTTCTCTAGCACAAGAAAATCAAAGACTATAAATGATATTAGGATTAGTTAGGATTAATGCTTAACAATTGACAAATATTCCATTAATTTTATAGTTTAATTAGTTCGGTTTGTAAAAAACCAAAACCAAACAAACAACTACGGTTCAGTTTTTTACATTCGATTTCGGTTTATTAGCGGTTCGGTATTGTTTGATTCGGTTTTCGGACCCAGCCCTAGATTAAGCTGTGTTCAGTTGTTCACTGTTCAGGTATTAGATTTCGTTATGAACTAGAGCAAGTCTGATTTTACAAACGCAGAGGATGCAGAGAAAGAGTGCGTAAAAAGTGAAAAAACGCCGTTGCCGGGGATCGAACCCGGGTCACCCGCGTGACAGGCGGGAATACTTACCACTATACTACAACGACTTGATGCTAAGGTTCCTGATTTGATTTATTTATTCACAATACCAAGTGTGAAACCCTCAGCCGAAACCTCCTGCAGCCATAATTTCAAAACGCAAAAGCTCTATCAATTCATATGGAGTATTTAATATTCACGAAAAGAATTTGCCAATTTTTTAAAAATAGATATGCTTCCTAAAAAGTACCATGTCCATATTTTTTTATTTATTCAAATTACAATTTGTATAGCTCGTTTTTCATGTAGTTTGTACTAAAAAGTAGTCCATTCATTGGAGTTTTTTTTTTAATCAAGTGTTCATTATAATGAACTTATACAGTAAGGCAAAATGTGAAATACTCTTTTCTTGTTTCATTTAATTTCTCCAAAATCATATCTATTATGAACACTCTCAAAGCTTTCGAGCCTATGTTCCCATTGAGGAACCCTCCTGATATAAGACAAAAATAAAAGCCAACACTAATCATTCATAGTAGACGTTCAACCGTTACAAGTTACAACGTTGTTGTTTTAGATATGTATTAAACTAATCATTGTTTTCATGGCCATTGTGGAGATAATCGTCATTTTTTCTAGTGATACTTCTATCTCCGGGCAGGGGCGGCCCTAGGGGAGCGGGAGGGGTGAGGGGGGGCTAGGCCCAAAAAATGGGAAAACATTAGGCCTAGATTTAGTTCTTTATAATAAGTGTGAACTTAATAAGTGTGAGTTCAGCTCTAAATAAATAATTTTTCGGGTGAATTTTTTTTGAGGTGTTTCAAGGTGGATGTTTTGATGAAAATTTAAGGACATGTTCTTTATGAAGTGTAAATTATTTTCAAAAAATATCAGTTTAAATTTCAATGTATAAGACAGTTAAATAAATTATTGAAAAACAATATATTTTATATGCATATTTTGGAGCAATTTTTTTCACTAATTTATTTCTATTAATTACTGGTTGAATTTTAAGCTGAAATTTTGTGCACATAATGTAAACTTGATGAAAGACACGCTCATAAAATTTCATAAAAACATTCGACTTGGAAGCATATAAGTCTAATATGAATATTTGACTACTTTATTATTTGTTTTCATTCATAGTTGATTGTCTGTTTTTTTAATTGTTGATTGTTATCTATTGAGTGTTGGTGTTATAATTTGTTGATTTTGTTAGACGAAAATTTTCAATTATAACTAAATTGATCAATTTATCAATTATAACTAAATTGATAAATTGAATCTCGATAGGATAAAGAAAAGAAAAGGAAAAAATAGATAATTCGGCGCTAAGTAAAAATGATTAAGTGAAAAAGTTTTTTGTGTAAAGAAGTCAAGTTCTGAATATCCTCAAGATGAGAATTCAGAGAAGAATGATTTACCTAATGATGACATCATTGGAGGTGAGAATTTAGGAATTGATAAAAATAGAGGTAATTCTTAAATAAGACTAAAACATTGATAAGGTGCACAAATAGGACCACCCGTGTTTTCTTCTCAAATAAGGATCACCAATACTATAATATTATTGATATAGATAGAAGAGGGTTTTTACAACTTTTTATGAATGTTTTGAAATAATAATAATAATAATATTATTATTATATCATCTTCGTCATCATTACTATATTTTGAATGGTTATTATTATTATGCATGTTAGTTTAGACATAAAGCATGTTAATTTAGACAAAAATTAAAAAAAAAAAGTTTTACAACCCGAGATCTTTGACTGTCAAATTTCCAAATCGAACGGCCCGGAAGAGCCGGGCACCCTACCTTGCTGACATGCTGTAAGGCCGGCCTGACATGAAGTTTTCTCTCTATGTATATATATTAAATTATATGTATAGATAGGTGTTATATATATATATATAAAATATAAATGCGTTTGTTGGAACCTAAGTAGCTGTGGTAGAGTGGAGTTCAAGAAGGTCCGCGTCCGAGGTTTCTCGGTTTTGGTAAAGAGTTCGACTCTTGGCCTCAACATTTTTTTTGTTTTACTATTTGAAGCTCTAAACTACTTTTTACAAGAACTCTATACTTTTTTACAAGAGACCTAAACTACTTTTTTTAACAAGAGCTCTAAACTAATTTAAAGTTACTATACATTGAATTTAAATCTTGGCTTTTTAGAACTATTTCAGTTTAATTACAGTTAAAAAAATTTCATATAATTTGTGATCGAAGTTTAACAATTTATTCTTACATTTAATATAAATTGATTTTTAAATATACTTGTGCATTCGTAACTTAAGTTAATTCTAAATAAATATTTGATTCATTTCTTATTTGATTTTTATTGTTAACATAATTTTGAATAAATTACAAACTACTGCTATGTGATTAAAATTTATTTTTAGTGAAGTAAAAATTTAGCTGCCATGAAATTTTTAAGTATGATATTGTATAATTTTGTCCCACAAATACTTTGTTATTTTAATTGATTTTACATTATCTTTTATTATTGTGGTTGTTTATGATGTGTGGATAGTTAGTTCAAGTCCGCCCCCACTGACAAAAATTTCTGGATACGCACTGCTTGTCTCCGGAGATAAAGATGGAGCTAGGGAGTAGCAACATGAGTATGAAACAATAGAAATTGACATCCACGATCCGTCACATAATAGCAAACATTTTCCAATCATATATCTTCCATACAAAAGCAACACCTACTTAGGCATTTGTAATCTGCATGGATTGCTTAGTTATAATAAAAGAGATTACTCACACAAATAAACTTTTCCTTAAGAAAAACTTATTCATTTAGACATATTTGAGTCACTATACATATAATTAACCATGAGATGATTAACAATGTAGACTTATAAGAAACATGTTAAGGTGGTTTTAAATTAATATGTGTGTAAGATTATATCATAGTATATTCTTTCATTCGTCATATATATAAGTTATAACTCCTCATTAAGTAGAGCTCAGTTTATTACTTCGTGAAATTAATACTTTCTTTGTCAATACATTTGTAATATATAAAATTTCGCTTTTTATTTTGCACTAGATAACATTTAATTACTCTATTAGTTCTTCAAAGGATGACTAAATTTTCAAAAAAAAATCGTTGGGTCAACGGCACACGACACATATCCTCGTAGACTGTAGACCTATAGTCAAGTCCATAAAGCCAGCCATGAGATTTTACCAGATTAATAATTCTTGGTGTATTCACCCACTAGCTTTCAAGCCCGTGCGATGCACGGGCAGTATGAAATTTAGCTAATTTGAAATTTGATTTCTTTCAGATCATATGTAATGTGATTTAAAAGAAAAATAAACTTAGCCTAATATAGATCGAATCTGTTTGATAATATTAAAATAAATAGAATTAACTTATTTTACTGGAATTGATTAAACTCTGACTGAATGGGTGGAATCTCCTGAATCATGAAAAAAAATATGTAAAGTATATTCCATTTGTAAAGGCAAGAAAAGATTATATGAAAAATAGTTAAATTGATCTTCTACATAGCATCTCAAATAAATATTATTGTTTTTGCAAAAAATAAATATAATTGTTCTGAACCCGATTTTAAAGGATTCATAATCCCACGTCCTTTAAATTACTTTATGATGCACCTCAAGTCTTTTTCTTCTACTATTCCTCATTCAACTTGATGTGAAATACTGAATACATACTTTTAACTTTTAATAATAAGATGTTACATTTTACTAATTATTTCGTCACACCGTAAATGTAAAAAATGGATTTTTTAAAAACATTTTACTCATTATTTCGTTACATTGAAAACAATTTTTAACTGTTATGAACATCTAAATTACTTTATTGAGCATTTCAAAATAATACTTTTTTAGAAAAATAATATATTACATTTTAGGAAATGGGACACTATTAATACATTTTTTATTTTTATCAAATTACTTTGAATACAAAACTAATAGCAATTTGACTGGTTTATCTGTTAAGTGGGCAAAAACGAATACATCATCTCTTTAATACAATGTAATAAAAAATAAATAATTAAATGATTGTTACCCCGTGAGTCCGTGCTTAAAATTTGGTTATTAATTGGTGTGCTTAAAAAATAATGTATAAATTAAGATAACAACTACAAGTGTTTAGGATAATACCTTTAATTGTACTATTTTACTAAATTAAGGAGTTTTGAAAAAGTTACCAAATTAATTAAGGTAGATTTTTATGCATTTTTGTTTCCATATCAATATGCAATCAAAAATAGAATCTAGCTAATAAAAATAGAAGGTATAAAAATAGAAGGATTAAAAATAACTAAATAATTAATATATAATGACATGACATGATTATGTGGCGCTTTGTATGCTCTTAAAAAGTTCCTCCTTTATATATATATATTGATTTGTACAGGTTTTATACACGCCTCATATTTTATGTGTCACAAAAAATTGAAGCTTGATTCATAACGTGGAACATTGCTAAATGACCGGATCTATTTAAATTGTAGTTGAATTGATTCAACATATTGAATTATAAAAAAGAAATTAATTTAGGATTAGTTAGTAAAATAAAGAAAAGTTATCTGAAAAAGTTAAAATAGACATCCTCAAAAAATTTAGTCAAAATTAAATAAATTATCAAACGAAACCGAGTATTGTTTTTATTACTTCAGTTGTATTTACAATTTTTTCCTTAAATATTACTAATAAAAATCTATGGACAAAAATGTGACCATAAGTTATTAGGAAATATGTTTGGAATTATTTTTTGTATTTAATACGGAGTAGATATGTTTTTTTAAAATTCAAACGGTACCCTAGCGTTTTTAGATTTTTGTTTGGTAGACTAAAACTATTCAAATCTAATTGGCACCCTTGCATTCAAGACTTTTAAGTGAATCGCAATGCATCAAAATTTAATACTCTTATTATTGTAAATTTGGTCTAGCTGACTTCTTTCTTTTTAAATCTTATCTTGTTTTTAATCTTATCTTATTTTAGTCATGTTAATTGACTAAAATTGTAATCATATATTTTAAATCATGAAAATCAAAACACTGTAACACTTTTAAGAAGACTCTTGTTCCCTCAATATTAATACGTAGTAGGGACTAGGGAGTATTATTTTGAGCGAATTCCCTAAATAGGAGTAAAAACGTTTTGAAATTCCAAAATAGGACTATCATATTTTGTATTCTCATAATAGGAGTAAATTTCTGCCAAGTTTGGAATTACTAGGCTTTAAAAATGGCATTTTTTTCAAAACATGGCAGATTACTCCTATTCAGGGAATAAAAAAAATATGATAGTCCTATTTTGGAATTTCAAAACGTTTTTACTCTTCTCGAAGATTTTTACACAATGCATACTGCACTCTTGTTGAGAAGGCAGAACACTTTATTTATATTAAAACGTTTTTACTCTTATTTAGGGCAATTTCTGTATGATTTTAGATTGAACTCCATATTTGAACCCGTAATGGTATGAGTAAAAATTAGCTTTATTGAAATTTGTTAAAATGTGAAGTTTCATCTAAAGGTTAGTCTCATGGAAGGAGCGAGTAAGCCATATTTTAATATAGGCTTTATGAATTCGTATTTTATCGATGTGTGAAAATATTTCAATACACTCCTCACAACAAGACACTTTGTCTGGATCATGCGATCATTCATTTTTTCATTGGTTCGTCATTGTCATTTTTATAACTGAGTCATCATTTTGCATAGGGGTCCACACCGATAGGTTTGGCTCAGATACCATGTGGTAAAACTCGAGTTTCAAATGAATTTACAGATTTTGAAATTGTTCAAGATTTGCAGTTTTTTAAATCATTATTCAAGAATCAGGATTAAAGTTTTGAAATCCTTCAAGATTACATTTTTTAAAACCCAAGATTGGACCAAAATGATCTCAATTCAAAGACTCTTACCTCTTACTCAACCGAGCCTCAACGAGATGTATATCGCCCTGTCTCGAGCCTGTTCCAAAAGGTTGAATCGCCAACCCCAAGCGTCCCTCACGCCCCGACCCGACAGGACTTTTGGGAGGATGTAAGTCACGGTGACTCAGTCAGTAGAGTGGCAGTAGTTCCCATACACCCGTGCACACCAGAGGCCCGGCCTTATTTCAGGTTCTGTGACCTCCACCCGGTCGCTGCGAGGATTCGAACCATGGTCATTGTTCCAAATTTCCCACCACTCGACCAACTGAGCTACCCGTGCGGGTGCCCTGTCTCTAGCCTAATTTCATGGGAGGCACACCGATCGGTTAAGGATGTTTTCTTTTGGACTATTTTCAATCTCAGACTAGACTTTCGTGGTTATAAAATACATAGAGACCAGACGTTTATCAGATCATATCAGTTCAGATCAGACCAGACTAGATCAAATCAGATCAGGCCAGACCAGACCAGTAAATTTCATTCCAAAAGAAAACATCCTAAACTTCATACCATATTTCATGGGGGGGCACACCGGTAGGTTAAGCTTCATACCATATTAATATCAGAGTTTCAAATGAATTCACAGATTTCTAAATCGTTCAATATCACAGTTTTTTAAATCGTTCAAGATTAAAAAGTTTTTGAAATTATTTAAGATTACAGTTTTTGAAATCTGAGATTTGAAAAAATGATTTCAATTCAAAGACTCTTACTCAACCCGACAGAATAAAAATGTTTATTTTAGTTATCTTTCATAGAAGTATATACTAGTATTTTCTTAATTTTATTAAGACGGAGTAATATATATTTTAAATGTTCGTTTCATATCATTGTATATCCAATGATATACAATGATATCATTGTATATAATTGCTACACTCAAAATTTAATCAATTTCAACTAATACAAGAGTTCAATCAATTTTTGTGTAACCAAATAGCTAGATTGGAGTAACTTCAAAATAGGAGCAATTTCGAGATATAAACCAATTCTTTCGAAATTCTATATTTAGTCGATTTGCAATAACATTGTGAGTCCGTTTGGTGACACTGTTTTTGACTTATCAATCTTATCAATCAAATTTTTCACCAAACACATAAATTTTGATTTCACGCTTTAAATTGTGTAATAATCAAAATAAGTAAGGTTGAAGTTACTTTTGTAACTAAATTGGCTAAAGTTATTGTAGGGTAAGATTTTGGCTATTCTTCATAAAAGTAATTCTCTAATTTATTAATAAAATATATTTTAAATAGGGAAAATGGAAACTAATAATCCAACCTTTTAACGGTCTTCTTTCAATAATCCCACATTTTGATTATTCATGAACAATCCAACCTTTGTACCTCATCTTCATTCATTGGTCCCTGGTCGGTTAATGACCTACTATTCCAAGTTATTTTCTTATCTTTGCAAAATATTATCTTTGTGAAAGATGAGATTTATGGTATAATGATTTGAAAAGATAAGAAAATAGCTTGGAATAGCAGGTCATCAACCGGTCAGGGACCAGTGAATGAAGATGAGGTGCAAAGGTTGGATTATTCATGAATAAACAAAAGGTTGGATTATTGTAAGAAGACCGCTAAAAGGTTGGATTATTAGTTTCCATTTTCCCTTTTAAATATAATTTTTTCATAATTCAAACGAATCTGCCAACTCAGTCACATTAGGAAGAACTTCATAAATTTTAGCACAATCATCTAATTCAACCAACCACCTTAATTCAATTTCCCCTCTTCAACTATGGTTTTGCAAGCGCGTCCATACAGGTAGATTTTGCTTGATGACTCATGTACTACATTTGTTGATCATGAGGCCGTTTGGCAACCCTGTTTTTCGGTTTATCAGGCTTATCAGCCAACTTTTTCACCAAACACGTAACTTTTGTTTTCGCGCGCTGAATTGTGTTATAAGCAGAAAAAATAAGGTTGAAGTTACTTTTCTGGATGTATTGGCTGAAGTTACTGTAGATGACCATTTTAACTATTTTTACATATATATTTTTCTTTATTTTATTAATAAAATATATTTTAAAATAATTTTTTCTTAAATCAACAGAATCAGCCAATGCAACCACTGCAGCCAGAACTTCATAAATTTCAGCAGAATCAATCAAAACAGTCGATCTTCGTGCTACCAAATGGGCTCATGACTAAAGATTGTGGTAGCCTGGTAGGACACTTGGACGGTGAATAATCTTCATTTAAAAAAGAGAAAAGGGTCAAATAAGGCCTTCTACTATTATGAAAACGTCACATAGGACCGTGTACTCAATAAAGTGTCATATAGATACATCTACTTATAAAAAGCAATGAAATAAGTCCTAATGACCTATTGACTACCACTTAATCCCGATTTTAGCTTACATGTCGACTGTTTTTACTTGTATTTCAACCAATCTTAATTAAATATTCAATGTTTGTAGTATGATCTATTCTAAAAAGATGGTCACAAGTATGCTAAAATCGGGATTAGGAGGTTGTAAGGATGTTTTTACTTGGACTGTAATTTGCTGGTCTGGTATGGTCTGGTCTGGTCTGGTCTGGTCTGAACTGGTCTGGTCTGGTAAGGTCTGGTTTCTTTGTATTTTTATAACTATCCAAGTCTGGTCTGGTCTGGTCTGGTCTGGTCTGAACTGGTCTGGTCTGGTCTGGACTGATCTGGTCTGGTCTGGTCTGGTCTGGGGCAAATTACAGTCCAAGTAAAAACATCCTAAATAGGTCATTAGGACTCATTTGATTGTTTTTTACAAGTAGACGTATCTATATGACACTTTATTGAGTACATGGCCCTCTGTGACGATTTCATAATAGTAGAAAACTTTGCAGAAATTGACCTAAATAGGAGTAAAAATGTTTTGAAATTCCAAAATAGGAGTATCGTATTTTTTATTCCCTGAATAGGAGTAAATTTCTGCCAAGTTTGGCATAACAAGGCTTTTAAACATGGCATTTTCTTCCAAACTTGGCAGATTACTCCTATTCAAGGAATAAAAAACATGATACTCCTATTTTGGAATTTCAAAACGTTACTCCTATTTAGGGAATTCTCTCAAAACTTTATTTGACCCTTTTCTCTTAAAAAAACACTTACACACTACTATCATTGCATTTTCAAAGGATAGTCATTTGAAATACTACTCTGTCCATCATCTTCAATTCTCAATCTCTTTTTTTCATCGTTGCATTAAATTATTGTGTCCTTAGTTTATTATTATTCATTACATCCATACTAACCACCTAACATTACTTTTCTACATGTCCAATTGTTCATTTCATTTTCTCATGTCTCAATTTTAGTATGACCAAAATAGATTCTTTCCTTAAAAATCTAGTTCATAAACATTATAAACTAGGGGTGTTTGGAACTGATTCTGTTTTTGCTCCCTAAAAAAATCAATTCTAGAAGTAAATTAAAGCATCAAAATCACTTCTACAATCTACACTTTCACTCAAACACTCCAGCTTCTACTTCTGCTCCCTAAAAGAGTAAAAAAAATCGTATCCAAACACCCCTAAAACGGGTACAAAACATGATCTAAGCACTAGCGGCCTCAGCGGGTCTAAGGGGGTAACCTAGATCCTAACGCCCCCAAATTTTAAAATACCTTAACTATCAAAACAAAAATGTATCAAAAAAAATCTTTGTACTAGGCTGATCCAGTGATTCAAGTGCAGTGCTTTGGCTACACCGCTACATCTAAGCCTCTCAACTTTCCACAAAACACTGGCAGATTTGAATTTAATTTTCAGAACAAAATTTGTTTCCGGAATTGGCAAAAAATTCAAATTCACGGTTGAATCAACAGCTTTCTAAATATGGTCAAAATAAAAACACATAATTAAGAGATGGCAAGACTCACGAAAACAATCACTAAGGATTGGATTTTTTTACTTTTACCATTAGGCCTTTTCCTGGAGACCGAATCATCGAACTTGAGAAGAAAGATTGTTTCAATTTCCAATAAAAAATTGAAATAATTTAAAGATAAAGTGTTTAGCACGTAGGCAGGCACCCTACATCACTTTTCGCATCTTCTCTTTTTGTTTTCCCATCATAAAAAATTAAATAAACTAGAGCTTTACACATTAGCTAGGCCCTGATTGATCAGGTTCTTTGAGGTTCTTAATTTTTGAGTGTGCGTGTGTGTGAGGTATATATACACATAGATAGAGAGAGGGATTGGAGGGAATTTGAAGTGAGAGAATGATGGCCTCAGGTGGTGCTACAGTTGCTTTGCCGCCGGGCTTTCGATTTCACCCGACAGACGAAGAACTCGTCGCTTACTACCTTAAACGAAAGATCAATGGCCGATTTATTGAACTTGATGTCATCCCTGAAGTTGATCTCTACAAATGCGAGCCCTGGGAGTTGCCAGGTACCAACCTTTATCTCTACCCATCTATCTTGGAGCTGTTATACATTGTAAAAATTATAGATTCAAGTTTGGCAGGGCTGATTTTGCTGAAATCATGCCTGCAAATGTTGAACATAATGAATGAGACCTGACTTTGGAAATATGCAGGGTGTTTTCTGAGTAATAAGTTAAATAAAAAGCAATCATCAAGATCCTTGGGTATGTTTTAGAGTATAGACATTAAACTTGGCTTACAATACCTCTAAACAACAATCACATTAGGAATGTTTATATATTAAATTACTAACACTGAGTGACTTATCAATCATCTTTGATGTTGAATTGAATATGTATGGCTGTATGCTACACCAATCATAATCCCCAACCAACATGATAAGATAAAGAGAGCAGCTGAAAAAAAAGAAAAAGAAAAGGAAAAAGAAATAAAGGGGCGAGAAACACGCATAAAAGATGAAAGAACAACAAAAGAAAAAGGAATCAAAGGAGGGACCAACAAAGAAGAAATCTAACATGGAAAAAAGAATATAATTAAGTGTTCATATTTAGGAGTATATTTTATTCATTACTCATCAGCTATGTTGCATTGTTGCAAGGAGATGTGAGAATAGCCAAGAGACATAGGAAATGTCTATCTTTTACTAGTAATACACAAACAACTGTTTGGAGAATTATGTCCTTCATGGCTTATCAACCATTACTTATATACCAAATAAACAATGGGTCATATTTCAAGGAAAAAAGTGCCTAACTTTTGATTATTATCATCATTATTGTTGTGTGGCAGGGAAGGCATTGTTGGCCAGCAAAGACCTGGAGTGGTATTTCTTCAGTCCTCGGGATCGAAAATACCCAAACGGGTCAAGGACGAACAGGGCAACCAAAGCCGGATATTGGAAGGCAACGGGGAAGGACAGGAAGGTAAATTCAGAAATGCGGGCAGTTGGGATGAAGAAAACCCTAGTCTATCACAGAGGGAGAGCTCCCCATGGAGCTCGAACCGATTGGATCATGCACGAATACCGCTTAGAGGAAAGGGAATGTGAAACCCGGTCGGGCTTGCAAGACGCATACGCGCTTTGCCGTGTGCTTAAGCGAAACATAACTGGCTCAGAAATCGGAGAGAATTACCCTGTCTCCGCCGCCGGCAGTGAAGGTCAGACGTCGAGTTCAGCCTACGCAATGGCGACGCCATCTTCATCCATGTCAGTCTCACATGACGGATCTGGAATCGGTTATCCTGCACCGTTCCAGGATCTCTTCGCGCAACCACCTCTGGAAGTTACAGATTTCACTCAATCGGGCTATCTCCAGTCCCAGATGCCGCAGCCGAGCTACGTTTCTGAAGAAGTAAATCATCGAACAGTTGGTGCGCATGACTGTATAAACCAGATAAATGCATCAGATTACACTGACGAATTCGCGTTCTTTCCTCAGAATGAGAGATTTCAACACAACGGTTCTTCTGGATATGTTATGGAAGAATGGAGGGGTGATGATAATAACCAGAATATTGAGGAATTTGGAGATGAAGAATTCAATTGGGATAGAATGGGTGAGAACATAAGATGGGTAGATATGTTAGACCAAGAGAGTGTGAGAAGGTAAAAAAAAAACTTGGACTATACAACATACATAGCCCATTTTTCACTTCAATCTAACACTAATAGGTCTATTATTGATCAAATGACCTGTACAGTTTGTGCAATACCCCTCCCCAAAATATATTACACTTCTCAACTCTTACCCTTCATAATTTGTATTGTAATTACACACCGGTAATTAAACCTTAAATTGAATAAATACAGTTTTAAAACTAATTTATTTGAGATAATTATTACTTGATACTAGTAATTTGTTATGTAGTGATGTATAAAAAAAGTTGACCACCTATAAGTTTAGCAAAGTGCATTTGTTCCATTTAAGTTATTGTTTGTTGATGTAGAGCTAATTGATTGTATACAAATGTAACTACTACTTATGAGCCATTATCTATATAATATAATAAAGCAAACCCTTAGCATAACCCTATGGGAAATAATGACATGTGGCAAAATTCTTTCTAGGGAAACTTGACATGTGGCAAGTCTATGAACAATTGAAATTTGTTAGATATCTTTAGCATGTGTCCGTGGAGATTATAGAGTTGAAATAGCAATTACTTCATGAATATCAAAAGACACTAATACACATACATCCCACATTAAATATTAGAGACACAATAGGTTCAGTAAGTGAGTGAAATTTATTTCATTTTCAGTTTGTTGAGTGATCGTTTGAGTTTCTACAAAGACAAAACGTCATTTAGTTCTCTTTTGTGATTAGTATGGGAGCTACAAAAATCATCATATGAAGAGTATAAAATTCATTTTATAACATGTGAATTTTAAATAGAAATTAAGAGTAAAAATTAAAAGTTGGGATTATTTATAGGGATTATCTGCTATATCTCTTCTCATCCACTTTAGAAGCTATAGGAATATATTTATAGCCGGTCACGCCGGACCATTATTAGCGGAAGGAAGGTCCCTAAATTTGGGATTATTCCGAAATAATCGATAGTTGGGATTATTATGAGCGATCGGGTCCCCCAATAGTTGGAATTATTACTATCAATTTTTCCAAAATTTTAAAATAAAAAAAACATTACGAATTTTCATCACTTCCAATGGAGCCAAAGACTCACTATTTTTTGGCTTGGGAATGTGATGGAAAAAGCAAAATAGCTCACTAAATTGTCCGTGCTTCTTTGTTATGAAGTTACAATCAGATCAATTCATGCAATTTTTTTATCAAAATTCATCATTGGCAGGGGCGGACCGTAGTACACAACACCCAGGGGGGTTACCGCCCCTCCAACAAAATTTATTTTTAGTGTATATATAAGAAAAATAATTTTCGCCCCCTTAAAAAATAATTTTCGCCCTAAAAAAATATTTGAACCCCCCCCCCCCCAACATGAAGTTCCTGGGTCCGCCCTTGATCATTGGTCATCCGGAAACAGTTTCTATATGCCTTAATAAAGGGGTAAGGCTGCGTAGATCTGGCCCCCCTTCCCCCCAACGTAAAGGGACTTTTGCGACATTGTGGTAATGTTGTTGTTACCTCATTGATAGTTTTCAATCATTTGCTCCTTCTATTGACACATTCCATCTTTCAGATCGTGGATTGATAGTTCATCTATCTTTTAGGTTTTAGATTGATAAAATCCCTAAAACTTAATAAATATGGCTGGAGTTTTTTTTAATTGAGTAAATTATTTTAACAATAGTACATTTAAAAATTAACTTTTCACAATTCAGCATATTCAACTTATATAATCATTTCAACCGATTCAGTCGATTTTAGTATTATCAAACAGACTCCTTCATATATCTAATCTTCACATCTATCCCTTTTCACCTATTTCTTTCACACATACAAGCAAATAAAATTACCGTGCGATGCACGGGTACATACACTAGTAATACCATAGAGAAGTGTTAGGAATGAGTCTTGTGACAACAGATTATTAAAGGTTGTCAAATAGATTTGTCAAATGAATTGTTCTAAATATTTATTAGGGGTAGTTACATGTAAAATTTACACGTGAAATGATTAAAGTTGCACGTAAAGTCGTTGCAATACTTTATAAAAGACATGCAAAATATTTGACCAACCCCAACGTAATATACTTTACATAGTTTGATCAGTGTGAAATATTTTAATAAAGTGTTATGCAGATTACATTAACTAATCAAATCAAGCAGTCCAAACATTTTACGCCCCTACACATCGCATGTAAAATAAGTATTTTACATCCTACAAAACGCACCCTCTCTTTAGTTGAAGTCCATCATTACAAATGTTTAGAAAAATAAAATGACATTTCATAATGTATCATAGATATTGGTATTGATTGTAAATGAAATTGTGTATGTAGAAAACTAACTTTGATTAAAGAGATAGCTAGTGTTCTTTATTTTCAGAGAGATGATTCTTTTCCTAATTGAAAAGGAAAGTTAAAAAGAACCACATACTGAATAGGAAAAATACGGAAAGCTAATTAATAAATTCAAAGGTAGTGTTTTAATATTGATCGCAAACTAAAGCATTAAAGATACTCCCAGAGCAAAAGTGTGGGCAGGACTCTCAGGACTGGACCCTTCGTCTATAACCTCAATTTTGACCCTTCGTCCTCATTTATGGATGAAGGCACTCAATAGGTGAATCAATGTGATAATGGATAGAATGACTCACCTAACATCAATGACGCTGCCACACACCCTTTCGTCACCACATTCGTCGAAGGGGTTGAGCTCGTTGAATAGTAACACATTACTAGCATTTAATGCAGCTTTCATTAATGGCTATATAAACACCCCTACTTTGGGTAGTTGTAAGAGCATCTCCAATGCTACAATGTTCACGGTGCACATGTGGCATGATAGAGATAGACACAAAAAAATTGAATTTATGACATTTCTCTCTCAATCTTTCCACGGTTTTATGTGTTTTTGGTAAGTTTTCCTCTGCAATGTCAAACACAATGTCTACATCTAGACATTGTGTTTGACATTGTGAAGAAAAACTTACTAAAATGATACAAGATCCTTCAATTAAGGATAAAGATATTCTATTTATTATTTTTTAATTGGATATCTCTTATGCCACGTATGCACTGTTCACGTTTTAGCATTGGAGATGCTCTAATGGTTCAAGGAAGTCATTTATCATAGGCTACTTTCACTCTTTATTACATAACTCTATTTTCTCTCTAAAATACCACTAGCGTTTCTGATATAGCTATCAAATATAACTAAAGAAAACCTTTCAAAAAACTATAACTAAAAAAGAGACATAAATGTCATTTTTTGTTTCATTTCTAGTTATTCATGTCATTAATGATTATGAAAATAGAGTGCAAAATCCAATGTATGTCAAAAAGTGGTGCACAAATTCCAATTCTCTTTTAAATTGACCAAACGACCAACATAGAGACATGGAGTACATGTTGTGGTTAAGAGTAGAGAGACTATGCCTTGTTTTCATGGTAGATGGCGAGGTTATTGAAAGAGCATTAGTGTCGCAAAATATGGGTACGTGGTTATTGCAGTCGTTCTAGAGAAACCTTGACTTCATAGTGCGGTGGAAGGTGAGAACAAGAGAGGCCAACCATGGAACATGGAATGTTAGCGACACTGGTAGGGGGGGGTGAGATTTTAGGGAATGATGGCTAGGTGATGGAGTAATAGAGTAAAATGAAGTTGTGCTGAACGAATTTTTTTTTTGATCAAGTACAAAACTTTCAACACAAAGAATAAAAAATATACATAGTTTATTTTAATAATAATCATTATGTTAATAATATGTTATGTGAATAATCACTGATACTTACTCCGTACTTGTTAAAGTAGCATATGTTTCATGCTATTGAAAATAGTGTGATCAGAAAAAGTCACTATAAGTAGATTTTTTTTATTAGTGATAATTTAATCAACAAAGCCATGGGCATATGTATATGAAAAACTAATTGTCTGAAAAAAAGTTTATACAAAATAAATTTGAGTGCGTTTTTTAGAGAATTTCCAACCAATAAGTACTTTTGAGGTTTATCCCACCATTTACCTCAGATGTTTTCCACTCAATAGTGAAGCACCTTTTGAGAATTTACGTGCATATGCATGATCAAGTTATAAAGTCCTAACTTGTAACAAATATGGACACTAAAAATACTTATATGATTAAATTATCACCTTTTAATCAATATGAACACTTTTTTTATATTGATAAATTTAAAATCGGTTAGGATAATGGTAAAGTTATGCAAAACTTCCTTTATCGTCCGAAATACATATTGTACTATTATATACACGCTCTATATATGTTTTAAACAAATTCGACCAACGCATTATTGATCGAACTAAATATCGTATCGCCACATATCTTTTAGATACGTGACTATATACCATCGTCATCATTGATAGAGGAGAGAGAAAATGCAAGATGAATGAAGCCAGCAAACCAAATGTCAATGAACAAAGCATAAGTTCATAGTATTGCCACTTTTTTTTTTTACCAAAGATTGGACCTATCTAAATTAGCACGAGTTCAAGTTTTAAATATCTAAAACTTTCATGTTCATAGCAAACAATCATTCACCAATAGAGAAGAAACCGCAAAAACTATTTTCAATACATGCAAGATCATGAAATTCTTCCATAGCATACTACTTTGCACATATGTTACCGAGTAATTGATAACTATATATGAATATGAGAAATTCCCTCCAATAAAAACGAAATTTGACATTAGATCTAAAAGTGCATCACCTTAATACAAACATAGAATTGATATAAGTTTGATTAATTGATATTGTAAGGTTAATGTTTATTTTTAATTTAACTATTAATTAAAATGGATTACCTTAAGAATTTGATACTCAAACTTTTAATTTACTTGAATTTGATTGATATAATAAGATCCACATTTTATTCATTATTTAATTATTATTTCCCAAAATAAAAACAAAACAGAATAGCCCCCTAACGATTTCTATGAAAGGTCTGTCTATGCTCTTTTTATAAAAAACACTTTCTATTTCTTAATTAAGTTGAGCAATTAACACCTTGAAAGAAGTTACAAGAGTGAAGTGAAAAAATAATATTATCGCTCATATGATACCTATAATATTATCGTTCATATGATACCATATGATCACCAAACAAGCTCTAAAACTTCTATTGTTTTACTCCGTATAAGGTAAGAAAATGATAGTTATAATGAACACTAAAATTTAGGATTAATAAAATATACCCCGTAGTATCTTAAAAAAATTGTGACTACAACAACTTATAAATTTTATTTAAATACTAGTTTCCATCACGCGCGTTGCGCGATTGAATAAAATGCCCAAGAGGCTTTTTGTTGAGAGACATGTCTATTGTATGTTCATTTGGTATCATTGCATTTAGTAATTGACATGTTAACATCTTTATCATCTTCAAAATAGAGTATTTAATGTTCCTTTATATGTAAAATGATCCAAAAAACTCACATATAAGCTAGACCCTATTTCCCTAGTTTCATAATAAAAATTTCATTAGCACAGCAACAAATATCTAGGTCATATCTAACATTTGATGGTTCTTATTTGATCTAACATGGGACCTTTCGTATGACAATGTACGAGATATGAAATGAAAGTATAGTAAATGAGGATAAAAATATATAAAATGGCCGATAGTCTCTTAACCAAACACCCCATTAATATTTCAGAAAGTATCTAAAATGTATACTTCGTATTTGATACCTCATTTTGTCTAGTTACAATTGTAAGAAGTTATTATGTTTGTCTTATTCTTGTTTTAATTTATTTAGATCAGATAAGAAGATATACGTTCAGATTGCTTCAGAAAGATTCAGATCAGAACAGATCAAAACAGATTAGATCAGAAGTATTCATAACAATTTAGAAAATTTCAAATTATATTTTTAAAATTTTGGATCAGAAACACTAAGATCGGACGAACATAACAACTTGAAAATATACTACTAAATATATTAATTAATATGGTAATACTCATGTGTAACAGCATAACAAATACTCGCAACATGTTTGGTTAAAAATGAAAAGTAAAAAAAAGGTTAGTCCACCAAAAATCAAAATACCCCAGATTATGACAGTTTATGGGAGGAGTTCATCTTCCCCAACCCTACCAATTAATGCAATCAACCAAACATACAACATTCATAAACTTGTGTCGGTAAAAAAAAGTTGAGAGCTAATATGTCTTCATTAAGGGTTCATTCCAATAATATTCTTGCTAATTGCTCCGTAAGAGCTAAAACCACAAGATTCAAGTTTGGTCAGTTTGATTAGTCGATAGCTATTAGAAGGCTGCCAATACATGATAGCAATCATGAATCCATGATAAGAAAATCCATATGCGTAATGTACTAATATAGACCAAAAGTCGGACATACCATAAAATAATACCCGTAGTAATAATAATAGATACTTTGTTTTAGGCGTAATAGATATCATTTCTATTGGCTAAAGGGTCAAATAGGTACATGAAGTAACTTAAAATGTTCAATTAGCGTAGTTAAACGCGCAGTATATTTTGAAAAATCATTTGACTGCCTTCCCGATTTACTTTTTAGCTGAAATTTGATATGGGTAAACTAGACTTAATGAAGAAGATGCTCAAAAAATTTCATCAAAAAATTCAACCGGGAACCGCCCCAATTGGCGACGGCCGGACAGAACCTCCTATATAAGGGGCTAATTGAACACTTTAAGTTAGTTCATGTACCTATTTGACCCTTTAGCCCATTTCTATTTGAGGCTTTACATATTTTTGCAAAGACCAATCAAATAAAGCTTAAAAGGAATTTGAAATTCCATATTTTTACAAAGACCAATGAAAAGCTATTTCATTGACACCGCGAATTTGAAATTCCAAATTAAATGAATACTCCAAAATGAAATTATGAAATGGGAAAAGTTAAATTAAATATTGTGAGAATGAATGGACAACATGAAGTCAATGGAGAGACGGCTAAAGACATGGCCGCTTGAATTTAACGGCGGTAACAGAGCAAAACAAGAGCAAAAATATATGGTATAATGATAGAAGCACAATGTACAAGATAATGTTGCTTTGTGTTACACCAACACATTTAGTATACCAAAAATACCATAACCTTCATTGGTGTTTATAATATTTTAGATAGATTTAAATATTTATTGATGTGAGTGAATTTTACACGTAGGTTAAATTTTAGATTAGTTTATGAGATTTAAAACATATTAATTTTAAAATTTTATTATTAATTCAAACATTTACTTTCCAGCTTAAAACTATTTAGAGGTTGTTTGGTAACTAATATTTTCAACTTAAAGGTCTTATAAGTTATTTTAGATTAGTTTATGTTGTAAAATCAAGATATTTTGCATACGGAATTATATATTAATAAACATAAGTGAGTTTAAAGTTACCTTTGCAATTGAATTGCAAAGATCAATGTATCCATTTGCATAAGATTTTTTATTTATTTATCATTAAAAAACATTTTAAATACAATATTTCATTAAAAGATACTTCGTATTAGTGAAGTTGACCAATTCAACTGAAATTTCTATCATCAGTTTCAATACATTCAATTCATTTAACTGATTTCAATACGGAGTATTAAAAATACAATGCTCAATATAAAATCTGCCAAATTAAAGGAGTGTTTGGGTTTGCTTAAAAAAAGCACTTTTCAGCTTTTGGTTTAAAAAAAGTTGAAAAGAGTGTTTTCAAATGACAGTTTCTGCTTAAATTAATCACTTAAAAGCTAAAAGCAGGAAGCAGGTAGAAGGGTGCTTTAAACTGCTTTTCACTTTTTCTATTACACAAAAAGTACTTATTTTACGAAACACTACCAACTTTTACTTTTCCAGAATCACTTTTTTCTCAAACACTACCAACTTTTACTATTAATCACTTTAAAAAATCATTTTTTTAAAGTTGAAGCAATTGCAAACACTTCCTAAACAGATTTAAAGTAACAGGCCCAAAGTGTTTGATCCGGTCCAATCTACCACACCTCTACTGCTCACTCTCAGCCAGACGGCTGTACGCTATATTGCTTTCTCTGCGTCCATCTCCTCTTCCCCTTAGGTCGGACGCCGTTCTTCTGAGGTTAGTCGATGATTACATATCTTATTTTATCTCATCAGCAGTGAATAAGTCAAGCTTAGAGGGTGTTGTTGAGGTTCGTTCTTTATTTGTTCTTTCATTTAAACGATGAATAATTTTCTAAATTAAGGACTTGTAATAAGCTGTAACTTAATGACCAACCAATACGCTGTCAGTGTTTCCTTCGTATGGAGGAGAGCCAAAAGTCTGCAGATTAACTGCAAGCATCATTGCCAAGCGGGAACAGTTATCCCAGGCGGTCCAGCTTTTGTATATATAGAGATAGAGATGTCTTGATTTTAGTTTTTACTATTATCTACTACTATTGCATTAAAAACCTGCAGAAGAAAATTTTATGCAGAGATGTTGGATTTCACGGTTTGCAAAAGTAATTCTTTAGTTCAATAGTAGAGTGAGAGAACGAGCTGTTTTCAACACTTCGACTTTTGGGGTGGGATGAATTTCAAAAAGCTTGAATTTTGTTATTCGGACTACAATCATTATTTCTACAGCTAAGCTTCTGCAGTACTCTGCACAGCTCGTCATCCCTTTGATCATCCCTCTGTGCAGTTATTTTAGAAAGGAAAAAACTTCAGACCCTTGGTGCAAGGGCCGTAGTGCTCTTTCACCCTTAACATGCCACTTATCTTCAACTGAAACCGAATAGTTAATATTTACATTCTAAAATCTAAAATACTCCCTCTGTTCCGTCCCATAATGATTGTCCCATTTTCCCCCTTTGTCCATACCAATGAGTTTGTCCCATACCATGTTTGGTAATATTTGTGTGGTTGTAATTCAATACCAACCATATAATTCTACATTTTTTTAAAACCGCACCATCCCCTCTTGTCCCAATCTTAGGAGGACGGAGGTAGTACGACACAGCTCAAAACTTTTCAGCTTAAAGTGTTAAGCAATTCCATAAGCAACTGCAAGCGGTAGATGCTCATAAGTTCCAAAAGAAATACTCAAATAAATTTTTTAAAAGCTTCGTGATTTCGTGGTTGTTCCTAGCAGTGTGCCATCCAATTTCAGATTCTTAAGTGTTCTCTCTGATCTTGTTATGGATTTAGAAATGCTATTATTCTTTTTTAGAACAACAGATTTTGTAATTATTCATTTGTTTTACGCAAAGTTCTTTGCTCGTCTTATGATGGTATAGCAAAATGACCCCGAGCCCGTTTTAGCAGTTTAAAATCTTGGTTTCTTGCACACATCAAAGTTTGAACAAATTCCATATTATTTCTGAATAACTAACAGATACAAGTACAATGACAACTGAAGTTGACATCATTGTTTTTTCTCTTTCTTGCTTGTTCTCATATCCTTCACAGCCAAGCTCTGCTACGAAGCTTATGTATGTGGCAATAGTGACAAGAAAACTGAGTCTCTTTGTTCAAACACCATGGATAGTGGAAAGGACCTGTCGCACAAGTCACACAGGAAGCCACAATCTGGCCCTTCTGCAAAGAAGAAGAAATCCAAGTCAGATGAAAACAAAACACAGATAAATCCTAAGGTTCCACAATTTCTTATGTATATACGTAATTAGTTTTTAGTTAATTTGATTAACAAAATGAATACCTGAAGCTTTCGAAATTATGTTGATTTTTAGGGTAACACTAAATCTGTAAAAGGAAAGAGGCTGCAAGCCAGAAACACTGAAAAAGAGCAGCGTAGACTTCATGTTCCGACAATTGACCGGTCCACTGGAGAGCCAGCTCCATATGTTGTCGTAGTTCAAGGACCACCAAAGGTCGTTGCACTGTATATGCTTGTGTGTTTGTGCATACTTCAGATGTTTTATGGTACATATGCCATTGAAACTTGTAAGTTGATTGCTCTATTGTAGGTTGGAAAATCACTTCTGATAAAGTGCCTCATCAAGCACTACACAAAACATAATTTAACAGAAGTTCATGGCCCTATCACAATTATATCAGGTTTGATGTGCTTCCATTTACGTTTATACGTTGATGAGCTTACTTGGTCTTGGTTTTGGAGTTCGGATGCACCAAATGAACATAGACTCACACCTTAATGTTGATTTTTTTAAGATTTAAGAGAACTCCTATGTACAACATCCAAGCCTTATTCCCAAAAGAGAACACCTATATATGTTTAAAAATATATGTTCGTACTAAATTACTAAATGAATACCCCATACATCCTGTCGTATTGTTGTGACCACCTAGACATATCTTATCCTCAGACATTGTGTGTCTCTCCCCAACTTATTGCATTCTCGCTGAGATGTCCCAACAGCATCATCATTGTTTATCATGATTGAGCTATAGGCTTCCATAAGGTTGGGACAGCTCAGCGAGAATGCAATAATTTGGGGAGACACACACAATGTCTGAGGATAAGATATGACTAGGTGGTCACAACAATACAACAGGATGTATGGGGTATTCATTTAGTAATTTAGTAGGAATGTATATTTTTAAACACATATAGGTGTTCTCTTTTGGGAATAAGGCTTGGATGTATGGGGTATTCATTTAGTAATTTAGTAGGAACATATATTTTTAAACATATATAGGAGTTCTCGTATTTTTACCAGCTTACATTTTTACAATGTCTCAATTCGGAGTAACACATTCCAACCAACAGCATCATCATTGTTTATCCTAAAAACAAGTCTCATTTAATCCTAGAAAAGACGTATTAACCACTATTTTTTCCTTAGGACTAAATGAATCCTATTTTAAGTAATAAAGAGTGGTCCCGTTGATGTATATAAATCATGTTTTACTCCTATTAGCAGTAATTTCTTCACAAAAGCTTTAGAGGCATTGCCCTTGGGGTGGTCCTGCCTTTTTGGTGTTCAGGTTCACAAGAACACCTTAATCCCACATCACCAAAGTTGGCTGCATGAACCAAACAACAATCTTCCAAAGTCAGCGTGATGACATTTCAGCACTGGCTGCTTAATATGATCTTGCACTATTTGCTTTTGTTTATAGGGGGTAATTAATAGCTAAAGTGTTAATGTTGTAGGAAAGCAAAGGCGTCTGCAGTTTGTGGAGTGTCCAAATGATATCAATGGCATGATTGATGTTGCAAAGTTTGCGGATTTAGCATTGCTTCTCATTGATGGAAACTATGGGTTTGAAATGGTGAGGTTTCTTTCCTCTCTTAGCATAAAGGGATTCAAGGAAAAAATTTCAAAGTTTGGAGTGTAATTTTCTCTGCTTCTGAAGCTGTGATCAAATGATTTTGCAGGAGAGTTTCGAGTTCCTTAATATAATGCAAAATCATGGGTTTCCTAAAGTTATGGGTGTTCTTACACACTTGGACAAATTCAAAGACGCAAAGAAACTCAGGAAAACAAAACAAAAATTAAAGCATCGGTTCTGGACAGAGATATACGATGGAGCTAAACTATTCTATTTGTCTGGTCTTATTAATGGAAAGTAAGTCTTTCCTTTTTGTTTCTAATTGAGTCTCATATGCTGGCCTGGAATCGCTTCATTACTGAGAAAACCTCTACTTTCAATTTGTATTTTGGAGTCTCATGTGCTGGTTATGCAATGGCCTTTTGCTATTCAACAGGTATGCTACTCGTGAAGTACACAATCTTGCAAGGTTTATATCTGTTATGAAGTTTCCACCATTGTCATGGAGACAGTCCCACCCTTACATCTTGGTTGACCGTTTTGAAGACGTAACTCCTCCAGAAAAAGTGCGAATGAATAATAAGTGTGACAGGAGTGTTACTTTGTATGGTTATCTGCGTGGTTGTAACCTGAAGAAGGGAACAAAGGTTTGTGCGACTTGCTATATGCTTCATATAATTCATTAGTAAGAAAACCCCAAAGTGTGCTATTTTTATGCTTGTAGTTGTCCATTTATTTGATACAGACTTCTTCTATGAGCTAATCATATTGTAGTTTAGTAATACTATTAGGAATAAAGGTGAAAGTGCATTATGGATGAACATAAAAGCTATTAGATGCGGAATGTGTTATATTTGCATAGTATTGGATAATAACAGTATTGCTTCTAAAGCACATATGCCGAACATTATAACCCAATTGTCCAAAAGGTATCTTCTTTATTATGAAATATTAAAAAGAATATCTTCTTTAAATATATAACTTGATCTCAAATTAGAATTGAAATAAAAAAATAAATATGTTCATGTGCATGTGTGTATTTATGTGCGGTTGTGTGCGTGTGTTTCTCTTATCCTGATTAGGCTATGATATGAGCAGGTGCATATTGCTGGTGTTGGCGATTACGATATGGCTGGTGTTACCGCCCTACCTGACCCTTGTCCACTACCAACGGCGGCCAAGAAAAAGGGCTTAAGGGACAAAGAGAAATTGTTTTATGCTCCAATGTCTGGATTAGGGGACCTTCTTTATGATAAAGATGCTGTCTACATTAACATAAATGATCACTTTGTGCAATTCTCTAAAGTAGATGATGCAAATGCTGGTGTGACAAGAAAAGGTTCTGGCTCACTCTAAATTTATGTGTCTTTTTTTTTTAAATCTTTGTCTCCACATTTTGCTAGCATTACTGATTTACTGCATTACTACAGGTCATCATTGTCATTATCAATACATATAATGAATAGTAAACTTGCCACTTTCTTTTGTCCTGTACCCATTTCCCTCCCCACTTCTGTTTCCGTCCAGGTCTTACTTCGCTATTCATTTTTTACAATTTGGCCTTCAGCCTCTGTGGATATTAGATTTAGTTAGTATATGCAATTAGGTTACATCTTAACACTTCACTCTTTTTATGTTGAATTATGTAAAATCTGACCATCAATCTCAGGTCTATTTTACTTCTCTTAGCTTCTGGTTAAACTTTTGCAGTATAAATTGTGATTTTGTTGAATTTGTTTTCATATCCATTTTATTTTTAGGTTTAATTATATTTTTTCCTGCTAATTTTTACTGTCTGTGACCAGGGAAGAAACATGATGTGGGGGAAACTTTAGTTAAATCACTCCAGAATACAAAATATTCAATCAATGAGAAGCTGGAGCAGAGTTTTATCTCTTTATTTGGAAAAAAGCCCAACTCATCATTTGAGTCTCAACCCCAACCTCAAGCTCAAGAAGTCGCACCAGATCAAGAAACGGTTCCCCGTAATGTAGATGAATCTGACTCTTTAGATGGAGAAGAAATCTCTGATGAAGAAAATGATATGTTGGATAAAGTAAATGATACTGGATCAGAGCAACTCCCCACATCTAATAATGGGTTTAGAGAGCAGATTGATTTCCATGATGGAAGGACAAGGAGAAAAGCTATTTTTGACGATGACGATGATCTGGATGCTGAGGTATCTCTATTGAACATTGTTCTGCTTCTGAAACCAGTTTTCCTTGACTTCCAACCAATGCAGTTAAGTTGCAAGGCGCACTCAAGGCGCTAGAGTACTCTATTGCCTGAGGGGAACTCAAGGAACTAGAGTACAACTCCATGAGGCTTAAACCTCACGGTCCTGAGGGTCCTTACATGTTGTCTAGAGGGGTAAGGGCGTAAGGCTCACATGCATGAGGCGTAACCCTTGTGCAAACCTCACGAGGCAGTCCAAACCTCATTTTTACCAAATATGTTTACCATTTCATCTTTAGAATAATATTTTATCTGAGAGATTGGGCCAATATGCAAAACCCTAAGGCTCACATGCATGACATTAACTCCTGCGGTAACCCTTTTTTCTCTGGGACTCTTTGAGGCATTTAAACAAATTCAAAATATGCAAACCCTAGTTTCCTTACTCCTTGATTATATATGTTCTCTTGTGTTAGCATTTTTCTAGTCAGACACTCAGACAGGTTGTGCTCTCTCACTCCTATTATTCTAAGCTGCACTGTAAATGGACATTAGTTTAGAACTTACTACTTTCGTCCCAATATCTTGGTTCCATTTCCTATTATCTGGGTTTACTGTAATTAAATTTAACTCTTATGTGTGCACATATAAAAATTAGTGCTGATAGTTAAAATTTTCTCTCCGCCCCTTATAACTTTGACAAAGTCTGATATGAAGCAGAATCTGGGCTTGGAAGAACAGGGGCATAAGCCTCCGTGGGTTTACTGAAGGCGGGGACGGGCATGAGCCCACCTTCGTGGACTGGTTGCGGGATGCTTAATTAATAATTATTCTTTTTAATTATCCTGATTTGTTGTTTCCTATTAGGAGTTAATTGGGATCTTTATTATTTGTTTCATATTTAAAGTTGATTAGGATCTCTATTATTCTGTTTCCTAGTTGGAGTTGATTAGGATCTTTATTATTTTGTTTCCTAGTTGGAGTTGATTAGGATTTCTAGGATTTTGTTTCCTAGTTTAAGAATTAGTAGATGGGTATTTAAACCCCTTGTTATAATTCATTCATGATCATCTTGGAATAAAAGTTGGTTTAGCCTTCTGGCTTTGGGCAACGGTATTTATTTATCGTTGATTATCTGGGCAACGGTTCACCCCGTTGATTTTATTTTTCTGTTCTTATCAAAGTCACTCATGACTCGCACATTGTATAATAAAGTAAAAACCGTGGTTGAGGTTTGTGCAGAGGACTGAGTATATATTTTAGAAGTCACACTATAACTTTTACATAAATCCAAAAGTTAAACGTGAATCTCCTTCGAAGATTGCGTACACAATTCCGTTTTCCTAAATTCGTGCCAACAAAACGTGGCAAGTTTATTATGGGACATATAAATTGGTGATATCATCGGATTTGTGAAACATAACACTACTTTGACCTATTTTTTTATTTGGCCACTGTACAATTTTTAATTTTGGTAAAGTACAAAATTGGCTTACTTAGTGTATCATATGTAATTTGTTGGGACCCTTTGATTTTTTTTTGAAATTACTTTTAGTTCTGCTTTGTTTAAATCAAAGTGGATTCATTTTTTAGGAAAAAGTTTGTGAAACAAAACACATTTTTTGAGTATCAAATTATTCATATTGTACCTCATTTCATCACATTCCTTTTGCATTCAATTGTTATATTTTTTATATTGATTCAGGATCAGGAAGACAGCGAAGAACTAGATGAAGAAGAATGTGACGATTCGGATAATTTTAATGAGACAGATGAAGAGTCTTTACCTGATGAAACTGCCCAACACTTGTTGAAACATCCTGCAAATGAGGGAGAAGATTTTTTTAGAGTTGGTGTGTTTTTCTCGTGCCTTTTAATATTGTTTTTTTTATTCCTTGTCATTCGCATAGCTGCATGTCAGTTATTTTTCTTTGAAGTAATGTGATCATCATCCGTAGCAATAAGTGAACTCTGTTGTGATCCCCCCCACATATCAGTCCAGTATCTACACTCCTAATGTAAAATCTTTTTTATTTTTACTACTAGAGAATGAGTTGGGAAATGCTTCAAGATGGAAAGAGTCCTTAGCAGAACGAGCCTCGTCACAGCAGAATATTAATCTTATGCAACTTGTATATGGGAAAACTGAGGCGAGCTCAACTATTGCTTTTGATATTGAACAAATTAGCGAAGACGATGAAAGCGAGGATGATCAATTCTTCAAGCCAAAAGGGGAAGGGAAGAAGGTTCGCACTTGGATGAAACTAAACCTATCCATCCAATTTATTGTATTCTACTATAAATTTTCATCTTTGCCTAGCAATAAAATTATTATATCTATTATAGAGTGCCACTAAATAGACCATATTCTCCACTGAAATGCCCTGTCTAAATGTTGCCTTTTTTGTTTAAAATTTCACTCAGAAAGGAAAAAATGTATTGTACGATAGTCTGGATGCTGAGGATTGCTCTAAATTCGTCAACCACTCAATTGAGAAAAACTGGAAGGATGAAGATTCAATTGAGAGTATTCGTAATCGTTTTGTCACCAAAGGATGGTCAAGAGAAGCTGCTGCTGGTGTGTCAACAAATGGTGTCCGTGATGACAACAATGATGAAGTATTTGGTGATTTTGAAGATTTGGAAACTGGACAGGAATACAAGAGTCAAGAACTAAGAAGCAACATATCTGCTAAAATTGATGGAGGGGAAGAAGAAGAAGCTAAGAAGCGAATGCTCAAAAAGTTGGCTCTTCGTGCCAAATTCGATGCTCAATATCCTTCACACGAATACAATTCATAGTATCGTTATTCCAGTTGCAAATTTGAAATTTGATTTGATTTGCTTTATGCATGAATGGTTTTCTGCTCCCAGGAAGATTCTATTGATTTATTGCTTTATTGGCATATTGACCATCATCATCTGTGACCTTTAATGTTTGCAGCATGTCATGCATGTTGCATTGCATTGTGTTTCAAAATTTGCAGACTTTAACTTAAGCACACAATTGATGATCCAGAATCAGCTGACGAAGGCAATGGTGATAAACCTGGAGCTGATTCTCGCAATCAAGCCAGTGGGTCTGGATACTTTGATAAGGTGTGGTGCTTTTCTTTGTTTTTTATCATCAAAAGACGGATCAATATCAGTTAACAATATGTGTTGCTTTACAATTGTTACAGTTAAAGGAAGAAGTTGAACTTCAAAAGCAACTAAATATAGCTGAACTAAATGAACTTGATGATGCCACCCGGATAGAAATAGAAGGTTTTAGAACCGGGATGTATCTTAGGCTTGAGGTTCATGATGTTCCCTTTGAGATGGTTGAGTATTTTGATCCTCGTCATCCTGTTCTAGTTGGAGGGCTTGCTATTGGCGAGGAAAGTGTTGGATACATGCAGGTTAGGCCTCTCCTCGATTTAGAGCTCTTTATATTGATTTTCCCATTTCCATTTTTGGCAACTTGTACCTTATTTTTTCATATTGTCTTTCATACTTTTTCTACTTTTTCTTTTCCTCTTCCGCTTTTTCTTCTTTTCCAGATTTTTCTACATCATTACCCCCTACTATTTTTCTTAATCTCCATGAAAACTTATAGCGGCATTTATTTAAGAATGGAAGGAGTATCATATTTAACTTGCTTGTAATTTTCTTTTAAGCAAATCATTATTAAATGACATGACAAATGCCCTATGTTTTGGTAAAACATGACTTCTTTGGGACATGGGGAGTGAAAGTTTTGCTGTTTTTAGTTTTAATTTTAATGTGTATTAGTTAATTGCTTGAACTGGTTATATTCGTTAAATGCTTTAGAACCCAGTTTCAGAATCTTACACATTTGATCTGTAGCTTCGGATAAAGAGGCACCGGTGGCACAGGAAAGTATTGAAGACAAGAGATCCAATAATTGTTTCTATGGGATGGAGGCGTTACCAAACAACTCCAGTTTATGCTATTGAGGACCTGAATGGTCGCTGTCGTATGCTTAAGTACACACCTGAACACATGCACTGTCTTGCCATGTTTTGGGGTCCTCTGGCCCCACCCCGCACTGGAATGATTGCTGTGCAGAAATTATCAAACAATCAGGTGGTTATCTGTTTCTTCTGAAACACTCCTAATCCCTGAATTTGGATGCGTTTGCCTTTTAGCGATACAAGTATATAACATTAATTTTATAGTGCAGTCACTGTTTCATACTCTAAATTTGCTAACTATTAGTACTGCTGCTACTTTTTCATCATACTTCAGGCAGATTTTAGAATTACAGCAACTGGGACCGTGCTAGAGTTCAATCATGCTGCACGGATAGTGAAAAAGATCAAGCTAGTTGGTTACCCATGTAAAATCTTCAAGAAGACAGCACTTATTAAGGATATGTTCACTTCAGATCTTGAAATAGCCAGGTTTGAAGGTGCAGCTATTCGAACAGTTAGTGGAATCCGTGGGCAGGTTAAAAAGGTATTATTGTCTCCTAGTCTTGTTTTTGTGCTTCGGTTTTTAAACTTATATGATCTTGATGATGTTAAGTTGTGAACTACTCTGAGCTGGTATTATTTTTTCTCTCTTGTTCAATAAAAAATATAAAAAAGGCTGCTGGAGAGGAGATTGGTAACCAAGCTAGAAAAAAGGGTGGTCTTGCCAAAGAAGGGATTGCTAGGTGCACCTTTGAGGATAGGATTCTGATGAGCGACATTGTTTTCTTGCGTGCCTGGACACAAGTTGACGTCCCTTGTTTTTTCAATCCGTTGACTACTGCATTGCAGCCACGCGACAAGACCTGGGAAGGAATGAAAACTGTTTCTGAGTTGAGGAGAGAGAACAACCTGCCTGTACCACTCAACAAGGACTCATTGTATAAGGTAAGGATGTGGTGTTTGTTAGCGTTCATATTATGGTTACACACATATAGTATTCCTGTCCCGCAATCCTGACTTGAAGTTGGTCTGGCCAACATTCATTTGGGCAATTAGATCACTTATTTTTTTACTCATTAGTGTCAACTATTAATTTCAACTGTTAGATCTAATTTATTTGAACATAGGTGCTATAAACTCGCTTGATCTCATGTAGGTTTTATCTAACATTTAAGACTTGTTGACATGATCTGGAACGGTAAAAATTAACAACTTCAATGATAATGAGCAAAGATGGCTTGGGAATATGATGGAATAAAGCAAAATGACTCACTAGACTGTCTGCCCTTCTTTGTTATGAAACAAGAGTCAGTCCATGCAATTTTCGACGCTATTTTCATCATGGCTCCCTGTACTTTAGTACAAGGGTAAGGCTGCGTATATCCGACCCCCCTTACCCCACCGTAGGTGGGAGCCTTTGCTGCACTAGGGTAATGTCGTTGTTGTAATGATAATGAACAAAGAAATTCGGAACTTTGAGTTTATTATTGGCCACCCGTCAGATGTGCATGACTTGATCCCTACACTCTCTATGAATACACCTAGCTGCATGTATGTATTGGTACTTAATGTTTTGTTTCAACATTCAACAGCCAATTGAAAGAAAGCCGAAAAAGTTCAACCCGTTTGTTATTCCCAAATCGGTACTAGCGGATCTCCCCTTTTCTTCAAAACCAAAAGATATTCCAGCTCGGAAGAGACCAACACTGGAAAAAAGAAGGGCAGTTGTGATGGAACCTAATGAGAAGAAGCTGCAACGGGTTCTTCAACATCTCCGTCTTATTAGGAGTGAGAAGGTTTGTCTTTTGCCAATTCTGGGAAAACCTAGTACATTGGTGTGTACATACTCCATTCTCCTCTCATGTTTTGGCTTTTTCTTTCTAGGTTAAAAAGCGTAAACTCAAAGACCAAGAGAAAAAGAAAGCAGCCGAGGTGGAGAGGGCCAAGGAAGAGCAAGTCTTGAAGAGGCGCAGGAGGGAGGAACGGCGAGAAAGGTACCGTGAGCAGGACAAACGACAGAATAAAAGGCCCCGAAGAGACTAGTTTCCCTTTACCCCCCTCTTAAGTCACCATAGAGAGTAAAAAGAGGAGGGAGTAGGAAATCAAAACAAATTTCCAATGTTGTTTCTGTAAATTGGGAGTTTACAACTTCCTTGAAGAAGGAATATGTATCAATTTTGATTAGACTAAGCACACCCTTTTTCCCTTTTATCTCCTATAAACATCTTATTGTATCTCTTTATATCTCCATTGGAAGTTGTATTATATTTAATTTAATACTCCGATCATTTACAATCCTACTCCTTTACATTGTCATCAACAAGAGTGAGGTGTAAGAATTGATATTCTAAATATGCACTTGATGTAGTGCCCCTCTCTGAGTGAAGGAAAACGGTACAATAACTTTAACATTTTAAAGAATGAAAATAATGGCTACTTCCGATATATAAATAAAATTGAGAAATATGGCTCGATCAATAATATTAAAAAGACAAGCTTTGTTTAAACTTGGACAAATCACTAAAACGATAAACCACTTGAATTAAGTGTTCATCAAAATTAGAATAAGAATGTACTCATACTACAAATTAGTTTTCTACATTTCGATGAGCTTAAAATAGAAAAATCAACATAAAACTACAAGAAGTCGATGTTCCTGTTGACTCATTAAATCATTATGCTAAACCAATAAATTGCCCTATCATTTTGTTTATCTCCTTCAGTCCTTCAAAAGCATTTTAAGCGTTAAATAGTTGCTACTTTGGGCAACAAGGACCAAAGGTTTTAACATGAAAAATATATTACTGCCAAAACTTAGAGTACAACACACACTTGAGAGGAACATGAATAAATTTAAAACTAGAGATATTGTAATCCATTCAGAAGAAGTGGAGCTATTCTTCATTAAAAGCTAACGGCTTTTAGAAAAAAAGCTTATCAACCCATCAGGCTTGATAAATGATAATGAAGCGGCTGCCAAGTTTGATCGGATGTGTCTATCTTACAAGGCTAATTTAGAAAATTTTCTGAGTGGAGACAAACTTGGACTCCAATTTAGCCACACATTTCATAAAAATATTGTTTGATTAAAATTAGTTTAAGTTATAAATGCACAACTATGTATAAAAAAGATCATTTTATATTATGCGTGCGCAAAATTGTAAATATAGATAAACTTTGAGAGATTTCGTAAATAGAAGTTAAACATAACACATTTTCTCAAATAGAAGTATTATTGTTTTCTTCACAAAGTCAGACGCATGCACTTTTATTTACGGAATTTTATCTATTTATTCTTTTAACAAGATTACATAAATTCTATATTTGAGGAAGAAAAAACTTAGCTCTATTTTATAATTTTTCTAGTGCTAACTACTACCTCCGTCCCACTAAGATTGGGACGGAAGAAGGTGACACGATTATTAAGAAGAGTGGATTTGTGTGGTTGATATTAAATTGATAAAGTAAAAATAAAGTAAGAATGGTTTAGAGCCACACAATCTTTACCAAATTTGGTATGAGACAATCTTAGTGGGACTTCTCGAAAAGGTAAAATGGGACAATCTTAGCGGGACGGAGGGAGTACTATTTTGAGCAATTTGTAATAAAATTTTAGATTATATATAGGGGTTGAGGGGGCAGTTGCTCCCACAGTCCCGACTTTATATGCACTCTACATACTACAAACACATTTTTTATAGGGCTTTTAATCTTTTTTTTGAATGGAAATAACTTATATTGAAATAAATAAATTTAACATCATTACAATAGAGTACTCAAGATAATACCCGCTCGAATAAGAAGATCAATGATTAGACTTAGACTATACCACCCACAAATGAGTCGCAAAAGTCAATAACCATGTAACAGACGGAAGTTTAATTTGCCTTGTTGATCTCTATTCTAACTTGATATGAAAACCTACAATTTCTCTAAAAGAATTCAAGAAGAATGAACAACGAATAATTAAAGGAGCATAAATAAATGAAATTGTAAATACGCTTGAAACTAGCCATCCTTGTACAATCGTGTGCCTTCGCCCAATTCCAATAGACCTGTAGGTATGTATCGCCCACAGAACATCAATGACTTTTATTCCAATCTGAAACACACGAGTGATAAAAATATAGAATGAGAAAGTTCCTGTAATAGGACTAAATAAGTTTTGAAATTCCAAAATAGGACTGTTATATTTTTCTTCTCGAATTAGGAGTAACATGACATTATATATTGTCATCTTCTAGTCATTACCACCAAATAGTTGCAGTAGTAGATATTAAACATGACAATATTCACTATCATTAACTGCAATATTTTTCAATCATAACATTATTTTTCAATCATGGAAGTAACAACTCTTATATCGGTAGAAAAACACAACAATCCTATTTTGGAATTTCAAACACTGTTTACTCCTATGTAAGGCAATTTCCCATATATATCTACCATTCCAATTAATGGTGGTGGTTCGGGAGGGGTTAGGGCCATCGATAGTGCCATAGACGATTTGAGAAATAAGATGATCTTTAAGAAAAGTAGATCTACGATTAGAAGAGTGTCTTCAATAGCACTCAAACAACATTATAACATCATTAACTTGAGGAGAAATTACTCCTGAAGTAACTATCGAAATTGACAGAATAATAAAAACCCTAGACATACTAGCGAATAAATCAGTGCTCATACGCATTCCAAATAACTTTTTTGACATTTGATAAGCAACAAAGAAGCTGAAAAATAACACCCTAGAAAGAAGAGTGAAAGAGAGGCCAGGGTTTATTTCACCATCCCATATATTAAAATATCTTATGTTGTCACATGTGATTTATACTGTTAAATGAAAACTCTAATGAACGGTCTATCGGACCAGTTAGCTGATTTGAGCCTCTTGCATTAGTTGCATCTTTTCTAAATTGTCTTTGGCCGAACCAAATATGGTATTCTCCTTTGAAGCATTAGCAGGGCCCGTCCTGCAAATTTGTGGGCCCATTGGCGATATAACATGTATACCTCTGAAATTCTATATGAGAATCCGATTTGGGATATCTTCTTTTTGCTGATATGTGTAATTCCCTGCTTCTGCTCACAACTAACCCTTGCAATTTATACCTTAGTTCAACAATTTTATAGTTAAGCTATCTGTATACAAATTAATTGTTGCTATGTATTTGGCTTGTTTATGTTAAGCTATGTGGTTATGGAGGAGCCAGATAGAATAAGTGAACTCCCTGCAGATATGCTCGACAAGATTATGGGATTATTGTGAATTAGAGAAGCAGCTACATGTGCAGTCTTATCCACTATTTGGAGAGATGCTTGGTACAATCTTACGGAACTTGATTTTGACGATGTCTTCCATCATAACATTTACTCGGATTATGACGATGACCCAGCCACTTGGCTTGATATCATCGACGAGTACCTCAAGAAGCACACTGGAAGCATTAAAAAATTTGGCATTTATTTTAGTCTCCAAGTATATCAACGGGAATTTGATAAGTTGTTCCTTTCTGTGACGAAGAAAGGTGTTCAAGAACTCTACATTAAGATATATAGCGATGATCCTATCAAATACAGGTTGCCTGCTTGCATATTTAGATGCCCTACACTAAAGATTGTGCAAGCTTGTGGTGTCAAAATTGACCCGATAAAGGCCCGCTGCATATTTCCAAATGTTACTTCTTTTTGTTTTAGTTATGTTGACTTCAGCCCTAGGAGTCCTCAACTTCACGCTACTGATGTTCCAAGGCTCCAAAAATTGATATTTAGAGGATGTAAAGACATCGCTCATTTCAACATCACTGCTCCGAAACTTGGAAGTTTATCAATCAAAGGATGTTACATTGGCCGTGATCGTGACAATGACAATGACCACCAAACTGATAGTGATGACGATGATTACTACCATGAAGATGATGACTACCGCTACAGAAATGATTATATAAATGAATTCAAAAAGAGACTATTTGAACTCCTTGTGTCCGAAGAAGAGGACGATGATGATGAATGGGATTACAATGACAATAGTGATAGTGGATGTGATGATAGCGATATGTTTTGCTATGACCCTCTCAATGGAGAAGTCAAACCGAGTGGTTTTCTCCCAGCGAACATGGATTTGGGATCTATTTGTGCACTTCATTTGTGTTGTGATGGTATTGGGGCATGTGTTCTAAGCCCATAAGTTTCACACAGATTGTTCTTTTAATTAAAATGTTTATAGCAAATGATCCAATTTTCATTGTATTGTTTTGCAAGGCTGTTGTTGATGACTTTAGAATGAGACTTCAAATGCCAACTTTAGACGTGAAATACTTAAACCTCTCCGGTGACTATTCTCCTGATTCAGATAGTAACTCCAAGTTTGTGAGTTTGCTGCGATGTTGCCCAAAATTATGCAAACTTGAGATATGTTTTCGGGTAATTCTTGTTTTCACTTTTCACACATGAATTTTTTAGTATTGACTGCCCATCACAGATTCAATTTGTTATTCTTTATGTTTAAATGCCGAGTCGATCTTATTCATCTTTTTTTCTGTAGCTTCGTGAGCCAGACTCCCCTGATTGTAGTGAGAGTGTTTCCGATCTTTTGGAAGGACATCTCAATCTACATTACAGACACAATGCCCTTCAAACTTTAAAGCTCAACTTATTCTCAGGGTCCTAATCTGAAGTGCAATTTATAATGTGACTCATAGCTTGCTTCCCAACATGTAAGAAGGTGTTTATTTTATGTCGCAAAAGGTTCCAGTCCAGGGAGAAAGCAGACATGAAGGAGGCTATTTTGAGTTCTAGTCGTGCCTCATCAACAGCAAACGTTTATTTTAAGTGATAAGCCTCTTGGTTTTATCCATCTCGTAAAACCGTTATGACTCATGATATGTAATGGAAAGAAGCTGATTTCTTCTGCTCTGAAGCAGCAAGGCACTTCAATATATATATATAGGTAAGAGATCAAATACAAACCATGCTTAAAATACTAACCTACAAACTCAATAATATGCAACACTTTGAACTTCAATATGCAGTAAAAATAATGTAAAGATGCACACTGTGAATTTCAATATGCATTACAAATAATATGCAACACTTTGAACTTTAATATGCAGTACAAATAATATGCAACACTTTGAACTTCAATATGCAGTACAAATAATGTAAAGATGCACAGTTTGTGATAGTTTGTAGGTTAGCATGGGAAGACTAGTTTGTATGTGATCTCACCCCTATATATATATATATATATATATATATATATATAGAGGACTGCTCAGGTCCAGCCGGAGGGACGGGAGCAGCCGTCCGAACTTCACTGTTTGGGGCAGTTCCCGGTGGAATTTTTCGATGAAATTTTTTGAGCATGTTCCTCATTAAGTCTAGTTTGTCCATACCAAATTTCAGCTCAAAATTCGACCGGGAAGGCAGTCAAATAAATTCTTAAAACTTAATGCACTTTATATATGCGCAGAATGTGCAGTAAGCTTCAAGAATTTATTTGACTGCCTTCCCGGTCGAATTTTGAGCTGAAATTTGGTATGGACAAACTAGACTTGATAAGGAACATGCTCAAAAAATTTCATCAAAAAATTCCACCGGGAACCGCCCCAAACAGTGAAGTTCGGACGGCTGCTCCCGTCCCTCCGGAGGGACCTGAGCATTTCTGTATATATATATATATATATATATATATATATATATATATATATATATATAATGTGAAATGAGAAATGAGAATGAATCTCAGCCATTGGATTCGACTAAGTTGCAGTAAAAGACACTTCATGATGCACTGAAATATGCAATCTAGCACGGTGGCATTTCTGTAAATACTTCTGAAAATTCCGTATTACACGTGTCTAGTGCAACATCAAGCTATTTCGGTGCAATGCCGTCAAATATTAGTGCAACATGAGACAGTTTTAGTGCAACATGTGCAAAATTTAAATATTACTGCAACATAAAGCCAATTTTAGTGCAACTTCGTAAATCCAATGACTGAGATTCATTCTCATTTCTCACATTAGATGCATTTCTCACCTGAACCAAAATCTATATATATATATATATATATCTATATATATCTATATATATATAGAATTTTATTCATGTCCGGAATTCCGGACAGGAACCGCCGTCCGGACGGTGGAGTTTGGCCGCCTTCCCGAGTTCCCGGTGACATTTTTTGATGAAATTATTATGGCATGTTCTCCATCAAGTCTAGTTTATCCACAAAAAATTTCAGCCAAAAACTCATTCGGGAAGGTCGTCAAATGATTTTTGCAAGTTAACTGGTCCGGAAAATACATATTCCGGACCAGTTAACTTGCAAAAATCATTTGACGACCTTCCCGTTTGAGTTTTTGGCTGAAAATTTTTGTGGATAAACTAGACTTGATGAAAAACATGTCATTAAAATTTCATCGAAAAATTTCACTCGGAAGGCGGCCAAACGCCGCCGTCCGGACGGCGGTTCCGGTCAGGAATTCCTGACCGGAAGAGTACTCTCTCTATATATATATAGTGTGAAATGATCTTTTGCATTTTTCAGCTGCTTTGTTAGAGCAAAACCGTGTTTAGTAATGTGGCAGGACGCAAGTGCATAGACTGGTAAACCTTCTCTGGCTGTTCATAATTGAGGAGAGAACAATTATGCACCCAACTACCCTCCGTTTCACTACCTGTTCCATTTTCCCTTTTACGCACATCATGGAAGCCAACGCCCAGCGGTATAGGATGAACCTGGTCCAGCTGTCTGGCCTGGTCCGGAACCGGCTACGGTACTATTTGGCACCGAACCGGATCCGGTTTTCCGGTCCTGGGTCAAGGCCAGGTGACCGAGTAAAAGGGATACATGGTCCCGGTTTCCAATATTTGAGACCAAGCTGGGCTGTCTCGGTTTCAGTACTAGACGGACAATTTTTGTTAGCTTCAAGCCGGGTAAAAAAATATAACGCGGCCGGATCTGGGAGCGGGACCCGACTGCTTGGATACCCGATACCGGCCCAGAATCGGAAAATAGCGGGTCGGGCCTTTTTTTTAAAAGCAATTAAAACACTATTTTAAAGGAGAATGTTTAGATGAATTTCATAGAAGCAGATAATCAAACATCCTACCCTCACACTCCCTCAAGACTCATAATTCCTAATACAAAGTATGTCATCACACTTCGTGATTAGTCATAGTGTAGATTTTTAAAAAATGGGCAAGACTAATTGCTTTTCATGTCATCACATGTGAGAAGTTTCCTATACAAAACTTGCTTTGGAGAGACTTCACGGAACAATTTCTATTTATTTCAAAATGAGTTTCCACAACTTAATAATGACAACGTTCACCTGGGGTACATGGGTGGGTCTTGATCCCACCATAAATGAGTGGACCTCTTACATATATTTTAGTTCCGGCGAAATATTAATTCGTAAACCAATTTTCTAATAGGTCCAAATAAAAATTTCTTTTTGCGTTGATAATATTAACACAAAAAGCATTTCGGTGGTTAAAAATAGAGGATCATTTGTGTCAACTAGTCGGTGTTAACCGTAGTTGGGTTTAGCCCATTCATGTATTCTTTGTGTATTACTTTGTACATGGGCCAAGGGCTCACTTGTTGTATTCTCCTTGTATAAATAACCCCTTAACATAATGAATAAACAAACCCATATTTTCCAACTATTGCTTCGTACGAGTGAATTACCACAACATGGTATCAGAGCCTGTAAAACAGGCTGCTTAACCCTTTCGTTCCCAGCGACGCCGACTTCGGAAAAAGGCACCAGCGTGCTGAAGCTCGGCGATCATGGTGGACTCTTCTTCCCCATACTATCTTGGACCCGGAGACCAGCCGGGAAACCTAATAACGCATGTTATCTTTAAGGGAGATAATTACGTGGCTTGGTCACGTGCATTTTTCTTATCCTTGAAGGCTCGTCGGAAGCATGTATACGTCGACGGAACGTTGAAAAAACCGGCCGAGGCAGCAAGACAATCTGATTGGGACGCAAATAACTCCATGATTGTGTCATGGATGCTTCGGAGCATGGAATCGGTGGTCGCCGCATCTATACCGTATCACGAAGAAGCCCAGACTTTGTGGGTGTATTTGGAGAAACAGTTTAGTGTGGCGAATGGACCTCGTTTGCAGCAATTAAAGGCTTCCATCACAGGTTGTAAACAAACCAAAGGAATGTCCGTCGATGCATACTACACTCTGTTGATGGGGCTTTACGATGAGCTATACCGATTGGAACCATTGCCTGCTTGCTCGTGTGGTCTCTGTACGTGCAATGTTGTTGGCAAAATAGCTGCTGATCGAGAGGAAGAACGGCTGCATCAGTTTTTAGTAGGCATCGATGATGAACTTTATGGGACCGTCCGATCTAATTTGCTATCCCAGAACCCTCTGCCCGATGTGAATCGTGCGCATCATGCCTTTGTGCAGGAAGAAAACTCCAGGGCCATAGCACGTGGAAAGGCAACCTCGACTGAAGTTGCTGCTTTTTCCCTGCAGGTTGACCGCGGACCCAAAGGACGACCGGAGAAGACTGACCGATCTCGGTCCGTTTGTACCCACTGCAAACAGAAAGGTCACGATGTCGGGTCATGTTTCAAATTAATTGGGTATCCCGACTGGTGGGAGGAACGAAACAAAGGCAAAACACAATCTTCCGGGTGTGGGGGAGGTGCACGTACTCACGCAGTAGCTCCGGCTTTGCTGCCAGAAGGGGAAGGGTCTTCATCCTCTGCGGCAGGCATAACCAGTTTGGCCAATTTGACTACTGAGCAGGTGCAGGCTTTATTGAACTTAATTAACGCCGAAACTCGCTCATGTGACCGCATGTCGGGTATGTATTCTTCTCTTAATTGGATCATCGATACTGGCGCATCACATCATGTGACAGGTGATATCAGTTGTCTCGTTAATCCAGCACGTATTACTTCGTGTCCGGTGGGATTGCCGGATGGCCGCACGGTTGAGGCAATTGTGACTGGCCGTGTGCCATTATCGGAGACATTAACATTGGATCATGTTCTTTATGTGCCAGGCCTCAATTGTCATCTTATTTCTGTCTCGCAATTAACAGATCAGTCTGCTGGCATTGTCACTTTTAATAATAATTTTTGTGCTATACAGGACCTACGCTCGAGGAACCTGATTGGAGCAGGTGAACGACGGGATGGGCTATTTTTCTTCAGAAGGGTTCCTGCTTTGCATCATGTTCATCCATCACCTACTTTATCTCTGTTTGAATTATGGCATCGCCGTTTGGGTCATCCATCTGACCGGGTTCTTCAATTACTACCTGCTGTTATTTCTAGTAATTCACAGAAAAAATTAAATAAACCTTGTGACATATGTCCGCAAGCAAAGCAAACACGTGATTCTTTTCCTATTAGTGACAATAAAGCTAGTAGGATTTTTGAGCTTATTCACTGTGATTTATGGGGACCTTATAAAACTCCTTCAACTTGTGATGCAATTTATTTTTTGACTCTTGTGGATGATTATTCCTGGGCTGTGTGGGTATATCTACTTCGGGATAAAAAGGAGGTTCATGGATACTTTTTATCTTTCCTTGCTATGGTTGCTCAGCAATTTGATGTGTCTGTAAAAACTGTGCGAAGTGATAATGGGACTGAATTTAAATGCATGTTGCCTCATTTTAATGCACGAGGTATTCTTTTCCAAACCTCATGTGTTTATACACCTCAACAAAATGGGAGAGTGGAGCGTAAACATCGTCACATTTTAAATGTCGCGCGTGCTCTAATGTTTCAGGCTAATGTACCGCTTGGTTTATGGGGTGAATGTGTTCTCACGGCGGTTCACCTCATAAATCGTACACCATCGGGTTTATTGAGTGGCCGAACCCCATATGAGGTCTTGCATGGTGTACCCCCCAATTTTGCTTACCTACGTGTGTTTGGTTGTCTTTGCTATGCTCATAATTAATGTTAAATCCCGAGAAAATAAATTCTCACCACGTAGCAGAAAAGGAGTTTTTGTGGGATATCCACACGACACCAAGGGGTGGAAGATATATGATTGGATAACTGGGGAAATTTTTATCTCCCGTGATGTAGTATTTCATGAGACCGAATTTCCCTTTTTGGCTCCTATACCGACGGACCGGGATCCTCATGTGCCTGAACCCTCTATCCTACTTGATCCTGATGCAGCAGCAGTACCTCCAGTAGAGGCTGATCCAACCCCAGCCGAATCCACATCCTCCCAAGTTGATATATCTACTGCGCCGACTGCTCCCAATCTTGGCCGAGGTCTTCGCACCAGGAGGCCTTCTGTTTTACTGCGTGATTTTGTTACTCATCTTGTCCAGCAAATAAGCCCATCCCCGTTGATTCCCTCTTCTGTCAGTTCCTCAGGTACGCCATACCCTATAGCTAATTTTATTAAAAGTGACAAATTCTCTACTTGTCATCAGTTGTTTCTCGGAGCACTTCTTGCAGGTCAGGAACCACGTTCTTTCAAGGAAGCTATGACTGATGCTGGTTGGCGTGAGGCTATGCAACGTGAGATTCTTGCTCTTGAGAATAATCATACTTGGGACATGGCTATACTTCCTCCGGGCAAGAAAGCTCTCGGATGTAAGTGGGTGTACAAAATTAAATATCATGCTGATGGAACTGTTGAACGTCTTAAAGCTCGTCTTGTTGTATTTGGTAATCACCAACGAGAGGGTATTGACTACACTGAGACCTTTGCTCCCGTGGCCAAAATGGTTACGGTTCGTATGTTTCTCGCTGTGGCTTCTGCTAAACGCTGGGAATTACATCAACTGGATGTTCACAATGCATTTTTGCATGGTGATTTGCACGAGGAAGTTTACATGAAGCCGCCTCCGGGCTTTCATCCCTCTCGGCCTGGCCAGGTTTGTCGTATCCTGAAATCTTTATATGGTCTTCGCCAGGCTCCCAGGTGCTAGTTTGCAAAATTGGCTGCTTCCTTGAAACACTACGATTTTCTGCAATCTTCTTCTGACTACTCTCTGTTTACTCTACGCCGTGGCACCTCCCAGTTATACATTCTTGTCTATGTTAATGATTTAATTATTGCGGGCAATGATTCCTCGTCCATCTCTGAGTTTAAATCCTATTTGCACAAGTGTTTTCATATGAAAGATCTGGGAGTTCTTAAATATTTTCTCGGGATCGAGGTTGCTCGTAGTAATGATGGGATTTATCTCTGTCAGCGCAAATACACTCTGGATATTATCTCTGAAGCAGGTTTGTTGGGGGCGAAACCCGCCGCTTTTCCTATGGAGCAGAATCATTCTTTGGCCTTGTCTCAGAGTGATCTTTTATCTGACCCTGAATCCTATAGGCGTCTCAGAGTGATCTTTTAACAGTCGGTGATTTTTGATTAAAAAAATTAGATTACTATATATTATTATTATTTGAAAATCAAAATACGAATTGTAAATGAAATTAAAATTTTGATGGAATGAGATTATACATGTCAAAACCTACAAGTTTAAATAATTATTGAGCCAAAAATGCATATAATAACATGTAATTTAAGCATCACAAGTTTCTAAAATGTGTAAAATACACACTCAACTATAAAGTTATAACATATACGTAGTATTAAACACAACATATTCATTCTGATAAAATATTCTGATATACATCACGGAGTGTAATTTTGTTCATCCTCTCCTTGAGGGTGAACATCACCCCCATAGCTCAAATGTTGCCATTTGTCATTTCATTTCTTTTTTTGCCACATGGCAAACAATTAGGGAGGGGGTTAGAAAATAACTAGAAAATAACTAGCACTTTTTGTCACATCACCCCCATCCTCTACATCGCGTACTCCCTCTCATCGTCTATTTTAGAAAATAACTAGCACTTTTGAATGATAATTTGATTTACCTCTATATATCCCAACGGAAGACTCTCATCGTCTATTTTAGAAAATAACTAGCACTTTTGAATGATACTTTAATGATCAAATATTAAATCAAGTAAATTATTATGACTTTAATTTGTGTATCATTTCTGCAAATGGTCAATCCTAGCATCACTTCATTGTAACTTTGAACATCTTTCTTTTCTTTTCATGAAATCTCAAATGAAATCAAATAAAAAGGTGAAATTCATAAGAATAATCCATAATTTTGGGGATTCTAAATAATAATCCATACTCAGACTATTCATAAAAATAATCTGAACTAGCAGTAATACTCACATAAATAAATTGAGACAAATTCAAACTAATGTCCGTTAAATACTTCCGACCCGGCCCCGCTCCCGCTCTCTCTTCCCGCTCACTCTACTTCTCGAGGTGAATTCAAATTAATGTCCGTTTAATCTTGACGTCATCTCCATTATATATGATTCTCTCTAGATTGAATGATAAGTGTAACTCAAAACGAAAAGTAGTGAAGGGGAAAGTCACGTAGAGGTTGAGAGTATTAAATGAGCATTACTTTGAATTCACCCTAATTTATTTTTTTGACACCATGGCTTGTTTATATTATATTTATGAACACTCTCAATAGTAATTTTTTTTTTGAATTTCTCAATAGTAATTATTATGAAAAATAAGGATTATTTTTATGAATTTTACTAAATAAAAATAATAACCTTTCAAACACATTGGGTGAGTTATGTAAGTGCACAAATAAATACTACCTCTGTTCCCGAAACAACTTCGCGCTTTGAATTACACACATATTAAGGAAATAAATTTTCTAGGGAGTAAAATTTACTATTTTGACAGTGTTTCAACACTGTTTGGCACTGTCTGAAACTGTTTTGCACTATTTTGCACTGCTTTGCACTATTTTGCACTGTTTTGTTGTAGATAATTTTCCAAATAAGGAAGTGAGAAGTTAATTTCGGTACTGCCCGAAAAGGAAAGTGAGAAGTTGTTTCAGGGACGGAGGGAGTAATAGTATATAAAACACGGATGCATGTGAAAAGGACTTAGAGATGGTAATGAGACAGATTGGAAAACAGTACCGACCCTGGTGGGTAATTTCGATCTCCGCCCTTTAACCATCCTATCACTCAACGAGTAACTTTTATTCAAAACGCCCCAACGGACAAAAGGTATAATTGGAGGTAACTGGTTTGTTAAACGAGTCATTAATATTTTAGTATAAAAATTAATATTTTAAAAGGCGAAAGTTTTGTGCATCTACAAGGCGAGAAAGAAGACAATCTAAATTAATTTGAATCCAAAAATATTTAAACTGAAAAATAATTAATCAAGAAAATAGTATGATAATAACTAAACGAAACTATTAAAATCTATTATAGTTAGTAGATCTATATATATTCAAAAAAAAAGTTAGTACATCCGTATGTACATGATGAAAAGAGAAAACACATATCTTATTAGTTGTGTGACAAATAATAGGAAAATGTAATCAAAATATAACTAAAAATAAACGGTGCAGATAAGTGGCGAGTAAAGGGACAACCGTGTATAAAACTATAATCGCCCCATTATCAATAAAAAACAAATATAACCCACCCGCACCCGTTAGCCGATCAAGGAGTGGTTCAGTGAGGGTTTATAACTTTATATTGAGTGTATGTTTGGTAGTTGAAAAGATATTCTTTTAACTAACAGTTAGTTTTCAGTGGCAGAAAAGATCTTAAAAGAAAAAATTAGTAGCAGTTTTGTAAAAAGCTGACTGTTTGTTTTGGTTATACTCCGTATTTGATATATAAATTGTTTGGACTAATTAATGCTAAAAGTCATAGACTTTTCGTAGATGCTACTCTATGTAACATCTAAAAAAAGTTCTTTTATTTTTTAAAAATCTCTTAAAAATTGTAATAACAAATGTTACAAACAGTGCAAATGTAACTTAGAGACTTTTAAAATTGTAATGACAAATGTTACAAACAGTGCAAATGTAACTTAGAGACTTTTAAGCAGTACAAATGTTACTGGCTTCTTATGCCCAAACATTTTCTCATGCCCCAATTCCAAACATGCACTTAGCCGCTTGTTTGCAGACTTCCGATTCTCGTCGATCGCAGGTTACAGCTCTTGAGGTATCTTATTCTTACTTCCGACCCATTGCTGGCTGACACAACTCTTATATCCTCTCCAATCAACTTCCTATTATACTCCATCTGCTCTGTCTTCTTTCTCTGTTATTGTACTATACGGAAAATTAAATAAAAGCTCTTCAATTAGAAGATCTCCTTCCAGAGTCGTCAATCGCTAGGAAAAATTAAACATACCCGGGGACAATTAACATCCACTGTGGGTTTCAACATTCACGTTCTTCGTTTTAAACAGTGAGGAGTCGAGCATTTTGTGGTGTGCATGTCTGAACGTGATGTTTGTATTACAATATTTTGCTCTGTTAACCGACCCTAAGGTTGTCTCAAGTAGCTTGATGATAATATGAATAAAGATTTAAGATTTCATATGAAGACATTATTAAGTGCTCTCGAATGAGAAGATAGAAAAGATAAATCCATTGTTGTGAACTTATCCTAGTTTACTTCAAGAAGCTTGAATTTAAAAAAAAATCCTCAGTAAATTGCAGACTATGTGATAATTGTTGTCAATTGTAGATGAAGTAGTGATTGTACATTCGTATTGTGTCCAATAACAATTAGAATATTCATCGTTTTTCATACTATTTCCACATCTCCACGTATGGTAACATTGGTTGACTCATCTTCTGTTTTTAGAATGTACACACCTGTAATCAGAGATGAGAAAATTTCCCCCCTTTTTTATAAACATTGGGTCTTTTTCGCATGAAAGTAATATTGATGTCTGTGTATGAGGCTATGCACATCTTTGTTACTCTATCACTCTAATAATTTTCATGAACATGCTTTTCTTTCTCTAGGACTTTACAAGATATAGATCTAAAGGTAAGCTTATAATTAAAGACTCCTCCATGATCATTTTTCTAGCTGAAACAGTAATAATGGAATTGAAAAAAATTATCAACATAAAGAGGAAATCCTTTTGAGGCTGCTTGGACAATTTAGAAAATGTTAATAGAGACACAAAATCACTAGAAAGGCACTGAATTGCACACACATTACACATACACACAAAAGGAGGCTTTGGTATCAGGTTTAACAGTTTGCCTAGCTAACTGAAATGCTTAAATTTTAGACACCTAGCTAGTACTCTACACCAAAGTAGAAGCTTCAGTATTAAAGAGGAATGAAGATACAAATATATTTTAACATGTATCTTACTGTACTACTAGTTTTATGCACTTGACAGAGGGAGATCAGGTGAGAGTTTTACCACAACTAAATAGTGAACAGAGTGGTAAAAAGAGATTGTGCATGCACTCAGAATTTGGAAAGGGAGGGGTTTTATAATAAGCTGCATTCTGAATTATATTTGATGCTCCGGCCGTTATTACTGCCCTTACAAGTGAAACTAACCAAACTATAATATATACTATAGCAGTTAAAATTATATAAATATGAATGTAGAGACTATGCCATATCTGTATGTTCTTTGTATGGATTTTTTTTGGATTGAGCAATGCTTGATGAAGATTTAGTTGTTTTATCGTTATTATATTTTATCATTGAAGGTACAATGTTTATAGCAACAGATAGCGGCTGGTTGAATAGTAAAACAATGAAGGCATAATATCAAATCGGAAGTTTCTAAAGCTTCATTCATGGCCCATGTCAGAGGTTGCACATAGGTTGTTATTGGTTGCTGGTGTCCTTCGTAGGAGATAGATGCTCTCCGGAGGTTGGTTGTGGTTTCCGTCATGTGTAATCCTTGATTCGAGAGGAGAATCTGGGTCAGGTTTGCTGGGTCATGAGTCTTGGGTCGTAGGTAAGAGTGCTACCTCACGCTGCTGCAATACTCCTCCTTCCTGGCCCCTCTCCTCCTCTCTTCTGCCCTCCTCCTCTGCGTGCTATGATCCTACCTATGTTGTAGATTTGCTCTACAGTTTTAGATAAAAGCTACCCTTCAGTGGGTTACTACAGAGTCATGGACCATGGAAGAAAATGAGGGATTATTTTGAGGAAGCCCTGGGAAAAGTTGGGTAATTTAGATTCAATTTTAGTTTTGAAATAAATTTGGGACTTTTGGGAAGTGATGAGTATAAGGCAACAATTATAAGTAAGACTCTGGGTGATCAAGTTGCTGGGTCCTAACATCCAAAGCTTATATTCTTCTTCAAGCACATGAACACCATTCCCTCTTTTCCTGTCAAGATTTCTACCTCTCTGTACAAGTACCTACAACCCACTTCTCGTCGCACCAACACACTCTCCGCCACAGTTAGAGCGACCCAACCCCCCACCACGACACTATGCCACTTGGACTGCGCGACCACGGTTGCGATCCATATAACTTCCTGCATGAACATTCTGCAACTTGGGCAAATTCAGGCCAGGCTGATCCGGACCCGTTTTCAAGATTTTTACACAGCACCCTTTTACTGGAACAGCATCATTCGATCATATACAAGACTAGACTCTCCCAAGAAGGCAATACAAGTGTTCATAGAGATGATGAGAGATGGTGTAGCTGGAGATGAATATACCATGCCCATCATGTTGAAGGCAGTTTCTCACCTTTCGAATTATATTTTAGCAAAACAGCTACATGGTCATGTGCTAAAGCTTGGGCTCAGCGCTAATATGTATTGCGAGAGTGGGTTGATAAGCTTATATGCAAAAGCGTGTGAGTTTAAGAATGCGCGGAAGGTGTTTGGTGAAAATAGTGAGAGGATGTTGGGGTCTTGGAATGCTATGATTTCTGGGATGGCACAAGGAGGGAGGGCAAAAGAAGCAGTTGAGATATTTATGGAGTTGAAGAAGGCTGGATTTCGTCCTGATGATGTGACTATGGTTAGTGCTACATCTGCTTGTGGGAATTTAGGGGACCTGAGTTTGGGTTTGCAATTGCATAAATGTGTTGTTCAGGTGAGGGTGGCTGAGAAATGTGATATGTTGATGATGAATTCACTCATTGATATGTATGGGAAATGTGGGAGAATGGACCTTGCCCATAGAGTGTTTTCTGGGATGGGAAAAAGGAATGTATCATCGTGGACGTCCATGATTGTTGGCTATGCCCTGCATGGACATGCGAAGGAGGCTCTTGAGTCCTTCCGTTGCATGAGAAGGGAAGCCGGTGTGAGGCCTAATCATGTGACCTTTGTGGGAATTCTGAGTGCTTGTGTGCATGGTGGGAATGTAGAAGAAGGAAAGCACTATTTTAGGATGATGAAAAGTGAATATAAGATCATGCCAATGTTACAACATTATGGGTGCATGGTTGATTTGCTTGGGCGGGTAGGGTTGCTTGAAGAGGCAAGGGAAATGATCGAGGAGATGCCAATGAAGGCAAATGTGGTGGTTTGGGGATGCCTTATGGGGGCTTGTGAAAAGCACAGGAACGTGAAAATGGGAGAATGGGCAGCTAAGCACTTGCAAGAGTTAGAACCTTGGAGTGATGGGGTGTATGTAGTTTTGTCCAATATTTATGCTAGTAGTGGTCATTGGGATGACGTGGAAAGGATGAGAGATATTTTGAAGGAGAGGAAACTATGCAAGGTTCCTGCATATAGCTTACCCACAAGTTTGGACTGAAGAATGGCTCCTCATCTAGCCGTGTTTCCGATTTGTCACAGGCCGTGTATGTGCTATGGTGGTTCTTACTAGAGTTCGTGTTATAGCCAAAAGTTTAGTGGCTTACTCTCTAGATTAAGTTGAGCTTCTTACTTATTTGGCTGAAATGGGATTTTCTGTTAGAAAATTGTGCAGCTATTTCAGACGATTAACACTTAGCTATGTGGACGCTGCAATCATTGTTCCTACTTGTTAGTAGATGGGATTCTGTTGGGACGTGAATCGACGCTGATATGACCGCGTGACGGTCGGATGGGAGCTTCACCCCTGAGGTTACACCTGATGGCATGTTTGGTTGTTGCACTGTTGACAGGTCGCAATTATAGTTTTCAAGGATGTTGTGCTTCATCCCGATCACATTGTTCTTACCCTCCAAGAGCGAGAGAGTGTTTGTTGAAAGATTTAGTTTCAATCATATCTCATACGATCTATTTTCAGGTCCGCCACAAAGCTCAGGAGGAGCCTGTTTCATTATCAGATTGTGTTAGTAACTCTGAAATGGTATTGTTCCTTTACATGAAACTATATATACACACACATGTTGTGCTTGTGTGCATGTGAATATATTTCACATTTTCCAAAAAAATGAAGTTGTTGGTGACGAACATTTATTCAAATAAACATCTGCGGTAACTGGATTTTGCTTTATGGATATCTAGATTTTGCTTCATGGATATCTGGATTTTGCTTGTGACATTATAATTTCAAAATTATCAAAGGCGTGTAATGAAGTCTTTTAACATTTTGTTAGGGTTCACTTCTGTAAACCTTTAGAAGCGACTTTGATTAAAACTGCAAGATATCCATGTTTAAATCACCTTATCTACAATGCATAAGTTGCTGGTTTAATTTGACAATGCTGATATGTCAGCAATGCAGTATTTAACTGCTAAATACTTCTGCTCTAGGCAATTTGGTTGCTTGTCTCCGCGTTTCTTCTAAGCTTAAGCTGAATATATATGGAGGTGATTTTGCAGTAAAGTTGGATTCTTACAAGTGTCAGCAAAGTACTAAAAGTGATGAAGATGCTCCTGTAGTAGTAAAAAAAGGTGAGACAAATTCACAAGGTAATTTGTTCAAATGGTTGGATTCTAACATCCTTCATTTATTAGTTATCACCCTTTAAATAAATAAACACTCGAATGTTTTCCCTTCATCAAATGAGGAGTGTATTTATCTAGGAATGGATAGTTGGTGTTGAATACAGACTGATATATTTAATAAATAAGAAGGTAGAAGTGTAATCATTAATTAATTATTTTTAGTCAATAAGTGTTGGAAAGTGTAAAATATCGATGAGCATGATAAGGTGCATGGAGCCTGCCCTCGCGCACTCCGCTGGTTACCTTTACCTACTTGCAAATATCATTAACATGACAAAAAGAAAGGTAAGTTCTGCTTTGCCGGGACTATGTGTTGAATTGTTGTCCAAATATTTTGAAGACAATTATATTTAATCTGGAATTGCTTAGAAGTAGTGGTTAGTTTTTGTCATCTGTTTATTTTTTCTGTGCATGTCAGGTAGAATTCCGGATCGTTTGTATGTCTCGAGCTCTAGTGAGGATTTTGATTGTGTAGACGATGCACCTGTGGACGCTGTGGTTGAGGGTTGGGACAAGATCTCTTACATCAATCGACCTGTTGAGATTTGTGACGATGGTTGGTAGAACAAATTAAATTCAGTAATTGCATTTGCTAACTGTGTCCATTATCAATCCTTTGGGTTAATTTCTGATCCTCAATAGTCTGGCTGGTGAACTTTCTCTTGCACTTTGTTGATAAAACGAAGAGACATCTTTAATTTAAGATTTTATTACTGTAATTATGAGTCTTTAGAGTTTCAGGTTGTAATTAATAGCTGTTGTCTTTTCAGTTCATAATCATTTATGTTTAGTATTCAGACAGTCACCTAGGGTACTGAATAGACTCTCTCAGGCTCCTATCTGTATAAATAGCTTATGTACTTCTTGTAAATGATTCATTGAAGAAGAAGAATATGCAGAAAACTTCATGGTATCAGAGAACGATCTCGTACCAGCCTCTTTACTCTTAATCATCTTTCCAACAGTCTACTAGGGTGTCTCTACCCGCCTATCTGTTTATCCTCGGGTGCGAATCTCTTCACCAACGGTTCTATCATGTCTAAGGAAACTGAATCAACCTCAAGTAACCTCGACCACTCAACCATCGTTTCAGCTGCTACTGCAGCCGCGTTTGCTCTTCGAAACCAGAAATTTGATCTCCCTTCTATCCCGCCATCTTACCGTCTCAATGGCAGGAACTATCTTGGATGGTCAAAGCTGGTTTATACTCTCTTGCGTGGCAAAGATCTTGAAGACTATCTCACTGTCTCTACCCCAGAAGAAGGAGATATTGATGCTGCTATTTGGGAGAAAACTAATGCCAACATACGGGTCTGGTTATGGGACTCTATGGATCCCAACATTAGCAGTACATGTTTATACATGGACTCGGCTAAAGAAATCTGGGATTTCATACAGCAGTCCTACTCCGTTGCTAAAGATGGCGCTTTTGTCTATGACTTATGGCTCCAAACAACGAACCTTAAGCAAGATTCACAATCTGTCACAGATTATGCAACTGACCTCCAACGACGATGGTCTGAACTTGACCAGTATCAAACAATGAAGTGGTCGAATGCTGCAGATGCAGCTCTTCACCAGAGCTATATAAATCAGCAACGTCTATATTGCTTCTTGTCTGGTTTAAATCCCGAATATGATCAGACTCGGGGTCAAATTCTTGGCATTACTCCTCTGCCTTCCCTATCTTCTGCCATTGCCACTATCAAACATGAAGAGAGTAGACGCAATATAATGATGAATACAAAGCTGATTGACAGTACAGCTCTTGCTGCCAAATCTACTCCTTCAGATGTCAAGGAAACTAAGGGTAGTAAGGGAGGAAGATGGTGTGATCATTGCAAGCGGTCCAACCATAATATGGATACATGCTGGAAACTATATCCTCATCTACAGAAAGAAAGAAAAGGCCAGGACAGGCGTGGAACTAGTGCTGGACGTGCCAACTCAGTCACTCCCACGATTGTTGAGAGCTCTACTAATCTTTTGCCCATTTCCCAGGAGGAATTACAACAACTTCGTATGATGCTACAGTCTCTTAATAACTCAAATGGTTCTGGTCATAGCTCTTTGGCCCTGCAAGGTAAAACCTCTACTATTTTTTGTCTTAATGCTTCGGAACAGAGTTCACAATCCCAATGGATCTTAGACTCAGGTGCCACATCTCATATGACTGCCATACCCTCTTTACTCTCTAACTATCGTCCATGTTTTACATCCACACACATTACTACTGCTGATGGGACACCTACAGAGGTTGCAGGACTTGGTACGGTTGTTTTTTCTGAAAAATTAAATCTGAAAAACACCCTACATGTCCCAAACCTGGCTATGAACCTTGCTTCTATTTACAAACTCACTGATGATCTTAATTGTGCTGCCATTTTTTTTCCTTCCCACTGTTTATTACAGGATCTACGCACGGGGAGGACGATTGGAATTGCTAAACAAAGAGATGGCCTGTACTACCTTGATGCACTGTTTGTCTCCAAACCTCCACAAAAAGCTCTTACCTCAATCACAGCCAATACCAACACTATTTGGCTTCACCACAAGCGGCTTGGTCATCCCTCTTTTCATGTCCTAAAAACCATATTTCCTAGTCTTTTTGGTAGTGTTGATGTTTCTACATTTCAATGTGATGTCTGTGAACTTGCTAAACAGTCTCGTGTATCTTTTTCTAGAAGTAATACAATCAGTTGTTCTCCTTTTGATATTATACATAGTGATGTCTGGGGCCCTGCTCCAATTGCTAATATATCTGGTGCCCGGTGGTATGTTACATTTATTGATGATTGTACACGTTTTATGTGGGTTTTTCTGCTAAAAAACAAGAGTGAGGTGAGTTCCATCATTCCCATCTTTTGCAATATGATTCATAATCAGTTCTCCACCACTATAAAACGTTTCCGCACTGATAATGCTCTTGAATACTTCAATCAAACTGTTTCCTCTTATTTTCTCTCAAAAGGCATCGTTCATGAGTCCTCTTGTCCATACACACCACAACAGAATGGCATAGCAGAAAGAAAAAATCGGACCCACGATCTGTTGCTTCTTTCCTCAAACCAGAATTTCTTCTGATCTTGATCTAAGGGTGTTTGGGTGTACTGCATTTGTTCATATTCCTCCACCTCATAGGGGAAAATTGGACCCACGATCTATTAAGTGTATCTTTCTAGGTTATTCTCCAACTCAGAAAGGATATAAGTGCTATAATCCTACAACCAGAAAGACATACACCAGTGCAGATGTGACCTTTCACGAAGACACACCTTTTCACACTCCTACTTCTCTCCCTGTTTCCCAAGATACTCCACATCCTTCACCTCTTCCCACATCTCCTCCAGCACATACAATCTCCTACTCTCCTAAGCCTTTATCACCAGACATCCCATTATTACCACTGCCACATGATCATCCATCACCTTCTATAGATGAGTCAGCAACCTCATCTACTTCCCAACAGTCTTCAACATTACCTGAACCTCAATCAAATCCATCACCAGAATATCCCATTCCTACACCTACTAAATCCACCACTCATGACCCACCTTCTCCTCTACCAGTGACAAAAGTGTACTCAAGAAAAAATAGGTTCACTCCGTTGTTGACGCATGACCAATCGGCTGACCCAGGTAATGTCTCTTCTTCTCCTCCACCATCTCCGCCAATTGCTTTACGCAAGGGTGTACGTCAATGTACCAAAACACCTCTATACCCTCTTGCTAATTTTGTTACCATTGATAATTTCTCTCCTTCACATGCCTTGTTTGTTCAGAGACTTAATGAAATTCCCATACCCAACTCTGTTTCTGAGGCATTAGGAAAGAAAGAATGGAGGGATGCTATGCAAGAGGAAATTAGAGCTCTTGAAAAGAACCATACTTGGGATATTGTGACTAAACCTCCTGGGAGGCATGTTGTTGGTTGCAGGTGGATATTTACTGTCAAATACAATGCTGATGGATCTCTTGAGCGGTACAAAGCTCGTCTTGTGGCTAAAGGATACACTCAGACGTATGGGATTGACTATCAAGAGACCTTTGCTCCTGTAGCTAAGCTCAATACTGTTCGTATCCTACTGTCATTAGCATCTCACTTAGATTGGCCTTTACTGCAATTTGATGTCAAGAATGCTTTTCTCCACGGTGACTTGCATGAGGAGATCTACATGCACATTCCCCCAGGCTTCAATAAAACATCAATAAGTGCCTCTACACATGTATGCCGACTTAAAAAAGCCCTTTATGGTCTCAAGCAATCCCCCCGTGCTTGGTTTGACCGATTCACACAGGTTGTTCTTGCTGCCGGGTATAGTCAAAGCCAAGGGGATCATACTCTTTTTTACAAACACTCTCAACCAAATGGAATCACTATTCTTTTAGTATATGTGGATGACATCATTGTGACCGGTAGTGATCCAGTTGAGAAACAACGTCTTGAGGGGCAGCTGAAATCCCAATTCGAGATGAAGTCTCTTGGCCCTCTAAAATACTTTCTTGGAATTGAAGTTGCTCGCTCATCTGAAGGCATCTTTATCAGCCAACAAAAGTACATTACAGATTTGCTAAATGAGACTGGTAAGAGTGCTTGTCGACCCGTTACTGCACCTATGGATCCTAATCATAAGCTTGGACTTGCTACTGATGAACCCAAGGTTGATTCATCAATGTATCAGCGTTTGTGTGGCAAACTTATCTATCTCTCTCATACCAGACCTGACATTGCCTATGCGGTTAGTGTCCTCAGTCAGTTCATGCATGATCCAAGGAAACCGCATCTCGAAGCAGCCTATAGGGTTCTACACTACTTAAAAGGAAGTCCTGGACAGGGAATAGTATTCAGGAAGGGTGGGCAATTATCAGTCCAAGCCTTCACTGATGCAGATTATGGTGGCTCTCTCGTTGACCGCCGGTCAACTACTGGTTTCTGTGTTTTCCTAGCAGGAAATCTTGTGACATGGAGAAGCAAAAAACAGAATGTTGTGGCACGATCATCTGCTGAATCTGAGCTAAGAGCCCTTGCCCATGGCTTGTGTGAACTTCTATGGATCAGAATTATTCTCTCAGATTTACGAATCAGGTGGAAGGGACCAATGGAATTGATGTGTGATAATAAATCAGCAATCAGCATAGCTCATAATCCAGTCCAACATGATCGGACCAAGCATATTGAGATTGATCGGCACTTCATCAAAGAAAAGGTTGAAGGAGGTCTGATTGAACTAAGCTATACTCCCTCAGAGGATCAAGTTGCAGATGTGTTTACCAAACCTTTGCACAGTCCCAGGTTTCAGAGTCTTATTGTCAAGCTAGGCATGATGGATATCTACAAACCTAGCTTGAGCGGGAGTGTTGATAAAACGAAGAGACATCTTTAATTTAAGATTTTATTACTGTAATTATGAGTCTTTAGAGTTTCAGGTTGTAATTAATAGCTGTTGTCTTTTCAGTTCATAATCATTTATGTTTAGTATTCAGACAGTCACCTAGGGTACTGAATAGACTCTCTCAGGCTCCTATCTGTATAAATAGCTTATGTACTTCTTGTAAATGATTCATTGAAGAAGAAGAATATGCAGAAAACTTCACACTTTCTCTTGCACAAGAAGTTGCACAAAGATTTCACACGGACAGTTTCTTGAAAGGGTTTGTTTGGAAATTGGACATCAAGTTCTTAAGGGGTTTGGGCGGGATGGTAATGGAGGGCTTAATTTTTATTTTGATATTTGTATATGAGATTTTATAAAAATTTAAAGATTAACATAATATGCTATCATAGGACATTTCAATTAACTTTTTCTCGTTTCTAGAAACATGTTATATATCAAAATATCAGGAATATTCCTGTCCGGAATTTCCGGACAGGAGCCCCGTCCGGCCTCCTCCATTTGGGCGCCTTCCCGGTGGTATTTTTTGCTCAAATTTTTTGTGTATGTTCCTCATCAAGTCTACTTCATCCATACCAAATTTCAGCCAAAAATTCAATCAGGAAGGTCGTCAAATGATTTTTGCAAGTTAACTGGTCCGGAAAATACATATTCCGGACCAGTTAACTTGCAAAAATCATTTGATGACCTTCCCGATTGAATTGTTGGCTGAAATTTGGTATGGATGAACTAGACTTGATGAGGAACACACACAAAAAATTTGAGCAAAAAATACCACCGGGAAGGCCCCCAAATGGAGGAGGCCGGATGGCGCTCCGGTCAGGAATTTCCTGACCGGAAGATTACTCATCAAAATATAGACCAGGTCCCTTTAATGTCTTCTCCTCCTGACCCCTCCAAAAACCTTCACCCAAACATACGGTAAGGAGAGAAAATCCTACATTGCACCATCTTACATCCCACCATTTGGAGTTAAAATCTCATGTCCCACTTCTCTTGTATAAGTTATGTACTACTCATTCTGACATGGGAAAAATGGGCTAGAATATTTCAGCCCTACCAACGACGATGTATTTTAAATTTGGGTTGTGGTCCTTGTGTGTGGGAGAGCCATTCTTTCCTTGGTAAAATGCACAAAGTTTATGGAATTTAATTGTGTACCTGCAGACAAGCTCTTCACATTGGGTGAAGCAGTAAAAGCGCTTCTTCCTGAGGTTTTTATGGAAGACATCACCTGCAGAGAGGAGGAAGAAGGCGAGGGGAAAAATCGGCTTTAGAAGAGACAAAAGGAGTGTTTGGGTTTGCTTAAAAAAACCGCTTTTCAACTTTTGGCTTAAAAAAAGTTGAAAAGAGTGTTTTCAAATGACAGCTTCTGCTTAAATTAATCACTAAAAAGCTAAAAGCTGGAAGCAGGTAGAAGGGTGCTTCAAAGTGCTTCTCACTTTTTATATTACACAAAAAGTACTTATTTTACCAAACACTACCAACTTTTACTTTTCCAGAATAACTTTTTTCTCAAACACTACCAACTTTTACTATTAATCACTTTTCCCAAAATCACTTTAAAAAATTACTTTTTTAAAGTAGCAATTGCAAACACTCTCAAACTTTACCAGCACTAAGGAAACTGGTGGAGAAGCATCAAATAATGGAGAATCAAACTTGTTAGGATCCAAGGAATAGAACCAAAGACGGAGATCCCTTTTGCTTGGGTGGTGAAAAACTTGGTAAACCCTGAATACTTTCTTCATATTTGTGTATATGTCAAAGCTGCACACCCAATTGCCATATAGTGGGAGATTAGGATCTTCTTTCATGAGATGCTCATTGTGTATGTGGTGGGTAGGTTGAGTGATGGGGAGATATTATAGTTCACACTTTCTGGATAGAAAGAAGAGGTAGGAGTGTAATATAACACATTTGTAGACATGTTTTTTTAATTGCTAGTATTTGTTAATGTTGTCTATGATAATTTTATTATAATGTGTTGGTGAAGTACGGAAGATGAGTCACTGCTCACATAAATCATCTCTATTTTTTGTTTTTCAACAAAATTAATCATCTGTAAATCATTAAAGAGTTGATTCCACTCTTGGATCCCTCAACCTATGGTGACATTGTTTTTTGTTAAGGATGGGCATGGTCCTGATTTTGCACCTGACCTGGCTGGATTAGTACCAGTCAGTCTTGTAACCGGATTACCGAAAACTACAGGCTACAACACTGGACGGGTTTATAAATGGTATTAGGATTTGTTCAGGCCACTGAATTTGTACTCAATTGAATGATTCTATTTCGGGTCTGGAGCTTTTATCCGCTTCATTCTCGCTTGCTTTGCATACTGTACATTGCAGCTCAACGGTCATACAACCATGGGGGAATTCTGTTGCATTGCTCGTTTAAATTCCGTATCGTATATTCGTATTCATAATGTTCCTACGTAACATTCTTATATTCATGCCCCTTTTTTCCCAATTTACTTTGCAAAATTTCCTACTATAGCTGTCCCAAAATGGTTTTCCACTGAACATTTTAAGTACACAAGCATAGTTTACCCTTACTCCTTATGACCTTATCCTTCTAATTTTTCACCCAACCAAGTAAATATCATTTTCTACACTTGATCTTTGTGCAGTTAACTTTTGCAATTCTTTTTACACTTTACATTCCTTCATTTTTTTTGTTACAGAATTTGCCCTAAATAGGTGTAAAAACGTTTTGAAATTCCAAAATAGGAGTATCATGTTTTTTATTCCCTGAATAGGAGTAATCTGCCAAGTTTGAAAAAAAATGCCATGTTTAAAACTTTGTAATGCCCAAACTTGGCAGAAATTTACTCCTATTTAGGGAATAAAAAACATGATACTCCTATTTTGGAATTTCAAAACGTTTTTACTCCTATTTATAATTTATGGAATTCTCTCTTTTTGTTAATGGGAGCAAAAAGCATGTTCAGGTTCACCGGTAGTACTTTTTGAGATCATCACACCGTTTTAAAAATATGGATAATGGAGTTTTGGTTTCAACATGTATCCATTGCATTGGAAAAGTATGTCTATGCAAAATGAGATACTTGAGTTTCTGGTCATCAAAACGTCGAAAGGAGGTGCAAAGAATTTTTAAAGTTTCAAACTGAAGTTGATATGAGATTTTTTATACAAATCTACTTATGCCTTAATTCTCATTATTTTTTAATATGGTTCATTTTACTCCTTATAAGTTGGTTATATAACCGATAACCAACAAAGCCACATACATATGTTAAATGAAGAACTAATTGTTGGAAAAAGTTTATATAGATTAAACTGGAGTGGGTCTTTGAAAGCATTTCCAACTAATAAATACTACGTACTTTTGATCGAGGTTTACCGATCCCACGATTCCCACCAGGCCACCACTGACCTCAAATTGTTTCCACTAAATACTCAAGTATCTTGCTTAATTAGATCATACTTACGATATACAATAATTAATGGACAACCGGCCAGTTAAAACGAGTGAATAGTTAAGTTAGTATTCTACCAAAATGTGAGTTTTAGCTCATTTATACACGGAGTATTAGTTATTACGATTTACGAAGTAGTGGTTTATCAATTGCTCACATAGGGTGTTTTAAATTTGAATGTCATATATGAGATGGAATGAAGAGATATTATATTAAAAGGCTATATGAGATACATGTTACATGAACTTTATTAATGAGATAGTATACATGTTACTATATGAGATAGTACACACATGCATGTAATTGGATTAACATGATATTTAATTAAATTTGTAAAGTGTGGACACATGCATTGCCGCACGCAAGCAATCCATCAATACGCTTGAACTAATAGACATAACTATTAATTCATTAGAGTGGAACAGAGTCAATTAGCAATGCAGTGATATGTGGTTTCAAGACTTTTTCAGGATGTGTATATCCGTCTTGGTTGTGTTGGTACGTAACAAAGACAATGCGAGCAAGATTCACAATGCGCCAGAGAATATCTCCCGAAACAGGTGTTGGCTTCAGAATTCCTTCATTCAAATCTTTCAATGCAAATTTGGCCATCTTTTGGAACGTCTCTCTCGCCTCTTCAAGAGATACATGATATTCACTCATGTAACATTCGATACCTGTTGTAACCTGTCCTCTATCTTTCTCAACCTATTAGAATAAAATGAGTAGCAATGATTATCCACTTGAGTTTCTCATAATAAAAGTACATATAATTTAGGCACTAACTCACTAAGGTATACAATTTGATACTAAAGTACAAAGTAATGACTTACATCATAGGTAGCTATGTCATCGATAATTCTGCATAATGTTACGCTTGCCTCAAGAATTTTGGGATTTCCGCTGAGCCAATCAAATACCTTCTCATCGGCTAACTTCACACCGTAGCATGATATTGTGGCAAGCAAATAATAAGTGCAACTAACGAATGCATTTCTCAAGTACTCAGCAAAAACAGGCTTATGTCCTTCAATGAACCACTCTGCTTCAATAAGGTAGCATCTCACAAGTTCCTTCATCTATTTAATATAATAATTATATATCAGCGTTCTCAATAGTTGTAAAAAATAATAACTTTATAAAGGAAGATAATGCGAAAATTATATCAAATGACTATGTGAATGAAGTAGCTAAGATAGTATACATACTCTTTCCATCGCGTGTTTAACAGCATATGTTTTTTCATCCTGAGAGAGCTCAATGATATCCTTATAAAAAAGGTCTAGCAATGCTTTGTAACTTAACTTCATATAGTTTGGAAGTCGGTCCATTTCACGAATATCCCACCTAAAGCCGAAAGAAAATTAAGATAAATTAAACATAAGACCATAGTAAACATATACAAAATGACATGATCATGTAAACGACTATTCTCTCTTGCACTTAAAATTTACATAAAATTTGTACTTACTTGCATATAGCATCGGTGTAGACGTCTAGTTCTTCTATGGTACCATATGCATCATAGGTGTCATCTAAAATGGAAACAATTAAAATATTCTTAGCAAGCATAACTCGAGCCTTAGAATATTGAGGCTCAAAGTACACTCCAAGCGCCCAAAAATAACATTCAACTGCTCGGTCCCTTGCATAAGGAAGTTTTGTCATAAAGTCAAGCTCTTTCCACCACCTGCATTTTTAAGGAAAGTAACAAATTAAATTAATTCGTAAAAGAATTGGACATACATACATGCATACATATATGTAGACAAATGATCTTGAAACTTAGTAGCTCACCTTGACACTTCACTAAGTTCTTGTTTGTGCAACATCTGCAAAAAATTAAAATCTAACTTGGCAAAGCGAAGAAGCACGTCATTCCTAATTCGGTCCTCTTCTTGTTCATAGACTGAAATAAAAAAGCGCGTTTCAATTCTTGGCATTCCGGTGTGCAGTGGTTGTTCGAGGGCATGTAACACAAGCTTCTCCAAAGTAGTGTTGGATTTCAAATGCGGAACTTCACATTGAAGACGAGTCATGGCAAAGTCGAGTGCATGATCACACACATCATCACCATGTGTGCTCGCATATGAAGCTTCATACAAACTCAATAGACCACTAACATCAGTGGTGTCTTTGAATTTTCCGCTTCTATCAACAAAATTGTTGAATATATCTACATTTGAAAAGATAATATGTAAGAATATTTTTATTGAAAACCATATACGCTCATACAACTTCATGTAATATTATTCATATTACACACATTAAAATGGTAAGTGCATGCTTTAATGGATTAAACAAAAATGGATTTTTTTATGATTACCGGAAGATATCTTGAAACCATGTTGTCTCAATAAGCGAAATTGAAGAGAAACCATTTCCAAATCATCAAAAGAGTGTTGGGGACCATGCAATAAGAAAATATGATGGAGTTGTTCTTCAATCTCTTTCTCAAAATGGTATGCTATACCAAGTCGTTCTAGTAAGTCAATGAGTTTTAGTTTCTCAACCACTTTTTCGTTGCTAAAACCAAGCAACATTTCCCTTGTTTGCTCCTTCAAACTTTCGATCTCTTTTGCATATGCTTCCGCAACCTATTAGAACAAAACTCTACTTGAAACCAATATAATAGAAGCAGCATAATAACCGTGAGATAAAATGTATAAATTATTCCACACTAGTACTAAAAGTCATTCAAATTAATAATTTCCTTACAGGGATTAATTTGAAACAATGAATAATATATGTTGCATTTATTATAATTTTCAATAAAAATAATCAGAAATGCATAATAGTACCCACATGTAATACATATGAACTACTACACTACACATTTGTGCAGTAGCTTAAAAGTAATGCATACTGATACTACGTATATATATAGTCCGTATATTATATCAAAGCTTTCTTTGAGTAATTATATTAATATAATTAATATATCCACATAGGAAATAAAATCAGGGGTATAGATTATTATCATATAATAAGTTCCTGTTAATTTAAAAAATCGATTAGTTCGGTTCATTACCATTTTCAAGTAACAAAATGAACAAGGCAAAAAAATGAAATTCTTTACCCACGAAACAACGAAAGCAATCGCAGAAATAAATCAGTATGCAATTATAAACTATTGATCTCTTGATATATGTAGGAGTTAAATTCCAGTCATGAAAAGAAGAAGAAAATGAATAACCTTATTGTCAATGGAGTAAGAGTAGAAGCAGTCACCCCATAAACTAGGGGAGAAGTTGACCACAGGCCGGACGATATCCTTCTCGGAATTCATACCCGAACTTGTCAATTTAATAGCTCAAGGACCAAATATAATGAAGAATTGATTTTTTATGAAGCTTTGAATTGCTAATACTTAGCTGATCGATTATGGAGAAATATTTGCCGATGCTTAGATGTTGGGGGAAAGTCACGACTCCTTAGTATTTATATATGGGAAATCAGATAGGAAGATCATATACTACCTCCGTTCTCTTTTAGTTGCAACATTGGACTTTTTGCACTATTCACATGTTCTACTTTGACTACATTTTATTAATTGATGTATAATAAATTAAATTTTTAAAAAATATTGTTAAATTCTTCTCATTCTAAATTTTCAAAATATGAATTTTTTAATTTTTTTACTAATAAGGAATGAAAGATATTGATGGTCAAACTTGTGCGTTGGCAAACGTGAAATATTGACTGTTGCAATTAAAAAGGAACGGAGGAAGTATAATATTGTATCAGGATTTTAAAATGAGTGGCCGGTCAAATAAGGCAGACATTTAGCTATAGGAATTTAACCAATTTAAGAAGGGACAATAATCCTATAAGACACACCCCTACAGCCGCCGTGCCCCCACAAATTGAATACCTTATTTTATAAACAAGTCAGCTCGAGACATCTTCCTTGACATGCATGTATGGCACATAAAACGTTTAGTAGTAAATTTTACAGATGAAATTGCGAAATTATCTTAAATATGTGAGTAAAAATGTTTAGAAACAATAAAATAAGAGTGATTATGTATGTTTTAAAGAGGAATAATTATTGTGAGGTTTCAAAAGCATTAATTATCACTTATGATTTATGAATGTACGTATTGTCACACTCCCTATTCAAAGTTTAATAATGTAAAACACATTGAGTTTTTAAGATAACCCTAACGTACTCGTGTTTTGAGGAATTGAGGGGGGGGGGGGGGGGGGGGGAGGGGGGCATTTTTTACACTTATTTTGGATAATATCCCTAAATTTTAACTTTCAAATAAAAGAAATTTATTCCCTGTATGAATTTATTCCGTTTTTTTGAATGTACAACTTATTGGGTATGAATTAGAATTAAAAAAAATATACATTAGTACTAAATTGAAAACTAGCTAAGTTGATTTTTTTTGAGGAAATATCATTTGCAGTGAGATCGATTTGGTTTATGGGTTTCCTATATATATATATATTGTTGCACAAATACAAAGTAAATACTCGTATATTTTTAGTTGAACGCTTTAAATTTAAAATTCACTAGCACACTAATTTAACCACTAATATAATTAATTGCTTACTAGAAAAAATTGTAAGAAGTTGTTTTTTGAATTTTAGTTTCAATTATCTTAATGCAATTATATGATATATTACTTATTGATTTTTATTCAAAGTGAAATTTGTGAATGTGGTAAAACTCTAGTGTAGCAATTCTTAAGAATTACTACGGTATTATTATTATTATTTTTATTACTCTGTATTTTTTTTAATAGACCATTCTTGGTGTACACAAAATGTGTACACAAATTATACATTATCTGTGTACACAGACAACTAAGGAATTTTGTGTATCTTTTTGTGTATAACTTATATACATTAATAATTTTTCTTTTTTAATACTCCCTTCGTCCCAAAATGAAATTGTAAATTTGACTTTTTTGGGTCAAACAATCTCGTTTTATTCACTTAATCAGAATATCAATTCTTAATTAAATTTTAACTTGATTTTTGCAATGCTATAAAAATTTTAATGTAGTTTCTAAATATATAAATTTTAATTATTAAAATTGAACTATGGAGTAATTAATAATAGAAACGGTTTAACTTAGTATTGCTTAATTAAGACTTTACCGAGCAAATTAACATGCAAATAGTAGTCCGAAATATGTGTCGTGGATGGGTGGCGCCTAGTTGTTGCAGATCAGCATGTGAATTATGTAGTACGTAGTATTTAATTGTAGTCAAACACCGTATATGGTATGTTTGATTTGCCGCGGCGGGGACTGTTGGATGTCAACTTGCCTAATTTGGAATGAATGCATGATTTACACTTCTTCTTTTTGATGAATACTCATAGTTGACAAAGTTGACATAACCACAAACCATTGCTCCATTATCCTTGTAAGCTTTTTGCGCGTTACACATTTTATTTGATTTAGGGCCGATTCTTAACTCTCAATTTAGTTTAATTGGGTGAATCTATTGAAATTGACTATGAGTACAGTAGATCCGATTCAAGGCAGGTTCTGGTTCTAGGGGTTGCGGTATGTTGAACCGAGAACGACGTCGGTTACTTCAATTGCGGACCAATATTGGTCCCTAGCTAGCTGACAGTGGTATAGTCTCGATTTTTTTTTTAAATTTTTATATATTTTTGAGAAAAGGGACAAATAGACCATTGAACTACTCCTGATTCGGTTCTTGGAACTGGCCGGTTCCCATTATGACCAGTCCACCTACTCTTATAATTGTTTAATTTTTAGTTAAAGCAGTTAAATTGAGTCAATAACGTACATAAAAAAATATAAGAAGAAACAGTTGAAACAGTTCTCTTAGGCAACTTAAGCCAATAAAATAAAAATTTTATTTTTTTACTTATTTTTTTTACTACACATTCACTGCGTGAAATAAAAATTCCGTGTGTACTCACAAAATTGGTTGAAGAGTTTGATAAGAAAAAATATGAATTATCAAATTTGATCTTAATGTAAATCTTCTAACAAAAGAATTAGGTTGTAAGCTTTTCATTTTTTATTTCACATTTTTCTTATGATGTTGTAAAAATGAATAACATTTTCCTTTTTGGAAGTTATTTTTTCTTACAAAATTACTAAAGTAAACACCATGTAGCAGGTACTCGCAAGTCACACATATTGGCCATGTTTGGTAAATGGCATTTCAGCCAAAAATTGGCGGATTTGACCGAGTTCAGCGTTTTTAATCGGTCAAAACGCTAAAATTGGGTGTTTGGCAAATGGCGTGTTCATACAGCGTTTCGGTCTGAACAGCTGAATTTCAAAACGCTACAAAGGGGGGATTCGTATACCATACATCCGGCTGTATGTACGGTGAGCACCGTACAGCCGGCCCAATTTTAGTGTTTTTGAATTACTTAACTGCTGGCCCATGCTTCAAAAGCCCAAAATTTGAAAATAGCCGGTTGCGGTAAAATAAAATACAGGAACGAATCTTTTGAAAAACAAAAAGCAACTGCAAATCTCTCAAAAACCGCAATCTCTTCGCACGAGACATAACTCTTCCCAACTACACCACCATATCTGTAACTCGACATTAATGGTGACCAGTTAATCGAAGTTGTTGCTCTACGAGCTAGAAGAAGATGGGGAAGGAGATCTGAGTTCCGAAGTGTTAGGTTTTGAGTACTAAGAACGAACAGAGCTATGGACCTCGTTTCAGAATGGAACATGCTTTCAAATGCACATGAAGAACACGAAATTGCTGAAGCATATGAAAAGTATGTATTACTCATTCATATACATTTGCATTTTATTTCTTAGTTCTCATTATGGTAATAAAATTGCATGTTCGTTATTTTGGCGAAAAAACATATACAGAGTATAATTTAGATAAAAGTCAAATTGAGTATTAAATAGTTATAATGATCATTACCGCCCCTCTTGTGCTCATATTTCGAGTCCAATAAGACAACAGGTGTTTGTTAATAAGTACATATAAGCGTCAATATGTTTACTGCACTCAATTGTGTTTAGAAGATGCTTGTTATGAAATGATATTACATTAAAATTGGTACAATACTCATCACGTGGTTTGTGATACTCATATATTTCTTATTTAAATGTTTATAAAGTAACGAAATATGTGATATAGATTTGACATGTTGGTTACTGTATAATACTCATATTGTAATCTCTACTGCTCATGTCTGCTGCAAATAAAGTTCAATGTGCTTATGAAATTCTGAAATGGTTGAAAAATATTCTAATATTCTTATTTGTTTATTTCAAAGGTGATGATAGTATTAAAATTGTTACAATACTCATCATATGCTTTTTGATACTCATATAGTTCTTATTTTAATTTTAATGAAGTAATGTATTATGTGACATAGATTTCACATTTTGCTTGTCGTGTTAAATGCTACACTGAATACTGATATAATACTCATTTGGAACTCTGTAATGCTCATGATTACTGGGAACAAAGTTCAATGTGATTATGAAAATGGCAGAAGAATATTCTTATTTGGTTACTTCAAAAGTAATGATGGTATGAAAACTGTTACTGTTGGTCCCTATTTCTACTCTATAATGTATAAGATCTGATTAATAGGAGTAGAAGAAGCTTTCCATTGATAGCAAGAAAGTTTACATAAAGATGAAGAATATGTAGCGTAAAACTTCCGTAGGCTTCTAGTCTATGCGCAGGGAATTTTTCTAAGGGAGGAAAGCTTAACCTAGCCATTCCTAAGGGGTCTATTTATAGCCTCCTTAGAATGGTAGGGTTTACAATGATATGGGCTCTCCTTTTTAGGAGGCCCATTCCTAATTTAGCTTAGTAGCCTTTTCCATTTAAGGCCTATTAAATACACAATAAATACTACCAAGAGGCTAGATAAAACATTGATCACAATACATGAAAATATCTCTAACAATCTCCCCCTTTGTGATCAGATGTTCTTTGTCAGCTCTTGTGGATCCTTCTGCCTCTTGTAGTAGTTGCTTCGCAGTGCTAGAGCATGTTCATATTGGCGCAGCATTCTCCTCTTTTCGAGTCGAGCGTTGATTGCGTCTAGCACCGCCTTCATTCGGTCAAATTCTTTCAATTTCTTCTTTCTTTGGTCTCAACTTCTTTTATCTTCTTGGAAAGGCTTCATGAAGAAATCCTTACAATCTCCCCCTTGGTGTTATTTATTCAATTTGTTCTTTGATGCTGGGAGTTGAGGAATTCTTCAAAATCTTGCTTTTAATCCTTGCTTTCCAGAAACTGCTCTTGATCAGCTTGAATGAAGTCATATGGCGCCTTCTAGAATGAATGTTCTGAAGAGATCTAGGTGCACAAGGAATTCATCTTCAATATTTGATCATCCGGCCTCTGTATCCTCCAGAATGTAGCCTTTTCTGACTATTCGATCGTGAATGCTTTTGAGGAACAATTGTCGATAGCACAGCGGAAAATGATGGTTGACTTGTGAGCATAGCTGACCATTAGATCTGAAGCTGACTTGGTAGTTGATGAATCTGAAAGAGTGGAGAGCCGTCATTTTTAGTTGGAGGAGAGAAGTGTCCGGGAATGGTTTTTGAGTGTAAACAGCATGTGGACCACTCTCCCCCTCTATGACAATCCAATGAATCGGGATGTCTTGCCTTTATTCTTTTATTCTGGAAAACTGAAAATGCAAAAAAAAAAAATGAAAAGATAAGAACCGGAGACACTGTGGTGTTCCGTTGACACAACATCAATGTAAACATTGATTTGTGGCCTGTATATAATGATAGAAACATTGTAGCTCTAACAGGACTTCCAACCAATCATTGTGAAACATCTGAAGTAGATGTCACTCTGGTTGTTATGGCATGATCACTAGGATCAGCATGGACAATTCTAGCCCCCCGGGGTCGTGTAGACACCCGTTATCATCACTATAGAGATGAACTCTAAATGATGGCCTGAAAATGTTGGTGATTTCTATGTTGCAACATCTGGACTTCCTTCCAATCATCGGTCCACATCTATATTAGATGAGCCCTATGGAAGTTCTCGCATGGTCACTTGGACCTGCAACTGACTCTAAAAATGTGTCTGTGTCCTAGAAAATTCAAAACATTTAGGAGTGAGATAACTAGACACAACGTGATCAATGAAAGTTCAGTGGCATGGGGCTGAGGGCCACTGTGGTCAGTATCAGTCGCCTCAGAAGGAGACGGTGATAAGACATGAGGTTCCCCGTGAACAGTGATTAAACACATGTCTGTTGGGAGACAGGTGAGTGGTCTAGGGTAGGGTTGTGCACGCGCTGTTTGGACAAAATGCAGCGACTTCTACCCGGGATCTGAATAAATACAGTCCTGAACCTATGGGGATTGTCCGGAGTATTTGAGTGACTGGGATTGATTCCTCGATTGATAGCTCATTTGAGGTAGCAGATTTGTCATTGATTATTGTCTTCTTGCTCATCGGAGCCTTCTGCTTCCTCACTCTCATAATATTCACTCAGTTACTCACTCACTCTCGGCTTTGTCCCTTGGGTAGGTTTAGTTGGGTTTACTAAGCCATTAGGACATCTCTCTCATTGATATGTTTCTTTATTCTCTCTCTGTACTCCCCCTCAACCGGAGCACTGAGTAGGATGTCTTTGACGATGTTTGGCGTTTGGGAGGAGAACTTTGAAAACTCCCCCTTAAAATTTGCATCCTTGAGAGAATTCTTGCATTTAATCTAGGTTGTTTGAGGGTTCACGTTTGGGGTTGTTGGCTAGATGAAGCACCATGCTCGAGTATCCGTTGCCTCTTATTCTCCCCCGCATGAGGAGCCGAATCATTGGAGTCCTCATGCAAATGTTTGTGACCGCGGAGACTGTCATGGCATGTGCTTTTGGTTTCAGGTACTACAAAAAGAGCACTTTGTTTGTCAGTGAGTGGAGCTTCTTCGTTTTCAAGAATTCTCGCTAGCATAATGGATGATAGGTCATCGAATGGCATTGTAAATGGGATAGGATAAGGATTGGGGTGAGTTGCTGTTGGGAGTGGGAGGATGAGGGTTGAGTTAGTGTTTGATGATGTCATTAAGAAGCACCAGGGTGGTCCTGAATTCCTATGCCCGAGCGGTTATTGCTTCGTGCACCCATGGTTTAATGGTGGAATCCAAGCAACGCTGCTGAATGACTGCAAGGTCGGTAGGGTTAGGGTTGTCCGGTTACAGGGGTAGTAACCGTTGTCACAACATCAGTAAAGTTTACTGGTGTGTGGCCTGCAGATAATAATTGAGTTATCTGTTGAGCGGCAGGACTTTCGATCATCATCGAAGTATCTCCGATCGTTGTTGACAGGGAAAGTGGACCTGTAGAGTGAGGTGGTGTGAAAAGTGTATGTGTCCTAGCAAATTTGAAAATGTAGGGAGTGTGACACCTAGACTCAATGTGATAGAAGAAAGGGTAGTGGCCCGGGGCGATAGACCACTATGTACATCCTTAACTGCTCCGTAAGGGGGCAGAGAGGTGGGTATAAGATCCCCTATTTGTGAAACTACTACCTGTTGGGAGGCAGCAGAGTGGCTAGGTGTGGCTTGTGCATGCGCAGTTGGACAAGATGCTGCGTCTTCTACTCGGAAGCTGAGAAAGTCAGCTTCTGCTCCTATGGGGTCAGTCCGGTTTACTACATCTAGGTTTGTACACTCGTCAAACAGGGCTATTTATTTTGCCAGATTGCTTACGTCATGTGTCCTCTATGTAGGATTGAATGATGAGGAAAGGATGTCATTTTGATGTTTGGAGCGCGTCGCACTTATAATGATTTCTTCTTTGTTCCTCCGCGAGTAAGACACCTCTCTTTCTGCTGTTGTGGGGAGCCTGATAATGAGTCGGCGTTTTTGTACCGGAGGCTCCCTGGTTTGATTAGCGTTGTCGTCCGCATCATCATTAACCTCATCATCCTTGTTGACTTTGTTGCGCTTGTTAGCCTTGCTACCGGAGCCCTCATCATCAGCGTTTATTGTTCTGGCTACGCTTGGCGAATCATGGAAAATCTCCTCAGCAACTTGGGGGTGGCCCTCAGCAGACGTCGTCTGATCATCATGGGGCCAACTTGCCACTGGTCTCTGTGGCCGGGTTTGTAACACTTGAGATTTAATATAAATGGATTAATAGTACTACTCATACCAACAGAGGTGCATCTCCTTTTAAGGGAGCTCATTACCCAAGAACTCCAAAGTTAAGCGTGCTTGCTCGGGAGTAGTCTTGGGATGGGTGACCCCCTGGGAAGTTTCTCAGGGCGTGCATGAGTGAGGACAAAGTGCGCGGTAAAGGCTCGTGGTGGTTTGTGGGGACAGTACTATTGGTCCGGAGTAACTACCTCGGGTCCGGTGGGGCCGGGGTGTTACAGGTGGTATCAGAGCAACCCCGCGACAGTGTGCTGACCCGTTGGATATCGGGCGGGCACTTAGCGGGGGAAGATTCTGGGATTTGATTGAGATTTGAGATTGGTTCATGGGCGCAACGAGGACGTTGCGATCCTAAGTGGGGGTGATTGTAACACTTGAGATTTAATATAAATGGATTAATAGTACTACTCATACCAACAGAGGTGCATCTCCTTTTAAGGGAGCTCATTACCCAAGAACTCCAAAGTTAAGCGTGCTTGCTCGGGAGTAGTCTTGGGATGGGTGACCCCCTGGGAAGTTTCTCAGGGCGTGCATGAGTGAGGACAAAGTGCGCGGTAAAGGCTCGTGGTGGTTTGTGGGGACAGTACTATTGGTCCGGAGTAACTACCTCGGGTCCGGTGGGGCCGGGGTGTTACAGGGTTGAACTCTCAGGACCCTCACTATCTCTCGGCTGACTCCCTTGGGTAGGCTCAGGGGGGTTTATCTGAGCCATAGGGAGTATAATGTTGTTCTCATGGCAGTAACATTTGACTGATGGATCATTTGGATCGGCTAGCTGCAGCAGAGACACTGGTAGTGAAAGTGACATCAGTGAGGAATCATCCTTGACCTTTGAAGGTACGTGATGGCTGGGGTGGCAACGTTCTCAGTGGATAGTTGGCGGTGAATTGTTGGTGTTGTTCTGCTGAAACGTCTCACGAGCATTGACAATCATCTCATATATGGTAGGTGATTGACTTGGTTTGTTTCCTTTCTTTTTCGGATCAGCTATGTGATGTCATCCCAGATCAGCGAGACATAGTCGTAATTCTTGCAGAATGTCATGCCGTGAAAGATGGTCAAAATGTAGATGCTGCACTTGTCGAAGCCAGTGTATTTGGCAGTGCAACCCTTAATTAGTGTAGTCATCAGAGTCTTCTATGGCCGTGGTAGTCTTCCGGGCTTGACCTGGGAGATGAGCTTGATTGCTTGTGCATGGCATAATGTGATCATGTCTTCCATGATGTCTTCCTTGTTGGCCAGTTCCTAGTATTCATCTTCCAATTATCAGCTCTGGCGGATGTGCTCTCGTCCACTTTCTCTCATGATTGGATGATCTGGATCAGTGTATTCCTGATCTGGTTGTGCCTCTGGGGTTTCTTGCGTTGCAGTTGCTTCAGGTTGATCATTATGCGGGGTAGATGGTTCATATTCAGCTTCGTCATCTGTGTGCTCATCATCATTCTGAGTGGGAGTGAGTGCTTCCTCCGCGGTGGGAGCATATAAAAGGAAGGTCCGAGAATTTGTAGCGGTTGTAGCTAGTGATGCACGTGGTTGACTGTAAAAGTGCTCGAGCAGAGAATCTAATACCACGTGCTCATCCGATATTGTCTCGTCTCCCTGTCCTCCTACTTGAGAAGATGATTGAGCCTCTCCGTCTTCAGTAGCTTTCGGATCAAGCTGCCCCCTAGCATCCCTATCATTCATAATGTAGCACTTGTAGCCGAAGACGCGGATGAAGGCAATGTTAGGGAGACCCTTGAACACAATCTCATAGGGCATCTTGTCGGATCGTTTGTGAATCACCGTCCAGTTCTGTGTGAAGCAAGCCGTGTTGATAGCTTCAGCCCACATGAAATGAGGAAGCTTTTGACTGTATTAACATGGTTCTGGCTGCTTCAACCAAGATCCTGTTCGATCGTTCTACGACATCCTTTTGCTTTGGTGTTTTAGCTACAGAGAACTGTTGTGTAAATCCCTGAGCTTCGCAGAACTCAATTAGCCCCTTGTTCTTGAATTGCATCCCATTATCAATTCTAGTGTTTGGAGCACTTGATGCATGAACTCTTTGGTGTTGGTCACCTTGGTGTCGTCAATGGTGGCTTTCAGAATTCTCGCACCAGAGGCATCCATTGCTTAGTTGAGTGTTCCCCATAATGGTTAGAGATACACCTCTGGTGCTTCGATAGTTTTTGTTCAGTGTCTTCTAAATTTTGCGCCTTATCAAAACAGCCACCACGACATCCTTGAGTTGTCTTGATTGCTATTGGTTCTGCCATAACGTCCTTGGGTTGTCTTGCATTGATCCTTGATTTGCGTCAGGAGGAGAAAATTGTAACTCCCCCTCAGAATGTGCAATGTGTTGTTTGTCACCCGGGGAGTAAAGTAGAAAACTCCCCCTTGATATGTGCTTTCTTCGTTGTAAGGCACCAGGAGGAGTGACAAAGAAACACTCCCCTTCAGAATAAGCACTTGTTGTTTCTTCTTGGCATGTGTTGGTGTTGAGGTGTGCATTTGTTGATTTTCTGCGCAGTGGGGTAGTATACATGCCAATACTCCCCTTAATAATGTGCACCAGTTGATTGCTCACAACTCTTCTCACTCGCCATGTGTGTGGAGCAATCGGATCAAGTACCACACATGACGGACCTGTAAAACAGATTAAGTACGTTTTGGTACCCACCTCCAAATGGGTCCATCCTTATTAGTGGTGAAGAAATGTTTCAGCTTTTGTTTTATTTGGGAACCTAGGCCAGCTGATTGAGAAGAGTTTGACGTTCTTAATTTCTCAGCTTCGGCCTTAGGAAGCCATTGTTGTTTGAACTTTGGAGCGAGGGAGGTTTCATTAACAATGAGTGAATGTTCAGACAGATAGCCTTTTAAAATTGTTTCTTGAGAGAGTCTTTTCAAATGTTTAAGTGAGTGAATCTTGAGGGGATACTTTAAACATGGAAATTTGTACTCTCCCTCAATGTTCACCTTCATAGCAGTTGATTTCTTTGGATATCTCTGAACATTCACATTCTTATCTTTGATGGAGGAGGAAGCGGGCTCAAAACAGCAAATTTTCATTGACTTGACACAATTCAGAGAACAAGCACTAGAGTAGCGATTCTTGACAGATGTCTTAGAACTAGAAAACTTAGGAGCCACTCTTTTAGCATTACTAGTCGAGGGTTCGCTTAGGAGATTCCTAGGAACACCACTTCTAGTATTACTAGTTGAAAGCTCACTAATGCCAGATCTAGACTTATTCTTGGCATAAAACAAGGCACTCGAACGCTGATTCTTATTTCCTAGATGAGATTCTTCTTCTTTCTTCCTCCTTAACTTCTCCTTGATCCACTCTCCTCTCTTCTCAACTCTCTTCTTCACATGGTTTCCGGTCTGAGAAGGAGGCTCAAAGTGAGTGGAAGAAGTTTTAAAACTGTTGGTTGAATTTTCTAAACATTTTTCTGAGAAAGAGAGGGAAGAGGGTTGAGAAACTGTGATGGACTGAGAGGATGTTTTTAACATGGATATCTCTTTCAAAAGTTGATCTTTTTCTTTTTCTAAAACATGTTTCTCCTTTTCAAAAGATTCTTTTAACTCAGCAAACTTTCTCACAAGAGGTGGAATGTATGCTGGTTTGACTACAGGTTCTGAAGTTGAAGGTTCCTCTCCGTCTTGCACAGTTTCCTTTTCAGGAGCATAAGTTATAACTTCTTCAGCAGGAGTCAGGGGAGGTTCTTTCGTTTTGTAACTCTTGTTCAACTCTGTGTAGTCAAAAGGAACTTCGACACCAGCCTTTTTCTTTCTCTTTTCATCCTCGAGGGCATTCGTTTCTTCAGCTCCAGTGAAGGCCATGAGTTTGGTCAATCCTATTTTCATGTATCTAACATCATAGAGTTGTTTACAGTTGACCTTTTTCAGGTTTTGAGGATTGGTCAATCCCATGCCCTCCTTGGCATTATAGAAACGAGTGTCCTTAGGCTGATTAAGGAAAATAGTCTGGTCTGTTTGGTCCCTCTTAGCTAACAGGTCTTCAAGTTCTTTAATTTTGGTGTAAAGAGCACCCCTCCTTTCCATGAGTAAATTGTTGACACCAAAAAGTCTAATTCTCTCCTTTTCAGTAGTCCTAAGCTTCTCTGTCAGCTCCTTTTCGCTAGCACTGAGTCGTTTATTCTCAGTTGTGAGCTTAGTGATAATTTTCTCTGAATTGATTATTTTGATGTTTGAGCAAGTCTGTTTTTCACGCAGTTTATTATAAACATCATAAACTCTATCATATTTCTCCTCTAGCTCCTTAATTTTGTCATACAGGTCTGTTTTAGAGCAAGCAGAATTAAAAGGGTTAGAGGTACTTACAGCGCTGTCCGCATTCATGTTTTCAGCAGAGAGGGCAGTTACTTTAGCAGTAGCATTGGGAGTAGTCATGACTGACTATTGAAAATTGATCGTTAACGTGTGGTTGATTGAAGATTTCTGCAAGTTTGTGACTCTTGAAATGTAGCTTTGATTTTGAGAAAATTTAGTCTTAACCTTGAGATTTTTTTTTAATTAATTTTTTTTTTTTTAAATCTCAAGGTTGACTATTTGAAGCTTTGAAAAAGTGTTGAGCTTTGGTTTAGGAGTTTGACCTCAAGGTTTGAAGAGGAGCTAAAAATTAGCACTTGAAGTGGGTTTTGGAAAAAAAATGTACTTGTCCAAGTGAAGGAAAAAGTAAGCTTGTTAACTTATCCCACACCTAAAACCCTTGGAAACTTTAGAGCCTATTTATATGGAACACTCCTTCCTTAAGATTAAATGGTGAAGGAGAAGAGGGGAGCTCTCGCGCACAGGGGATTTCGGCTTGAAGTTCAAAAACGAAAAATCCGCACCCCCCCTGCGCGGGCGACCTGCGGACACGATAGTCGCAAAATTCGCCGGGTCTCAAAAGACGGTTTTGCCCCTCCTTCCTTTGTTTTTTTTTGCTCCCGGTGTTGTACTAAGTTCATGCAAGAGGCGAGGTTCGGATCAGAGAGGAATCGCGCAACAGATCGCTCAAGATCTAAAACGCGCAAGGAAGAAATCGCTCAAGTGAGTTCTGCGCGAAGTTGAAATCGCGCAAGAGAGCATCCGGATCGCACAGGTCTGTGCTTTCGCGCAAACCAGTAATCGCGCAAGGAGGATCGCTCAACCTAGAAAATCACTCAACTCCAAGATCGCTCAACACTTAGACTTCGCGCAAGGTTCCAAATTGCTCAGGTGGGAAAATAGCGCAGGTCAGAAATCGCGCAAGGAGTAAAAATTGCTCTAGTCTGAAATCGAGCAACTTCTAAATCGGGCGAGTCCTCAAACGCTCAAGTAGAAGATCGCGCAGGTGAATGTTGCGCGAAGTTCAGATCGCGCAGGAGTACGTTGCAGATGGCGCAAGTTTCAGATCGTGCAAGGAGTGTTGCGCGATGCTTGAGATCGCGCAGAAGCCTGATTGCGCGAACCTGTTGTTCTTTTTCAGGGAGTTGCGCGAAAATGCAGGATCACTCAAATCTGGCTTAACCTGTACGCCAACTTTCTCAGCGAGATTTTTTGCAGAATGAATCCCAGCAAGCCTAGAAGCATTTCCCTGTAAACATTTTCCTGAAAAATTCACAACAAAAACAGAACAAAAAAATCGCTCAAGTGCAAAACTTCAACGATGAAGAATCGCGCAGGAGTGTTTTTCATCCTTCAATCGATCGATAAGTAGCAGAAACTTCAATATGTCACACGCTCGTCTCTGATACCAATTGTTGGTCCCTATTTCTACTCTATAATGTATAAGATCTGATTAATAGGAGCAGAAGAAGCTTTCCATTGATAGCCAGAAAGTTTACATAAAGATGAAGAATATGTAGCGTAAAACTTCCGTAGGCTTCTAGTCTATGCGCAGGGAATTTTTCTAAGGGAGGAAAGCTTAACCTAGCCATTCCTAAGGGGTCTATTTATAGCCTCCTTAGAATGGTAGGGTTTACAATGATATGGGCTCTCCTTTTTAGGAGGCCCATTCCAAATTTAGCTTAGTAGCCTTTTCCATTTAAGGCCTATTAAATACACAATAAATACTACCAAGAGGCTAGATAAAACATTGATCACAATACATGAAAATATCTCTAACAGTTACAATACTCATCATATGCTTTTTGATACTCATATAGTTCTTATTTTAATTTTAATGAAGTAATGTATTATGTGACATAGATTTCACATTTTGCTTGTCGTGTTAAATGCTACACTGAATACTGATATAATACTCATTTGGAACTCTGTAATGCTCATGATTACTGGGAACAAAGTTCAATGTGATTATGAAAATGGCAGAAGAATATTCTTATTTGGTTACTTCAAAAGTAATGATGGTATGAAAACTGTTACTGTTGGTCCCTATTTCTACTCTATAATGTATAAGATCTGATTAATAGGAGTAGAAGAAGCTTTCCATTGATAGCAAGAAAGTTTACATAAAGATGAAGAATATGTAGCGTAAAACTTCCGTAGGCTTCTAGTCTATGCGCAGGGAATTTTTCTAAGGGAGGAAAGCTTAACCTAGCCATTCCTAAGGGGTCTATTTATAGCCTCCTTAGAATGGTAGGGTTTACAATGATATGGGCTCTCCTTTTTAGGAGGCCCATTCCTAATTTAGCTTAGTAGCCTTTTCCATTTAAGGCCTATTAAATACACAATAAATACTACCAAGAGGCTAGATAAAACATTGATCACAATACATGAAAATATCTCTAACAGTTACAATACTCATCATATGCTTTTTGATACTCATATAGTTCTTATTTTAATTTTTATGAAGTAATGTATTATGTGACATAGATTTCACATTTTGCTTGTCGTGTTAAATGCTACACTGAATACTGATATAATACTCATTTGGAACTCTGTAATGCTCATGATTACTGGGAACAAAGTTCAATGTGATCTGATTATGAAAATGGCAAAAGAATATTCTTATTTGGTTATTTCAAAAGTAATGATAGTATGAAAACTGTTACAGTACTCATCATATGCTTTTTGATACTCATATAGTTCTTATTTTAATTTTTATGAAGTAATGTATTATGTGACATAGATATCACATTTTGCTTGTCGTGTTAAATGCTACACTGAATACTGATATAATACTCATTTGGAACTCTGTAATGCTCATGATTACTGGGAACAAAGTTCAATGTGATCTGATTATGAAAATGGCAAAAGAATATTCTTATTTGATTATTTCAAAAGTAATGATAGTATGAAAACTGTTACAGTACTCATCATATGCTTTTTGATACTCATATAGTTCTTATTTTAATTTTTAGGGAAAACTGTCAAATAGGTCCTCGAACTTTTATAAAAAAGTCAATTAAGTCCTTCTATAGGAGACTCTGTCCGGTCTTCGCGATTTGGGGCGGTTCCCGGTGGATTTTTTTGATGAAATTTTTTGAGCATCTTATTCATCAAGTCTAGTTTACTCATACCAAATTTCAGCTAAAAATTTAATCGGGAGCGCATTCAAATTAATTCGAGAACGCAAAAATGCGCAGTTATCTTCAAGAATTAATTTGAATGTGTTCCCGATTGAATTTTTAGCTGAAATTTGGTATGAATAAACTAGACTTGGTGAATGCGATGCTCAAAAAATTTCATCAAAAAATTCCACCGGGAACTGCCCCAAATCGCGACGGCCAGACAGAACCTCCTATAGAAGGACTTAATTGACGTTTTTATGAAAGTTCGAGGACTTATTTGACAGTTTTCCCTAATTTTTATGAAGTAATGTATTATGTGACATAGATTTCACATTTTGTTTGTCGTGTTAAATGCTACACTGAATACTGATTTAATACTCATTTGGAACCGTATAATACTCATGATTACTGGGAACAAAGTTCAATGTGATTATGAAAATGGTAGAAGAATATTCTTATTTGGTTATTTCAAAAGTAATGATAGTACGAAAATGTTGCAGTACTCATCATATGCTTTTTGATACTCATATATTTTTTATTTTAATTTTTATGAAGTAATGTATTATGTGACATAGATTTCACATTTTGCTTGTCGTGTTAAATGCTACACTGAATACTGATTTAATACTCATTTGGAGCTGTATAATGCTCATGATTACTGGGAACAAAGTTCAATGTGATTATGAAATATGAAAATGGTTAAAGTGTTTTTAGTTTTGAACTAAAATGGTATAACTCATAATAGTATTAATTCAAAACTAATATAATACTCATCAGCTTGTAGATAGTACTCAAACACTGTTGCATGAAATTTCTGAAAAAGCTCATTATAAAGTATTAGCATCATTTAACTATTACAATACTAATGTTGTGATTTTTTAATGCAGAAATCCACCAACAAAGGTTGTAACAGAGATTCCAGTCCTGCGTAAAATATGAGAAAGCATTAACAAGTCCAAAAGTTTCAAAAGCCCTGAAGCAACAAAAGAAGGTAGGTGTTCAAAAGAAAAGAAAAGCTTTTGAAGAGGTTTTAGAAGTTAAACAACATACAGCTGCAGATGAGGATGCTGTTGATGGAGAAAGTTTCAAGCAGAATGAGGATCCAGGTCAGAATACAGTTCAAGAAAAAATTGATGAACAAGTTCATCAAGATACTATTCAGGAAGCTGAAAAATATATTGAAGAATATGAGCATGCAGAGGGAGTTAATGAGAAAGAAAATGATGATGGCACTACAGCAGATGTCAATGCTTTAGAAGAAGTTGAGCAACATACTGCTGCAGAAAAGAAACAGCTTTTAATGCAAGCATTGATAGAGAAGTGGGTGAACAAGAGAGTGATGAAAAAAGAAGAAAAAGCAAAGCATCAAAAGCAAGAAAAGTTGAGAAAAGTGCAATGCAAGTCTTCTCAAGCAAAAGAATAACAAGATCACAAACATCAAAAGAAGGTGATAACAACAAGGAAAAAGAAGTTGAGAAAACTGGAAATAAAAGTAAAGTGGTAGCAAAGAGAGAGAATAAAGAAAAGTTGAAGAAAAAGAAAGAAGACGACGTAGAAGAAGATGAAGATGAGGAAACAGAAAAGGAGGATAATGATAACCTTCCAAAGCTATGGTCAAGAATGTATCCTAGAAGTCTAACTGAGGTAATCACATCCCTCTCTGAAGAACAGAAGGCAGAAGTGGTAGACATAGGGTTGGCCCAATACTACACTTAAAAATCAAACAATTGCCAATGCAGTTGGCATATTGGGTTGTGAACAGGTTTGATAGCAGGAGTGTTTCATTGCATTTGCCAAAGAATGAGAAATTGCGTGTCAGTGAAGATGTAATACACTACACAATGGGATTTCTTAAGGGAAACTTGGATGTGAAAAGGTTGATAGATACTCAAGGTGAAAAAACAGCAGAGATGGTGGCTGATTGGAGAGCACCGTTCAGTAGTGATAAAGGACTTGTGAGGACTGGTGAACTGAAAGATCTATTGGAGAAAAATAAACAAGCTGGAGGTGGTTTAAAAAAAAATTCTTGGTTCTCTTGGTGACTTGTTTAATTGAAGGAAAACAGAATTGCTTTGTCAATCAAAGCATACTCAAAGCACTGGATGATGAGTCACAAATAAAGAATTTTAATTGGTGCAGTTATGCTTTGCTGACATTGATTGAATCAAAGGACTACTGGAATAAAACCAGAGCACGACAGTTCCCAGGACCTCTTCTCTTTTTGATTGTAAGTTAAAAACTATATAATTTCAATACTCAAATTGATTATTTTATTACTCAATTATGATATGGTAATGCACAATTCTAAATATTGAAAAATGTTAGGTGTTTTATGTTGACAATATGGTATTCAAAGGAAGGAAAGTAGACAGAGGCTTGCCATCTATAGTTGGATGGACAACTCAGAATCTCAACAAAAGGGAAAAGTAAGAGATAGAAAGTGGAGGGTTTGGATTTGGATACATAGATGAACCAAATCAAGGAACTCTTACAATTCCAAATCTGATTCAGAATGAAGAGAATAAGAAAAATGAGGAAGAATGCAGTGAGCAAGCAAATAAGGTAAGACAAATAATGTATTCTTTTAAAAGACAATATATTGTGGTGTTATACACTTTAGTATCATAAATATTATACATGAGTATATTATTAAATTAAATTGAGTAATAAATATGAACAGTGGAAAAACTGAGTGACTCTAAAATTATCAAATAAGCATAGAAAAATTGTTGTGCATCATTTTATATGTCCTTAACACAATACAGTAACTCAAAATAAAATAAAATAAAATAAAATAACACTGAATGAAAATTTTAGTAATACACTAATACTCATATGATTTATACAGGATATCATTAAGGAATTCGCTTCAGCAGCAAAGCATTTGGCAGATAGCATAACAAACTTTGATGAAAAGTTTCAAGAAGCTGCGAAGATGTTGCCTGATGATGAAAAAATGAAGGTTTTGCTAGGTAAAGTGCATGGACTCTTCAACACATACTCGATCAACAGAGCCACAAACAATTGAAAAAGAAATAAGAATGACTCCTGATGATGAGTTTTGGACTGAAGAGGTTTTAAAGGCAGTTGAAGCTATTGAAAAAGCTCAGAAAAAAAGGAATGATAGGCCTACATTAATACAATACGAAAAGCCCAGTTTCACACTGCTTTCACAAGAGTCAAATGAGCATACAGGTGGCCAGGAAGATGAAGAACAGAGAGATGAGCATGTGTATGCAGTTGCTGAGCATAAAGAGAAGCTTGATGAGCAACACAATGAAGCTGAGGTAGAGAATGAAGAGGAGGTGATAATAAACGCAGTTGAAGCTATTCCTGTGACTGAATTAAAAGAGCATGATAGAATAAAGGCATCTGAAAAGGGAAAGCAAGCTTGTTTTCAAGGAGAGGGCCAATGTGGTGCACATGTGGAAAGAGAAAAAAGACAAGTAATGACTGGCCCTGCTCTCAAGTCGCCATACGTGATCGGAAATACAGAAATGAAGGTAGGGATTACTACTGAAGAAGTCAAACTAGTTAAATTTGTGTTTGAAGAGAACTCTGATAAAACGTAAGTAACTACATATTTGAAAACTGCATGTCTAAAATATTTAATTAATAGTTACCTTACAATTGCTTAAAATAAATAGGGTTGTGCTCTATAAAGATGGAAATATGATTGTTTCAAGAAAGGAGATGGAGAGTTTGAACATTGACTCCATAGTCAGTCCAGTGTTGATAGATTTATGGGCGATGATATTGAATGAATTTGAGAGTCTGAAAAGCACTCAATGAAGGAATAGATTGATATTCACAACAACACCATGTGTAAGATTTATGATTTTAAATATTTTTATTTGAATTTGAAAACTATATCTTATATAATTGGTTTACAGAGAGTGTTGGAGGAAAATCAGATTAGTGCTGCAGCAACCAGAAACAAGAGATTCATTGAAGCTACAAGGATCCTATTCAAAAGGGCATTGCCGAAAGTGAAGAACATGGACTTGTTTATCTTCCCAGCTGAACGTAATGGTAGCTACTACCTAATGTGCTTTGATATGAAGTACATGAAGTTCTTAATCATTGATAACTGTGAAAAGGAAATAGCAATAGGAATGAAGTACCTTTCTCAACCAACCCAACTGGTAAGTAATAAATCAAAATTATTTGTTTGTTAAAATGAGTATACTGTTTATAAAAATGAGCATCTGAACATATTTAATGGGTAAATGTTTTTATTTACAGAAAAGTGATGTACTCAAACGGCTTAAAGAAGAAAAACATCAAGATGCTGACAAAGTGAAGAATATGAAGCTAGAAGTAGTCAAAATGACATGGAGAAACAACAAAAACAAAGCTAATGATGGTGTCTATCTGATGAGACACCTGGAAACTTTTAATGGAGAGACAGACTGGGATTGTGGCCTAGAAAAAGAAAATATAAAGTACTTTTTTTATTTTCAATCAAAGATTTAATGAATACTAACACAAATAATCATGCAGTAAAAAGCACATACAGGTTTTGAGGCTTAAGTACTTGCACAAGATGTTGACATTTCAAAGGAATGAAGTTAGAATGGAGTTGATGAACAAAGTGAAGGAAATGTAGTTCTTCTAATGATACTTATGTTTAACTTAGTTTAATATGAACTTCAAATGCTTCTATGATTTTGTTGGCAAAAGACATATTTTGTTTCTCTTAATGTTCTATGGTGAATGTGGTGGACATGTGTTTTTATGATGAAAGAGACACTTCACGTTTATGGCAATGATCATTACTAGTACATTACATGCTCATTTTAAATAAAAATATACTCAATTTGAGGATTAGTAGTAACTTAAAATGTATAAACATTGAGTGTGAAATACTTTTATAGTTAATATAAAAGCGTTTGTTTTTTGAAATTACTAATAAGTTAAATATAATGCCGGAAGTAAATTCAAGCAAAAAAGTATGAGAATGGATACCAATGTTTAATGACATATCTTTGCTAAACATAGTCATAACTTCTTCAATAATGTTCATTACAAGTATGTAGAATACTCAAACATTTTTTTAATGAGAACAAGGTGGAATATATAAATGTTCAACAAAGAGTTAAAAAAATAGCAGTAGCTGTTAATAATAGAGTACATATTATAAACAGATACAAGTCAATTATATATACCTAATATATATATATATAATCATATATATGAGTACGGATAATGTTTTCTTTGAAGATTACAACACAAAAGTTGAGTATGATAACACAAATAGGTATGACAATATATAATAATTTCTTTAATTAGTTTTACATGAAAAACGTTTGATTTTTTTAAGTATTAGTAAGGCAGATATAATACTGGAAGTAAATTCAATTTAAAAAAAATACTCCGTATATCAATATGGATAGTAATGTTTGAATCATATCAACTTTGCTAAACACACTCATAACTTTTATAATTAATGTTCATTACATAAAAAAAGAATACTCAAAAGAATTTGTTGATCAGAATGAAGTGTATTCGGTAAACGTTCAACATAAAGTGTGAAAAAATATAACAGTTTTTTTTTTGGGGAAACGGATAAGAGTCAATTATAAATATTAATATATACGAGCACGCATATGGTTTATTTTGAACATCAAAACAACGACGTTGAGTAATAAGATTACACATATGTTTTAAAAAAAACACAAACTGAATAGAAGAACACAAATACAAAAATATATAATAATCTGATTACAAAGTTGCATGATCAGTGCCTGATGTGCTCATTTGACGTAACTTTTTCTTTCCTCTAGCTTGATTTGTTTTTACTTCAATAATACTTTTGCGACACACATTTCTTTCACCTTTCTTCCTTGAAGATTTTGGATTAGAGATTGCTGAAGGCGCACTATCTGAGAAATAAATGCTTCCAACTTGATCTTGAACAACAACTTTCAAACTTTTAAAAGAGTCTTCACATAACTTCCTTGCTGCAGAATTTGAATCACTAGAGCATAACAACTCGTGATATTTCTTTTGCATTTGCAGTCTCCAAACAGAAGGGAAGACAGTAGAAGTACCAACTACATCATGAGTTTCTTCATTTACGTGACATTTTGCTGTACGAGTCTACCTTTTCAAAATATAACAATCCGGAACAACTTCCACACAGTGAATATGATATATACGAAAAATGTGACAACACAAAATCCCAACCTCTAGGAATTTTTGACACGAACAACTAACAAAATGTGTTGTTATATCATAGGAAGCCCAATGAGAAAACTGGTCTATTTGAGGCATCCATACCAAATAACCCATTAAAGAACCTTGATGATGTCTAACTTCATATTTAAGAGACATACCTCTCATAAATTCCTTTTCAAAGAGTTTATACGCATCAATCATGTAAACCTTGGAAGTTTTATGTAACAAACCAACATAGGGAATAGCAATTTCAGGATAACCATCCCAACAATGCAGATGATCTTTACGTTCATTACTTCGCCATTCACTGATAGCCTCACTGAGAAATGGTAAAAGTCACAAAGAGACGAGTTCACATTCATTTTCTAGACAAAGAATGATTTGTGGATTCACTTTGTTGTGAAGACAAGATTCCAGTAGAAAAGAACTCTTTTGAAAAAGCTCGACACCATTTCTCTTTCATCTCATACAGTTTCTTCAACCAGGGATTATCAGAGCAATTGTATACAGAGATCATTCTACAAAATAAAAGACAATGAATTAACAAAACTAATCAATTCGTACAACCTGTTACTTATTGTTAACATACAGAATGCTCATAAAATCGCCACTAATAAAAATATGAAAAGATAAAACAAAAAAAATCATAATAAAAGATACATATTCCAGTAATGATCAAATTCTGCAACGGTGTGACACAATTTCAGAACATGATCAAACAAATCTAAGAAGCCCCCTTGATTCCTCAAGTCACGTATATGTTTCTTTGAATTTTCAATGATATGCCAAACACACAGACGATGTTTCGAGAGAGGAAATACTTTACAAATTGCAGCAGACATAGCGGCCGATTGATCTGTCATAATAGTTCTTGGATGGACAGAACCCATAGATTGCAAAAATGTAGTGAAAAGCCATTCAAACGACTCAATTCTTTCATTCAATAAAAAACCACAACCAAACATGCAATTATGAGTATGAGAGTTAATGCCAACGAATGGACCACAAATCATATCATATTTGTTGGTCCGATAAGTCGTATCATGAATAACTAAATCACCAAATGCAGTATAATCTTCTCTCATTTTCTTATCTCTCCATAAAAAGCTACAAAGAGAACCATCCAAATCAACCTCAAAAGAATAGAAAAAGTCTTCTTCATTTGCATGTCTGTTCTTAAAAATATTAATCAATGTATTTGCATCACAACCGTCAAAAGATTTCTTAGACTTTTTCGTCAGTTCATTATAAGCATCGCGCAAAAGAAAACCAACAGAAGGAGATCCACCCGCTTCAGCTTGCAAGCAACGAAAACCATCTCTAATCTTAACTCCTTTAATTTTTAAATGTTGCAAATACTCTAACTCGCTTGAAGAAACAGCACGATGAGATCTAACATGATGAACTAATGATTTCCGGGCAAAACTGGTGATTATGAACCATATCATGCCTAACAACAACCAACTCACCTGTAGATTTGAACTCAAAATAAACTTTTGCCTTGCAACCAGTTCGTCTATCAACTTTTGTATATTGTTTACCTACAACACCTTTGTTTCTTTTCATACCTTGTTTCGTACAACAAAATTCCCTTCCTCTAAAACCAACACCATTACCCCTCTTTCTCAAAGTAGTCATTATATAGATCAAATGTCTCTTCTTCCGAAAAAACTGTTTTACCCAATAAATCAAAAATGTCTGCTTCCTTAACACATATATTTTCAGAACACACAACCTCATCAATTTGATCTACATGAACAAAAGTAGAAGAATTTTGAACTGCAAAAAAAAAAAGAATTTAAAATTTGAATAGGGAAAAACCTAACAAAGTAATAAAATGTAAGAAAACACAATACTTGGTAGGACAGGAACAGATTCAGTTCTTGACAAAATTTCTTCACTGAAGGTATCAGCAGAATGCAAGTAATCTGAAGACATAAAAAATGCACAAATAACTAACAAAATCTCAAAGTAAACAACACAGACCAAACAACAACACTATGTAAATTAAAAAGATAGAAAACATTACTGCAATCAACTTCAAAAAGTTCGCCTCTCGCCTCAATATCTTCTATTAATTTGCCACTAAAAGAAATACCATCTGACAGGGGATGACAAATCAAAAGCAAAGTACAGATGATCAATACTCAATAAAGCAATACTCAACAAAACAAATCAAATATATTGAAGGTGTTTCTTAAAAAATTACATCCAAAACAAGACATAGCATCAAATCTTGGATGAAACTAAATGCTAAAACAAAAAAATATGAACTGAATGAACAAAATATTATTTTGTTCCTATGATAGAAGAAAATAACCTAAACCTAAACCTGCAATTCAGAAGACAATAACCTGAACTGAATGAACAACTTCAAAAAACTAAACCTGCACAAGAATCAATAGAAGTAAATAATAAAGAGGAGCACATCGAAGAGAAGAAACTGTAAAAGAAGAACGAAAGTAAGATAGAAGATGGAAACAAGCAAAAACAAAAATTTATCATTGCAATACAAAATTGGAAGAAAAGATAAATGAATAAAATAATAAAAAGCAAAGAAAAGCGAACGGAAATCCTACTCCAATCGATCGATGACCAGACAGAAACCATCTGGGAGAGTCGCGGTAGAGACGAAACAGGTGAAGGAAAGAAAGTTGGGAGAAGAGGACGAAACAGAAGGGAAGGACGAAGATTAGACTCAAACTTGAAATAATTTACAAAAAAAACCGGCTGTACCATGCCCTAGGTACAGCCGACTGTACAGTCTAATTTGCGACAAAGGGGAGCATTTGACATTAGCGTGTTCTACATACACGATTAATTCTCAATCTTAGCCTTTCCCTATTAACCAGTCTCGTAGACCATCCCTGTTCTTATTCAGCACAAAAAGCAATCGCAAGCTTTCATAGACCCTCCCTGTTTTTCTTCTTCCGTAGACTTTTACTTCTCTATAGAAAATTATTGCCAAAACTTATTTGCAGACCTTCGCTAGTTTTTTTTTTTGACAGAGCAGACCTTCGCTAGTACCTAGGGAAAGTTCCCGAAATAAGACTAAAAAAGTTTGAAAACTCCAAAATAAGACTGTCATGTTTTTATTTATATCCTTTAAAGAACCGAACCGGACCGGTCGACCAGGAACCCAGTCAGGTTAGCCTTCAGCCCGCTAAGTTGATGAAAACCGGGAAAACCCAGTTGACCCAAACTCAACTGCAAACCCGGTATTTTTCAAAACACGGGATAATAGGTGAAACTGCACATCCGGGATTCGAACCTGCGTTGCTAAGGAAGACTTTGGGCTTCCATTCCACTCAACCAACGTCATAAGTTGGTATAAATTGTAGCTTTTGGTTTAATATTACATACGTAATAAGCATATTTAACAATTAATAATAATAATAATAACAGTAATGCATTTACTCATGCACATATTATGTGAAAATACATTTCTATTATATTTTTAAGATTTTGTAATTCATGTCATATCAATATATTTTATCCACGTACATCTTAATCTATTTTAAATTTTGTTAAAATTAACTCTAAAGTAATGATTTCTTAATTGGATAATATTGTATCATCCATATTAATGTATGAAAGAATAACATATTCTACCTATGAATTTAATATTATATATGTGTGTGTGTATTATGTATAAATATTACGGAGTATATATTATATATATGTATTGACCGGGTTTTCCGGTCGTTGACCGGGCTGACCCGCCGGGTCCGGGTTGACCCTTGACCCGGTCATTGCTCTGGGTCGCTCTCCGGTCTGGTTTTTACAACATAGACTAATTATTGCCAAATTTGGAAAATACTTACATGTTTGAAGTCTGGTATTGTCAAAAGATGACAGTAATTAGTCGTATTTTGGGAATAAAAATATGAAAGTCCTATTTTGGAATTTTCAAACTTTTTTAGTCCTATTTTGGGTAATATTTCTACCCATTATTTTTGCTAGAATTTTGTGTCTTCAGTTGATTTTTTTTGTTTATTGCCTGTTTGGTGTAATGCTTCTTTGAGCACCCTGTTTAAATCCCTAGCTAGTGTTGCTGGCTATGTTTGGACGAGACATAATTTTTTAGAAGCACATGGCTATCCATATATACAAAAATTACTTATATCTTTTTTTTTGTCTTTTTATCTAATAACCGCTAAAGAGAACAACTAAATTACCAAATACACTTTTGCAATCCGTCAAACAAATTCGCTGGTCAAATCCGATGACTCAATCCGCTATTTACAAGCCGCTAATCTAATCCGCTAACCCCTAACAGCCAACCGCTGATTGCCAAACAAGCCCATTAGCATATAAGCTAATTAGCCCCGCCGGCCGGCCCCCAAAATATATAAAAATATCAGTGATATCTTTTTTCTCCTTTTAATCGTCTGCTTATACATTCTCTTTTTCTCTTCCCAGTTATTTTGTTTACTTCCAATGATGTTCCTTTGCCATATATATCCATACTCCGTGTGATTTTTGAAATGAATATTCACATAATTAAACTTAATTTTATTCCATATATGTCTTCAGCATCCATTTATGTTCAACACTTTAAATCAGAAAAAGAAGAATAATATAGATCAGATATGAAAATATCCTATACACTTTCATTACATTGAACTTAAATCGGTCATTTATTCAAAATCTTAAATCAACACATGTTTAAATTATTCAAGTATATATACCATAGTATGAGGAGAATTCTGCTACAGGCAGATATTTTGGAAACACAATTTACACTGCGTTGGTATGGTCTCAAATATCACCCAATGAGGATGTTTTCTTTTGGACTGAAATTTGCTGGTCTGGTCTGGTCTGAACTAGTCTGGTCTGGTATGGTAAACGTCTGGCATCTATATATTTTATAACTACAGAAGTCTTTTCTGGTCTGGTTTGGGACTGAAAACAGTCCAAAAGAAAACATCCGAAGTATGATATCACTTTTCAAACTACTTCTTCACAGTGTTTGAGTAGCTTCTTTGAGCTTACACTCAATGCCTGAGATTTTTTCATTATTATTTATGCGCTCAACTTGTACGTAAGAATATTTTTATTTAGACTGTAATTTTCTGACCTGACCTGACCTGGTGTAGTTTCTTTGTATTTTTATAACTATCCAAGTCTGGTCTGGTCTAGGACAAATTACAGTCCAAATAAAAACATTCTAAGTGACACCAGTACATGTCCATTGATTTTAGTGATTACTGATTTATCTTCCGGAATAAAAAATCACTATTATAAAATAATATCTTAATGGCAAGTACAACCAACTAAAGAAAAATTCCTTTTGTACATGTTTTTATACCCATTAGTACACGCATGTGTCTGTGAGAGTTTTTTTTTGTCTGTGAAGCGCAGTCCACAGACATAAGTTGGCTTGTTTTGTCTGTGAAATTTTCCACAGACAAAACAAGCCAGCTTTTGTCTGTGGACTGTGCTTCACAGAAAAAAAAACTCTCACAGACACATGCGTGTACTGATGGGTATAAAAACGTGTACACCAAGAATGGTTGACCAACTAAAAGTGTAATAATAGCTTTAAGCTAGTATTCTACAAAAACTTTGAATTTTAGATTTTATATACTCCGTATGTATTAAGAAGTACTATCGTATTGATTTGTCAAATGCTCATATAGGCTATTTTAAATATGAAACACATGTTACTTGAATTTTATTAGACTTACATGGATCAAGAAGAACGAGTTCTACCATTTTATAAAGTAGAATGCAAGATTCCACATACATACACATAACTGAATTAAAAAAAAACGAATTTGTAAAATGCGGGCACTGCACGGAGGCACCCCAACATTACAGTTGAACTCATAGATATAACAATTACTCCGTAATTTATTAGAGTGGAACTGAATCAATGAGCAATGCTGTGATATGAGGTTTCAAGACTTTTTCTGGATGCGTATATCCGTCTTGGTTGTGCTGGTACGTAACAAAGACAATTCGAGCAAGGTTCACAATGCGCCAGAGAATATCTCCTGAAACGGGTGTTGGCTTAAGAATTCCTTCATTCAAATCTTTCAATGCAAGTTTGGCCATCTTTTGGAATGTCTCTTTTGCCTCTTCGAGAGATACATGATATTCACTCATGTAACATTCGATACCTGTTGTAACTTGTCCTCTCTCTTTCTCAACCTATGAGAAAAAAATGAGAAGCAATAATTATTTACATGATTTGCTTATAATAAAAGTACATATAATTAGACACTAAGGTATACGTTGAATTACATACTAGCTACGAGAGTAGTGTCTTACATCAAAGGTAGCTATATCGTCGATAATCCTGCACAAAGTTACGCTTGCCTCAAGAATTTTTGGATTTTTGCTAAGCCATTCAAATACCTTTTCATCAGCCAACTTCACACCATAGCATGAAATTGTGGCAAGCAAATAATAAGTGCAACTAACGAACGCATTTCTCAAGTATTCGGCAAATGCAGGCTTATGTCCTTCAATGAACCAATTTGCTTCAATAAAGTAACATTTCACAAGCTCCTTCATCTATATAATATAAAAATGATGTATCAGCTTTATTTGTCAAATTACTATATGGATGAAGTAACTATGATGGTATACATACTCTTTCCATCGCGTGATTAACCGCATAAGTTTTTTCATCCTTAGAGAGCTCAATGACATCCTTTTCAAAAAGGTCTAATAACGCTTTGTAACTTAACTTCATATAACTTGGAAGTCGGTCTATTTCACTACTATCCCACCTAAAGTCGTAAGAAAATAAGGATAAACATTAGACCAAGTAAACATATAGATATTACTTGATCTTGCAAACTAATATGCGCTATTGCACTTGAATTTCACATAAAATTTGTACTTACTTGCATATAGCATCTGTGTAGACAGCGAGTTCTTCTATGGTACCATAAGCATCATAAGTATCATCTAGAATTGAAACAATTAAAATATTCTTAGCAAGCATAACTCGGGCCTTAGAATATTGAGGCTCAAAGTACACTCCAAGTGCCCAAAAATAACATTCAACTGCTCGGTCTCTTGCATAAGGAAGCGTTGTCATAAAGTCAAGCTCTTTCCACCACCTGCATTTTGAAGGAAAGTAAAAAATTAAATTAATTCGTAAAAGTATTCGACATACATACTTACATACATACATATAAGTAAACAAATGATCTTGAAACATAGTAGCTCACCTTGACACTTCACTAAGTTCTTGTTTGTGCAACATCTGCAACAAATTAAAATCTAACTTGGCAAAGCGAAGGAGCACGTCATTCCTAAATCGGTCCTCTTCTTGTGCATATACTGAAATAAAAAAACGTGTTTCAATTCTGGGCATGCCGGTGTGCAATGGTTGTTCAAGGGCATGTAACACAAGCTTCTCCAAAGTGGTGTTGGATTTCAAATGCGGAACTTCAAATTTAAGACGAGTCGTGGCAAAGGCGAGAGCATCATCACAAACATCATCACCATGTGTGCTTGCAAATGAAGCTTCATATAAACTCAATAGACCATTGACATCAGAGGTGTCTTTGAATTTTCCGCTGCTATCAACAAAATTGTTGAATATATCTACAATTAAACAACTATTAAGTAAGATATTTCTATAGAAACTATGTTAAAATTGTAAGTGCATGTTTTTATGTATTATATCACATTGTGTTTTTAGGATTACCTGAAGATATCTTGAAACCATGTTGCCTCAATAAGCGAAATTGAAGAGAAGCCATTTCCAAATCATCGTAAGAGTGTTGGGGATCATACGATAAGAAAATATGGTCGAGTTGTTCTTCAATCTCTTTCTCAAAATGGTATGCTACACCAAGTCGTTCTAGTAAGTCGATAAGTTTTAGTTTCTCAATCACCTTTTCGTCTCTTAAACCAAGCAACATTTCTCTTGTTTGCTTCTTCAAACTCTCAATCTCTTTTGCATATGCTTCCCCAACCTAGCAGCACAAAACTCTACTTGCGTTAGTTCATGATATATATATATTTCATTTGAAACCAATATATAGAAGCAGCCTAACTAGTGTAGAAATCATTCCACTCTAGTTGTAAAAATCGTTCAAATCAATCATTTCCTTAATGGGATCAGAATGAAACAAAGAATAATGTGGCAAATTAAAATGAAAGCAATCGCAGAAATAAGTCGTTGAGAAAAATCCAATTAGTCAACCATTATGTAAAAAAAAAAAGATGAATTAATTACCTTATTGTCAATGGAGTAAGAGTAGAAGCAGTCACCCCATAAACTAGGGGAGAAGTTGACCACAGGCCGGACGATATCCTTCTCGCAATTCATACCCGAACTTGTCATTTCAAGAGCCCAAGGATCGAATATAATGAACAAATGATTTTTTATGGCTTTGAATTGCGAATACTTAGCTGATTATGGAAGAAAAATGGCCGATGCTTTTGTGATGAAGGAAAGCCACTACTCCTTAGTAGTATTTATATATGGGAAATCAGATAGCCATATCCATATATAATATTATATCAGGAATTTAAAAAAGAATGGCTGGTCAAATAAGACATACATTTTGCTATAGGAATTTAACCAATTTCAGAAATTGCCATTTTAGCCTAAAGAACGCACTGCTACGCCACCCGTCCCCGCAGATTGAATACCGTATTTTAAAATCAGTCAATTCGAGACATCTTGAGTTGACTTGCATGGGCAAACTTTTTAGCACTCTCTCACTTAAGTTGCAATTGAAAAAATAAAAAATATTACCCTGAAAACTTCTATTTGGACGTTCCAAAATAAATTGAATTTTCCTTTTTGATAAATAATTTGTAATTCACAAAAATTATTATATATTTTATACATTTCTCTTTCTTCTACACTATCTTAATTTGTTTGTCATTTGCATTATGGAAGAAAACTTAGGGATGTCACGCCCTAATTCATGTACTTCCTCCGTCCTCAAAAGTTTGTCAAGTTTGATTGACGTGAGAAACAATAAAATAAAAATTGATGATATGATCGAGAGTTGTGCAGAAGAGAGAGAAATGATATGAACTACTATTATATTGATTAAAATGAAAAGTGACAAAAATTTTGGAACGTCTAAAATATGAATGTTGACAAAATTATATGGGACATATGAAGTAGTTTTTTTCAGTTTCTCATTACGGTAGTATTTAATTATATAACTATATGACTCACAAGTCACAAAATCTTTACCATAAAACAAAAATGCATTTATTTTAGAACGAAAAAGATAAAGATAGAGGTTGCGATAGAGGTTGCGCTAACCGCTAAGCTCTAGTCAGCGGGTTTGACTAGCGAAATAAGTTAACGGGTTGCACATAGATGTTTACTAATTTAGCTGCCTAACCATAGTAATTAATAGAAAATGTCGTATTTCAAAACGGTAATTCAAAATTTCATCGGCTCCGTCCAAAAATTATAGGGCCGAACACCTATTTATTGAACAACATTTTCACTTTATGGAAATGTTAAAAGATATCTAACTTTCATTTTTTTATTCAAAATTTCAATTTGTTAACACCCCAAATTTAAGATAAAAATATTACGAAGTATTATTATTAAATAAAATAAATAATCGGAAACAGGTGTGGTCGATGGTGGCGCCTCCAAGCTAGTTTTGCAGATAAGCATGGGAATTGTTTAGCTTGGACTCATTATTTAATTCGCGGCGGCGGCAATACAGGAGGTCAACTTGCCAGATTTGGTAGGAATATAAGATTTACACGTACCTCTTGCCTAATTTGGTAAGGATTTTTTATTTGAGTTTTGCTAGATGTACACAAAATGTGTACATTATTTTGTGCATTTGTCTGTCTTTCGCAGACAAGTTATCTGTCACAGACAACTTAATATGAGTTGTCTGTGACAAAAAACTTGTCTGCGAAGGACAGAAAAATGTACAAAAGGTGTACACATTTGATGAGTATACCACACATTTTTCTTTTTATTTATACGTCTTCTATATGTATTTTCATTTTCATATAATTGTAGTCCATAAGCATTTTGTGTTAGCTTCCTTTTCTTAATTATCATCTTTGACTTCCAAGTAACAATAATAATCTTTAACAACGTCGTCTAATAAATTTGGAAGTCCCAATTCAAAATACAAATTTGAGACCCAACTTTAATTTAATATAAAAACTAAAAAATATTTTTATACAAAAATCAATTGAATATTCATTAAATAATAGAATTAAAAAATACATGTAGCAAATTTTCCCTTTCAAATAATTAATCTCTACAATTTTTTTGTAAAGTGTTTCAATTTATGTTGGCATTATTATATGGAGTAGTGGACTATGAATTTGTCCGCTGCTCCTATTCATGTATGATAGCATACACTATTATAGTATATTATTATTTTATATTAATTAATTAATTAATATTAGTGGCCTAAAAATAATACTAATAGTGCCTTATAAATATGGAGGCACGTGGTAAGCGGGGACCTGTTTTGTTTAACCTAATTAACATGTTAAAAGACTGTCCTAATCCTTAGAGAATATAATAATTATGACTAATGTAATATTATGAATGTTTTAATATTATACTAATATGAAAATATTTTTAACAAAGAATACATTCATACCATTGTATAAAACAAATCATTTCCTATAAAAAATATATTATTGATCAAAGTTTAATTTGATTGATCCAAAAATATAAGATGACTATGTTTTATGGGAACTGGAAGTATTTGGCATCAAATTTTAAGATTGTCTCATACAAGTACTAAATTTAGTAAAATTTGTATAGTTTACTTTATTCATACTTTATCAATTTAATATCAGTTATATAAACCCAATTTCTTTAAAAAGTTATAAGGTGTAGTTTACTTGGTTCTCGTGGAGTTTTGGTCCAAAATGGCCACCATGCCTCAAGGCGCAGTGAGCTACAGCTTAGCTCATGAGGTGTAATCCTCGAAGCGTAATGAGACGTTAACCTCAAAATTTACTTCACGGTTTTGACTGCTTTTCTCATAATCTCATTCCTTCGAGGGGTCGATACAATAGTACGTCTCACATTTTCGTTATTCAAGAATAATCCAACCTTTGCACCACATCTTCATTCGTTGGTCTCTTGCCGATTAATGACCTGCTATTCAAAGTTATTTTCTTATCTTTACAAAATATTATCTTTGTGAAATGTGAGATTTATGGTATAATGGTTTGCAAAGATAACAAAATAACTTGGAATAGCAGGTCATAAACCGGTCATGGACCAGTGAATGAAGATGAGGTGCAAAGGTTGAATTATTCATGAATAACGAAAAGATGAGACTATTATAAGAAAACCGCTAAAAGGTTGAATTATTAGTTTCCATTTTCCCTTAATACAATTGCAAGAGTAATTTAGATTTTTAAATTACTTTTATCTATTAATAATTAATTTAATGAGTGTGAATAGTAATATATTAATTTGAGGATCGTGAATAGAATTCCCCTTAACAAAAATACAAGTAGTAAGTAAGCGGGACCGGCCCAACATGTGCCTGCCCATGTTTTATAGGGCCAGTTAAAATAGAAGGCCTCCAAAATTCTTCGTATTTATGTCCATAGTTTTGTCATATATCTTTTTTTAATTGTCACAAAAAATTTGACACTTTCTTTTTATTGGTTTTTATTATATTTCTCTTCTGCACAAATCTCAAACACATATAATGTTTTACATTATTTCTTTTATTTTTGGGGTTTAGTTGTTTTAATATTCAAGTAAGATCGTTTGGTGAAACTGGAATTGGGTGAATGAGTGGAAAGTACGTCAATATTTCATTAGTTTGCATTAGTACGTACATCTTTTATGTCAATATGGATATCAACACTAATCTTTTACGCGATATGAATTATATTTAATACACAGTACCACACCCCTCCCTCTCTCGCTCAAGAGTTTGTGAAGTTTGACTGACACGTAAATAATAAAATAAAAATTGTGTGATAGAAAATTGTGCAGAAGACAACAAAATAACATGATCTACAGATTGATTGATTTAAAGAAAAAGTATTGAATTTTTGTTTGGGATAACAATAAGGAAAGTTGATAAAATTATAAGAGACCAAGGGAATATTATATTTGGCATAAATGTTGTCGTTATAGCTAGTACTCCCCATTGGAGGGAGTCATTTTTTGGAAGCAAGGAGTCAATTTAATTTGTTTAGTTTATTCTCTTACTCTCATATTTTTTTAGCCCCAATATCTGAAAGGTGATTGCTACTCACAAAAAAATGAGCTGTATGTACTTGGAATACATTTGATTGGTCTAACTCATTATCTTATCATCATTTATTAATTTTAAATTCTCCAATTGCAATATTGAGTAGAATTTGCCTATATGAAATACAAAATAACTTGACTTGTTGTCTATATTTGACTTGGTAATGCTAACCATATATCTTTTGAATTTAGAAACAAGGCAAGCTCACATTCCAATTGCAAGAATGTACTAATTAATAAGCTGCAGATGACTAACCAACTACTAAACTCATAAACCAGGTAACAAAGGTCTTCTTATATCGATCAAAGCCTCAATGTAAGATCAATTGGAGACTGATCAACCTTCTTCAGAAATGCAGTCCTTATATCTTCATTGTTCTCTGCAAATCCAGCAAAAACAAAACGACTGCAGCTATTATTATTCGACCGTCTAGGCAGAGGAGCGGCGGAGAACAGAACCCTTCGGGTTGCTCGTTTTGCTATAAACCGTTCCCTCTTATGGGCATTCTGGTGACCCCCAAGAGCCTGTGAGCTACAGAATTTGCGGTGGCAGAAATTGCACCTATAAGGTCTTGAAGAGGCTGACCCTTCTCTTCGGGTGTCTGCACCTTTTCCTTCATATAAGCTGGCTGTAGAGTTGAAGCTGAGAGATAGATCAAGTGAAACTGGGTCTGAACTTGGCTGATCATGATGAGATGTTGTTGTGGGGTTTGGCAAGAGTTGAGAGAATAGGCCATGGATGGATTTGTTAGATGTGTTTATGGCAGAATTGCTCATTTAAGATGGCTCCTCATCAAGAGCTGTAAGATCAAACTCTAATGGTTTCATGATTTTCACCTCTAGCTAGAACCAAACCTGGCCAATAGATCCATTATAGGGAGAATGGGCTAAACATATAAATGATACCATAACAGATTGATATTGATGCAAATATGCAATTTGAACTATTGATGAACTAAATTGGTACTGTATATACATTTAGTTGGTTCATAGTGATATCACCTTGAAATTTCGGTCAAATTCACTTAATTTGAGAGAAAAATTGTGTGTAGTTTAAGGGAAACTATGTGTAGTTAATTATAGCAATATAATGTTGGAAAAATTCCCAAGATATGACTAAAACGTATTGAGTTTCTCAAAATATGAGTAGCTATGTTTTTTTCCCGGAATATGACTAAAAAAACGAAAAAAAATGAAAATTTCGTCATATTATAATGTGGAAGGACGAAAATATCCTTATTTAAAAAAGATGCATTTTGCACTAATTTCAGCTGTGTAAAAATATTGCACTTTATGAACGCGTTATAGCACAACATTTATAGCACTTTATGTTGGCATTCACTGCACAACATATAATGCACATCATGCACTTAAATTATGGTACTTCAGTTCATCCTTTTTTTTAGTTTTGATAATTTTAGTTTTTACGTTTAATTAAATCCAATGCACTCCATGCGAGAGTTATGACAAAACATTACAAAAATGTTAGCATTTTATAATTTTTTAGATTTGATAATTGCAGTTTATATCAATGTTAATGCTCTACATTATTGCACTTTTTGTCAAAATCACTTTATATATGGTCATATCATTGCACTTCTTTGTCATAATCATTGCACTTCTTGTGATATTCACGGCATTACATAAAAAATATTCATTGCACACTGTCCTCAATCGTCTTCAACCTAGGGTTCTTCTTCAATCTTGGGTTCGTCTTCAACCTCGACTGCTGAAGAATCTGAGTTGTTGGAGCGGCGGTCCGGCCATCACCATTCTTTGGCAACATTAATTATTACCCTAATTTCATTCAATAGAAGAAGAACCCAACAAACCGTAATCTCAAGCGGCATGAGATCAAGCACGCTGGTTGATGGAGGCACAAGGCAATTGTGCGGCGTGGCGGCGGTGGCCAGGGCAAGGTCGGCGGTGGCGGCGAGTGCGGGCTGCACGTACGAAGGAGGAGAACATGCGACTGTGCAGTTAGACGAAGGTGATGAGCAGGCCGACGTACGGCAAGGCATCGGCTGGGCGGTGGCGGGGCGACAGAGGTAGGTGGCGGCTGGGCGACAGCGGGGCAGCAACGGCAGGCGGGTGTGCGTGAGTAGTGGGAAGCTAGAGACTAGAGTTGGAGAAAAAGTGTAGGAGGTTAGGATTTTATAGACTTAACTTAAGGGGTATATTCGTCCATAAAAATTAATTATTTAATTATTAATTACGAAATTAATTAAATATAATTGATTTAAATATTATTTTGGGAAAAAACCTAGTCAGGTTATAGATGGGAAAGTGTAGAAGTTTTACTCATAAAGGGAAAATTATTTCTATAATGTTTCATAGACACTTATACATTTTTCCTACACTTGTATATATACAAATTAAATATTTAATAAACTACATGTGTACTACACAGACAAGTGTACGAATAGTTTACAAATGACATTTTTGAGTTACCAAATTGTTGAGATGATGAGTCAAGCATGAATTTGATATATACTACAATGACTTGATTAGTTCCATTGTATTTCGTCTTCTCTTGAAGTGATCGGACTCATCGAAATCTACACTTGTTAACTACTTGATAATTTCATACGTAGTATCATTTTCTAGGGAAAGTAAGTGGAGCTCTGATGTTGCAAATTAATTAATTTAGATCAAGATTCAAGTGGTACTACCATGCGTAATGCGTTCAAACACTAATGTATAATACGTATATATGTATTAAATGTATTAATTTACTTCCCAAAATGCATCACTATCATCAGTCATATATATACGGATCGGAGTAATACTGAGTACTCCGTATTTTTATCAAAACAAGTTTTTTTAGGGAATCAAAACAAGTTATACTTGGTACGTTTATATTATTCAATAGAAATTGTCGTAAATATGAGTAGAATTTTGTGAAATTTTAAAATATGCATGAGTGCCACATTCTTCATCAAAGGAAGTGATTATATACTTTGTACTCTTTACTATGACAATAATATTACCACATTAATGTATGATAATGCCAAAATATAGATGTATATTTTCAGGATGACATTAATTTGTTCTAATTATGGTGCCTTATGTTGAAATTTAGCCAAAATATAGGCATGGTACTACTCTTAGGAAATTCCAGTATATTGAATCACTCTTAACCGTGAAAGAAAAATAGATGTTTTACTCGGATTGATTTCTATCTCATATCAGATTAGATCATATCAAATTGGACTTAGATGATACAGAGTAATAAATTAGACATACACGTACCAGACATCTACCAAAACCTGACTTAAACATATCAGACAAGACTCTTGCATTAGGAATGGGTGACGAGAGCTCTGTGGTAATTGTCGTTGGCTCAATTATGCCCAAGTTAGGATCAACGAGTTATACTGGTTTGTCAAAGGTGGTTAACTCTGAGTCTGGTCCCAAGGCGGACGGTTACATGTGGTTCTTTTGTTATTTTAAACGCCCTGAGATGGCGTAAAACCTGAAATTCATCAACCAATTGCTCATCTCAGGGTCAAAACTAAAGCATAAGAGTGGGTCAAGAGCTTTTATCAGGCCCTTTGTCTAAAAATGGGTAAAAAAAACAATCTCTTTAAGAGGAGGAGGTTTCACTCCCTCTTCTCCAAATGGTCCCATGACATCAAGAAAATAACACTCATTTACGGATTAACATGACTGTTTTGCCAGTTTGGCCATGCAAAAAGTTACTCTCTCCTCACCAACTCTCAAAATCAGTCCCCCTTCCCCAACATCTATGCGGGCCCGAGCAGTGCCCAGAAAAGGCCTTCCAAGAATTAAGGGCACCTCAAGATCTTGGGGAATATCCAAGACAACGAAATCAACGAGAATCACAAACTTGTCCACTTTAACCAACACGTCTTCAGAAATCCCATGGTGATATTTGACTGATAGGTCAGTCAGCTATATGCACATACGTGTTGATTTAAGTGGACCGAGTGCAAGCTTATCATACAATGAATAAGGCATCAAATTAATGCTTGCACCCAAATCAGCTAAAGCATTATGAAAAATAAAATCTCTTATGGAGCAAGGGATAGTAAACTTACCTGGATCCTTGAGCGTTTTGGGCATCTCTTTCAACACCACTTCTGAACACTCCTCATTTAGCACCACCGATGCTGGTTCTCCCCACTTCCTTTTGTTTGATAGGAGTTCTTTCATAAACTTGGCATACCTTAAATCGGCATTTGTGACAGTGCATCCTTGAATAGTAAGTTAATATGAACCTGTTTAAAGAGGTTCAGAAACTTATTGAACTCTTCACTATCACTCTTTGTTTCCAAGCGTGCTGGAAAGGGGAGAGGTGGGCAGTACTCTGAAACCACCTTGCTGCTTCTGACTGCAATACTAAGTTCTTGTCTATTGTATGTAATGTTTTTCTTATGTGTGGTATTTATGAGCATTCAACTTATTCTTGCTCTCAGGTGAGATGAACAACATTCATATTACCTAAACGTAGTACTCAATGTAGAACTGTAGATTAAAGCTTATATATTTCTTTCTAAATTTTAAATATACCCTCTTCCAAATGCAGGACAACTGAGCATGAGAAACCTGTCCATAGAGTGTGTGATGTCATTCTTGAATCTGAGGTAGGCTGGACTGTTCCCCAAGCATCTCATAAACATAATACGGTACAGAGGAACAAAAAGCATATAGAGAATCCTCCTGTAAGGTAAATAAACAATCCTTTTACGTTACAAAATTATAGAAGGAAAGAAGTGATCTACTTGAACTCGGTGATTATTGATCACTGTATAAATAATGTATGTTGGTTATAGATTACTAGGAATAGTTCGTAGGCAGTGCTTGTGCATTTGGAAAACAAACTTGATGAATTCAGAAGGAACCAGAGGTCGAAATTACTTATTCAGGGAATTTACTTCTACAATGCTTTTTTGGAACACAAATACTTTCCAACATAGTGTTTTTAGGAGAAGCTAAAGTTCCTTACTGTTGTTATCACTTAAAAAAGAAAAAATTAAAGTTGATGGGTCATGGATCAGAGCATGCAGAAGTGGGCATACTAAGAAGGCGCTTCAAACTTTCATGATCATGCTCATTATAATACTGCTCCATTTGAAACCCCATTAACTCGTGCAACCCACCTTACTGCTTCTGACTGCAATACTAAGTTCTTGTATATTGTATGTCAAGTTTTTCTTATGTGTGTGTATTCATGAGCATACAACTTATTCTTGCTCTCAGGTGATATGAAAAACATTCATAATTCTTAAACGTAGTACTCAATGTAGATTAAAGCTTATAAGTTTCTTTCTAAATTTTAAATATACCCTCTGGTAAATACAGGTTAACTGAGCATGAGAAACCTGTCCGTAGTGTGTGTGATGTCATTCTTGAATATGAGGCAGGATGTACTGTTCCCCAAGCATCTCATAAACATAATACGGTACAGAGGAACAAGAAGCATATTGAGAATCCTCTTGTAAGGTAATTAAACAATCCTTTACCGTTACAGAATTATAGAAGGAAAGAAATGAACTTCTTGAACTCAGTGATTATTGATCAGTGTATAAATAATGTATGTTGGTTATAGATTTTTAGGAATAGTTCGTAAGCGGTGCTTGTGCATTCGGAAAGCAGACTGGATAAATTCAGAAGGAACTAGAGGTCCCATTTATTTAATCAGGGAATTACTCGTGCATTGCTTTTTTGGAACATATATACTTGCCAACATAGTGTTTTTGAGAGAATCTAAAGCTGCTATTTGTTCCTATCACTTAAAAAGAAAAAAATAAAGTTGATGGGTTATGGATCAGAACATGCAGAAGTGGACATACTAAGAAGGCGCTTCAAACTTTCGTGATCATGTTCATTATAGTATTGTTCCATTTGAAGCCCCATTAACTCGTGCAACCCACCTTGCTGCTTCTGGCTGCAATACTAAGTTCTTGTCTATTCTATGCCATGTTTTTCTTGTGTGTGTGTGTGTGTATTCATGAGCATACAACTTATTCTTGCTCTCAGGTGAGATGAACAACATTCATATTTCTTAAACGTAGTACTCAATATAGAATTGTAGATTAAAGCTTATAAGTTTCTTTCTAAATTTTAATTATACCCTTTTCTAAATATAGGTTAACTGAGCATTAGAAACTTGTCCATAGAGTGTGTGAAGTCATTCTTGAATTTGAGGCAGGCCGGACTGTTCCCCAAGCATCTCATAAACATAATACGGTGCAGAGGAACAAGAAGCATATTGAGAATCTTCTTGTAACGTAATTTTACAATCTTTTTACGTTATGGAATTATAGAAGGAAATAAGTGAACTTCTTGAACCTAATGATTTTTAATCATTGTATAAATAATGTATGTTGGTTATAGATTATTAGGAATAGCTCAAAGGCACTGCTTGTTCATTTGGAAAGAAGACTTGATCAATTCAGAAGGAACTATAGGTCCCAATTATTTATTTAGGGAATTTACTTCTGCAATGTGTTTTTGGAACATAAATACTTGCCAACATATAGTGTTTTTGAGAGAACCTAAAGCTGCTTAGTGTTGCAATCACTTAAAAAGAAAAAATTAAAGTTGATGGGTCATGGATCAGAACATGCAGAAATGTGCATACTAAGAAGGCGCTTCAAACTTTCATGATCATGTTCATTATAGTATTATTCCATTTGAAACCCCATTAACTTGTGCAACCAACCTTGCTGCTTCCGATGGCAATACTAAGTTCTTATCTATTGTATGTCATATTTTTATTATGTGTGAGTATTCATGAGCATAGAACTTATTCTTTCTCTCAGGTGAGATGAAAAACATTCATATTACTTAATCGTAGTACTCAATGTAGAATTGTAGATTAAACCTTATAAGTTTCTTTCTAAATTTTAAATATACCCTCTTCTAAATACAAGTTAACTAAGCATGAGAAACCTGTCCGTAAAGTGTGTGATGTCATTCTTGAATCGGAGGCAGGCTGGACTGTTCCCCAAGCATTTCATAAACATAATACTGTACAGAGGAACAAGAAGCTTATTGAGAATACTCTTGTAAGGTAATTAAACAATCATTTTATGTTACAAAATTCGAAAGCAGATCACTTCTTTCGAAAGAAGTGATCTTCTTGAACTCAATGATTATTGATCACTGTGTAAATAAGGTATGTTGGTTGTAGATTACTCGGAATAGTTTGTAGGCAGTGCTTGTGCATTTGGAAAACAGACTTGATGGAAAACAGACTTGATGAGTTTGGAGGGAATTTACTTCTGCAATGCTTTTTTGGAACATAAATAGTTGCCAACATTGTGTTTTTGAGAGAAGCTAAAGCTGCTTACTGTTGGTATCACTTAAAAAGAAAAAATTAAAGTTGATGGGTCATGGATCAGAGCATGCAGAAGTGGGCATACTAAGAAGGCGCTTCAAACTTTCATGGATCATGTTCATTATAGTATTGCTCCATTTGAAACCCCATTAACTTGTGCAACCCACCTTGCTGCTTGTGACTGCAATACTAAGTTCTTGTATATTGTATGTCATGTTTTTCTTATATGTGTGTATTCACGAGTATACAACTTATTCTTGCTTTCAAGTGAGATGAACAACATTCATATTTCCTAAACGTAGTACTCAATGTAGAATTGTTGATTAAAGCCCTTTAAGTTTTTTTCTAAATTTTAAATAAATCCCCTTCTAAATACAGGTTAACTGAGCATGAAAAACCTGTCCGTAGAGTGTGTGATGTCATTCTTGAATCTGAGGCAGACTGGATCGTTCCCCAAGCATCTCATAAACATAATACGGTACAGAGGAACAAGAGGCATATTGAGAATCCTCTTGTAAGGTAATTAAACAATCCTTTTATGTTACAGAATTATAGAAAGAAAGAAGTGAACTTCTTGAATTCAGTCATTATTGATCAGTTTAAAAATAATGTATACTGGTTATAGATGAGGAAGCGGTCCAGCCCAGCAGGTCGCCGACTCACTCACCCTTACGGGAGGTTTCGGGTTCGAAACTCAACGGAGTGAGATTCTGCCCAGATTACTCCAGACTCCCATCCCATCATCCCCTAAACGCCCCCGGAGTAAAAAAAATTATGTTGGTTATAGATTATTAGAAATAGTTCGTATTTAGTGCTTGTGCATTTGGAAAATAGACTTGATGAATTCAGAAGGAACTAGAGGTCTCAATTATTTATTTAGGGAATTTACTTCTGCAATGTTTTTTGGAACATAAATACTTGCCAACATAGTGTTTTTGAGAGAAGCTAAAGCTGCTTACTGTTGCTATCACTTAAAAAGAAAAAATTGAAGTTGCTGGGTCATGGATCAGAACATGCAGAAGTGGGCATACTAAGAAGGCGCTTCAAACTTATATGATCATGTTCATTATAGTATTGTTTCATTTGAAAACCCATTAACTCGTGCAACCCACCTCGCTGCTTCTGACTGCAATACTAAGTTTTTGTCTATTGTATGTCATGTTTTTCTTATGTGTATGTATTCATCAGGATACAACTTATTCTTACTCTCAGGTGAGATGAACAACATTCATATTTCTTAAACGTAGTACTCAATGTAGAATTGTAGATTAAAGCTTTTAAGTTTCTTTCTAAATTTTCAATATACCCCTTTTTTTCTTAATCCCGAAAGACTACCCTTTGGGCAGGATAAGCATCGGGGAGTGCTTACCTAGTTTATTAAAAGAGTTCAAGGATTTACAGAACCCAAAGATTTGAAAGGAAAATCTAAGGGCCTAAAAGTGGAAAATATTGGAGCCCACGAAATCGGGTCCAACAGAGCAAAACCATAACCTCTAGTTCCTTCTGAATCCAAAATTCCAAAAGAGAGTGGGTCGCCCTATTTTCGGACCTTCGTTCGAGTATAGAGAAGATGGAGGGGCGTTCGGTTTAGTGGAAGCGATGATGATTTCAACTGTAGAGATGTTCGCTAGATGATGATTCGGAGATGCTGTGGGATACGGAGATTTTTAGATGTCGTCGATTATGTAACACTTGAGATTTAATATAAATGGATTAATAGTACTACTCATCTTAACAGAGGTGCATCTCCTTTTAAGGGAGCTCATCACCCAAGAACTCCAAAGTTAAGCGTGCTGGCACGGGAGTAGTCTTGGGATGGGTGACCCCCTGTGAAGTTTCTCAGGGCGCGCATGAGTGAGGACAAAGTGCGCGGTAAAGGCTTGTGGTGGTTTGTGAGGACAGTACTATTGGTCCGGAATAACTACCTCGGGTCCTGCGGGGCCGGGGTGTTACAGATTAGCCCGAGTCCCTGAATCTGCGTGGATGTTGGAATTCGTCGAGGTAAACTTGTTGTATATTTGATGGTAGATTGTGTTGTGTGTAGTGCTTTGATGTTTTATTTGAGTACCCATCCCTTGCTAGGAGTAGAGCTGTTCGAGTGCCTGGTCCATTTGTTGGTCGCATCTTGAAGTTGTGTTTGGAGCACAGATCTTGCATGCCCCGTAAATCAGATAGAGATTTTTCAGGTATGTTTCGGTCTAGGGTTTGTGTGGGAAAAGAGTTGTGTTCCATTGTAATTTCAATCCCAGAATATCCCCTATTGATGAAGAATGTTGTTGCTTGCAGGACTGCCTGGGTCTGTGCATTAGCGTATGATGTTGCTGTGGTGGTGAAAAAGATTGTTTTGTTGTTGCCTGAGTGATGTATGTCTGGCATTAGGTCATGTTTGTTTAGCAATGTGCTGTATTGCATGTAACCCTTCTTCTAAATAATGTGCATAGAGTGTGTGATGTCATTCTTGAATCTGAGGCAGGCTAGACTATTCCCCAAACATCTCATAAACATAATACGATACAGAGGAACAAGAAGCATATTGAGAATCCTCTTGTAAGGTTATTATACAATCCTTTTACGTTACAGAATTATAGAAGGAATGAAGTGAACTTCTTGAACTCAGTGATTATTGATCCATGTATAAATAATCTATGTTGGTTATAGATTATTAGGAATAGTTCGTAGGCAATGCTTGTGCATTCGGAAAACAGACCTGATGAATTCAGAATGAACCAGAGGTCCCAATTATTTTTTCACGGAATTTACTTCTGCAATGCTTTTTTAGAAATAAATACTTTCCAACATAGTGTTTTTGAGGGAAGCTAAAGTTGCTTGCTGTTGCTATCACCTAAAAAGAAAAAAATAAAGTTGATAGGTCATGGATCAGAACATGTAGAAGTGGGCATACTAAGACGGCGTTTCAAACTTTCAGGATCATGTTCATTATAGTATTGTTCCATTCGAAACCCCATTAACTCGTGCAACCCACGTTGTTGCTACATACTGCAATACTAAGTTCTTGTCTATTGTATGTCATTTTTTTTCCGTGTGTGTGTATTCATGAGCATACAACTTATTCTTGCTCTCACGTGAGATGAACATCATTCATATTTCTTAAATGTAGTACTCAATGTAGCATTGTAGATTAAAGATTATAAGTTTCTTTCTAAAATTTAAATATACCCTCTTCTAAATACAAGTTAACTGAGCATGAGACGCTTGTCCGTAGAGTGTGTGATGTCATTCTTGAATCTGAGACTGGTTGGACTGTTCCCCAGGCATCTGATAAACATAATACGGTACAGAAGACAAGAAGCATATTGAGAATCCTCTTGTAATAAGGTAATTAAACAATCCTTTTAAGTTACAAAATTATAAATAGAAAGAAGTGAACTTCTTGAACTCAGTGATTATTGGTCCATGTATAAATAATGTATGTTGGTTATACATTATTAGGAATAGTTCGTAGTTAGTGCTTGTGCGTTTGGAAAAGACTTGATGAATTCAGAATGAACCAGAGGTCCCAATTATTTATTCAGGGAATTTACTTTTGCAATGCTTTTTTGGAACCTAATACTTGCCAACGTAGTGTTTTTTAGAGAAGCTAAAGCTGCTTACTGTTGCTACCACTTAAAAAGAAAAAATTAAAGTTGATGAGTCATGGATCAGAACATGGAGAAGTGGGCATACTAAAAAGGCGCTTCAAACTTTCATGATCATGTTTTTTTTAAACCCGGAAGGCAAACTACCAAAATCAGTGGGGAAAATGTCGGTGAACATTTGCCGTTATTTTATTAAAAATAGAAGTGAGAACGAAGAGAGAAGGGGACCAAACCAAAACCTCCCTTCAGAGTTATACTTCCATAAAAAACATTAAGTGCACATCAAAATTGGGGGGACATAAAACCTTACCCAATTCCAGATAAAAATCAAAGAAGGAAACAAAAAACTTAGTATCTAAAATTAGGGAGGCTAAATAAATCAGCAAAGTAGCTTTGCTTGGCTCGGTAAGGTAACTGATCCACCCGAGTGAGCAATTTTAAATGGGCTTCGGTATCTTCGAATTTTGCAAGAAAATGGGCTGAGTAATTCCCTTCTCGAAGAGTATGTCCGAAAAGTAACCCATTTTCCTTTGCCCTGTTTAGAAATGTCTGAATCCAGTTATCAATGTCCTCATCTGCGAGCTAAAAAATGAGTCGAGCAGCATCCACCTCCACCTGAAATTCAACAAAACCCATTTCCATAGCAAAATAACAAGCCCTTCACCATCACACACATCTCTGCGTCCTCGCTAGATTGAGTCTGAAGCTTGAAGGAGATAGCCCAGACGAATTGGCCCAGCCTGTTTCTCATAATCGCACCTCCTGAAGCACCATGGGGAAGGTAAGATGCATCCACATTTTATTTATACTCCTTTGTAGGTCTCTTCCATCCAACTACCTTACACCATGCTCCCTTGAATTTAAAATTGTAGGGAATAAAACCCTCATAGAATAGGTACTCTTCAATTGGAACCCTTTTTAAATTAGAAAACCTACAAGACCAATTCTGAGAATCTCTCTTAACTTGCCAGATAAAGCTATCCCGATTTGGAATTGAACCATTCCCCCAATTGTATGAAGCATAAACCTTCCACAAGTGCCAACAAATAATCCCGGGTAGGCTGTGCTTAAACAAGCTAGCCATCATTTTTTATCTGCCTCAATCCACCAATAGACTAAAATTTGTCTAATAGATTGATTCATATTGGGAATTGGAATATAAAAAACGCCCATGAAATAATGCCAAATCTGCCTAGTATAAGCACAGTTATAAAACAAATGATTGGTAGCATCCCCATGGTTCTTACAGAATGGGCATTTTGATGGATGAAGTATCAAGTGAAATCTTTTCATATTGTTAGAAATAGGCAAAATGTTATGGACTAACTTCCATAAGAAAACCTTTATTTGCAAGTGTTGATGCTTGTGCCAAATATGTTTAAAAGTAAAAGTAGTTCCCTGACTTTCTCTAACTTCATGATATGCAAAAGGTAATGAAAATATACCTTTACTATAAGGATTCCATCTCTAGCATCCATCTGCATCAACAGAACACAATCTTCTCCACACAAAAGAGTCAGTAACTTTGGGATTCATATTCTCTCCTCTGGGGTATTTTTCTTTCATAAACTTGCTCCAAAGTGAATTTTTAGTTTTCCATTTCCACCAAAGCTTTAAAGTAAAAGCTTTTTCCACATCCGTTAAATTTCTGATTCCAAGCCCTCCTTCCTCCACCAGATAACATAAAGATGACCACTTAGCCCAGTGAGCTCTATGCTTGTCACCTGTGGAACCCCAGAAAATGCAGCCATTTTTTCTCTAAAACATTAATGACCTTTCTAGGTAGCAGATCAGTTGCTAAAATATGGTTAGGAATAGCCCCTAAAACATGCCTTATAAGAACTAACCTACCTCCTTGAGGCAATTTTTGTTTGTTTCCAGGGGGTAAGTTTAGCCTCAAACTGCTGCGTTATAATATTGTTACAGGACCTGAATCTGTTCACCCCCTTATGAAGATTGGCCCCCGGATATTTAATTGGCAACTGGTCTTCCCACTAGTAAAAAAATGGCTTAGGAATAGCCCCTAAAACATGCCCTAAATATCCCCTATAATAGCAGTAATCAAAGCAAACCCATGTAAACTATCTGGCTCCTTCATGTTATTCCCAGAAGTTAGGGCAGGGAAATCCTCATCCATATTTGCACGTAGAGCACTTGAACCTGGTAGCACCGACACGCACTATGGTTGTGTCAACAGAACCTTGATTCTTCCTCGCCATAGTGAACAATGGCGAGTCAACAGCCCAACCTCACCCTGCTCAAGTCTTTAAGAGTATAGTATACTTTCACAAATATTTCAAGCTAATAAATAGGCCCTTAGAAAAGAAATACAGAATAGCAAATGAAATGCAAAATCTTAGTTTAACATATATGGACTTCCTAGCTTAGGTAGCAAACGTTCATTTAATAAATATGTCTCTTGAGCTATCTTCAGCAACACTTGTCTAACTATCTCTCCTAAATACATGCCTGAAATCAGCTTCTCCAATCTTTAGAACCAAAATATTTAGAAATGAATGGTATGATCACATATATATTGGAAGGCAAAACAGAAAACCATTACAAAAATAATCTCACCCTGCAACCAGGGTTTGAACTTTCAGTGTCTAAAGAAACTTCAAACTCTGTAACGGGAAGATTACTTGAATAAAAGCTTTTTGGGTTTAGGTCACCAATACTTGAGAGCAGTCACATCATAGTTCTTTCTGCAACCTCGATGAAGTTCTAACTCACCCTTTAAACCATAAAATGTATAAAGAAGGTTCGGAAATAAAAGGAAATCAGAAAACAAGCTCCTCCACAGAGAATCAAGATTTGAATAGTAATAAACATGAGTTTAGGAACTACTAGTTTCAGGTATAATCGTAAGGCAAGCAATAAAAATGGGGATTCGAGAAATGACTGAATTTCAGATTAGGTTTACAATATTTAGGTCATAGTTTGTGAATGAGGCAAATCACTAACAAGGAGAGGAGGAATGGAGCTGTGCAGGCCTGGAGGCAGTGTGCTGGTGCCGAGATGAATCTGCAAATCTGGAGGCCGTGTGGTGTCCGTCCGTAGCTAGGGCTAGGCCGGTGGCATTTCTACCAGAGAAGAGACTTATCGACTCAGCCCGTCAAACGTATGTATCTGCACTACATAACTATAGTCATGTTTGAGTAGGCAAGTGACATTCATGTTATTTCCGTGTTTATAATTGTGTTTTTGATTAGTTTTGAGTGATTGTTACTCTAGAAATTACACACTTTTGGTGTAATAGTTTAGTTTGTTAAATGTTTGTAAATTGTTTAGATTAAGTTGGTTCTGAGCTCAAACAGGTCCAAGACCACTCTAGGGACCATTGGTAAACATCACAAATGGAAGGAAGGTGCAAAGATTTCAAGAAAAGATGAAGATTCTGATTTTTGGTAGTGTACCCGGTCGAGTATGCTCTATACCCGATCGGGTAAGTTGCTAAAAAGTCAAATCGAATCAACCCGGGAACAAGGCAACATGCAGGAGGATTTTTTAACTCGATCGCGTATCCATACCCGATCGGGTGGCCGACATACCCGATCGGGTATGACCCCAGATTTTCAGTTTCGAGGAAATAACCCTTACCCGATCGGTTGGGCTGAAAACCCGATCGGGTACACGACCCTGCAGGCCTAAAAAGCCTATAAATACACCACATTTCCTCCACAAAAAAGACACCAATTCCTTTATACTCTTAAGCTCAGTTTAGAATAGCATTTCTCTATATTTCTTTTAGCATGTTTAGTCTCCAAATGAGGAGCTAAACTTCCATTTCTTGGTTTTGCTCTTGAAGCTTGATTGATTATTAAAGTTGTGAGTTATTTTCTTACTTTCTCCTCTTGATTATTAATTCTTCCCTTAATCTCATTCTATATCATTGTTGGAGGGTGGCTAAGTGACGATTAGTTAACGTTCCGACATTGATTATTACTAGAAACGTTCAACGAACCGATGGTTAAACGTTGAAGGTTTCATAAGTAAGTAACTTCGGTTTATTAATGCACGGTCGTGGTTAATAAACTTAAGAGGGATTAATTTTGTTGGTTAAACCGAAACCGTTGTGTTGAGGTTATCAATCTCAATTGATTTCATCAAGGAGTTAAAGAGGTTAAATGCTACTATTAAATCGGTATACGGCGTTGTTCTATATTTGGTTAATAGTAAGGGTTATTAATGAACGGTCGTTGTTAATAACTACCCTCGATGAATTGGATATACTCCTCGATTGAGTATTCGAGAGGGGATAAGTTATAGATATAACAATGATCGACTAAAATATATCAACAAGTGGAAAGTAGCAAGACCAAGTCCCTTTTATTCTTGAATTTAATCCCATATAACTCGTTCATCTTCGTGTTTAATTTAATTAAATCACTCAACAATCAAAACCCCCCTTTATTTACTATTTATATAAAAAGAAAGTTATTTCTTTCCCTGTGGATACGAACTCTACTTCACCTATACTACGTATAAGTGTTAGTATCGATTTATTTTGAGTGCACTCACGACAAAGTGCACGTCAAATTTGGCGCCGTTGCCGGGGAAAGGCAATTAATTTTTCTTTTTATTTTATTTTAAGAAAAAGAAAAAAAATATGGTTTGAGTATAAAGATTTCTATTTCTGCTGAGCTTTGTAGTACATGGTAAAATATCGTTCACTGAACGAAATCACATACCACTCAAACCCCGAAATAGAACGAACTCTCGAGCGGTTGAAAAACAAATTTTCAAACTCCGACTCGGGAGAATCATCAAGTGCTAGTTCTCAATCTAGCGAGACCGAAGAGCCAATCACTATGGCTCATGAAACAAGAACATTAAGGGAGCTCACAGCTCCGAATCTAAATCAACAACCCCTATGTATCACTTTTCCAACTCTTGATACGGGGGTCACATTTGAGCTTAAATCTGGGCTCATTCATCTACTTCCCTCTTTCCATGGCCTACGGGGGGAAGATCCTAACAAACATCTATCGGAATTCCATATTGTGTGCACGAGCATGTGCCCCAATGGTGTATCCGAGGAGCAAATAAAGCTAAGGGCCTTCCCATTTTCTTTAAAAGACACCGCGAAGGATTGGCTTTTTTACCTTCCTTCGGGTAGCATCAACACATGGGCTCAAATGAAAAAGAGCTTCCTCGACAGGTATTATCCCGCATCTATCTCTTCAAGTCTCAAAAAGCAAATTAGCAACATTGAGCAAGCAGATGATGAGACCTTGTACGAATATTGGGAGCGTTTTAAAAAATTATGCGCTAGCTGCCCATATCATGGATATTCGGAACAAGATCTCATCCTCTACTTCTATGATGGACTTGTTGATCAAGATAGACGCATGGTGAATGCGGCTTGCGGAGGGGGTATTGTTAACAAAACCCCTTCTCAAGCAAGGGACCTCATTTCAGAGTTAGCCGAAAACTCGAGACACTACAATGGGAGGTCATCTTCAAAACGAGTTATGGCAGCAGAATCCAACAACTCGTTGGAAAGTCAAGTGGCCGGCTTGACTTCTTTGGTTAAAGATTTTCTTTTGAATCCAAAAACCCAAGAAGTCAAGGTCTGCGGCATATGCTCAACACAAGGACATCCCACCGATTCTTGCCCAACACTTCAAGAGGAGAACCCCGAGCAAGTCAATGCTTTGGGTTTCCAAGGACAAAGGAGATATGATCCTCACGGCAACACTTACAATCCGGGGTGGAGGGATCATCCCAACTTAAGGTACGGAAACTCTCAACCTCCTCAACAATCAAACCCTCCCCCTCAACAATATAAACAACAAGGGCAAACATCGAACTCGAGCATGTCCACTGAAGACATGATTCGATCACTGGCCATGAACATGGCTACGATGCAACAAAGTGTGACCCAATTCCAAGAAACGACCAAATCAAGCATCCACAATTTGGAAAACCAAATAAGCCAAATCTCAAATGCCGTGAGTAGGCTTGAGGCTAAGGATTCGGCCAAACTCCCATCTCAAACGGAGCCGAATCCAAGGCAACAAGCTCACGCGGTCACTTTGAGAAGTGGCAAGGAGTTGGTTATGGCTAAAGAAAAAGCAAAGAGCCATGTTGGAGAAGAAGAGGAGGATATCTTGGTGCCAAGCACAAATCCTCAAAATGAAGAAGAGAAAGAGGAGGAAATCACACCTCAAAGAAAGTTTCCACCGCTTGATTCATACGAGCCGGTGCCACCTTTCCCGGAGGCTCTCAAAGACAACCGCAAATACAACAATGACAAGGATATCTATGAGACCTTCAGCAAATGTGAGGTAAATATTCCTCTTCTCAATCTAATAAAAGGTGTCCCTAGGTTTGCAAAGTTCTTAAAAGAACTTTGCACAATAAAAAGGAAACACAAATTAAATGGCAAACATAAAATCCAAGTAAGCGAAAGAGTGTCAGCCGTTTTTCAAAAGAAACTGCCTAAAAAGTATAGTGACCCGGGGATGTTCATTATACCATGTAAACTTGGAAATTCTAGTTCTTCTAGGGCTATGTTAGATTTGGGTGCATCAATCAATGTCATTCCATTTTCTCTATATAAGTCCCTAGAGCTAGGCCCTTTACATGAGACGGGGGTTGTTATCCAACTTGCCGATAGATCCAACGCTTACCCAAAAGGTGTAGTGGAGGATGTACTCGTCATGGTGGATAACCTAATCTTTCCCGCTGATTTTTATGTTCTCGAAATGGAGAACGATAAAAATGCAGTCCCAATTTTGTTAGGAAGACCCTTTCTAAAAACGGCCAAGGCAAAAATAGATGTTTTTAGTGGCGTATTAACTATGGAATTCGATGGTGAAAAAGTTGAATTCAACATCTATGACTCCATGAAATACCCCACCGATAACCACTCTCTTTTTGCAATTGACACTTGCGACACTTGGGTCCAAGATGTATTTGAAGTTGAGGGGAAAGACATGTTACTAAGCTCAATTGAAAACGACATAGAGGACTTCACTATGGAATATTCTATGTCAAACAACATGAAGATGATGGTGGCGGAGTTAAATCAACTCCCACTTTTGCCACCGGGCTCTAAAGCCCTACCACTAACCATTCCGAGCGAGAAGCCGCTACCATCTGTTTTGCAGGCACCGGAGGTGGAATTGAAACCACTCCCTGAAAATTTGAAACATGTATTCTTGGGCGAAAATCACACTCTACCGGTGATTATCTCAAATGCCTTGGCCCAAGAACAAGAGGAGAGGTTGATTGCGGTCCTTAAGGAGTACAAATTGGCCATTGGATGGTCTATTGCCGACATTAAAGGCATTAGCCCATCCACATGCATGCACCGGATCTTACTCGAAGATGAGGCCAAAGCGGTGAGGCAACCGCAAAGAAGATTGAACCCACCCATGATGGAGGTGGTGAAAAAGGAGGTGATCAAACTACTTCAAATGGGAATCATTTTTCCCATCTCCGATAGCAAATGGGTGAGTCCAACCCAAGTGGTGCCAAAGAAGACCGGAGTGACGGTCATTGAGAACAAAGAAGGCGAGATGGTACCCACCCGAATTCAAAACGGGTGGCGAGTTTGCATTGACTACCGAAGGCTCAATTCGGTAACTAGAAAAGACTTCTTTCCATTGCCCTTCATTGATCAAATGCTAGAGAGGCTAGCGGGGCACAAGTTCTATTGTTTTCTCGATGGTTACTCCGGGTATTTCCAAATACCAATAGCCCCGGAGGACCAAGAGAAAACAACCTTCACGTGTCCATTTGGCACTTTTGCCTATCGACGAATGCCCTTTGGATTATGCAACGCACCGGGCACCTTTCAAAGGTGTATGATGAGCATCTTCTCCGAATTTGTGGAGGTATTTATGGAGGTCTTTATGGATGATTTCACAATCCATGGGGACTCTTTTGACACTTGCCTCTATCATCTCACTCTTGTGCTCAAAAGTTGCATTGAATCCAACCTTGTTCTCAATTCTGAAAAATGCCACTTTATGGTGGAACAAGGGATTGTTCTTGGGCATGTGATCTCCTCAAAGGGCATTGAAGTGGACAAGGCAAAAATTGATGTCATCCAAACACTCCCGTACCCAACAAATGTACGGGACATCCGCTCCTTCCTTGGTCACGCCGGTTTCTATAGGAGATTCATCAAAGACTTCTCAAAAATTTCATCTCCTCTATGCAAACTTTTGCAAAAGGAGGTTGAATTTGATCTCAATGATGAATGCAAAGAAGCTTTTGACACTTTAAAAGCACGATTGGTAACCGCCCCCATCATACAAGCTCCCGATTGGTCTCTTCCTTTTGAGATCATGTGTGACGCAAGTGATTATGCGGTAGGGGCTGTTTTAGGCCAAAAGGTTGGAAGGGCTTCTCATGTCATCTACTATGCCTCATCAACCCTCAATGAAGCTCAAAAGAACTACTCCACCACCGAGAAGGAAATGCTAGCGGTGGTCTTTGCTTTGGAGAAGTTTCGTTCCTATCTTCTTGGAACGAAAGTTATTGTGTATACCGACCACGCCGCTCTCAGATTCCTTATGACAAAGAAGGAAGCCAAACCAAGACTCATTCGATGGGTCCTTCTATTGAGTGAGTTTGACATATAAATCAAAGACAAGAAAGGAGCGGAGAACTTGGTGGCCGATCATTTAAGCCGTTTGATTCCAAACAAAGAAATCGAAAGTCTCCATACCAATCTCATAAAAGGCGAATTTCCGGACGAGACCCTTTTCTCCATCAAAGTCATACAACCATGGTACGCAAACATTGTAAACTTCCTTGTTTCCGGCAAATTTCCTCCACAATTCTCAAAATCTCAAAAAGAAAAATTAAGAATGGATTCAAAACTCTATGTGTGGGATGACCCATATTTGTGGAAGCATTGTAAGGATCAAATAATCCGAAGATGCATCCCCGAATATGAGATAGCCCACATAATAGAGTTTTGCCATTCTTATGCTTGTGGAGGACATTTCGGCCCGAAACGGACGGCAATGAAGATTCTTGAAAGTGGTTTTTGGTGGCCGAGTCTGTTTCGTGATGCAAATGGCTTTTGTCAAGCTTGTGACAATTGCCAAAGAGCGGGTAACATTTCACGAAGGAACGAGATGCCCCAAAATCCCATGCTTTTCTGCGAAATTTTCGATGCATGGGGTATTGACTTTATGGGACCTTTCCCGAACTCTCAAGGTAACATCTACATTCTCCTTGCGGTGGATTACGTCTCTAAATGGGTGGAAGCTAAAGCCACCAAAACTGATGATGCCAAGGTGGTGGCTAGCTTCCTAAAATCACACATATTTTCTAGGTTTGGGGTTCCTCGAATTTTAATAAGCGATCGAGGCACACATTTTTGTAATAAAATTGTGGGATCCCTACTAAAAAAATATGGTGTGACTCACAAAACCTCTACAGCTTACCACCCTCAAACCAATGGCCAAGCGGAGGCCTCAAATCGGGAGTTGAAATCTATACTCCAGAAAACAGTGAACCCAAACCGAAAGGACTGGAGCATACGCATTGATGATGCACTATGGGCATACCGAACCGCCTACAAAACTCCAATCGGTATGTCCCCTTATAGACTTGTGTTTGGGAAAGCTTGTCATCTTCCCGTAGAGCTTGAACACAAGTCGTATTGGGCGGTTAAAGAATTCAACCTCAATCTTGACAAAGCCGGTTTGCATAGGAAACTCCAATTGCAAGAATTGGAAGAACTCCGTTTGGATTCTTATGACAACGCGGAGATCTACAAAAAAAAGACGAAGGCTTGGCATGATAAGATGATCATAAGGAAGGACTTTAAACTTGATGACAAAGTCCTCCTTTTTCAATCACGCCTTCGTCTATTTCCAGGAAAGCTGAGATCTCGTTGGACGGGACCATACAAAGTGGTCAAAATATATCCACACGGGGCGGTGGAAATTGAAGACATGGAGACGGGAGAGGTACTCAAGGTGAATGGACAAAGATTAAAACCCTTCTTTGAGGGTTTTCAACCCAAAAATGTGGAAGTCATAGACCTTTCTGAACCGGTCTATGAGTGAAGAATAACGAAGATATCGTCGAGCCACGACGTTAAATAAAGCGCTTCTTGGGAGGCAACCCATGCAAGGTATGTTTTCGTTTCAATTTTTTGTTTTCGAATGTCAACTTTTGGGAGAATGGGAGGAAATTCTCAAAAAGAAAATAAGGGAAAAATAATATTTTCAAGGCCTGGGGAAACCCCCGATCGGTCATCATCAGTTACCCGATCGGATCCATGCCGAAAAGAGGATTAAAATGGACCAAACAAAATTTCAGGCTAATATACCCGATCGAGTAACAGTCATACGCGGTCGGGTATAGAGTAAAAAGGGGAAGAAGGGGGATCGAGTACCCCATACTCGATCGGACAAAAGATAAAAAAATGATCGAATACTCGATCGGGTATACCTCATACTCGATCGGGTAATCGACCCCTGGAGCCAATTTGAAAAATCCGCCTAATACCCGATCGAGTAAATTTATATACTCGATCGAGTATTTTTCAAGAAAATCCTACGGCGGCCAAAATTCGATCGAGTATACCCCATACTCGACCGGATACACAAACCTGGAATCATTTTTTTTTAAAAAAGGGGTATACTCGATCGGGTATATTAATATACTCGATCGAGTATATTTCAAGAAAATCCTACGGCGAGGAAAACTCGATCGAGTATGGGGTATACTCGATCGAGCCCGATCCCGGAACAAGAACAAAAGGAGGCATACCCGATCGAGTAATCGGAGTACCCGATCGGGTAAACGAACTTTAAACGTGAAACAGAAGCCGAAATCAGCCACTTCATCTTCCCCAAATCCCAAATTTCGAACCCCCTCTCCCAAATCCACCATTTTCACACCTTCAAACTCCCATATCTTCCTCAATACTCAACCAAATTCCCTCATACCACCACCAAAACACTCCCCTCACCCTCCTCTACAACCTCATACAAATTAATCCCTCTCTCTCTCTCCATTTCCAAAAATCCGAAAACCTACCCCCAAAACCCCAACTCCGAACCCAACCTTCCTATTTGCTAAAAAATGGCACCAAAAAGGAACCAACCGGAGGGCTCTAACGCAAGGGGACCTATTCGAGGCTATGAGGATGTTCAATTTGGCCCGGGGGATCATCGCAAGCGATTTGTGGCCGTCCTAAAAAGGCAAGTCATTCCGTCTCGTTTCTTATGCCATGAAGCTCTTACTTCTCTTGGTTTGTTGGATGGTATGAGAGAGCTTTTTGATGAATTGCATATGGCCTTGATTTTTAATTTGCAATATAATTGTAATGAAAGGGTTATATATGAATTTTTGAGCTCGGCCAAATTTGTATTGGATGAAAATCATTTTTATGATGATACACTCTCGTTTCGGTTGATGAACACCGAATACACCATAACGAGACGTGATTTTGCCGAGCATTTCGGGCTCCGATTCCCACATGAGAGGGAAATCCCGGACAATACCATGGATGCTTATAATCTTTGGGGTAAAATGACCGGAGAACGGAATTTTAGCACGTCTCAACTATACATTAGTCACGTGCAACATCCCCTCCTCCGAATTTTCCTCAAATTTTTGTGCAACTCTTTACTTGGCCGCCCCAACAACCATCACACTCGGATAGGGGATGTAGCCATTCTCACTCTTGCTCTCTTCCGAAATCCCGTTGAGTTCAACATTTGCAACTTGATTTGGGATCATCTAGAGAAGGCCATCACCAAAGGGGGGAACATTGTCTTAGGGGGAGTCATCATGCATTTGGCTTCCAAATTTGGCTATGTGGATAATGCCACAATTTCTAGAGACTCATTGATGCATCTTGGATGGTTATCCAATGCACAATTGATCTCTTTGGGTAACAAAGACCACAATGGGAACCAACGGTATAGATGGCACATGAAGTACCCCGAACCGGTCAAATACTTCCCCCTCCCGTGCGATGAATTACCTAGACTTAGGTATAAGATGGAACCCGCCCACATTCCACATTACCTCCTACCCAAAAACATTCCACCTCACCTCCAAGCTCAAGCCAACCAAGCCGAACAACCCGACCCCCAACCGGAGCAACCCGAGCACCAAGAGGGATATGAACATGTCCAACATGATATCCCCGACCTCCCCCAAAACCCGCCACCACAAGACTTCTTCCAACAACTCTTGGCGGGTCAACAATCCCTCTTAACCGGTTTCCAAACAATGAGCCTTGATTACACAAAGATGGGAGAGCAATTCAACCAACTTCAAGGAGAGATAGGCCACTACCGGAACGAGCAACAAGAAAGAGACCGGCGGTTTGATGCGTACCGGGAGGAGCAACGGTTGGCTTTTCAAAGGTTGGAGGAACAACGGGCGGCCGACATGCAACGATACGAGGAAGACTACCGGAGGATGTATGGGCCGACATATTCTTACATGTCCCAACTTGGCGGGTTTGCATCTATGGCCTCACCACCACCGGCACCTTCTTGGTATAACCCCTCCGATTGGGGTAATTTTGGCGGCTCTAGTTCCGGCATGGGTGGTTATGATGGCGGGGACATTACCATGGGCGAGGGAGGCGGTGATGACATGCACGGAAGCGGCTTTGGAGGAGGCTACTATGGTGGTGAAGGCGGGCACTAGGGATAGTGCCATGCTTCAAGTGTGGGGGAGGAAGATCTATTTCTTGGTATGTACACTCCTTTATTTCTACCTTGTACTAAGCATTATTTTCTTGTTTTAGTCAGACACAAAAAAAAAAAAAGAAGAAATGAAATGCTAGTTAGGTTGAAAACCCAAAAGGGCAATCTAAGCAACAAGGGCTTACAAAAAAAATAATGAGTGAGTGGTAAGGAAAGGAAAAGAAAAGAGATGCTAGGATGAAAACCTGAAAAGGCTCCTAGGCAAAATGAGAGATATGAGAGAAAAATTTGTTCTATTTTGCAGGACACCATCTCTTGAAGAAGAAGAAGAAGAAGAAGAAGAAAAAGGAGAGAAGATGAGAAAAAGAAGAAATAGGAAGCATAGAAGACCGTTAAACCCAAGGAAATGTTGTTTTGTAACTTCATTCACTATACTTGGTGGTTTTAGTTTCTTATTTCTTCCTCTCTATGAACTCATGATCTTGTGATAAACATTGTATAAACATTTGGTTTTACTCGAGGTCGAGTAAAGGAACTAAGTGTGGGGGAGTTGACATTCATGTTATTTCCGTGTTTATAATTGTGTTTTTGATTAGTTTTGAGTGATTGTTACTCTAGAAATTACACACTTTTGGTGTAATAGTTTAGTTTGTAAAATGTTTGTAAATTGTTTAGATTAAGTTGGTTCTGAGCTCAAACAGGTCCAAGACCACTCTAGGGACCATTGGTAAACATCACAAATGGAAGGAAGGTGCAAAGATTTCAAGAAAAGATGAAGATTCTGATTTTTGGTAGTGTACCCGGTCGAGTATGCTCTATACCCGATCGGGTAAGTTGCTAAAAAGTCAAATCGAATCAACCCGGGAACAAGGCAACATGCAGGAGGATTTTTTAACTCGATCGCGTATCCATACCCGATCGGGTGGCCGACATACCCGATCGGGTATGACCCCAGATTTTCAGTTTCGAGGAAATAACCCTTACCCGATCGGTTGGGCTGAAAACCCGATCGGGTACACGACCCTGCAGGCCTAAAAAGCCTATAAATACACCACATTTCCTCCACAAAAAAGACACCAATTCCTTTATACTCTTAAGCTCAGTTTAGAATAGCATTTCTCTATATTTCTTTTAGCATGTTTAGTCTCCAAATGAGGAGCTAAACTTCCATTTCTTGGTTTTGCTCTTGAAGCTTGATTGATTATTAAAGTTGTGAGTTATTTTCTTACTTTCTCCTCTTGATTATTAATTCTTCCCTTAATCTCATTCTATATCATTGTTGGAGGGTGGCTAAGTGACGATTAGTTAACGTTCCGACATTGATTATTACTAGAAACGTTCAACGAACCGATGGTTAAACGTTGAAGGTTTCATAAGTAAGTAACTTCGGTTTATTAATGCACGGTCGTGGTTAATAAACTTAAGAGGGATTAATTTTGTTGGTTAAACCGAAACCGTTGTGTTGAGGTTATCAATCTCAATTGATTTCATCAAGGAGTTAAAGAGGTTAAATGCTACTATTAAATCGGTATACGGCGTTGTTCTATATTTGGTTAATAGTAAGGGTTATTAATGAACGGTCGTTGTTAATAACTACCCTCGATGAATTGGATATACTCCTCGATTGAGTATTCGAGAGGGGATAAGTTATAGATATAACAATGATCGACTAAAATATATCAACAAGTGGAAAGTAGCAAGACCAAGTCCCTTTTATTCTTGAATTTAATCCCATATAACTCGTTCATCTTCGTGTTTAATTTAATTAAATCACTCAACAATCAAAACCCCCCTTTATTTACTATTTATATAAAAAGAAAGTTATTTCTTTCCCTGTGGATACGAACTCTACTTCACCTATACTACGTATAAGTGTTAGTATCGATTTATTTTGAGTGCACTCACGACAAAGTGCACGTCAGCAAGCCATTAATAATGATAATACAATCTTATCTTTGAGCATACCTCAGTTCTGGATAATTGTGTCCAATATGATTGATATTACATGCTGCACTAACATGTCTTAACTAAGTTCGTTCCTCACTTTCTCAGTCTATATATGAATAGCATGTCAACGGATGAGTTATATAATTATCAACTATTAACTAATCAAGCAATCTCATGTGTGATTATGAAAGTAAAAAAAATGGAAAAAGATTGTTCAAGAACTTCTTTGATAGTATTTTTGAATGCATCTCCAACCTCAACAATAGTCTGTTGAGGAATTTGATTACCATGAACACTAAATAGCATAAAACAGAAAATAACAAGATACACATATCAGACCTGAAAAGGTAAAAAGTTGTAAAAGAACTAAAGTAGATAACACACACAAAGTAACAAGATGATTATATACTATATTCACCAATAAAACTAGAAAATTTGATATAAATTACTCCGTACTATTCTATGTGCTGCCAATTGAGGTGTAATGCATATATCTACCTGAAAAGCAATCCAGACATCGAGTCACATAAAGTCATTGGAATTAATTTATATCCACTTTCATAAATGATGCACATTCAACCTAACCAACCAGTAAAAGAAGCATCATCACAGTAATCTTCAAATGTGAAAAAATCATGGCTTCATGGTTCTTTTTTTATTTCTAAATATCTTTTTCCTTTATAACTATAGCCAACACCACAAAACAATCTATCAAATGAAGAACCTACATTTATACGAAACAATGAAAGGGAAAGAAGCAACATACCTAAGTTTGTTCTTCTTAAGTTGGCCAATATCCCATTAATAGGGGGTTTGCAGAGATCTACAAGAAAAAACAATGACCTCCATAGGAATTCAAAACCAGATATACAAAAGGTTTAATTTTCATTGATAGTCCGTGAATGGGTAAAATCTAGTTACCTCTAAGTTGTTTTTGGAGAAAAATGTTGTCCTGATATGGCGAAGGGTAAGTCATGTCGGTTCTAATGGAGTGGACTCCAAGGATTCTTGGTTCTCCAACTATCCTCACCCGTACACGCACTCGATCCCTCGAACCTTGCAGAGCTTTCCATGTCGATCAGGTGTGTCCATATATCGGGAAGGAACAAATTCAACACGTAGGGAGTTAGGGTACTACAAAAGAAGGTAGAGGGAACATGTTTGGAAAGAGAATCATTCGAATTCATAGGGTTCTACGCACATACGAATGGGTCTGGTGGCTAGGGTTCATACGAAGCAAGAGGACGGGTAAAACTTATCGAGGCCGGTGATGTTCTTCCCAGATGATGGAGAGCTGTCGGTGGTGTGGCAATCGCAGGGGCTAAGCAGCGGCGAGGGTTCTTCGCAAAGAATCAATCAAAGGTTCTACATAAGGGGGGGTGTTCATCGCTATGGGGAAGGAGTAGAGAGTGGTATGGTTATTTAGGGTTACTAAGTGAGTATGGTTTAGTTGAATTATTTTATTGGATGGGTTAGTCATATGAAATAAGAAGTAAAAATAAATGGAGGGAAGTAAATTTTATGGAGGGAAATGAAAAGTGAAAATTTTAAGTAGGCTAAAAATCTGTAACTTTTTTATATAGTATCACTATTATGTATTGACGTTTTTATGTCATAAATGTATGACACTTAAGCATCGTTAATACTATATGTCGTCCATGTATGACACTATAGAGAAAAGTGTCACTATAAGACAGTTTTCTATTAGTGTCCTCATCCCCAGTACCCTCTGAATCACAACACTTCTATAGTAAGCTTTCTTCCCACAGATAAAACTACTTTTATGAAGGTTGACTGTCTGACCAGATGCTTCTTGATATTCATTGAGAAAGGTTTTAAAATTACTCCAAGATCTGGAATCCCCATTAGTGAAAATAAGCAGATCATCAGCATACTCTAAATGGGTAATTGAGAAACCTGATTTCCCCAACCAATAGTTTTTAATATTGCCTTGATGTAGCCTAGCCGTAATGCCTTTTGAAAAGCCTTCAGAAGACAAAATAAAAAGAAAAGAGGACAAGGGATCACCCTGTTTAACCCCTCTTTTAGGTTGAAAGAAACCATGAGGGCTTCCATTGATTAGAATGGAAAGGTAGGTGGCATTCAGGTTAGAATTTAATCAAATGAACAAACTGATCCGAGAATCCAAACTTTGATAGGACATCAAACAAATTACTCCATGCTAATTTATCAAAAACCTTAGCCACATCTAACTTTAATTTATCATAACTTTAGAACCTCTGACATTCTTAGCAATGACATGTATCATCTCAAGAGCAATTAGAACTTGGTCTGAAATATCCCCGTCTTTAACAAATCCTACTTGTTCTTCAGAAATCATTTTAGGTAACAGGCTGACTAATCTGGAGGCTAGTACTTTAGCACAAACTTTGTTTGTGAGATTACAGACACAAATAGGCCTATAGTCTGAAAAGGTGGAAGGATTATCAACCTTAGGAATCAAAACTACAAAAGTGCTGGCAATACCCCTAGGGGAAGGAATCCCAATGAACTATTCTTGAACTGCCTTAACAACATCCCCACCTACAACTGATGTCAGAAATAAATTATCTTGTTCTGTAATTATTGCAGGAATATGACACAATATATCATTAGAAGAAACAACAGTATCACTAGCATAAAGTTCAGAATAGAAATCAATAGAAGCCTGCCCAATCTCAGAAGCTGTGGTACAAATCGTACCCTCTGAATCTTTGATAGAATGTATCATTTGTTTCTTCCTTCTTATTTTTACAAGAGAATGAAAATAATGACTATTACAGTCCCCTTCCTTCAGCCATTTAATATGTGATTTTTGCTTCCAAAATTTCCTTTCAAGCCTATATTTAGATAACAAGAGAGCTTTCTATTGGAACCAATCTTCTCTGTTATGTTCAGTAGGGAAATTTTGGAATTCAATCTCATCCTGGAAACCTCTTCCTCTGACATCATAAAAAATGTTACCAAAGACTTTTGCATTTTTATTTTCTGAGGTCTTTCTTCAGTCTTTGAAGTTTTAAAACCAGTCCTTTCATTCCACCATCTGAGAAACCTTCACTACAGCTTTTAGCAACAATATCACGAAAAGAAGAGTGGGATAGCGACATGTTCTGAAACTTAAAACATTTAGGTCCACTAATAATAACTCTTTTACACTGAATAATCATAGGGGAGTGGTCTGAGGAAGATTGGGCCAGATTTTTAAGAAAGACTTGATCAAAAGAATCCAAAAAAGCTTCATAAAAAGGCATCTATCCAATCCTCTCCATAATCTACCATTTGAACTAACTCCAGCCTAAGTAAACAGAGAACCAGCCACAGGTATATCTACTAAACCACAGTGAGATATACATTCTGAATACTCAAGCATACTAGTTTGATTAGGTATTGAGGAACCTTTATGCTCTGCATTACTAGCAATTGCATTAAAATCCCCCTATCATCTAAGGAGATGTCATAGTTGATGCAATTTGAGTCAAACCTGACCATAGTAGCCTTCTTTCTTTATGAGTGTGCTTCCCATAAATTGCAGTAATCCATCCAAAAAAATTATCACATACCACTTTGAAGTGAGTATACTGGGATTCCCAAACTATCTCAGAAACAGTAATTGCCTGAGCATTCCAAAATACCCACACTTTATTGATAGGAGAAAAAAACACATTAGAAAACCCCAACTCCATTTTAAAGTATTCAGCTTTATTATAATTAACCATAGGTTCAATAGTAATAAGAAGATATTGTAACACCCCGGCCCCGTGGGACCCGAGGTAGTTACTCCGGACCAATAGTACTGTCCTCACAAACCGCCACTAGCCTTTTACGCGCACTTTGTCCTCACTCGTGCGCGCCCTGAGAAACTTCCCAGGGGGTCACCCATCCCAAGACTACTCCCGAGCAAGCACGCTTAACTTTGGAGTTCTTAGGTAATGAGCTCCCTTAAAAGGAGATGCACCTCTGTTGGTATGAGTAGTACTATTAATCCTCTTAAATAATCTCGGGTATTACAGATATATCCCCCACTTATTTAGTAATTTAGAGAGTCTAGGACAGGAGGCTTCCAGACCTCAAACATTCCATAAGAGACAATTCATTTGGAGTAGGGAGACTAGCCTGTGATTGCGTTTTGGCAGCATTTCTTGTGATAATTGATGGGGGCTGATGAACGATATTCCTTCTCCTCCTTCTACCCACCATAATAAATCCCTTAGCCTCTTCATCCAGTGAAAGATTTGCAAATTTGCCAGGGGGTCACCATGATAAATCTCTTCTGAATTGGACTATGCTTCCTTCACCAAAGTTGTAGCTAATGAAGTCTTCTATCCAACACAGCTTGCAAAACTGTATTTGAATCATCTAATCAAAAGATATGAATAAAATGGTGGAAGGTCGCATCCTGAAATCTCAACAGCGATTATCTGACTTCATCGTCTGTTTTCACGTTGCTCCTCTCTGATCACTTCACGATGTCTTTATAGGATTTGTAGCCCTTTAAGTTTTCTTTCATATAGAACTTGAATCGTGTATGTCGGATGTTTTTGCAAAAATATATGCTTGAACGATTGACATAAGGTCATCCTGATCACCGTTTTCTAGCTTTATTCGTCTTCTTTTGATCCCGTATGCAATCCTAGAGCTCTTTTATGAGAGAAGTGTCACATGAGTACTTCAAATTGGGAGCTCTGGAGTATAAAGTACACAATAATGCAACTGTGATTCAGAGGTACATAAAATTGAAAAATAAGTGTTAATTTAGTACAAACTTGTATAACCATGTTTAAAACGCTGATTTTGCAATAATTAGCATTTGTGCGGTAAACGGTGGAGTTCAACCCTTAGCCGCTGCCCACTCCGGTTACTGCCGCTCCCTCCGGATAACCGCCTTTGCCATTGTTACCTTCTCCACAGGGGAATCTTCCTCCGTCTCCGACTTGACACCCTCTGTTTTCCTCCAAACTCTTTCCTCCTCTTCCGCCACCTTCTAGACTCCTCCCGCCCGCCGCCGGTGCACACCCCTTCACCATCTCCGTCCATTCACCAACCCGAACAACCACCACCGCAGTACTTCTCCCACTCCCATTCTCCCTGAGTTGCTAGCTATCTCTCCTCCCAATGCCACTAGCAGCTCCGACTATGACCATCCCACCACAAAAAACCCACCATGAAACTCCACCACGATCTGTCTGATTCCATCCCCACACATGCCAACTCACTACAATTTCTTTGACCACCCATGCGCCGCCGCAAATTATCTCCCACATACTTCCTCCAGATGGAATTGGGAAAATGTCACCTCCTTCACCCCTAACATGTACTTCGAATAGCACCAGCAGTGACTTAAATCACAAACATGGTTGATGTTGGGAAAATTTGCCTAATATGTTAAAATAGTTGACAAGTTGGTACTAAATTAACATCGATTTTTCAATTTTATGTACATCTAAATCTTAATTGCACTAGTGTACTCTTTACTCCACAACAGCTCCCAATTTGATGTACTCATATGACACTTTCCTCGCTCTTTATCATCAAATTTTCATCATGAACCTCCAAAGCTCTCAATTCTCTCTCAAACGCATCTTGACTCGTCTCGCTTGCTTCTCAAGCGCTGATACGCTTGTAATTTCCGTGTGTTTATTTACGTTTTTAGTTAGTTTTGGTTGTTTAGTATTTCGGAAATTACACACTTTCGGTGTAATAGTTTAGTTTGTTAAATTCTTGTAAATTGTTTAGATTAGGTTTATTCTGAGCTCAAACAGGTCTACCATCACTCAAAGGACAGTTGGTGAACCCCAAAGGTGGAAGGAAGGTGCAAAATCACAAGACAAAAAAAGGAAGATCCTGATTTTGGTCTATACTCGGTCGAGTATTACCTATACTCGATCGAGTATCTTGTTGAAATTTCAAATCGGATCCGATCCGAAAACAAAGGAACACGCAGGGAAGATTTTACCGCGATCGAGTGTCTATACCCGATCGGGTACACCGACATACTCGATCGGGTATAGCTATGAATTCTACCCGAATATCGATCGAGTATGGCTCGAATTCGAAGTTCTACACATACTCGATCGAGTATATGTATATACTCGATCGAGTACCCGACCTGCACCTCAAAAAAGCCTATAAATACACCTCCTTTCCTTCACTTTTAGGGACCAATTCCTTTATACTCTTAAGCTCAGTTTAGAATAGCATTTCTTTATATTTCTTTTAGCATGTTTAGTCTCCAAATGAGGAGCTAAACTTCCATTTCTTGGTGTTGCTCTTGAAGCTTGTTGATTATTAAAGTTGTGAGTTATTTTCTTAACTTCTTTTCCTTGAATATTAATTCTTCCTTTAAATACTATTTCTATATCAATGTTGGGGAGTGTTACTAAGATGACAATTAGTTAACATCTTGACATTGGTCTTAGTAATAGCTATTCCTTCCTCTATGTTAATATCGGGGAGTGTTACTAAGATGACAATTAGTTAACATCTTGATATTAACTATAGTAGGATTCATCTTCTTTAATATCCTTCCTTGAATATTAATTAATTCCTATTCATATTTCATATTAATATTTTGAACATTACTTAAAGGATCAACTAGTTTTGTTTCACATATTAATTATTACTAGAAACGATCAACGAACCGATGGTTAATCGTTGATAGTTTCATAAGTAGGTAACTTCAGTTTATTAATGCACGGTCGTGGTTAATAAACTTAAGAGGGATTAATTTTGTTGGTTAAACCGAAACCGTTGTGTTAAGGTTATCAATCTCAATTGATTTCATCAAGGAGTTAAAAGATTAAATGCTACTATCAAGTCGGTATATGGCGTTGTTCTATACTTGACTAATAGTAAGGGTTATTAATGAACGGTCGTTGTTAATAACTACCCTCGATGAATTGGATATACTCCTCGATTGAGTATTCGAGAGGAGATAAGTTATAGATATAACAATGATCGACTAAAATATATCAACAAGTGTAAAGTAGCAATACCAAGTCCCTTTTATCTTTGAATTAAACCACATAACTCGTTCATCTTTGTGTTTAATTTTAATCAAATCACTCGATCAAACCCCCCCCCCTTTATTTACTAGTTGCATAAAAAGAAGAGTTATTCCTTTCCCTGTGGATACGAACTCTACTTCACCTATACTATGTATAAGTGTTAGTATGGAAATTATTTTGAGTGCACTCATGACAAAGTGCACGTCAAATTTGGCGCCGTTGCCGGGGAAAGGCAATTGATTTTTCTTTTATTTTATGAAAAAGAAAAAATATTTTACTTAAATATAGAGATTTCTTTTTCTCTTCTGAGCTTTGTTTGAGTATATGGTAAGAATCCGTTCTATAATCGAAATCATCTACCAAACAAACCCCCAAACGGAACAAGCCTTCGAAAGGTTTAGGAATTTATTTCCGAATACTTCTTCGGAGGAATCATCAAGCGCTAGCTCTCATTCTAGCGAGACCGAAGAGCCAATCACTATGGCTCTTGAGATGAGAACATTGAGGGAGCTCACAGCTCTGAATCTTAATCAACAACCCCTATGTATCACTTTTCCAACTCTTGATACGGGGGTCACATTTGAGCTAAAATCTGGGCTCATTCATCTCCTTCCATCATTCCACGGTTTACGAGGAGAGGATCCGAACAAACACTTGTCGGAGTTCCATATCGTGTGCACAAGCATGTGCCCCAATGGTGTGTCCGAGGAGCAGATCAAACTGAGAGCCTTCCCATTCTCCTTGAAAGACACCGCGAAGGATTGACTTTTCTATCTTCCTTCGGGAAGTATCACTACATGGCCACAAATGAAGAAGGCTTTTCTTGACAGGTACTACCCTGCTTCTATTTCATCATCACTCAAGCAAATAAGCAACATTGAACAAAAAGATGATGAATCCCTATATGAATATTGGGAGAGATTCAAGAAGCTATGTGCGAGTTGCCCCTATCACGGATATACCGAACAAGACCTCATTCTCTACTTTTATGATGGTCTTGTGGATCAAGATCGTCGCATGGTGAATGCGGCGTGTGGAGGGGGCATTGTCAACAAAACCCCTTCACAAGCGAGAGATCTCATCTCGGAGTTGGCCGAGAACTCCAGACACTATAACGGGCGGTCCTCAACTCGGAGAGTTATGGCGGCGGAATCCAACAACGCGTTGGAAAGTCAAGTGAACGGCTTGACAAGTCAAGTGACCGACTTGACTTCTTTGGTTAAGGATTTCCTTTTAAAATCTAAGACCTAAGAAGTTAAGGTTTGCGGTATCTGTACACAACAAGGGCATCCCACGGACTCATGCCCAACTCTTCAAGAAGACACCACAGAGCAAGTCAACGTCTTGGGTTTCCAAGGCCACCAACAAAGGAGGTATGACCCGTTCTCAAATTCTTACAATCCCGGATTGAGGGATCATCCAAACTTGAGGTATGGAAACCCTCAACAAGCCAACCCACCTTCTCAATCGAGTATGTCTACGGAAGACATGATTCGAACTCTTGCTACTACCATGGGCACCTTGCAACAAAACGTGTTGCAATTTCAACAAGAAACAAAGTCAAGCATTCAAAATTTGGAAACTCAAGTTAGCCAAATTTCGAATGCTGTGAATCGACTTGAAGCAAAAGATTCGGGTAGACTCCCTTCCCAAACTGAGCAAAACCCAAGGCGACAAGTCAATGCCATCATGATAAGGAGTGGTCCAGAATTGCAAATAAGGGAAGTTGAAGAGGAAAGAGATGAGGTTGACCACAAGGAGGAGGAACCAACGAAGACAAAATTCCCTCCGCTGTCATCATATGAGCCACTCCCTCCATTCCCTGAGGCGTTGAAGGACACAAGGAAGCTAGAGAATGATCGGGACATGTATGAGACATTCACCGATTGTGAGGTAAATACCCCACTCTTTAAACTAATCCAAAGTATTCCCCGTTATGCAAAGTTTTTAAAAGAACTATGTATAATGAAAAGAAAAGATAAATTAAAGGGGAAACAAAAGGTTGAAGTTAGTGAGCATGTCTCGGCTATCTTTCAGGAAAAGCTTCCAAAAAAATGTAGCGACCCAGACATGTTCACTATTCCTTGCACGATAGGAAACACCACATTTCCTAAAGCCTTATTAGATTTAGGGGCATCTATAAACGTCATTCCTTATTCCGTTTATAAAACCCTACAACTTGGCCCACTACATCAAACCGGTGTAGTGATTCAACTAGCAGATCGTTCTAGTACCTACCCGAAGGGTGTATTAGAAGATGTGCTAGTAGAAGTAGAGAATATGGTTTTTCCCGTCGACTTCTACGTCCTCGAAATGGGGAATGATGACCAAACAGCACCCATCCTTTTGGGAAGACCCTTCTTAAAGACCGCAAAAACAAAAATTGACGTGTCTAGTGGTTCATTAACTTTAGAGTCCAATGACCAAAAAGTAGAGTTCAATATCTTTGACTCTACGAAAAAACAAATTAAAGATCAATCTCTTTGTTCTTTAAATGTTTTTGAACCACCAACACCAAATGTTTTGATTGAGTTGGGAACAAAGAAGAAAGGTCGGCCTTACTGGAAAAGGCTGAAGAAAAGGAACGAACCAAGGGATGTTCACGATCCCACTTAAAAGAGAAAATAAAATAAAAACAACGTCGTGCCGCGACATTAAATCAAGCACTTCTTGGGAGGCAACCCAAGTTTGTATTTCAATCATTTTCATTTATTTATGCGTGTGAGAAATGTCAAAAAAAAAAAATTGATACCTGGGGATATACCCGCTCGAGTATTGATACATACTCGGGCGAGTATTGATGAAAAGGAGAACCCGAGTTCAGTACTCGATCGAAGTAACCAGAGTTTTTCAAAAATATAGGCATACTCGATCGGGTATATTCCTTTACCCGGTCGAGTATGTACTGAAATGAGAAGAAAAAAAAAACTGTCTCTAGTACTCGATCGAGTACAGGTTGACACTCGGTCGAGTATAACGGAAAAAACTACTTTATTTAATCCCTGTCTCCAGTACTCGATCGAGTATATGTTGATACTCGGTCGAGTATACTCAGAAAAACCACTCTCCCAACTCCCTGTCCCCAGTACCCGATCGGGTATACATGTATACTCGATCGGGTACACCTGCGAATTTAACCCCAAAAACACTTCATCTTCCCCAACATCCCCAAAAACTTCGAACCTCCAACACCCCAACCTCCATTTTTCAACCTTCTCTCTACCATATCTCCCTCATTTCTTCACCAAATCACCCCATTCTACCACTAAAATACTCCCCTCACTCTCCTCTCCATATCTATACCCAAAAATCCCATTTTCCCCAAACTTCCACCACATCCAAAATACCCTACCCCCATTCGAAATTTTGACTTTTTGAGCTCAAAAGCTTAAAAAATGGCACCAAGGAAGAATAGAGGAGAGAGTTCAAACACCATGGCACCTATTCCGGGCTTCGAGGACCTCATTCCCGCCGATAACGAGCACCGAGCTAGACTTCTCTCAACAATTAAAAGACAAGTGATATTGCTAATTTGAGATGGCTCCTTAAGAGCTTTAAGATCAAACTCTAATGGTTCCATGATTTTCACTACTAGCTAGCACCAAACCTGGCCAATAGATCCATTATACGGAGAATGGGCTAAACATTTAAATGATACCATAATACAGAAGCAATTTGAACTCTTGATGAACTAAATTGTTACCGTAAATACATTTAATTGGTTCATATTGATAACACCTTGAAATTTAGGTCAAATTAGTTTTACTAGATAACCTTAAATTCACTTTATAAGTGAGAAAAAAAATCTCTATGTATGTGTAGCTTCTTAAGGGACTATGTGTAGTTAATTACAGCAATATATATAATGTTTCATAGACACTTTTGTACCTTTTTCACACGTTAGACAACTTTTGGACAAACTACGTACAAGTGTATACAACGAATAGTGTACAAATGACATTTTTGAGCTAATTGTGTTACCAAATTGTTGAGATGATGAGTCAAGCATGAATTTGATATGCTACAATGACTAGATTAGCTGCATCTATTTCGTTTTCTCTTGAAGTGATCGCACTAATATAATCGAGATCTAAACTTGTTAATTGTTATATACGGAGTATGTATAACAAATTAATTAAATCATTTCACATATAGGTTAGTATTCCGTATGATTTTCTAGGGAAAGTACGTGGAGATCTAATGTGCAAATTAGTCAATTTAAATCAAGATTCAAGTGGTACCATGAGTTCATACACTTTAATGTATACGGAGTATATATTAAGAGCCCATTTGGTAATATCAAATCATGTGAATTGGTTTATTTTGCTATTTATTAAAAAAAAATATTTAAAGTATATTAAATTAATAAAATAAAGAAAAAATTCCATGAAAAAATTCTAAAATGTTCCTCTACAGTAACTTCAGCCAATACAACCGTAAACGTAACTACAACCTCACTTTTTGTTATTAATACATAATTCAGTGCACGAAATCAAAAGTTATGAGCCCGTTTGCCCGTTTGGTAGCACCAAAATCGGCTGTTTTGACTGATTCTGCTGAAATTTATGAAGTTCTGGCTGGAGTGGTTGCATTGGCTGATTTAAGAAAAAATTATTTGTAAAGAAATAAAGAAAAAAATATATGTAAAAATAGCTAAAATGGTCATATACAGTAACTTCAGCCAATACATAATAGATAGGGATATTCTTGTAATTATTGTACCTTGTATTATTATATATACATGTACAGAGCCGACGGCTCTACGATCCTAACCCTATCACGCTATGGCTGCGTCTTCTACGTCAGACCTCTCGGTCGAGTGCAGCACCACCCCTGTTTTGCCGATCACCACTGCAGCGTCCTCCATGCCTTCATCAGCAGAAAACTTCATGACTTCATCCCAGGCGCCCGCCATGTCGCTGGAGCAGCCCCTCAACAGTCGCCCCATGCCATCGTTCATGCAGGAGCAGACTCTTATTCCCTCTTCGGCTATTTTCAGTTCTGGGAGCCCATATGTTTCTCCTTATTCCCTCTTTCACATGCCGGAACCGTTCACATGGCAGCCTACATCCATCGGTTCATTGCCGCACACCAATGGCCAGACCAGTGCCTCGGTTCCCTATAGCTCCATCAGTCCCAGTCAGTTTGATATTGGGTCTTCTTCTCTACTGCCTACTTCACACCCAGGTGTCGGTAATTCTTCTCACCTTTCTACTATGGCATCCCAATTGGCATTCTCCACCCCGAATGTCACAAACATTGTTACTACTCGGTTATCATCGGTTGAGGATTACCTACCATGGAAGACTCAGTTTGAGTCATTTTTAGTTTCTCATAGTTTATTGGGTGTGCTTGATGGTACCATTCCAGTTCCCTCTCCGTATATTGTCAATGCTTCTCACCGAGAGATTGTTAATGTTGACTATTCGCATTGGCTAAAAATTGATCAAACCATCCGGTCATGGCTTTTTGCTACCCTCTCTAGGGACATTTTAATTGATGTACATGATCTCAAATTTTCTTTTCAAATCTGGGATCGGCTTAGGAACAAATTTATGTCCGCAAGTATTGCCCGGTCCATGGAAATTAAGAGGCAGTTATCTCACATCAAAAAGAAGGCCAATCAAACCATGGACCAATACCTTCGCGACATCAAGGTTGCAGCGGACTCTTTAGCGCTTATCAACTCTCCGGTTAGCGATAAAGATCTCATTGAGTATGCTCTTTTAGGCCTTGGTCCGGAGTTCGAATCCATGCTCGGCGGCATGGCCTATATGCCCCCCACCTTTACATTTGATCAGCTGGGTCCTATCTTGGGTCTTCAAGAGCATCGGTTGCAGTACATGCGTAGCACAGATGCCTCTTCCATGCAGCATCAAGCTTTTGCTGCCCCTGGGCAGTCCACTCCAGTTCAGCAGCCTCGACCGCAGCAGCAAAATCCTGGCCGAGGGGGTGCACCACCACGAGGAGGGCGTGGCAGTCGCGGTCAACGGCAGCAGCGGGGTCACCGAGGACGTGGCCGGGGATATGGATACCCTGGTTATCCTGGACAACAACACTACTATCCACGTGGAAGCGGTTTTGACTATCCGTATGCGGGGCATCCTGCACAATTTCCTCCGGGAGCACCTAGTGCAGGTATGGGTAATATTCCTCTGGTTAATACGAGTCTGTCTCCAAATTATATTTGTGGTCCTCATACTAACAGTGCAGGTTCTCCATTAGTTGATCATACTTATGCATCTCCCCCGCCCCCTGTTGTCTGTCAATTGTGTTTTACTCCGGGTCATTCTGCATTAACTTGTTCCAAGTTCACTTCTGGTTCTACCTCGGCCCTTGCTGCGTTACCAACCGGTGAGACTCACGAAGCGACTTGGTATCCAGATTCTGGTGCCTCCGCTCATATGACACCCAATGAAGGTATTTTACACTCTAAATCCATTATTACTAGCCCCACTAATGTGCAAGTAGCTAATGGTACTAATTTATCTCTGTCTACAATTGGCAATGTGCATTTACCTTCATTAGGTCGCCCACTTATTTTAAAATCAGTGTATCATGTTCCTCATTTAAAATTTAATTTACTATCTATTCAGAAATTGTGTGAGGATAATGATTGCACTGCTATTTTTAATAAATCTTCTTTTTCTGTTAAGGACAATCAAACGGGGGCAGTTCTACTCCACGCTTCCCATAAGGATCGCACTTATCCTTTCACTGTCTCCACACCATCTCTGGCTCTTTTTACATCCACTGCGCCTGGTCCGGTATGGCACAAGCGCTTAGGACATTGCGGTGATAGCGTTTTGTCTTCCCTTCGGCGAACAAACTCTATTTTTCCTTCTAGTAATTTTCATAATTCATGTACTTCTTGTAGACTGGGCAAATCCCATCGTTTACCTTTTCGTGATGTTTTACATACTACTACTGCTCCTTTACAGTTGATTCATTCCAATGTTTGGCAGTCCCCGGTTTTATCTCATCTTGGTTATAAATATTATGTCTGCTTTATTGATGATTTTTCTAGGTTTACCTGGGTTTATCCCATGCATCGGAAATCAGAGGTCTTTACTCACTTTTGTAATTTTAAAAAACTAACTGAAAATCTTTTAGGCTGTAAAATTAAATGTTTTCAGAGTGATGGTGTTGGTGAATTTGACAATCACCACTTTCTTAATCATTTTTTAAATTGTGGTATTTTATTTCAAAAATCATGTCCTGACACTCCTGCTCAGAATGGTGTGGCTGAACGTAAACATAGACATCTTTTAGAATTAATACGTACTATGCTTATTGATGCACATCTTCCTCCCTCTTTTTGGGTTGATGCACTCTATACAGCTACGTACATTATTAATCGTCTTCCCACGCCAATTCTACAGGGTCTCACTCCATATCAGAAAATTTTTCATAAACCTCCTGATTATACCTTTTTGCGTGTGTTTGGTTGTGCATGTTTTCCCAATAAAGTCGCCACTTCGGGCAATAAGCTATCACCGCGATCTATTCCTTGTGTTTTTATTGGCTATGCACCGGGGTATAAAGGTTATCGTTGTCTTGATCCTTCTACGGGTCGTGTCTATATTAGCCGAGATGTTATTTTTCATGAGACACTTTTTCCTTATCCTACCCTATCCTCTAGTCAACCATTTCAACCATCTCCCCAATATTCTAATCAATCCTTCTATCCTACAAATGTGGCATCTACCAGTACTCCTACCCAAGCCCCTCCACCATATCCAGTATTCTGCCTCCCCTAGCCAAACAGCCTACTATAGAGCCTACTACTACTATAGAGTCTCCCTCCACACTCCCTTGTACACCGACCAGCCCCTCAAACTCCACAATTTCCTCGCCCCATGTTCCCTCCGCTAGCCCAGTCCACCCGCATCCAGCCCACACTTCCCAGCCTACTTCCCCTCACACTGACTCATCCAGTCCATTACCGAGTCCTTCCACCAGCTCGTCTCCAGTCCCCAGCCCTATATCCAGCCCATCACCGAGTCCTCCACCGGCCCACACTACAACCCAAAACATTCATCCGATGAGAACTCGGGCCAAAGATGGTATTTACAAACCTAGAACCATTTTATCCCTTAGCTCCGTGGAGTGCCCCCCGGATCCTACATGTTTTTCTCAAGCTAATAAAATTTTAAAATGGCGGGCGGCTATGGCTGAAGAATTTAATGCTTTAATTGCTAATAAGACTTGGGATTTAGTACCTAGTGATAGCACGAAAAATGTGGTTGGATGTAAATGGGTTTATAAAACGAAATACGCTTCTGATGGTTCTATTGAGCGTCACAAAGCTCGTTTAGTGGCTCAAGGTTTTAATCAGCAGGCAGGGGTGGACTTTTCTGAAACTTTTAGTCCGGTTGTCAAACCTACCACTGTGCGTCTTTTACTTTCACTTGCTACCTTCTTTGGTTGGGGGGTGCGTCAATTAGACGTAAAGAATGCGTTTTTACATGGCTACTTAACAGAGGAGGTCTATATGCGTCAGCCTCCTAGGTTTGTTCATCCCTCGTTTCCTCATCACATTTGTCGACTTCGTAAGGCACTTTATGGGCTCAAACAAGCCCCACGTGCCTGGTTCCATCGTTTTAGTGGATTCCTTCTTAGTCATGGGTTTTTACAGAGTCGGTCTGATTCTTCTATGTTCATTTATCGACATGGTTCTCAGTGTATATATATCCTCTTGTATGTTGATGATATTCTCGTTACCGGTAGTTCATCCTCCCTTATTCAATCCATTATTCAGTTACTTTCTCAGACTTTTGCAATGAAAGATCTGGGTGACATTCATTTCTTCCTAGGGATTCAGATTGCTCGTACCTCTACTGGAATTTTCTTATCACAGCAAAAATATATCTCTGATTTGTTGCGGCGTTTTCATCTTCATACAGTCACACCAGTCCGTACACCTCTTCCCTCTCGTACCACTTTATCTTTAACTGATGGGGAATTACTTGCTGATGGTACAGAATACCGCAGTATGGTTGGTACTTTACAGTACTTGCTTATTACTAGACCGGATATTACCTATGTTGTCCACTTGGTCTCTCAGTTTATGCATATATGCTCCTCGCACTACTCACCGTTTAGCCGTGAAACGTATTTACAGGTATTTGCAGGGCACTATTACAGAGGGCTTGTGGCTGCGCAAGGGCGGTGATCCTTCTCTTGTTGTTGCTTACTCCGATGCAGACTGGGCTGGTTGTCCCGACACACTACTACATTTAAAGGCCTTTTGTAACAGTCAGTTTCGTTACTATTGGTCTATAAGTCTGTTACATTCTCTTAAATGTAACAGTTTTGTGCCGTTACATTCGCTGGCGTTGCCTTTTCTCTATTGTAACGCTACGTAACAATTTCGAAAACCAATTGTAATGGTGTTCTCAACAAACCGAAAGTGTTACTACAGATTAAGTGCAAATATAACAGTCTTTAACATACACAAATGTAACACCCAAGGATCATTTGGTAACAAATTGCACATTTAATTATTATCTAATGTAACAAATAATATATATATATAATAAAATAATATAATATTAAAGACAAATTGCCAAAACAGAGTATCATTTAACAAATTTTATTCAAAATAAGGACATGATACAATAAAAATAGGGGGGGACATATACCTTACCCCTAAATAAAGTAAGGGATATCTCTCTTGCATTAGGGGTACCCTAAAAGTTCACCTCTAACATTTGAGACTAAACTAGAGATATTAAAAAAATTAAAGCACTAATATGAGAACTTAGTTCGACTCCCTAAGACAAAGCCCGACAGATGCCTTCCAAGGCGAGTAAGCCTATTAATGTCTTCAATCTTGGCTAATGAATGAGCAGTGCACACATTTCGACTCCCTAAGACAAAGCCTGAGAGATATGCTTCCGAGGTGAGCAAGCCTCTCAATGTCTTCAATCTTGTACGAGAGCTTACAAGCAGCCATGGATGAGCCTAGCAGCGACCTGGAATGAACAGAATCAAATTTGTTCTAAAATTGAGTGAATTCAGTGTTAACAGTCCATCAATTAGCCTGAAGAATGAGCTTTGGTGTAAAAAGTCAACAATACCCAAGAAGCTATACTATCGCACCTGTGCAACAAACTTCAAGTCACCTCAGATCAACATAAACACCAGTTTTCACTTTTTGGTACTTAAAACGATTGACGAGCAACACTATCAAGAAAGAGGGTAGCTAACCATTATATGACATATATAAGAAAGAGGGTAGTAAACTTTAGTGATATTATATTTGAAGGATTTTAGGGAAGAAACCACAAATGGCCATTGGGTTTTTGGATTTAAATCTGCAATTTTTAAGGAATTGAAAAATTGACATATAGCCCCTGTAATATACTGTGTACACATTTGTATGTTAAGGAGACATAATTGAAGCAAACAATATATAGATTACTTGTTATCTACTACCAAACTTGGGGGTGTTATATTTCACCGTTAATATTTAGAACTTAGAAGGTAGAAACAAGTAGATATTACAAGGAGAATTTTGACATTTGCTAAATATCTCAAGTGATAGACATATAATAAAAGTCATCGCATTGTATACCATGCAAAACATAAAGGTCATTTGCTATACTATGTGAATATAAGGGGAGGATACCAAACCTTAGAATGATCAAGGGACTGAATATGTAAACCTGACAAATAAAAGAAAATTTGTGTGAAACCTATTTCACTAAGAAACCAACTATATAAATATATATAAAATAAACTCTTCTTTAGTTTATGAGGATAAGTAAAAACCAAAGAGTAATTTCAAACTTTGAGGATCCACCCAATAACCATTTATGTATATCCTTATCCAATTTTATGTTTAAAGCATTATTGAAAGATATTTCACTTAAATAAACCCATAATATGTAAGTAAATCATCTATCACAACATCAATCCTCACTTCTTAGCACAGCAATGCATCAACAATTGAATAATTGAAAGGAAACATTTACCTGGCAACTCTTAGCATAAACAGATACTTAATTTGTTCATTTTATAATAGGAAGCAGATTAATAGATTTTACCATGTCTCTTCAAAGATTTCTGAACTTTTATGTTGAAAGTGTCAAAGTGACTTATCTCAGTGTCAATTTTGTTGCGCCATCCCTTCTCTAGTTCCAGAGGACCCATTGGATGGTTAGTCCCGAGTTTCCTTCCTGTATCGATGTCTTCTTTTGTTGCAACTCCATTGTAAAGTGTATAAAATGCTTCATTTATCACTGGCATCAAGGTTCTATTTACCATAAAGTCCGCATAATCCTTGGAGCAAACGACTGTCTTGCCAAACCTTTCTGCCAAACACCTAGTTACATCATATGTGTCATCTGAGGTATCAGCACCCCTGATTATCTTAACCAGTTTCAGAATAACTGGAGGAGGATTTATAAAATGCACACCAATCACCAAACAGCAGAAATTCAGAATATCTAAAACATGCACTATATTAAATCAACAACAACAAAAATAGCAACTTAAAGTTCCAACTTCCATGTTTGCACAAATTTGAGTTTAAAGTAAAGCATAAACACAGTTTCGAGTTCCAAAAATAAACTGGCACCGGTCTTCAAACAACAAAAAAGTGGTTCAGTCTCAAAGTGAAGAATTCAAAGTATCAAACTACCAATTATCAATTATCAAACTACAATTGAAGAAAGAATCAGTCTCAATGTATAAAATTTCGAACTAAAATTTTAACTAATAATAAAATCAAAGAATTGCACTGGTTCATTACTCCGTATAATCAAAATCAAAGAATCTGATTGAATATTTTGAGAAAAAACAACTGAAATAATTGGATAATAATTTTAAAAACCTAGAATTGGAGCCTGGAAGTCGTCCGTAACTGAAAGCCTGAAAGCGACGGCCGACCGCCGACGGCCTAGCTTCGTCGACGGAATAGGATGGCCGCCTCTGGCCTCTGCGTTGAGCGTCAACGGCTGTCTCTTCGTCTATTCCGTCCCCGCCTCTGAGTTCGCACTTCAGGGCTTCAGTCTTCGTGGAGTGCTTTTAGGTACGTGGAAGTGTGGAGTTTGGACTTTGGGTCAAAGCTTTAGGTCCGAGTATATTAACTAAATATACAAAAAAATATGATTTTTATTTAAAAACAAAAATGGTCCGAGTGTTACATAGGAACGGCCCCAACCCGAAAATCAAGATTACTCGGTTACTCCTCCCGCGCCCCTGCTAAATTTTTCCACTATACATGTGTTACATTAGGGTCCACCAAAAGTAACACTAGTTGAACAAATGTAACAGATTATTAAATAGTATATAAGTGTTACAATAGCACTCAATAAATGCAACACTTTTGATATAAATGTAACAGCACATTGAAAACTATTACATTAGACTCGTTTTTTTGTAACACTTTGGACAAGTGTTACAATTTTTTTGTTACATTAGACCTGAAAATGTAGTAGTGACAGTTGTAGGTCTACTACTGGATATGCCATATTCTTGGGTGATAATTTAATCTCTTGGAGGTCCAAAAAGCAACCGACTGTTTCCAAATCCTCCATAGAAGCAGAATATCGCGCGGTAGCTTATACTGTTCAGGACACATTGTTTATTCGATCCTTGCTTGCGGATATGGGTTTTCATATTCCTAAACCAGTCCAACTTTATTGTGATAATGTCTCGGCATCCTACCTGGCGGTCAATCCTATTCAGCATGATCGAAGCAAGCACATCAAAATTGATTATCATTTTGTTCGAGAACGTGTAGCTCACGGTGATTTAGTTGTTAAGTATATTCCTACTCAGTTTCAGTTAGCAGATATGTTTACTAAAAATTTGACTAGTCAGCGTTTTAATTTTCTTAAGTCCAATCTTCGCGTTGTTCCCTCTGCACAGATTGAGGGGGTGTAATAGATAGGGATATTCTTGTAATTATTGTACCTTGTATTATTATATATACATGTACACGGCTACCTCTAGGGTAAGCTATTCCATCATATTTGTCATAATACAACCAGATAAGTAACTCCAACCTTACTTTTTCTGCTTATTACACAATTCAGCGCGTGAAAGCAAAAGTTGCATGTTTGGTGAAAAAGTTGGCTGATAAGCTGAAAAATAGTGCTGCCAAACGGCTTCTACGTGTTTGGTGAAAAAGCTGGTTGACAATACTAATAAACAAAAAAACAGGGTACCAAATGGGCTATAAATGTATTAATTTTTTTCCCAAAGTGCATTGCTATCATCAGTCATATACTCCCTCCGTCCCGCAAATGGAAATGATGCTTTGTGCGCTGCTTGATTTATGGTAAAGCGCTATTGTACACCGTGCACACAGTGTAATGATCATGCGGTATAATTTACCTATATGATAAGGTGAGTGCTGGTCACAAATAAATTAGTCATTCTTGTAATAGGTTTGATTGGTCTAACTCATTATCTCATTGGCATTTATTAATAATTTGAAACGGCATGGTTCTACTCTACGGAGTACTATATGATGATTAAGTAGAATTTGCCTATATGAAATGCAAAATAACATAGACTTGTTGTCTATATTTGACGGCCAACCATCTTTTGAATTTAGAAACAAGGCAAGCTCACATTCCAATTGCAAGAATATACTAATAACCTGCAGATGACTAACCAACTAATAAGCCACGTAACAAAGGTCTTCTTATATCGATCAAAGCCTCAATGTAAGATCAAGTGGAGGCTGATCAACCTTCCTCGGAAATGCAGTCCTTATATCACCATTGTTGTCTGCATATCCAGCAAAAACAAAACGACTCCAGCTATTGTTATTCGACCGTCTAGCAAGAGAAGCGCCGGAGAACAGAACCCTTCGGGTTGCTCGTTTGGCGATAAACCGTTCCCTCTTATGGGCATTCTGGTGACCCCCAAGAGCCTGTGAGCTGTAGAATTTGCGGTGGCAGAAATTGCACCTATAAGGTCTTGAATGGGCTGACCCTTCTGTTTGGGTGTTTGCAACTTTTCCTTCATAAGGGTTGGGTGTAGAGTTGAAGCTCAGAGATAGATCAAGTGAAATTGGCTCTGAACTTGGCTGGTCATGATGGGATGTTGTGGGGTTTGGCAGGAGTTGAGAGAGTATGCCATGGATGGATTTGTTAGATGATATTGTGACAGAATTGCTCATTTGAGATGCCTTATCATCAAGAACTTTAAGATCAAACTGAAATGGTTTCATGATTTTCACTCCTAGCTAGCACAAATCTGGCCAATAGATCATTACGGAGAATAGGCTAAACATATTAATGATAACATAACAGATTGATATTGATGCAAATATGCAATTTGAACTATTGATGAATTAAATTGGTACCGTAAATACATGTAATTGGTTCATACTTCATAGTGATACCACCTTGAAATTTCGGTCAAATTAGTTTTACTAGATAACCATAAATTCACTTAAGTTGAGAGAAAAAGTAGTTTAAGGGAAACTATATGTTAGTTGATTATATCAATATAATGGTTCATAGACACTTATACATATGCAATTTTTTAACACACGACATGTGTACACATAGACAACTTTACGAATAGTGTACAAACGACATTTTTGAGTTACCAAATTGTTGAGATGATGAGTCAAGCATGAATTTGATATATGCTACAATGACTAGTTTAGCTCCATGTATTTCGTCTTCTCTTGAAGTGATCGGATTAATTAATGGAATGAAATCTAAACTTGTTAACTGTTATGTATAACAAATTAATTTGATAATTTCAAATTAAGTAAGTGGAGCCATGCGTTCAAACACTAACGTATACTACGCAAATATAGTAAATGCATTATTTTACTTCCCAAGATCAGTCATATATAATACGTACTGACTACTGAGTACTCCGTATTTTTATCGAGTACCACATTTTCTCATACAAGGAAGTGATTATATACTTTGTACGGAGTACTGTTTTTTATGACAATAATATTACCAGATTAATGTATGATAATGCTAAAACATGGACCTACATTTTCGGGATCGGATGACATTAATTTCTTCTATTTATGGAGAAATATACTCGTAGTACCTTATGTTGAAATTTAGCCAAAATATATGCATGGTACTACTGTTAGGAAATTCTCCTATATTGAATCTCTATTAACAGTGAAAGAAAAAAATGTTTTAATTGGATTGGTTGCGGTCTCATACTGAGTCATACCAGATGAAATCATATTAAATTGGACTTAGATGATATAGAGTTATAATAAAGGAATTTTATCAATTCAGGACCTGAAAGATACACGAACTATCAATCCAGGACCCAAAAGATGAAATGTATTGATATAGGACCTGAATGATGGAAAACTATCGATCTAGGACCCCCGAATGATTGAAATCTATCAATATAGGACCTAAATTTTCATAGATTTTATTGATTTATTTATTTTAAAAAATTTAAATATTATTTAGTTTTATTAAACTAATAAACTTTTGTGAAGAAAAAATCATCAAATGTTAGCAATGGAATTAATAGGAAAATAAATAAATCAAAACCTATGAAATGTTAGGTCCTAGATTGATAGTTTTTCATCATTCGGGTCCTATAGCAACACATATCATATATGACTTAAGCGTAACAGACCAGAGCCAATTACACTTAAATATATCAGATCTGTCCATAAAATTACAATCCAATTAAAAAACATCCTAACAAATTAAACTCTCCTTAAAAAGCATCGAAGTAGCTATGGCAAAAGAAAAGAAGTGATAAACATGAGCTCGCAACGTGATTGATTTACTGATTAAATTAATTAATTATGAGACGTGGTGATGATCAAGCGGGCTAAGAACGTAAAGTTACGATTAAAATGTTCTTATCAAGAAATAAATCCATCTGCTTTTATAATGTGAAGATCATTTGGACAACAGAGGATTATAGGCAGGGACTTTTTAGCTAGTGTTTTTTACTCCGTATTTTGTTTATGATTTTAGCTTCGAAGGATATTGTATACGACTATACATAGTACGGAGTATATCAATTTATTTCATAGCTCGTTGACCAAAACGTAGTTTAATTTAAGCATTGTTTTTAGAAAGGGCAAATAAAAATTTAAAACCACTTATTGATATTTTCATAATTTTGTTTTTACTTTTGAAAAAAGTTTTTTTTTTAATATTTAAAAATAGAAAATTAAAAAGAAAAAACAAAAAGACAGTCAAAGAGAAATTCTAATGAAATAAATACCTAAGCTAGATACGACTAAAACACAGCTTATTTTATCAGCCCAACATTTTTTATTCTTAAACCAATTCTTCTACTTAGTAAATCTTACTACGTATCATTTACGAAGTTTGGCTGACATTTAAATAGTTATACTCTGGTACATATTTTGGAATTGCACTAAAAAAAATCTATTGAAATATTGAAGTGCAAAAATAGATCAAAAACTTGATACATAAAATCATAGATCAAACAAAGTTAAAAGGAATGTGTTGACACTTTGTTCAAAAAAAAGGAATGTGTTGACACGACCACATGACCACATAATAAATACTGACCCAAAAAAGTTTAATACTCGTAGGATTAAATTAAATGAGTTTGAATCAAAATCATTCTCTTGAATTTGAATTTCTGACACAACATTATTCTAGCTCTTCAATTATATTTGAGCACTCAATTGAACAAGTCACTAACCTCCTAATGATCAGCTCCATAACCCATCTCGAACTTGTCGTAGCAGCAGGCTAGTAAGTGAAGGATCATCTAACCATCTTCACAAAATGGGGCTAGCTAGCTTGTAAAGTTAATACAGTAATTAACGGCCATATATATGCAAAACTTCTTTAACTTGGGCTTAAAATTCACACAGGTAATTAAGGTGTTGTGAATGTTAATTTATATATAGAGCAAAAGTTGAGATGACTACCTGGGATGCTAGGCCAGGCTGGATACATGTAGGTAGGATAGGGTCATTTAATGAAGTTATCTGGAAAGCAAACTGCCAACGCAAAGAGTAGTGCAACAATGGCGTGACAAAGTGGAAGAAAAGTTGAAAACTGCATGAGAATGAGATCAGATCAAGTGCAAGTCATTTGTGAAATGCTTAGTCCGTACGTACGTACATGGAAACACATATCTATATTCATTAACATTGTTTGTCTTCTTACGCATGCATATGCTAATTACCAACTAACTCTACGCTGGAGCATCATACACTACTCACACACATTAGATCATTAGTAATTATGATGGTCTTCCGCTAGCGGGTTTAGTCAGCGGTTTTCGGGGCCTTTATCCGTTCTTCCCGTGTATTCAAGTTCAAAATCTCGTCATCATGTCCTCGCTCTTGGACCTCTTGTGCGATTCAGATCAGTGTGCAGGTACTCCCGATTTGGACTGTATCATCGTTCATTTATTTTTTTTCTTCAATTCATTCAATTTGTCATCATTTCTTTTTGTTTTTCTCATGCCACAAAAAAACGCTATGTATGGATCGGTTTCGCACAGATACCACATGATATTTATATTGGGGGTGTTCGAAAAATGGTGATTCAGTAAAAAATGACGAATTGACCTATTTTAGCGTTTTTAATAAGTTAAAACTTTCTTTGATAAATAGCTGCTCGACCCTAGTGCGTTTATGGACGAAACCGTTGAAATGGAAACACCGCAAATATGAGAGTTTTGTGTCAGATTTGTGAAATATGACATTTTCTTCTAATTGTTATGGCCAAACAACCAAATTGCCAAGCATTTTCTGGCAACTCGCCAACTTATTTTGTTAGTCAAACCCAGTGATCGATTGAATCCGTCATTGACAAACTGCTAACATAACCCAGTGTCAAAAATGCTCATTGCATCCTAAAAAGTCAAATTGATAAGAGTAGCTCTATATCTTACCTACGGAGTATAATTAGCTTAGCGTTTCTTTGGTCAAACTTATTAGTTTTATGGTTAAGAAGGTATTATAACAATAAACAAGTTCAAAAATATACGGAGTATATGTTTGGCATGATTATCACTTAGAAAAACATCCCTTGTCTTTTTCAATTTAAAACAAGCATCACATGGTGAAGATATATAATCCTTAGTGCCAACATGGTGAAGATATATAATCCTTAATACTATACCATTCATAAAAAAAAGAGTTTTGCTAGAGTTGTCCGCTGGATGCCCAGACGTTGATGCCACTAGTCCGCTGAATTTTTGTCCACACATACTTGCTGAACAAAGGTAGAGGGCAGACACTAATACAGTCCATTCTCCCTTTCACTCGCCCCAATCAGTTTCCTCGGATAAGTTATGAGTTGAACAAAACAATCAAGTTGGTCACTCGGAAACCAATAGAAATTACAATTTAAATTGGGTACATAGAGAGCAAGATTTTAGCGTAATTGATCAAATAACGGCTATGTTTGACATACCATTTGAGCTCATAAAGAGCTGAAATTCTTTCAATTCAGCTAATTATCATAAAAATAACCCCACTTGGCACTACAAAAAAAGTGCACATAGACTGCACATGAACCACAATAGTTTTTGCGATGGCAGCATAACTGTCGTTAAAAATACCATTAACCACACATTTTTTTATTTACCACACACAAAAATGTGGTAAAAGTTTAGAGACGACAGTTTTTAACCGTGGCCAATGTTTTTACCACAGCTGTTGTGCCGACGCACATAAAACTGTCGTAAAAACGTAAGGAGGAACATTTACGACAGTTTTGCGTCAGTTTTACATGCGCCGCCACAACAGTCGTGGTAAAAACATTGACAACGGTTAAAAACTGTCGTCTCTAATCTTTTACCACAATTTTGTATGTGGTAAATAAAAAATGTGTGGTTAATGGTGTTTTTAACGACAGTTATGCGGTCATCGCAAAAAAAATATTGGCCTATGTGTAGTCTATGTGCACTTTTCTTGTAGTGTGGAGAGATAATGAACTGAGCTTATGTAGGAAAAAAGGCTGAATTAAAACGTTGCTAGCCCAAGCGTTGCTATTCAGCCTATTAAATAACGCACGTTCTGTACCACTTCTATCCCTGAGCCTGTAAATTTTTCATCCGTGCTGCCTTGGCTCTTTTCCTTGGCTTCAAGATTTCTTCATAGCCTTTTCCTAGTTGTTGTTGCTAGTGTAGGGTAATAATTCTGTGAATACTTTTCCGATTATTTCATTCCACAACTACACACAAATGCAGATAAACGAGTCAGGACTAAAGTATAGAAAAGGGAAAAGGACATACTCATTCCTTCTGTATTTTCAAATCGCCCCTGCGTGTGGGTTTGTCGCAAAGGCAAAGCAATTAGGATTTGAAAGAAAGGCCAATTTCAGGGGCTGGCTAGGAGAGGACTAGCACTAATATTGAGTAATATTTAACGAAAAGTAGTACTCCGTGCAAAGATTTAGCAGGAAGCTAGCCTTCCCTCGGATTATATTATAGGGACTTAGGGAGTATTATACTCTGTATGGTTCTGTGATTTTAAAAGGCTGAAAATATAAAAATCATAGTAATAAATGTTTTATCATATTAATAAATCATATGTACTCTAATGTAATTTCATATTATTCCAACTCCTAATTCAAATATTAATTTCCAACTTCAGCTCGTTATGCCAAACATATTCGATACTTTTTCCGTAGTCAAGACCTTTGCTCCGCCAGGAGGGCCTACGAGGCATGAAATAATACTTTTAATATTGAACAAATGCCTAATATTCCCAGTTACATATATGGTTGGATGCAACCATATCAATTATTCCAACACAAAAGCTTACACTTATAACTAGTAATAATACGTTCGGGTGGGGATCGAGTATTAGTGTATTACTGAAAGCCACTAAAAGAGCTTTACACTTGCATTCCAATACAAAAGAATGCATTCCAATACGTTCGGATGAGGATCGAGTATTAGTACATTGATAATGAACAAGTTATAATTACTACTTCGTATTTACTACTCTATATACGACCATATGGATAATACGACAAATAAAATTGTAAAATGTCAACATTTTTTTTACTCATGAGTAATTCTTACACATATAAAGCAGCTTTGAATAATCCACACATTGAAGTTTGAAAAAAATATATCTACGGAGAAATTAATTTATTATTTTGATTTTTATGCTCATTTCTCAAAAGGTCGGTGTAATTCATTAAGCTACCAGAATTAGGCGTGTAGTTAGTTCAGTTGTTGCAAATTTGCAACAAATGGAGATTGCACTGATCTAGGATATCAGCAATACATCCATATACAATTATTTACTAATCAATTACACATTTTTAGATATTGTGCGTGAAACTTTGAGTGTGAAATTAGATTTTGTTTCTGAAATTTTAAATCATATTGAAGATTAAGATAATTATAGTTGCATATTCAATAAGAAAAGTAACGCTCGGATAAACAAATGTACCCCTGCCCGGTAAGGGCACGAATTATAAGAAAAAATGGGTCCCATTTGTTAACTTTGGCATAGTTGATCGACCTGCATTATACTCTGTATACTTTTGAACGTATACTTTTGATAAAGCCACCACTTCAAGTGGCGGCTTTTCTTAATCTAACAATATTTTGGGAATTATTTATTTAATTAGCATTATTTCGGGAAAATACTCAAAATTGCGAATTGAAAAAATTAAAGATTCGAAATAACGATTAAAGAATTACCCAATGGCCAGTACTGAAATCTCAAAACTGAACTATGAAGGCTGGTCTTGCTGGTTGCTGGATAACCTGGTCGGTTCTATGGTTTCTTTTGCGGCCGAAGTTTTGCCTCCGTATACTTCAATTCATATTTTTTAGAGAATATCATCCAAAATAGGACTAAGAAGGTTTGAAAATTCCAAAATAGGAATGCCATGTTTTTATTCCCAAAATAGAAATAATTACTTCCATGTTTTGGCAGTACCAGACTTCAAATATGACAGTATTTTTCAAACTTGGTAGTAATTACTCATATTTTGGGAATAAAAGACATAACAGTCTTTTTTTTGGAATTTTCAAATTATTTTAGTCCTATTTTGGGAACTTGCCCTATTTTTGAATACCAAAATTCAGTGGCCAAATAAGGAGTTTAGGTAATTAGTTTGTTGTTTAGTGACTATATATATACTATACGTACTAGGGTCAGGCATGTTGAGAATTTTTTTTTTTTTTTTTTTTTTTGAAAAAGCATGTTGAGAATTACTTATCTAATTTGATTTAAGTTGTAGTTAGGAGTGTTCATGTGCTACCCGCCTGGCCGCATTGCAAGATGGATGAATGATGGTCATGTATTACTTCTATAAGTGGTGCATGAAGTACTATTTATATAATTCCTTATTTTTTTCTAAACACTTTATTTATGAGAATCATTCTTTCGTGCAATCAACTTAAATTCCATTTAATCTCTAATGTTATGAACAAAAATCTTGGCATTTTAAAATTAGTTTTGTGTTTCCCAATAATAAAAAATTTAGTACAGTGTTCAAATACTCCACATGCGGCCCGCATTCATTATTTACAAAGTGAATTGAAAGTATAAAGGGAGGCATGACAATTACTACACCTTCATCTCAGAATTAGCTTTATTGTTACTACTAGTATGATAGAGTATTGTTAAGATAAGAGTAAATTATATTGTCGATCAAACATTATTGTAACACTATGCCTCGTAGTGTTCGAGATACTTACTTCCGCATGTTATCTAGACCTCTAGTACTGTTTTTACAAACCAACAGAAACATTTTTCACGTTTTGTCCTCACTCGTGTGCGCCCTAAGAAACTTCCAGAGATCACCTATCCCAATACTACTCTTGTACAAACATGCTTAACTTGATATTCTTAGCTGATGAACTCTCTTAAAAAGAGATATACATTGTTGGTATAAGTAGTACTATTAATCATTTTCAAATTAATCTCAAGTATTGCAATTATGAGCTGAAACATATTTTTTAAAGGAATTGCACTAAATAGAATTAAAAACATTTGTGAATTTCAAAATAAGCATGTCATGTTTTATTCTCTAATTATGACTAAATACTGCCATGTTTTGGCATTATATTGTCAAACTTTAAAATGACATTATTTTCAAGCTTTGCAGTAATTACTCATATTTAAGAAATAAAAACATGAGACTTCTATTTTAAAATTTCAAAACGTTTTTACTCATTGATGGATATAGAAACCCAAACATATTATTTTAGGAGAGATTATGAGCTAAGGATGGAGAAGATGAATGTGTTGTATCGAATGTGAGATTGTGAATTAGGGTTTACAATCTCCCAAGGGGAATATATATAGGAAAATCCGGACCTGATCCTCTAAATTGGGCCTGACACGCCCGATTACATAAAAGGACTAATAATGTATAATCATAATCTAAATTAATATCTGAATAATAATGTACATTAATGCAAACACTATCTACTGGTATATTTGTGCCACTGCCCGGGCCCAATACACGGAAAACCGTGGGTCAAGTATAATATACTCTATTGATCACGAGTCCCTCACTCCTGAGGCGAGAGTACTCGAGATGAAAGGGAGTAGTCCACAATTGTATCCGCAACCTCCATCATTGTTCATATGAGGAGGTGCCTCATTAAAAACCTTTTCTAGGAAAAAAACATACAAAAAAAATCCTAATAAAGGGAAAAAGAGTACACCCAATGCCTCAAAGAGATCAAGGAAGCAAGTCTCCTCTGTCACCTAATGTGTGCATTTGGTGTATTCAGCCTTATCTGGTTCATTTCAGCTTCATCTGGCTCGACTTAGCCTCATTCTTTAGCTTTATTCTTTCCTCATTTTTCCCATCTTCTTGTTCTTTTGAATGGTGGATCCATGATCTCCTAGTCCCCTACTCCTTGAGATGAGTGAAGATTAGGGGGGAAAGAGTAGAATCATATTTGTACCAACACATTTAAAATAAATGTGTAGTATAATTTTTGTTCTTAAAATTTGTATTTCTTATATCGAGAATCCATTATTCGAAAAGTGTGCCTTCTCATTTTTCAGATGGAGCTCGGCGATTTGTGAAAAAATGTAAATCACCAATGCACTGACTAAATTCTTAGAATAGTGTAGCGCTCCAGGCGAGATGAGGGCGATGAGCCACTCACAATCCAATAGCAACGGTTGTCCTCCAGAGGGTGACTGATACCGGTCATCAAATAATGATAACGGTCAGTCATAGAGTTGATTATGTCTGACCTTCATATACCTAGTCTATGCCAAAATTTTATGCATGGTCGAGTTCGAGGTTTTGTACAACGGACCTCCAAACTATGAATGCAACCGACCTTCATACTGTTTTGACGCCGAGGGTAAGCTAGTCTAGACCAGAGTTTTGTACCTGGCTGGGTCAGGGCTTGAGCACAATGATTCAGACATAAGCATTTGGTTGAGAGTATGCATTATGTGAAATTTAGATCAGGAGCTTATTAATGGCCACACTCGTATGATGTGAGTCGTCGTTGCAAGCGTTTAGTAATTTGTCAGTGTACGTTAGTGATAAGATTTCATAGTACTCTCCATCAAAGCACCAAATGACACCTAGCTGAGCCGGGATACCACTAGTGGTATGTATATATAGAGAAACCATAGCTACTATAATTAGAGAGAAAAGTGAGAGTTATATAATTATAATAATGATCTTTAAACTGTTACATCTCCACAATGTGCTCCTATTTATACTCGTCATATGTGAACTAGTCTATGACGTGGAGTACTAATGTAAGGCTGATCTGGACACATGACGGAGCATTAAATGTAGTAGTTGAGTGTTGGATAACATTTCAGTATATGTGGAAATGAATCCATTATATAATCTTTATTTTAATTATTAGACCAACTCCCTAAACCAATCTAGTTATTCTGTTCTATAAGTTGTATCCAGCTAGTTCCATGAAGTAGTGAAGGGTTATCTAATCCCCTAATTCATCTAAATAACTTTTTTATCAAGGAAAGAGTGCAGTGGGTGGACGCACAACATACGCAGAAGTAACTTAAAGCAACCTTAAAGCAACCATAGGGTTTTTCCGAAAAACCCTACGATGCACTCTGACGGTGGAAAGTTGATTCTAGCGCATCATCTGCTTCGAGCCTAGAAAATCACTTCCTGCAATTCAATTGGAGTATAAAGTCCCAAAGCATGCTCCGTTGTAGCAGAAGAGATATATATTTAATTGAGTCTTTCAATACAAATTGGATTCGCCGATATGTAGTAAACCGTAGCGCTACGTTGTGGCGGCGGGTCTTGGAAGATCGAGAAAGCCTGCTCGACAAAGTTAATTGACTGGCTTAACAGGCAACTGGACGGAGGAAGAAGACTGACATCGATGTGAGGCTGGTAAGGGTTTTCAACATGGTTCTTTTGATTTCCGATTTGCTCTATTTTTTTCTGGAGGTTTGGCTTTTGGCTCTCTTCGACGCTACTATTTGCCTAGATTTGTGTGCGCTCCTTTAGGATGTTTTTACTTGGACAGTAATTTGCTGGTCTGGTCTGGTCTGATCTGGTCTGGTCTGGTTTCTTTGTACTTTTATAACTACCCAAGTGTGTTCTGGTCTGGTCTGATCTAGTCTGGGACAAATTACAATACAACGAAAAACATCCTTATTGTGAGTGTTTTGTTGGTAGTTTGTTCTATTCTTTTGGAATTGTTCGTTCTTTTCCGTTATGCCATGGGAGGCAATGACGAGGTAGATGCGACATGGGGAGTTTACCCTGGTTCTGAGGCTTCAATTACTCGTCCTCCTGCTGAACCACCGCCTCACTCCAGAAGAAAGTTAGCATTCAATACTCGTATATAGGATCTCCTTTTCGTTGGCTGGTCAAACCGATGCTTCAACCAAGTTCTACTCGACTAAGTTTCCTTTGTTGATTGCTGGTGAAATCAATTCTCCCTTCGCGGTGGCTAGTGATGTATTCAATGTTTTTTATGCAAGAGGGAGTCTTCCTTTGGACGTGACTGGACAAAGCTTTCCTCCCTTCCTTGATGGATGGTCAAATCGGAATGATGTCTTTGGAGGTGGTGGATCAAACCTCTTCTCCGTTGCTGGTGGCTGGTAAAACCAGAATTTATATTACTCAAGTTTCTTTTCAGCTTTTGAATGCTTGTTGTTTATCTTTTTGTCTTAGTAGCAAGTCCAGCAATGCTAATGATAGATTAGTCTACCATATTGTGGAGTTATCGATCTAGCACGGACTTCCGGGGCTAGCTAGTTCTATCTCTCACTCCAGGGTTGCTCTGAGCTATTTCTCTGCTTTGTCCATTGTTACTTTTAATATCATTAATAAATGAGTGTCTTTCTTTCAAAAAAACAAACTTTTTTTATCAATGATTTCATATTTGATGTCAACAACAAGATTTTTTTTTCTCATTTTTATGTCTTGTTGGACAAAAATGACCCTACATCGGACGGGAATAAAGTTCAAGACCTTATTACACATACTTATATTATACTATAGATCTGTTGAGTTTAATCCAACACGATATAGTAAATATATGTATAAATGTGTATGAACAAACTATTTTTACGTGGAAACCCGAAAGGGAGAAAACCACGAGACATTTTAGGCTAATGTCCAAGGCCTCTCATTCTCATTAGACTCTCCTCACCATTACATTATACAAGCTCCCATTAATGGAGTATTGAAGCTAGCTCTAAAAGAGGGAGGAAGAAGAAGCTAAAAAGGGATCCAAAGGGAAGAAGGAAAGGATCCTTTACATGGAGGCTAAGCTCCCTATTTATAGACAAAGGGGAAAGGGTGCTCTCCACCCTAATGGGCCAAATACGGGCATGCTGGGCCGAAGTGGGCCGGATGGCCAAAATGGGCCTTACTGAATGGGCTGCGTACTATGTGAAGTCTTGGGCTCCTGAACAGTAATAGGCCGAGATAATATATCCCAACACAATCATTATAGACGGATATATAAATATAAATGCATAATATAAAATGTCTCATTTATAGCATTCCCGCATTTAAATTGCTTGCATCTAACTATCATTCTTATTGTAAACAAAAGGTCTATACATTGACATACCCTCGCATGTGTACACAGACAATTACTTTTTTCTCCTAAATAAGATGATTGTGTACAAAGGAGAGTGTGCCAAATGGGTACCCATACAATTTTCCTACATCTAATTCTTATTTACTCTGGTGGTGCTAATTCATACACCGTTCAACATTTTGATATTTCGACCAACACTTTGAATTACTACATAAATTTCACCCTCAGAACAAAACATCCTATACAGCATAACCTTAATTCAAACAATTCTGTATTTTATCCGCAAGACATGCCAATTTCCCCCAAAACCGCCGTGTGCGCTCATATGTCGACTGCCAAAATAATACTAGTATAATTTTTCTCTAAACACTAATCATTGACCAGGGAAGGATCTATGTTAGGGCTATGGTGGGCTGAAGCCCAGGGCAAAGTAAAAAATAATTATTTTTTTAAAGTATTATTTTTAAAAAATTCCATCCAGCCCACCCCAAATTTTTCTATAGCTCAGTCCAATTTTTCAGCCTAGCCCATAAAATAAAATCTAACCATCTAAAAATCTAATCTAAATGTATATACATCACCTCCCACTTAATAAATGGCACTTAGTATATACGTATAAGAGCCATAAAACCCATAAATGTAATAAATACAATAAAATATGATTCAATTAAGAGCTTGATTGGCATGACATGTTCACAACAACTTGTAAAGTGCTTGAGTATCTTCAAGTAGTGCATTGCTCAAAAGTGAGTTCTCGGGCAGAAGTTCTTAATGTATATAGACACTTTCCATGTTTTGAATTTATGTTCAATTTACTTTTTATGGACAAAGTTATGGAATAACAAGTATTCTCTGTCAAGGCCTTCAAAAATATTATTGAATATCTTGGTAGTCATGAGATATGTTTCTACTACACAACTTTATTCTCGGGGGAATTGACATAAAATGGATGAGAATGTTTTTTTTAAAGAAGTAAATGAGTTTTACTCAAAACACGAAATTCATGTACCTGAAGTGAATTCTAAATGAATGGTTGGTCGTTGCCAATAAGAAACACAGTTGAGCATCATTATCACTTTGATATTTTCAATAAGGCAATAGACTTTATATTGATGGAGTTAAGGACCTGATTTAATGATAAATTAGTGGAACTCCTTTCTTTGAGTGCTTCATTGGATCCCAAAAATTCATGTGTCATTCAATGTCGATGCTATTTGTACTCTTGCAAGGAGTTCTATCCCCAAGATTTTAGTAGTCAGGATATTCATGCTTTGGAATTCGAACTACAACACTATGCTCATGATGTGATTCATGATACAAAGTTTGAAGTGAATTATGTGAGGAATTGACTATGAGTAGAAGATCCGATTCATATGTTATGATGAACAGATTGATTCGCCTTTTATTAATCTTACTGTTTCTACTGCAACACTAGAACGATCATTTTCTCCATGAAACTTCTAAAGACAACACTTTGCAACAAAATGGGTGATAACCTTCTTGCTGATTGCATGATACACTATATTGAAAAACATCTTACTATTAGTATAGATGTATACTCTATTATTGACGAGTTTTTTTTGTTTCAAAGCCCCATCGAGAACAAATTTAGGGGAAAACTCTTATATATATATGTATTTTGTTATTTTAATTTTTTTAATGTATTATCATTACAAGTGTTTCAGCCCACCCCAGCATGAAATCCTGGATCCGCCCCTGTCATTGACATCGACATTCAACCAAAATACATAAATATGTTAGGTGTACATCTTTTTATGTACATCATTCGCACACTTTGTCTGTCCAGACACAGTTGTCTATATATATAAGTTGTCTGTCTACACACACTTTAAAAATGCATAGATAATTCATCTGAAAATATATAAGTTGTCTGTATATAAGTTGTTTGCTTTAAAAATGTATTCCTTAATTTGCTTCTAAGCTCCAACCAACATAAGAGATTTTTTCCTTTCCGGGGTAACTTTAAAACCACAATAATACTAAAAAAACATTATTCCATCCGCAGACTAGCTGTTCCAAAAATATACACCTACCAATATGTCATTTACTCGTACAATTAGCCGCCATAGTCTTTAGGTGTGAAAATTGTTATCGTCAATCTCAACACATTTCTTTCCGGCCGCTTCGCCGTTCTTCTTGGATACTGGTTTGTCCGCCAATTCATATTGGAGATACTCTTGATTAATTGACGAGTTTTGAGTGTAACATGAGATCAAATTAGTCTCAATCATATCAAATTTGGTCAATTGAGAGTACGTAGATCAGATTTCGACAATTCTAAAATATAACTGGAACAAATATTTATCAAATCATACTAGTTGGAATCATATCAAATCAAACCAAATTACACCACAAAATTATAGTCCATCTATCTAAAACTCCTAAAAGAATCAATTGTGATCTTGGTGCCATCTTTTGTTTGAAGATTGCCTTTGTACAACGCTGATATGTACACGTTTTGCAAATTGGGACGCTGATTTGAATATAGGTAATAATCTTTTTCATTTCAAAGGAACCGATAAATTAAAACTGGACAGGATGTTTTCACTTGGAACTTTTTACGTCGCACACCATAGTAGACTTAAACAAGCCAGAGTCAATCAGCCTAGACTTAAATAACAGTAAAATGTAAATATACCAGACATTCACCAAACCATTGGACTTGATATAAACATATCAGACAAAACTAAACCAAATTGTAAAATTACAAACCAAGTGAGATCAGAGCATCCTTAAATACCCCGCGGAAGTTCATACCAGGGCAATTAGACAAAACTAGAAAATTTCAATACAAATTACGAGAATGTTCGGTAGCTGTGGAATCAACTGAATCTGCTAAAATTAAGACATTCTGGCTGAAGCGATTAAATTGACATGATTTGCTGCTTTATGAAAATTTATACTTAAATGTAGTTTATTAATCGAAAAAAAGAAAATAAGTAAATTGATCATCTACAATAATATTTGCAAATGAAGTCAAAAAAGTAATTTCACCTTATTTGTTTTGACTATTATATAATTGAACGAATGAAATACATATTTGAAGATAGGAGTTAACAAAGATACATATCCTAATGGAAGTATTCACAAAATGACGTTTTAGTAATGAAAAATCGGTTTGACTTTTTTTAGAGTATTCAAAAAGTGAAAACGTTTTTAGTAAATAGTTGTTTGGTTTTAGCGTTTTTTGACGGAACAACTGAAATAAAAATGCTACTCGCATTGTTTCGATTAGTATTTTGTAATAGATCATTTTCTATTGATTGTTACGGTCAAACAACTAAATTATCAAACATGTTTTGGCAACCAAACAACTTATTCCGCTAATAAAATTCGCTACCTTAATCCGCTATTAACAACAAATTAAAATCATTCATTATCCGCTAACTCGTGATCCTTAAATGTGAAACACATCCCATTAGGGGTGGGAAAAACCGAACCGAAACCCGGAAACCGACCCTGGACCGACCCGAATTATGATCCCGGTCCGGGTTTTTTCTTTTTAACCGGCCCGAACTAAAAAAAAAACCGGACCGAACCGAAAATTCCGGGCTCATTAACGGGCCTTAAACCTATAACCCGGCCCGGACCGAAAAAACCCGAAACAATTAGTTTTAATATAAAATTAATATAGTATATGAATATAAATAAAATATTTCCTAATATATGATTATAATCACGGTGGATATTTATAGCGTAATGATGTTGAATTTGTTTAGCGTAATGATGACCATGAGAATATATTTATAGCAACTCTTGTAAATTTTTTATTTATAAAATTTATTTCTTAATGTTTTTAAGAAACCTATATTATTTATATATATACATCTTACATAAAATATTAAGATAATTATCTTCTTTAAATTTGAATTGTTGGTGATTTTGGAGACTAATATTTGTGTTATTATTTGCGCTTTGTATTTTTGATTAATTTTATTTGAAAATAAGTGTTAAAATATAAAAGAACAATGACATATTTCACGACCGGGCTTTAACCGGTCCAACCCGAACCCGGACCGAACCCGGGCTACCAAAAACCCGACTCGGACTGAATATAATGGGCTTTGTTCCGGTCTCTAATTTTCATAACCTGAGACATTCCGGGTAATTTCCGGGTTTAGCAAAAACCCGACCCAGACCGGACCGATCCCACCCCTACATCCCATATCTGAGTGATTATAGCTTAATGTAGTTCGAAGTCCCAACAACGCGTCCGGGAGAGAGGCCATGCCGCCATGATGAGTGTATTATTTTCTTTCAAAAAGGCACGACCAAGAAAAACAGTATACTTTTGTCACTAATGCTAAAGCCACCCCATTTTGTACCCCATTTTGTACCCCCTCCTATGTTTGTGGTTCACAAAAGCAATGAGTAAAAATGGAGCAATTATTTTAATTGGGTTGGATTTTTGTGAACCACAAATATAGGACGGGGTACAAAATGGGGTAGAAAATGGGATACCTCTAGCATTTCTTAGAAAGCATGGCGAAAACGTGTAGGCGTGTCGGAGTTGGAGAGTGAGGGACCTGCTGCCAAATACACGCCGGTCTACTCGGTTTGGTAGAAACTTCAAAATAAGGGCATTTCAAAATTTTGAGGGAAAAATTTACTCTATACCATTGATAAAAGTTTAACGAGAGATTTGTAAAAAAAAAAAAAAAACTGTAATTTTAGTCTCACAATTTTAGATTGTTTTTATTATTAGTTCCTTAACTTTAGTTATTATAAGGGTTAAGATTCGAAATTCCGTCCTTAAGAGTCAAACCCTGAGAGGAGTCCACATCTTAATATAGTGTGTAATTGTTTTAAAAATAGTCGATGTGAGACAATAACAATAAGTTTGTTCCTATAACTAATAACTAATAAATCTTTGCGATTTAAGATTATTTCCCCGAAAAAGTATACTTTCAGGCAAAATATACTGGAAAAGATGTTGCCGACATTGGATTTTGTGCCGGAAAGTGTACTTTTTGATAGAAAAGTCCTTAAATCACGAACTCTTATTAGTTACAGGATTAAATTTGCATGTGACTAAACTTACAAGATTAATAATGAAAACAGTTAAAGCTTAAAGGACAAAATTAAAATTGTTAATCTCTCAAGTTTGACTTACATTCATAAAAAGTTTTACTCATAAGCTTTTTAGTAAATGACATCAATTTTTTTCCTTTGATTTTTTCTTAACTTTTTGACTTTGTTAAATATATCTACAGTAAAGTTATTACTCGAATATATTATGGAAAATTCATGAATAAATTAAAAAATTTCATTTATTATGGTGAAATTAAAATTATATTATTTCTCCCATTCATGTTTCTATAAATTAAAAATATGAATTTGTACTAAAAATAAGTACCATATGGGTATAAAGATATATTACCCTAAATGGGACTAAATAGGTTTGAGAATTCCAAAAATAGGACTGCCATGTTTTTTTTTCTAAATAGGGGTAATTACTGTCATGTTTTGGCAGTACCAGACTTCAAACACGACAGTATTTTCCAAACTTGACAGTAAGTACTCCTATTTTGGGAATAAAAACATGGAAGTCTTATTTTGGAATTTTCAAACTGTTTTAGTCCCATTCTGGGAACTTTCCCGGGTATAAATTATATGTGCATATAATGTTTATATATTTTAGGAAAGACCTCATACATTAATTCTAATAAAATGGGAGCACGAGAGATACTAATTAAAAATTATTACTGGTACTGAAAAACCGATCATACCATGTACATATAATCAAAAGGTGACAACTCCGGTACCTTTCTAAAAACAGGGGTACCGTACCTAGCATTCATTTGATTGGACCACATCAATTTATCAATTTTAATTTAGATTTTATTAATTCAACTGCTACCTTTTCATTGGTCCATGTGGACAAAGGTATGATACCTTATGGGTACCATAGAAACTACCTAATCAAAATTATCATTTCATAAATTTATATAGTTAATTTATCTGAAATTTATATCTGTATATATTGTACAACTACAAGTAATGTTGGAGGTGACATTTGCCAAATATCATTCCATTAAAAATTCATTACATGTCGTTTGGAGGTGAATTCTACTCATGCTACTATCATGCTAATGTCCGGTAATGTCAAAATATTGCAGTGTGATTATAGAATGACGATAATTTACTTGTATGGATGGATGATATGCGACTCATATTTTTGAATTTTATCAGTTGGGTACTCTGACTTCATTTTGGGTCCCGTAATTTATTACGAGTAAAAGGTTATGGTTTCTAAAAAAAATCAGCACCATCTTAACTTGAAATATGCAAAAATTGATGTGTGACGTTGATTATATTCTTAAATTTAAAAATATAACACTTTATTCCGTCATTAGTTTTGTGAACATTATGATACATTACATATATATCAATACATTAACCGAAAAAAGTCATTATATTAAACTACCATTTAATTTATCTCAGCTACATATGAAACATTTAAAAGTATTGTATTATAACTATCCATCATTTTGATTCTTTATATAATTAAATTTTGACTCCCCCACACATTTTTCTGGCTCCGCCCCTATTTGTATAACCAAGTGCAAAGCTTTATGAGTTTGCTATAGGTACCCCCAAAACTCATTTTTACGCCACATTTTTTGTGATCCAAATGAGTTGCCTCACTTAAATGTATTATCTTATTTGAGCCACACAATAGGGGGATAAAAATGGGGTACCTATAGCATTTTTGAAGCTTTATTAATGATTTTGAATTCAGTATCAAGAATTGAGTCGGGTGATAAGAGGAAGCCCACAACCACATACTCCCTTCATTCCTGAAACAACTTCGAGGTTTGACCTACACATATTAAGGAAATAAACTTACTAGGAGGTAAATTTTACTATTTTGACACTGTTTCGACACTGTTTGGCACTGTTTGACACTGTTTTACACTGTTTAGCACTGTTTTGATGTAGATAATTTGTCATTTAAGGAAATGAGAAATTAAATTAGGGGACATCCAAATAAGGAAAGTGGGACACGACCCTCGTTGTCCCAGGCCCAAGGCTGCACCTAAATCTATGAGTTTGCATTTTCTAACTATCTATTATGCCTTCAAATATGTAACGCTGATGTTCTTTACGTAGATACTAGTCTTTCACCAGTGGGTTGCACGGGATGTAAAACTAAAAAGTTGTTTGTGAAGTCATTTAGTGTATTCAAATATTGCCAAATTCAAAATAGTCTAATACAATGAACCATGCAATTATTGCGTAACTTCATATCAAGTTCAAACTTTCACCCAGTTGTCCCGTAGTTTTGTGTGGCAACTAATGACACTCATTGTCCCAAATAAACAATGTAACAAATCCCGGAATGTCTTTGACATTAACCTTTACCATATTAGTGAATACTCAAGTTAAACACTTAGTTGCATTTAGTTTATGGCCTTTCTAGTGCAAGATTCTTTCACATGTTTGGTACATCAAAGTCTATTGAAAACATCTTTAGGTTTACCAAAAGTCCAACAAAATCTCCAAATAATAAAGGCAGTGACATAAGTTAAAGATGAATTGATCGTTATTCGAGTTTGATTTTGAGAATAGTGCATACTATTAGTACAAACACTGAATAATCAGTTAACACGTTAAGGATAAAATTAATTAACAAATTGAAAAAGCAAAACATGTTTAATAGCAAACAACTCATCAATATAATGGAGTTAACAACCATTTGCTGATGACCAACATCGAGACACAACTATCAACTTGAAATGGAATTAATTAGAAACAAAGCTTAGCTCACTACTTTCAATAAACACATATTTAAGTTTATATGATGTTGTAAGAAAACATGACAAAAAGCTTTTATTCTCCCTGTCTGTTGAATTGCCTGGATCCAACACTCACCAAATTCCAGTATTTTATGATAGTGATATTTAAAAAATCAGAGATTTGTAGCCATCGGAGATTTGATGGATTCTGATATAACTGAAAGTCTAAATCTAGGGTTTTAGATGAAATTTCAGATAAAATTTCGGATGATAGATAATAAATGTCACAAATAAATGTAAAGAGTGGTGCTAATTTCTTAATCAAATTGTCAAATCTACTTCATTTTGTTTTGGCAAAACAAAAACAACTTCTGTCTCAAGGAGTGAGTTTAAAATAAACTCACTCTTTGGAGATTACAACTTATGTCTTAAGGATTATTTTGACAAAACATGTATCTCTTACATTCCAATGCATCTCTTGGCAGTAACTAAACTTCCCAAACTCGTTCTTTACTTTCATTAGCTAGGAAGCAATCCAATGTCTTTTTTTTTAAACGAAGAAGAAGACTTAAAATCACACAACACCAATCTGCCACCCAGTTAGAATACCCATTACTCATTCCTTACTTTTGTCTCATTTAAGAATAATTCACTTATAATGTGTTCTAATAATATCATTAAGCCAGGATTAACTAAATTATAAACAAAATCAACATTTTCAACTCACTGAAATGGTTTACAGTTATTTGCTAATGTTTTCTTAGAAAAGATATAGATCCAGCTTAATTGGTACGAAGTATTAGTTTTATTAGCATGTTTTTTCTGGCAGACTTGGCTCATAAGTTATAAAAATGAGTAGCACTGAATTTTTTTCCCCCTAAAATTGAGACTTCTACCTTTCTTTTGAATTTTATTTATTTAAATATATATGGAGTTTTCTAAAAAGCATATCTAACCACAATAAGCAAAATCATCCACTCAACAATTTTAATCCTTACGGAACAGGCTCAAATTCTAGTCCTATGTCACGATTTGTGATGCTAATTTCTTAATCAATTGTCAAATCTTCTTATTGTTGTTTTGGCTATGTATCCGATATGAACAGTTATTTGCAACAAAAAATAAAAAAATATAAAATATAAATAAAGCTATCTGAATAATAAGGCAAAACATTTTAATGAGACAAAACCTATAAATTTTATATGAACTTATATTCAAACAATAAGAGATGATTTTAAAATAAAAACTGCATAAGTTAATTGACTATATTTTTTCTGCAAGTACATGCCAAATTTCACTTCTCTCTATATCAAACATACGTGAGTTTAATCCATGACTCTTATACACATGTCTATGTAATATTAAGGCTCCTAACAGTTCCACATATATCATAACAAACACATACATAAGAGACAAAATGTCATGAAGGATCATATATATTCACAATGATATGGAATGTAGGATTTACATAATAGATAGTGTAGAGAATATGAAAAACGTTTTGGAAAGAAGACGAAAAGGAAAAAAAGACAGATTATAATTCCCTTAAATTGTAACTTTTCATATATTAGCTTAAACCCCGTAATGAATATCATGTTTGACAAAACTTAGGCGGGACCCTTTAGCGAGACTGAACCTATAAGTTTTATACTCCGTATGAACTTATTCATACAATGAGAGATTATTTTAAAATCATCTCTTACTTAAGTATAGCTTTTGTAAAAGTACATGCCAAATTTGAAGGCTTATGTAGCTACTACTTTCCAAATGATTTTCAACAAAATCATTGGTGCACTCTTATTTATAGATGTACTGAGATTCTTCATTATATTAAGAATGTTTCCTTTATTTTTCTACTCAGAGTATGCAACCTTATCTATTAGGAAATATTATAATTCCCTTAAATAAAAATTTTCTTATGTAATCGTAAACCCATCAATGAATAAAATAAACTGATATAGAACTAAAATTAGGATATTCAATAATATCAAATTGAATTGAAATGCTCATGTATTATCTAGAGTTCAAGATATTTACAACTGATAGGAGAGCGGAATTTAAGTTTAAAAATCCAGAATATTAACCAAAGACAAATTCATTTAAAAGTGAAAATTCATATTTACTTGGTCTGAACTGGTCTACTAATTGATTGGTCCCTGTGTATTTTATAATTATTCAAGTCTGGTCTGGTATGAGATTGAAAACAGTCCAAGTAAAAACATCCTTAGATTCGAAACTCAGTTAGATTATATATTTCCAGTTCATCAGTGATCGCCATTACTATGGTCTTATATCATAACCCAAAAAGAGAATAGGAATATTAAAGAAAAAGAAGCAATCCCAATAACCTTAAAGCATTAAGCCAATATATTCTTTACATAAAAAGTATGTGGTACATGTTTTTTAAAAGATTAGTTGAATATCAGAGAAACGGCTCCAAATACTGCTCAGTATTTATAAGAGAAAGGGCAAGTTATGTTAAGAACGAAAGAGTAACCAAGAAGAATAGCAAAAAAAACGTCTCCAAGTACTCCCAAGTTCCTCTTCTGGACTCATGAGTTCCAAACTGCAAAGAAGCAAAACACATTTTTTCCATAATTTTTTTAGGTGGACTTTGCGCTCATAGGAAGAATCTACTGCACAAATATAAATATGAATAAAAACAAAAAATAGGGTGTACCAGAAGGCAATGATTACAGAAGAGTCGATCCAATCAGTTTAAGCCCAAGTCTCTTTTGGTTCCCAACTCCAATAAGATCCCCACGCTTCGTTCGCCCACAAATCCCCTGGAATTAATAAAAGGGGCAATCCTGATCCAAATCCTTTTTAAAAAACTTAATGGATAGGTGCAGAGACTCAACAGAAGCTGTTCTAACAAAGGGATTAAACCTAGCTAATTCAAAATTTAGATAATACCAACCTTACCATAAAAAGATCAAATAAGGGATCAATTTTTTATTTACTTAAGTAATTGTGGAACTTAAACCGGGAAAGTAAATAATTAGAGAAAAAAGTTTCAGGCTACAATGATAAACTAATGGCAAGCACCAAGCTAAACTAAATACTCCGTAATTGTCAGTATTTAGTCAAAAGTCAAACCACCCAAAATCTAAATAATACAAAATTAAATAATTAAAACAATAAATAAATAACCTGTAATTCTTACTTTCGTAGATGAGAGTATGAGATGCTCAGATTTCAATTCTTACGCTGCAGACATGGCCGAAATTTCAATCCGTTGCTCACTCCTATAGACTCCTTGCCTGGTTGCCCTTAAAATCACACAACACCAATCCGCCACCCCATTAGAATACCCATTACTCATTCCTTACTTTTATCTCATTTAAGAACCATTCACTTATAATGTGTTCTAATAATATCATTAGGCCAAGATTAACTAAATCATAAACAAAATCAACATTTCTAACTCACTCAAATGGTTTACAATTGTTTGCTAATGTTTTCTTAGAAAAGATATAGATCCAGCTTAATTGGTACGAAGTATTAGTTTTATTAGAATGTTTTTCTGGCAGACTGAATTGGCTTATAAGTTATAAAAATGAGTAGCACTGAATTTTCTTTTTCCCGAAAATTGAGACTTCTACCTTTCTTTTGAATTTTTATTTATTTAAATAGTTATGGAGTTTTCTAAAAATCATATCTAACCACAATAAGCAAAATCATCCACTCAACAATTTTAATCCTTACGGAACAGGCTCAAATTCTAGTCCTACGTCACGATTTGTGATGCTAATTTCTTAATCAATTGTCAAATCTTCTTATTGTTGTTTTTGGCTATGTATCCGATATGAACAATTATTTGCAACAAAAAATATAAAATATAAAAATAGATAAAGCTATTTGAATAATAAGGCAGAACATTTTAATGAGACAAAACCTATAAATTTTATATTCAAACAATAAGAGATGATTTTAAAATAAAAACTGCATAAGTTAATTGACTATACTTTTTCTGCAAGTACATGCCAAATTTCACTTCTCTCTACATCAAACATACGTGAGTTTAATCCATGACTCTGCGCATAAATTATGTCATATGGAAATTGTATTATCAAATGCACATATTAACAGCATACCCACTACACTCCAAACACATACACTATGGTAGAACTCCCAATAGACGCTTTCATTGCCACATTATCTCTGAAGAAGCAAATGCTCTTTCTGCGGCACTAAATGAGTGTTTTGAAGATTGATCAAAACTCGAATCAATTTGACAGAAACCATCCTACTAAGTAGAACTAACACTTTTCGTAGCAAAACAGACTTTTCGTAGCAACTTTTCCTATACACAACCATAGTAGTTAATTTTACTTAAACAATGAAATTGATACTCATAGATACTGCATCCAAAGAATCTATGTAAATGATTTAAAAACACAACTAATATGTTATAGGAGCAAATTTGACTAACATGATGTAACTATTAAAGAAATCAGCTTTGAGTCCAAATTAAATTATGATAATATACTTTGACTTCATCTATCCGTCATTATTTTATTCTAATATTGAAGTCCAAAAAGAAAAGATATGAATTAAAAAAGAGGAGCAACCACAGTATTCTTAAAGCACTGCGTCACACATTCTATAACTTTTAGTTTATCAAGCATTGTATTTTACTCCCTAAAAAAAAGCATTGTATTTTATTCCATCATAGTGATATGATGGAATAAAAGGCCACCTCAGGAATCTAGATTAGAGGTTGGAAGTAAAAAAACTGCACCATTTTCACTCCTAAAGTACATTTTTGGCTCACTCCTAAAAGAAAACGTGAAGTAGTAAATTACTAATACATATTTGAGTAACACTAAATGGTTGGAATGCAACTTTTGACTTAGCAAATAAGTCTTTAGATGTATTTTAGTAATTTGAGATGACAATTTTATTGAATGAGAGCCTAAATAAACCATTTAAAGTATTCACTAAAAGTTTAGTGATAAGCAATACGAAAAAAAACTCAAAAGTTTCCTTAATTGTTTGCCCACATTATGGAAACTTGCTATATGAAAATAAGTTTACAATAATATAATAATCATCCAATTGCACATTACTCAAATGAGCTTGCTATTAGAAAACACTACAACAAAACAAGCCTTTGGCAACACTCTCAAAATGTTACATTAGATCATTAAAATGTTACAAAAGGCTAATGCAACACTTTTTTGGGCGTTGCTTCAGGTCTCGTTGCATAAAGTAATATGTAACACTTTTTCTCTTATTATGTAACACTGAATGAAAGTGTTGCATAAATATCTCAAATGCAACACTTTTTTTGCAACACTTTAACGAGCATTTTATGCAACACTTTTCAAATAAAATGCAACACTTAATATATGACTTTAGGCAACACTTTATAATATATACGTAACATATTTGCTATACTATTTTGCAACACATATTATATTTCGTAACACTTTCATGAATACTTTATGCAACATTTTATTCAAAATTGGCAACAATTCTCTATAATTATATGCTAGATATAAAACATGCAATGGTAGTAATATGAAATTTTATATATTATAATATTACAAGTATTAAAATATTCATAATCTATAATGAAGAAGTATCCTACTTATCATATGCTAGAAACATTATTTGAATACATCTCAAAGAATGTATCATAAACTAAAAAGTAACAATGCCCCCAGTTTGAAGAAAAACATCAAGATATCGTAGATGACTTCTAATAGCAACTAAAAATCCTCGAACTGACCGGAAACTGAATAAACAGAAGACATGCAACTTCATTTCTTCAACTCTTTTGCCTTGACAATGTATTCTTTCTCATTTTCCTCTTCACATTTGTGTCTGTGTCTGTGGCTCAGATCATAATCATGGATTTCAACCTACAATATAAAACAATACACCATATGAAGAGGGCATTGTGGCAGCATCATAGAGTTTTATAAGCCCTGCGATTTCCATCCAATTCTTGTTATTACACTTTTTTCCTAATTAACTTGTATCTTATATTTTCACTAAAACCATCAAAAGTGGTTAGATATATGAAATAATATGATTTTAGAGAAAAATGAAAACAAATAGGGTTCATAATACATAATAAGAGATGTACCTCCTCATCTATGAGAACCGCCTCAATCACATGGCTTGAGGGAATAGGTTCCAACACCACCTCCCAGGGAGAGCAGTACTTGGATTCCCTGGCTCTTGCAGGCTTTCATGTCGACGCTCAGGTGCACCCATTGCTGCCAGGATCACAATGGCCGGCTAGGTTCAGGACCAGTTTCTGACCATTCCTAAACACGGTCAAGAAAGCAACATTGACTATATTGTAGTTGCCAGACGCGCAGGTATCTCGCAGGCTTCCCTCGTATCAATTAGGGAATCAAGAGATTCTGATAAACTACGAAACTGGCACGCATACACACTGCATCCAAAGAATAAATGTAAGTGATTAAATAAAAACAAAACTAATATGTTATAGGAGCAAATTTGACTAACGTGATGTAACTGTAAAAGATATCAACTTAGAGTCCAAATTAAAATTCAGATAATATAATTTGACTTCATCTATCTGTCATTATTTATTCTTATATTGAAGTCCAAAATGAAAAGAAAAGAATTATATAAAAAGAGGAGCAACTATAGTATTCTTAAAACACTGCCTCACACATTTAATAACTTTTAGTTTATCAAGCATTGTATGGGACTACATAATTATCATTTTATGATTTTAAGTGGAAGTCAAACTTTGTTAATCTCAATTGGTGAGATAGGGAGTGAAACTTGCTCGACATCTTCAGCAGAAGAAAGGGAATAGGTGCTAACCCCACGTCCCAGGCAGAGCACTACTTTGATTCTCTGGCTCTTATAGTCTTTGATGTTTGCTCTCGGTCCACCTTTCCATACTCGCAGGTATCTCACAGGTTTCCCACGTATCCATTAGAGAAATTAATAGTTTCTGATATAAACTACAATGGCCAGAACAGTAAAATAGGGTGAAGATTAGATATAGTTATAATACCTAAGCCTCAAATTTAAGCCTCATATTTAAGTTTTCAAATAGAGCTTGGAGGAATTTAAGTTAGATGATGAATAAGCTCAAGGTATGTTACATACGGATTATAATACTAACAAACAATTGTGAGGTTTGTTGAGATGAACTCTCCAAGACTCCAAGTATATTAGTAGAAGACAGAAAAGATAAAGTCTGTATTTATCTTAGAAGTCCGAAAACATCATCAAATTAGCAGAGGAAAGCAGGATACCTGAAAAAATAAAAGATAACTGGAGATCGAAAGGGAGTAACTGGCGCCTGCAAATTAAGCAAATGAGCAACTATCAAATGTTGTGGTTACAAAAATTCCATGTTTCTTTACACGAATACTAATCTAGTAAATAGCAATATACTCTAAAAACGAAGTAGGAGGATTAAGTTGTATACATGAATCGAAGAATTAGATCCTATACACGAGTACACTAACCTGGTAATCAATGCTTTGTGCGAGGAAGAACTATGATTTAAAGAAGCCGTCAAGAACGGGAAGAATTCTTCGAAGATTATGGACTACGGTTTTGAAGACCTGTTATCTTGTACAATTGTGAGATTGGTGTGAGATGGATGAACAAAAATTCGCTTCATATTATTTAGATGAATCGAGAGCTCGGGGTCGTTGAGAGTTTTCGTGAGAATGGGAGTAAACGTCGGAAGGAAGCAGAAGAATTGAAGAAAAAGAGTGGAAGAGCGGTCGCAAATGAGAGATTACGTAAATGCGAGTTAATTCCTAAGAGGAGATATTAGTCGTATTTAAGCAAATGTCTCTAGTCATGAGCGGGAAATGCACTTAAGCGGATTAATATATATATATATATATATATATATATATATATATATATATATATATATATATATATATATATATATATATATATATATATATATATATATATATATATATATATATATATATATATATATATATATATATATATATATATATATATATAATAAAGCACTATAATTGAATGAGCAACATGGATCGGGCCACTGTCCACGTAAGAATAATACGATAATTATTCTACTATAGTTTTTATAAAAATAGAGCCGATTTGATAATTTTTTCCGGCCCATATGCTTAATAAGAATTTTTACCAAGCATTTATTTAATTTTTTATTTCGCACTCTAAATTATGTATTAAACTATTAAGGGGTTTTGACCTTAATATTATCAATAAGTGGATGATTGTCAAAAAAGTGATCTTTTATTTAATTTTACAAAAAAGTGAGTAAAATTAACGGAGCTACAGTAACCGTGCTACAGTGACGGTGTACAGTGTCCATGCTACAGTACGCGGTATAGTGATGTCGCTACAGTGACATTGCTACAGTGACGGTGTTATAGTGACACCACTAAAACAATTTTACAGTGACAACATCATAGTGACTATATTCCGCGGGGATTACCGCCAGTCCCCGTGTCAACCACAGTAACACCACCAGTGACACCGCCTTTACTGACACCGCCTTCAGTGACACCACACGAGTGACACGACCGCCATCGGTGATACCACTGTAATGACACGACCGTCATGGTGACACCACCACAGTGACATGTCGACTCTGGTCACAGTGACACCGTCTCCCCATCCTTCCTCCTCTCCTCACAACCCCGTCACCAGCCTACCCCGCCTAGAGCTGCCGCCGACCATCACCTTGGACCACCACCGCCTGACCATCATCGTGTATAGCCGCCGCAGACCACCACCCCACCCCGGCTTGACATCCCATCCCCCAGCCCCCATCATCCCGGCACTCAACCACCAGTCCGCAGCCCCATCCCTAACCTTCAGCCCCGGCCAGTCACCACCGCACCACCTTACCTGCCCATCGAACAGACTCCCTAAAAATCAGAATGTAACCCCATACACCTCCTCACCCAGCCCGACCTGCCTCACCAACAGCGTCCCCTGCATCTACCTCCGGCACCACCACGCTCCAGCCCCACGCCCTAGCCCCCACCCACTTCCCCATCCCCAATTCCCCTCCCCGGCCCCCAGCCCGACCACCAGCTCCCCCACCCCATCTCCCTGGCTCGTCTCATCTCCCCAGCCCCACAACACCCCATAGCCCTGCCCAGCAATGACGCATTCCAGCCCCAACCAACCATGTCGCGCCACAGCCCCACCAGCAAAGCCGCACCACAAACCGTCAAGCATCGCCCTACCTTCCATCCTCGCCCCTGTGGAACTCAGATCTGAAAATCGATCTGGATCTCAGAGCCGGTAATCAGCGAAGAAGATGGCGGCTTGGACCGTCGAAGAAGATGGCGGCTTGGATCGTTGAAGAAGATGGCAGCTTGGCCGTACGAAGAGAAGAGCCTCGGGACTTCCGATGTGGTGTAGCAGAGAGCATGACCGGCGAAGAGTGAAGCCTTCGGACCCTGCTGAAGGAAGATGAACTCCTAAATGTTGCTCCGGGCGTCAGAAGAGAGATCGAAGAAGGATGCTTCAATTCTCAGAGATGGAGTTGTTTTGATGGAAGAGAGAAATCGCTGGAGGACTGGAGCTGTTTGGACAGAAAGAGAAATGGGATCGAAGAGAGAAGATCGATCTGGACGGGAACATAAACGGGAGGGTGACTTTTTTGGCAATTTTAAAAGGAGACATATTTTTGTCTGATGAAGTTGGAGAGTAATATCCAGGCCATTTTTTCAACTATTAATCAAAATAAGTAAAGCTGAAATTAATTTTATAATGAATTTGATGAATATGACTATTTCAGCTATTTTAATACAAAATTATTTATTAAATAGTAATAAAATCAATTTGATGTTTTTAATTTATTTTTTTAACATTGTCTACATTTTTAGAATACATGCATATAGATTAAGAGATTATGTTCCCATTTATACTCTATGAAAATCAGATTCATGTACGTAGGCTTTGTGAATCACATAAACTTTTGCATCGACTACCATTTTAATTCATAAGTTGTATTCAAGGTTTGGACACAAATTATATTTATTAATTGTAAAAAAAAAAGAATAATAATTTCATTTTCAGTATGAAGTAGTTAATAACTTATCTTAGAATATATACACGATGTAAATCATATTCATATGTTGACTTTATGTTGCAGAGTATATACTAATGGTATCTTTATTTGATATGTTAATATTTGTCTGTTACTCCGTATTTACGATACTCACTTTAAAGATGCTACCTCTTCAAATTCTAACTCAAAAAAATTACATTAATTTGAGGAATCCGGGTGAATGTCTTTTCTTCTTTTCTTCTTTTCTTCACTTCTTTCAATGTTTTTTGGCTTCAGTCATGAAAAATATTTTGTTTAATCAGTATTTTCAATACTACCTATATGTTTATTCTAGTGTTGTCTAGTGATACTTATTTTTTGTAACAAAATATCGCCTGCCATATGTATATTCTCTCCTTCATCATCCGTTGGGTGTTCTTGTATGCTAGTAAGAGATTTGTATTGGTTTTTTCGTCAATCATATATGAATCTAGATTTCTTCTTCACCAATATTGAGGCTGATCGCCACCCTTTTGAACCGTTTTCTTTCCGGTGTATGATGAAATCAAAATAATTTTTACATTTGACTTCCTACTGGTGGCTGACAAAACCGACAAATTTAAAAATTCTTTTTGGGTGGCTGGTCAAACCGGACTCGTTTCGAGTAGCATGAACAGTCACACTGCAATACGACTCTACTGGTCGCAGAGTTAGCGAACAAGAGAGCCTTTATAAGCCGGTCTTTTTGTTCTTATTCCCACCTTAGTGTAGGAACAAAAAGATTTGGCTTTTGATGGTTATGTATTTTATTATCCTTATCGATAATAAATAAATTAGTTTCTTTCAAAAGAACTCAGCAAAAATGTAATTAAACTTTATACTCTTACATAATTAAGCATAAAAGAATTTTACTATCACTGCATTTTAATTAACGTTTAAATTGATAATTCCAATTATTTGAACCTATACCGACAGTTTTTCCTTGTCCTAAAGAAATACATAGTACGGAGTACTACGTAGTTAACAACATTAAAAAAAAGTGATAGTTAACATAAACTATCGTACAACGTAAAATATACGGAGTAATAAGCATAACTAATTATATAGAAATTGCTCACCAAATAAATAAAAATAAAGGTAATATCCCTTAATTAATACCACATGTGAAATATTTCGTGGCCAGCTCAGAGAACGATGGGAAACACTGCCCATTTTAAACACTAAATCAACGGTCAACGTTCAACCCCCCTCATATTTCAACTTTAACATTTTGAACGTTTCCTTGCTTCCTACATTTGACCCATTACAAAGCCGTATGTATGCATATATAATAGACGACTTCTCCTTCCATTCTCTTCCATAAAAAGGAACAAATTAAAATAGAAACTTTCATTTGCCAACGAACACTTATCAAATTCATTATTTTGCGATTGCAAATGACTTTCTTCTTCAGACTGCGTAGAGCTGCCGGCGGCCACAACGGCCGGAAAAACAAGATTTCCCGGCCAGACGATTCTCCGGGAGATCTCACCACACCCAGTAATTTCATCTGCCCGGTTTCGCTTGACCTGATGAAGGATCCGGTCACATTGTCCACCGGAATCACGTATGACCGGGAAAGCATCGAGAGGTGGCTGGAGGCCGGGAACAAGACCTGCCCGTTGACCAACCAAATTTTGGAAACCTACGACCTCATCCCGAACCACTCCATAAGAAGAATGATCCAAGATTGGTGCGTGGAAAACAAGTCCTACGGGTTGGAAAGAATCCCGACACCGCGGGTCCCGGTGGGCCCTTCCCAAATCTCGGCGATCTGCGCGGCGATCGACGCCGCGACACGTGTTGGAGACAGTACGAGATGCCGGGATTTGGTCGGGAAGATTAAGGTCTGGGGTAGGGAGAGCGAGCGGAACAAGATATGCATCCGAGACGATGGTGGCACCGGAGTAGCCATATCGGCATGTTTCGAGTTCTTCGCCGGCGCGTCGATGGAGAAACACTCCGATCTGTTGAGAGATTTGCTGTCCATCCTAGCATGGATGTTCCCACTCCGGGAAGAAGGAAAGTCAACGCTAGGGGCAAAAGCGTCATTACAATGCATGGCATGGTTTTTGAACGGTAGCGACGAGGATTTACCGGCCAATCAAAACGCGCTATTAGTCCTCAAAGAATTGATTTCATCTGACCAAACGTACGCAAACGCGCTACTGGAAGTTGACCAAAGTCTCCCGAAGTCCTTGCTGAAGATGGTGAAGTTACCATCTTACCCTTCCGCTAACACAGCCACCAAAGCTTCCCTCACGATCATGCACCACATGATTATTGTTGAAGTCCCACACCGGAAACCCAGTGACAGAAACGTCATTTCCGAACTGGTACACGCAGGGTTGGTCTCCGTCCTCCTCGAACTCCTCGTGGACGCCGACAAAAGCGTGTGCCAGAAGGCGTTGACCATTCTTGACGCCGTATGTTCGTGCCAAGAAGGGAGAGAGAAAGCGTATGGTCATCCGTTGACTATGCCATTGTTGGTGAAGAAGATCATGAGGGTTTCTGAGCTGGGGACCGAGCACTGTATCTCGGCCATGTGGAAGCTTTGCAAAGGAGAGGAGGAAAGGGCTGCCGCCATTGAAGCTCTAGAGTTGGGAGCTTTTCAGAAGCTTTTGGTGGTGTTGCAAGTTGGGTGTGGGGAAAAAGTAAAGGAGAAAGCAACAGAGCTGTTGAAGATGATGAATGTGTACAAGGATAGGGTGACTGAATGCTTGGACTCGTCCAACGGTTTCATGTATTTGAAGAGATCTTATTGATACATTAGTTGGTGACAGTAAATAATACTCCATAGTTGAAGTTAAACCAATTTTGTTGCATTTTGTTAGGCAATATTGTAAAAAAAAAAAAAAATCTCGTACACATATACTACGTACTTCCTCCGTTCTCTTTTAATTGCAACAGTCAACATATCACGTTTGCCAACGTACAAGTTTGACCATTAATATCTTTCAATCCTTATTAGTAAAAAATTTAAAATATTCATATTTTAAAAATTTAGAATGAGAAGAATTTAACAATATTTTTTAAAAATTAAATTTATAATACATTAATTAATAAAATGTAGTCAAAGTAGAATATGTGAATAGTGCAAAATGTCTAATGTTGCAATTAAAAAAGAACGGAGGTAGTATATGTTAACCCATACATGGCCAAACCAATCTCTTAGGTTGTTTAATAGGTGCTTAACAACGGGTCCACTTTTATAGAAGGCTCCTCAATAATTTAATACTACGTATGTAATGGTAGTGGTATGTTGATTTTTGGGTTTTTTACGAGAATATTACTTAAATAAAACTTATTTACATAAAATATGACTATTCATTACTACAACGTAGTGCTGTGGTAACTAAAGTTAAAAACTTGAACTTAAATTACTATGATTTCATTACTACTCTAGTAATGATTCATATTTTTGTAAACCATCTTTATTTTGGTCATATTTATGTAATTATTTCTTGATTTTTTCAGATGTTATTTATTATTTCAAATATCAAAAGTTGCATGTATGAGTTTTACACCGTCTAATTTGTGTATTTTCACCATTATAAAACTTATATTTCATTAAATTATTTAGTCTATTTATATTTCATTATTAAATTCTGTGTTCTTCCTTCTTGGGGGGCTCAATTCATCATTTGGAATCGAGGCCTCCAAAGTTATTATACGGCCCTATTGGTGATGCTCCTGCTATTTAACTGAAATCAAAGAGCATGGATTTGAGTTCATCAGTAAATGGTCTAAGATTACAATATATGGGTCGAGACATAGAATAAGAAAGGTCACATTGACCCTTTTAGATCACTAATTGCACAGTAATATAGTCTAGTCTAGCATCCTTATTATTACAAAGAAAGGCAAAAACTTCAAATAAAGGTTAAAGGGTCAAATAGGCTCCTGAACTGACTTAAAGTGTTCAATTAGCCCCTTATATAGGAGGTTCTCCCCGGCCGCCGCCAATTGGGGCAGTTTCCGGTGGAATTTTTTGATGAATTTTTTTGAACATCTTCTTCATTAAGTCTAGTTTACTCATACCAAATTTCAGCTAATAATTCAATCGGAAAGGCAGTGAAATGATTTTTTGAAGATAACTGTGATATTAAACAGCGTAGTACATTTTGGAAACATTCCTTGACACTTATATGTCACCAAAAACATTCCTTGACACATAAAAAACAGTGAGGACTTGAGTAACTTTCTCGACACACTTATGTGTCAATAAAAGTGTTAAGGGATTTGCCAACACATGTGTTTGAGTGTGAAGAAAGGTTTTTCTTAACAGTGTTCCTAGTGACACTTTTTGTATGTGTTGGCAAATCCCCCGAAGGGTCCATCTTGACACTTTCACAATTTTTCTTGACACTTTTTTTCTGTCATAGAAACAAAAGTGCTTGTAGTGGAGGAAGGGTAACTTAGGACCTTAGGTACTACAAAAGTGCAAACTAGAGAAATGGTCTTAAATAAGACCACCTACTTTTTAAAACTGAAATAGGACTTCTTTTTTACTCAATAATTAGTTTGCCCCTCATTTAATTGAGGATTTGCAGGGAATATTCTCCCCTTTCATTTTGTTTGATACATACGATGCCCAACTTTTCCATTCTCTTTTTGCCGGATCCGGGGCCTCTGCCCTAGCATGCTTTAGAGCAAGGTAGAGTGCCTTGCTTCTGGACATCCGTCAGATCGGCAATTCAACCGCCGTAGATCTTGGGGTCCACACTTGCGCTGATCTCGAGGCCGTCCTTGCTGCTACCCGACCGTCCGATGCACAATGCACCCTCCTAGTCGGGTAGAGGATCCCAATCGTCTGATCTAAGAGACGTTTCTCATCTCCGCTCCGCCCTCTTTGTTTTCGCGCGGACCAGGTCACCAGTGAGGGCGCAACAGGAACGTCGCCCAACCACCCCACATCTAGAAGGTTCGATCTTTTATGTTAGCCCCAAAACATGTCGGCCTGCCCGAATACCGTCTACCTCATCGTCTTTCGATGATGGATTATCGCGTTCTTTTCTCTAGCAAATTTTCTTAACGGCAGACGAACTAGTGTCGATTTAGAGCTGTGTTGCTCAATTTCATATCTCCGGTCCTTGGAGCAGATTCTGGTTGAAAATTGGATACACTAGCCAGATCTGTGCGTTGTAGAAGAATTGATCGGTCGAGAATCCAAGATGAGAGAAAGCCCTGCATCTCCCGTGACAAATTGAACGTATTAGAGAAAGCCGGACTGTTAATGTGAAGCATTGGACCAAATTTTAGAGTTTCAATGTCTAATTAAATCACTCTCACGTGACATGGATGGGCATTCCACTTATTAGCTACCATGTGTCAAAGTTTATTCCTTGTGAACAATGTAGCATTTAATATGCTCTACGGCCTGAATGGGGGCAGGTTTTTCGGTAGGATTATGGCATCAAGCATTTTAATGCTCTGATCTAATTTTTGGTTTTGGTTTTCTATGGAAGTTTTTTGCTTTTATTTTAGTTTATTCAATACACGTAACACGTGTGCTAGGTACCTTATCCAGAGATTATCTCACGCACACTGCATGATTTGTCATTCATTTTTCCTTATAAGGGTCTCTACCTACTTGTTGCGTTTGCATAAATCCAATGTGTTGTGCTTTTGAATAATTTGATCATATGTAATCCATTTTCCATTAAATTTCAAAATATTTCAATATATATTAATGTAAACTAGATCTACAAATAATTAACAAAATGTACATGGAGGTATTCTTGGCAAGGAAATTAAATACATAGTTTCTATTTACAAAGTAACTAAGCAGCTTTCACCATTTAACTTTGAAGGAGATTTTTGAGGCTAGCAATTGTCTATGTAATTCCCACCGCCCAATCACGAACATGGCCAGTAGAATGCTCTAAATCCTTCAACCACCGCCACGACAACGATTAAAGGCGTTGCAACCTCGGTTATATTTGTTAGATGGATCTGGTAGCGATACATCTCCATTAGCGGATTGTGATGGCAATTTATTTTCGGTTGCCGGTTCTGAGAGTAACTTCCTATCCGCAAAACTTGTTTCCTTTGTCGCAGCAAAAACATGTGTGGATGAAAAGAGTGCGATGAGGACGACAATGATAATAGCCCCTCTTAAACTAGCCATTTATATGTCACAAATAAGATATGTTGTAAATGTTAGATTTATAGCAAATGTATGAGTTCTTTTAGAGAATAATGCATTTCTCTAATCAAACCTCTGCATATGGTTCTTTAGCTTTTAAAATGATCAATTTGTTGATGTGTATGGTTTAGATGGATTGTATGATAAGCTTTTGATTGTTGATACGAAATTGAAGGATAACCACAAAGAGATTTACATGGGGATAGGTAAAAAGTTTGTTTGTATTGTCAGTTGTGGTTGCGGATTGGAATAAGAGTTTTGGTCCACTACAATTACCATTGGAGGTTTCGTATGCATTCCGCTTCCTTTTTCGCTATAGATCCATACCAGATTGGATGTTATAAGTAACTAGTTGCATCCGTGCAATGCGCAAGACAATTTTTTGTTGTATTTTAGTTATGAGAAATACATATAGAAATATCAAAGTGATGGGCATTTAATATAATAAGATTGAAAAAACATATGATATGAGAGAAATATTAACAACTTGTTGAGTTAAAGAATAAAAAACATTACAATACAAAACAAACTATCCGTTTTGAAAAACTTCTGGGTATACAACATTTATAGTTGAGCTACTAGAGGCATAATCGGGGTCGCTTATATTTTCAATCCTTCACGCCTGGTAACTCGGGAAACAGCAACGTAGAATTGACAATGACATAAAACCAGGTTTTTTAGGAACAGTCCAATAGCGATTGTCATTGGCTTTTGTTGATTGGCTACGTTGTTGTTCCGGGAATGGCATTCTAACATCTGATAGAGTCAAATTCAACCTTGGGATCAACACTTTTAGACCTGCACTATGCCCAGAAAGTATTTTAGCTTCCAACACATCAGCTAAAACATCCGCATTTGTGTCAGACTGGCAAGCAGCCAAGCACTGTCGGAACTAAAATAGGTTTTTGATTCTCGGGTATTCAACGACATCTATTGTTTTATATTATAAAGCTGAGTTATAAATCAATGATGTGTTACACTTTGATTGGTTAACAGAAATTCTTTTATCACTATTATTAAAAGAAATTATTAATCCCAATTCAGTCGGTACATCTCTTCAATTATGTACGCTTAGAGCATCTCCAATGGTTCCTTTTAGGGACTTGCTTGCAATTTCCAAGCTACTTGCCTACCATTGGAGTGCATCTATCCTTCTAGCTTGGGCAAGCAAATTAGCCAAAACATGCAAGCTAATTGCTAGAAAGGAGATAAACTTGATTTAAAATGGTAATTACCAAATATATTTAATTTATTTATAATTGATATATTAAATTAATTAAAAGTAATTTTAATCTCATACCGTTATTATATGTAGATAATGCTTTGAAAATTTAGTTATACAATATTTTCTCAACGCCTACTCCATCTCTTTTGCCACTACGTACTCTTATTTTTCATGTGTAAGGTCTTCAAGTGGAGGACTATGAAAATCCATACAACAAGTATTACTCATGAAATATTTAAGCAAATGTTGATATTTTTCTGTATGTATGTGTTGTCAAATTTGATATTCCTTATTCTTTTACTTAACAAAATACATGTTATTGTACTAATTTTAATAATTTGCATTTTCAACCTTGCCGTCTTAGAGCCCGTTTGATGACTCTGTTTTCGGCTTATCAGGCTTATCAACGAACTTTTTAATGAAAAACATAATTTTTTATTTCACGTGATGAATTGCGTAATTATAAGAAAAAGTAAAGATGGAGATACTTTTCTGGTTGTATTGGTTGAAGTTACTCTAGATGACCATTTAGCTATTTTTCATATTTTTTTTTTAATAAAATATATTTTAAATATAACTTTTTCATAAATAAGCAGAATCAGCCAATACAGCCACTTCAGTCAGAACTTCATACATTTCAACAGAATCAGGCGATTCAACTGATTTCAGTGTTACCAAACGGGTTCTTAATGTTGGGCACTATATTAATGTTTGGTCAAATCATAGTTGACGACCAACTTGATCCATTTGTTAAAAGTTTGGTTATGTTTCCTTGTCAATTCAACTTTTTAATAGATTTGAAAATATTTCAACAAAATATTAAATTAATAAATCAATTGATTGATTTGTGGAGCCTATTTAAGATGCAAGCAATATGGCTAACCATTGGACTAACACATGGATTAGCTAGCAAAAAATGATGTGGCAAGCAAAGCTACCACATGTTTAGCTAACCATTGTAGATACTCTTACTATGAGGCAATATTTTCGGGAGTAATAAAACAACAAGTTCACTCGGTGCGCACTATGATCCTTGTGGACCACAATGATAAAAGAAGAGTAAATAGGAATCGTATAGTGATCGAGTAGATCAACATGTATATCAACATGTATTTGATTTAAAAATGAATTGGGATTTCAATCGTACAATTCCCCAACAATATATAGAGTCACAGGACTCTTAAGAATATTTTTAATAGAATTGAAATTTTCTGATCTGGTCTTGTATGGTAAATGTCTGGTATTTGTGTATCTTATAATTGTTCAAATCTGACCAGATTAAGTCTGGTCTGTTTAGACTTGATTGTACGTGGTTTGATCAGATTTGTTTAAATCTTGTCTGATATGATACTCAAAACAATCCAATTAAAAATATCCCAATACACGGGAATTCTAATACACTTGATCATCCTTATTCCTTTCACCACATAATCAACCCTACAAATAATCAACATAGCATATGAATTACAATATAATCACACAATTCCTATACTAAAAATTTGATGATTCTTATCGTCTTCAATGGTGCAATATTATTATATCAAAGAGATCTTAAATAAAAAGCAAAGTTATAAATGTGTGTCAGCTATACTATAATATTATTATCATCCATTACTCATGTAGTAGATGTAATTGTCTTTAAATCTTTAATTTTAGGTATTGAATGTTTATTACATATTCAATGATTCAAATTGAATGCTCAGTGTTCAAATCGTGAGCACATACAACGTCTTTAACTTTTAATTTTTTATATTCTCTATTAATTATTTTCAAATAATTCTCTTTTCAATCATATAATAATTAATATAGATTTTTTTAAAAGTAAATATTATGTTGTTGATGTACCACTCTCTTATTGACTTCAATAAATAAATATTAATATTACTTTAAAAACCATTGTTTAACTCATTAAAAGATGTAAATGCTCATACAATATAAGAAATAATTCATATTTTTACACTACAAGATTTAATTAATTTGTAACATCTACATAGTATGTTTGTATCATCAGTTATAAAAATGTCATATCTACTCCATTCAATTATATATAATATGCTCCGATTCCAATCAAATTCATAAAATAATACACACCAAATCTTCAAGTTTTTAAAATAAATGGAAAAGACTCCATTTATTTGCTCCAACATGGCAACATCAACTAAAGAAAACTCCAATTTAATCAAATCTTCTACCTTAGACTCAAGACTTCAAATGCACTACATGCATTATAAAACACAAATTTAAACTTACAAAAAAGTTTATATTAGTATGTGAAATTAATTTCGTGCTGCTGTGAGAATATTTTAAGATTTTTTTTATATATCCACGGCTCCAAGCCTGCAAAGCTTATATCCTGACTAAATTGCCACGATAACAAACACTCATTCTATTATAAAGAATGCTTGAAATGAATGTCAACTTTCCTAGAACACTTATTTATGTTTTGGCGCATGTTTTAAAAACTAGGATAAAGTGGTTGTTTTACATTTTTAACATGTAAAAAGTAAAACAAATAGTATACATCCCAAAATAAGTAGTGAATGAGATGATAGATAAAATAAAATGAGAATTAAAAAGGCAATGGTATTTTAAAATTTTCATAATTCTTAGGCAAACAAAAAATAAAGTATGTCTCATAAAATAGGATGGAGTGAGCTGAGTAACTAAAACCTGGCATAAAAGAAATGTGGATCATGGTTTTAAATTGCAAATAGCAACACGTTGTGCGGTCGCAATACTGAAACCGCATCGGACCGCCATGGCGGTGAGCCCTTGATTCACGGGGAAAACTGCTACATTAAGTTAACTTTTTTCGTTCAAACCTAAAGTTAATACCTTGATACTGACTAAGAGTAAATACATAATATATAATGATGCATAATTTATAATTGGTTGTGATTAGTTCATAATTAAAATTGAGTGTATTAAACTCTGGATCCTATTATTAATTCACAATATCTATTAGCGTTTTTTGTCTTAACTTATAGAATCCACAATGTCTAGAGTGGGAGCCAGAATAGCCCGTTTTCCAATTATATCAAGTCGTCATCAATATCACCAAATATTCCTTCAAGTCCTTGTTGCTTTTGATGTGTCACAACATCCTTCATAGAGTTGTTAACACCTATGAAGAATTGAAAAGTATATGCAGAATAGCGTACCGCCCATAGGCCCAGAAATGGTGTTGTGACATGTTGCCAGTTGTTTAACCCATTGTGCGTTCATTTTCTGAAGCCACAATAGCCATAGCCACAGGCGATGAAGAGAAACGAAAGGAATCGAGGATACAAAAATGGAAAATTTAAGCAGAGAGTTGACGGAGGAAGGTAACTCATGTAAAGGAGGATGGATTCAAAGAAAGTGACAATTTCGGCACCCATTTAAAAAAAATAGGGAAGCATACCTACTATTTATTTAATTCGTCCACACCATTATATCATTTTTAATTTAGATATAAATAATTCAATTGCTCATTCTGATAGGTCCACGTGAACAAAGTATGTTACATTAAGGGTACCATAGAATCTACCTTATTAAGATCTGATTACATGCGTCCGAATTTGCTCGTATACTCCTGAAGCTAGTATTCCATAATGGTAGATTCTATGATACCCTTAAGAGCATCTCCAATGTTAAAACGTTAACGGTGCATACGTGGCATGAGAAATAACCAATTAAAAAACAATAAATACAATATCTCTCTCCTTCTTTCCACGGTCTTATGTGTTTATGGTAAGTTTTTGTCTGCAATGTCAATCACAATGTCTACATCTAGACATTGTGCTTGACATTGTGAAGATAAACTTACCAAAATGATGTAAGATCCTTTAAATAAGGAGAGAGATATTGTATTTATTGTTTTTTAATTGGTTATTTCCCATGCCACGTATGCACCGTTAACGTTTTAGCATTGCAGATGCTCTAAGGTACCATATCTTTGTCTAAGTGGACCAATCAGAATGATGCAGTTGAATTATTTAAATCTAAATTAAAAATGATATAATGGTGTGGATCAATCAAGTAAATGGTAGGTACAGTACAATATTTTATAAATGGATACTGGAGTTGTCACCATAAATGTGTAAATGTGGAACACATGGCGGAAATCTAGTGGGCCATTTGTATCAAGTATTGTACCTTTAAATTTTGCCAAATATTTCCTTCAAATCCTTCATTATATTATGGATTATTGCATTAATTTTATTCTTTTAGTGTATATGTCTTATGTATATCCAGAACTTATTGATATATTTCGGCAATAATTACAATAATAATGTTATTATTATTATTACGGATTTTATTACTAGTATTATTATTATTATAGTCGTTCAAAATTATTATTATTATTATTATTATTATTATTATTATTATTATTATTATTATTAGGGAAAAGTACATAAAAAGTACCTATGGTTTGGGCCGTTTTCAGATGGGGGCACATGTTTTATTTTTTTACAAAGTGGGACATGTGTTTCAACTCCCCTATCACAACAGGGGCACATCGTCTAACACCGTTAGAAAATCTAACTCTGACTTTAAAAAGTCCAAAACATTAAAAGAAAAATACTGGGAGGTGCGCTTCGTCAATGAGACCAACAAACTATCTTTATATAGCATAGCCAATACATGAGGGGGGGGGTGATGGCCTATTTATGGGCATTCATCACAAATCCAAAGTCTAATCTACGTGGGCTTGACCCAAATTAATAATATATCTCCAAGGCAACAGGCAAACCGACCCCAATAAATAAGTAAATGAGAAAGGGACGATTCCCGCCCCTCATGAGACCGCGTCCTGGGTTTAGTTGGGCCTAAGATTGGGGATAACGTGCTAATGGCACTGGGCTTGGCCCATTATCCCAACAACATCAACAACAACAATAATAACAATAATAAGTAATAATAATAAGTAAAAATTGGTAATAATCCCAAGTTCTTATGGTCCACACTCCACTCATAATAATCCCACATGATACCCGTGTAACCCGTTTATATTCAAATACTACATTGTAGTGACTATAAATTTATTCATAGTAACCTATAGTCATATTTTTTTTCTTTAAATTTTTAATAAGAAATGTTTTAGGAAAAAACTCTTATTATTATCGTTGATATTGTTGATGATATTGTTGTTGTTGTTGTTATTGTTATTACTACTACTAATAATACGATTATTATTATTATTATTATTATTATTATTATTATTATTATTATTATTATAATCATCGTTATTAATATTATAATTATTATTATTATTATTATTATTATTAATATCAACATCACCATCATTATTATTATTGCCACCATCATCATCATCATCATCATCATTATTACTACTAGTACTATTACTACTAGTTGTAGTTGTACTTTTATTGAGTTTTTTGAAGTGAAATAGTTACATATGGATTCGAATCACGAACCGAGCGCAAAACATGAACCATCAAAATTAAAGCAATAAAAAACTTTTGTTTCTGTCATAAAAAGTAGATATTCTACCGCTTACAAACTTAACTATGCAGCCAGAAAGACGACATTGAAAACACTCTCTTATGCAATGCTAAATAGTACTTTTCAATCACCTTCTCTAACAACTAGCTGTGCTTCAATTAGCCGGTACTCAATATCCTGAGCCGCCAGAGAAAATGAAGTTCAAAATGAACGTTGAATCTTCTAGGTATGGAATGAAAGTAGAGTTAATTCTCCAAACAGGAGTAAATCAATATAAAAGTGCAAATATAGGACTTTAATGATCTGTGTGGTTTCATAGGAGTAAAAAGGCATGGGTTGACAGAATTGCCCTTAATGAAGACGCAAGTGTCATACTCCGTATTTGATAATCTAAAACAAAATAATACTCCGTAAATAAAAATTTGGCATCTGTGCAAGAACGACAAAGTTCTCCAAGGAGCATGCTATTGACTCTCACCATCGGCACTGATATCTGCACCGCCGCAGCCGCCCTTACAGCGGCTGCCGCCGCTATCACCTCCGCCGCCGCCGTCACTCCTGTCACCTTCGCCGCCGCCGCCATAACTGTTGGTGTCATAGTCGGCAATTTCAAATCTCATAAAATTTCAAATCTCAGAAAATTTCAAATCTCAGAAAAATGCCAGTACGTTGTTTGAATCTGGATTGGTCATATCATTCATTCTTATTTGACAAAATAATTTTATTTTTATTTTTATGAAGTTAATGAGATGACAATATTACTATGTGAAATTACAATATTAATTATGTCTTTTTTCATTTGAAAATGCATTTTGACATATAATGTCATTTATATGGCACCAACTTCTTCAGGATGGCAATATTAACATTATGCAAATAAAGTACTAATAATGACATCTCAGGAAGGCAATATTAACATTATGCAAATAAAGTACTAACAATGACATGTATTTCCATATGAAAATATAATTTTGACACATAGTGACATGTTCATGGCATAATATGGCAATATTGTATTTCATTCTGAAAAGTCAATTTGAATACTAATGCCATAAAAATAAGGCAATATTGTATTTCATTATGAAAAGTCGAATAATGTCATCTTGATAGCACTAGCTTTACCAAGATCGATATACTACTTCCGATTTTGTCATTTTCTGAGTTTCTTCTCATTTTTATTTTTTAGTTTTAGATTTTCATTTTTTTTAAAGGACACAATTTTGTTGAAAATTTTACATTTAAATCCGAAGATCAATCTAAAAAATTACCAACACATTGATTGAAATAAATTGTAAAAGCAATTGAAACAAATTTGTAAAAAAGATTAAAATAGAAGAATGAATCGGTGGAGAAAGAATAACCAAGAGAAAATGAACTTTTTACAGATTCCAATAGGAAGATTAATCTGAAAATTTACCAACACACTGATTATTGAAATAAATTATATATAATTATTGAAACAAATTTGTAAAAAAGATTAAATTGAAGAATCGGTGGAGAAAGAACAAGAGAAGAGAACTTTTTACAGATTCACATCGGATGACTAATCTGAAAATTTACCAACATATTGATTAAAATAAATTTTAAAAAACAATTGAAACAATTGAAACAAATTTAATTTGAAACAATTGGAAAATGAATTAGTGGAGAAAGAACAAGAAAAGAGGAGGAGAAGAAGAAAGATCGAGGAGAAGGAGGAAGATCTATACTAACCTATGCCATACGATTACGCCGCCGCCTACTGCCTGTTGCTGCCAGAAAGAGTGGAGCAATTAAATCTCAAAAGATGTCAAGGAGAGTTGAGGCGGAGAAGATAATCGGAAGATTGGAGAGAGGGAGAAAGAGACGATGCAGATTCGTAAGGGGGAGATGGGGGTGCGGGAAATAATAGAGGGGTATAATAGGAAGGAAAGACGGGTGAGTATGAGATAACTCCTATTTGGGGAATAAATTAATAACCACTCCTGTTTGGGAACTTTCACATTGTTTTACTCCTGTTTAGGGTAATATGAAAGTATCTTGTACAAAGAATGAAATGACTCAAACAATGATATCACACTCAAATTGAAACAATCAAAGTTTCTCCATATCTGAATATATACATGTACATGTAGCAATTAAACTTTACCGAAAAGCTGAATTTATACAAATACTCGCACCAATCAAAATCCCTGTCTAAACTAAACCCAAAACGGGTTTGTGCTGCATGGGCTTAGAAAAGAAAACTTGAGACGGAGCCGGAGAAGAAAGGAGACTTGTCATGAAAAATGCTGATGCAAATTGGCTTCCCAATTTTGGAAGAGTTTAGCAAACTGGCAGTAGGCAGAAATCTAGAAAAGAATTTCAGATTGAAAACAAGTACTGGGAAAATTGAGAGCCAATCATCCAGTGTGATACAATCACAGCCTTCTATCAGCAAACGAATGCGCAAGGATTTGGTGGATAAACCTGAGCCGCCTAGCAGTCCTTTCTAAAACCATATTTAGACTACAGAGTGCATCATTGTATATAGAAGTAGCTAGTAAACCCATGTGTTGTTCTGCTAGGTGTTCAATATATGTTTTGATATTATTAGCTGTGGTGCGTAGTACCTTCTTTACTACGGGTTTCGTCGAGTTGGATATGCAATGTTGCTATGTTATGAAAATTTGGGTTGATGCTATTTGTGAGGTTGACCCCTTTCCACCAAAAAATCAAAAATCAAAATCCCCAAATCTGAACTTATACATATACACGTATTCATTTATAAACAACGCGATGACAATATATACATATATAGTAATCATAGTATGTCTAGCTTACGTTAGTCACACAACAATCATACAAATCAACAACAACCTAAGGATTTACAAAAAAAAACCTAAACCGAATTGTCTTTTTTCTTTGCTTTTTATATCAGATGAATAAAGCCATACTAAAATACTACAGAGTAACATTTACTGGACTAATTGATAGCTAACACCACAAAATGCTGAATATTTGTTTATTAATAACAGATTTCTGATAAAACAATCAGAAATCTGTCATATGGCATTACATTTAAAGGTTTTCCTTTTAACTTTTCTCTCTCATTGAATAGCATTCTTAAATTAAATTTGACCTATACTTTGGGATGGATGGGGTGCAATACATTTTCAAATTGCACTTTATGAACACAAGTTATCTATTTTATATAAAGAGAGAGAGAGAGAGAGAGAGAGAGAGAGAGAGAGAGAGAGAGAGAGAGAGAGAGAGAGAGAGAGAGCTAACAAGCAAGGATGAGAAATTACACATATACAGAGCAACTCTAATTTTGGAATGTTTAACACCAGGATGGCATAGCTGGACTATTTGGAAGTAATGCCAGAAACCAAATGTTAGACTTTGTTTATCAAGCAATAAGCTTATCAATTAGCAATAACAAAAGAAAAGGAAAATAATTCCTGTTGCCAAAACAGAAACTAAGCAAAACCAGAAGCATAAAAAATGCTTATTTGAAATAGAAAACAACAGCTTATTTGGCCTAATAAGCTCTGAGAACAACAGCTTGTAAGAAAATCCCTCCAGTACATGTTTATCAATAAAATCCCTAAATTAGATTTGATGAATAAATCTTCCAATGAAAATCCCAGTACATGTTTATTAAGTATATACCGAATTTGTTAGAATACGCTCAAAAGGAAACCTTTCAATGCTCTAAAATCTCAAGGGGTTATGTCAAAAATATTACTAAAAAAAGAGCTTTGGACAAAAAAAGTGACCTTTTTAAAAATTTCCAAAAATGAAACAAAAAAATAGGCTAAGAGACTACTATACCCCTTATTTCACTCATTGATGCTACAGTAACGATCCAGTGACCAAAATACAATAGTGACCAAAATCCGATAGTGACCAAAAATTAAAAACTATTCCATGACTACAACCCATTGACCACCCGGGCAGTGACCACGGTCGGTCAAAGTGACCACCCGACTCACCCAGTTACAGTTACCCAATCTATCCAGTTACAGTTGTGCAACCCGCAGTTACAGTTACCTAACCCATCCCCAGTTATAATTACCCAACCCATTCAGTTGCAATTACTCAACCCATCCAGTTACAGTTACCCTACCCGTTCATTCACAGTTACCCAATCGTGACCAGCGCTACTACCACGTGTGACCACGACTGCTAGTCTCACCGCCGCCGGTGACCTGCGACTGCCACTAACCCGACAATTACCACTGTCTGACCCGGCCACCTCCACCCCACCCTAGCCTAACCAACCTTGTCCAGTTTCAGATCTGGTCAAGATCGACCGGGATCTACCTTCCGCCACCCGACAATTACCACCGTCTGACCCGGCCACCTCTACCCCGCCCTAGCCTAACCAACCTTGTCCAGTTTCAGAACTAGTCATGATCGACCGGGATCTGCCTTCCGCCACTCCTCTCTCCTAAATCTGAAGAAGCACGCCACCAGAGGGATGGATCTCGCAGCCAGATGATGTAATTTCTGGCCGGATCTATGAAGCTCGTCTCCGTCGTTGGAGGGGTTGGTGAGACTTGGGGGTGGCGGCGGAAGCTGAGACAGGAACAAGTTGAAGCTGGACGGCGGCGAGTGGAAGTTGACCGGCAACGACGACGAGTGGGGGAGCTAAGCGCCGGCAGTTGGATGGGAGGGAGATGGGACGGCGAGCTGGATGGGTGAGAGCTGAGAGACAGTGCGACGCTTCCATATTTGAGAAGATTGAAATATTAGGTTTTGCTAGAGTATATAGCGGAGGGGTAAATTAGGGTATTCAGATAAAGTGAGACATTTTTTTGTCCGGATCATGAAATCTTCACTTTTTTGTCTTTTGAACTCCCGTAACCCATACTTCCGTCATTTGTTCAAATCTCAATAGGTTGGGATAAGTACCTCTTCCGCGATTATGCACCCGCAGCTAGGGAGTGAGGGCAACAACACTGTCTCGTCGGCTGCGATGGAGAGAAGAAGCTGCCGTCGGGTTGCAGTAGATAGTACGCAATCGACTGGACATTGGTTTTCGTAGAGAGAAGGAACGGTCATCTGGTTGTGGTGGATAGTAGGAACAGGGACCGGACTTGTGGTTTTGGTAGAGAGCCGGAAACGGAAGAAGAAACCTCCGTTAACGCTTAAAATCCCGTCTATCACACAAGGATCGAACTGCAATTGTTTTTTTATGAATACAAATCTCGATCATTATATTGCTTGTCCACGTGTCAAATGTTTATTTGGTCACATAAGAAGGGCACGGTACCCTACAAAAGAATATGGGTACCGTAAAAAGTACCATACGGAGTATGGACACGTGGTCTATATGCGAAAAGAAAAAGTCAACTAGTCTATTTTTTAAAGAAAATACATAAGGTGATATTGCTTTCCCTTTCAAGTCTATTCGTGATTTTTTCCCTTCTTTCTCTCAGGTGAGATGAACAACATTCCGTAGAGTGCGTGATGCCATTATTAAAATCTGAGGCAGACTACACTATTTACCAAGCATCTCGTAAGCATAATACGATAGAGTTTTTCCAAGAAGCCAAAGGACACCCGGTAAAGTACTCTGAAGATCAGTTGTCTTCATGTCCCATACTCCATGCCTGACTTCATTAAGTAATGCTTCATTGAAAGTGACAACATTTTTTTACTTCTTTTGGCTCCAAATATATTTCTTTTTAGATCTCCATCATGTTCTCTTTATATATATATAAAGATACTCTATTTTCTATTACTCCGTATTATATAATATCAAAAGAAATCTTCTCGGAGAAGTTAGCGCCAAAAGTAGCGCAAATTATACCGTAGGACCGGTATACCATGTGCATGGTATACTGGTACCTATACGGTGTCGTTCCAAGCGTAAGAAACATGAAGATCAACGGTCTCGCCAATCGCTCAGACCTAACTATTTCCAAATTAACAAACAGCTTTTACTATTTTCAAGGAGATAGCCTCTCTCTTCGCCCATAATCGCATCTGCCGCCACCAAAAGGAATGCGCCGCCGTTCATGGAGAAGCTACTCGGCTCATATCAGGGAGCCTCTGTCCATGGAAAAGAAGTGGTTGGGTACTAATTTTTACTAATCAGTGCTGCAATATGTCCATAGCCATGTGCAAGGTAGAGGAGATGGTTAATTTTGTTTACCCGCCGCCGCTTGCCGCCGCTTGCACTGACGGCTTAATTGCCTCTCTTTCTCTTTTCTAGCCGCAACAAGTCCTTTGTTTTAGCTAGCAGATTTCTCTGAAGAATTTTACGATCAAATAGTCCATTGAAACGATCATCTCATCAACTCATCATCAATGGATGGAAACTACTCCAAAAATCATTTGGCAAAACAATGGGTCATCCATTTTACAGGCAAACTTTAACGTGGAAGGGATGAGAATGAACTTCTTTAAATTCTGGCAAAACCCTCACTTTAATCTAATCACAAAATTTATTTTAACTTATCTAGTTACATATCATAATACATGGAGTCACATCATTTTTATGCACGATTAACATTTTTGTATTCGTGAGTTATATTTAAACTTGTTTCAGCAAGTTACACTTTACATACACATGAGTTACATTTTTTATAAATGAAAGTTACATTTGCTATAACGCAAGTTACATCACAAAATAAACTCTTCTATTGACACAAAAAACAATAATTTTCTTAAACTCTTCTGTCAAATAGGCCCTCGTAGTATATTCAAATACTCAATTAAGCCCTCCAACTTAGAAAACACTCAATTAAGACTTTGAACTTTGAAAAAACATTCAAAAGCATAATCTAGTAGGTAACTCTCCAGTATTCCAGTTGCCATGCTTACGTGGATTATTTTTTATTTTTTCATTTTCTGTCTTTCTTTATCTTTCTTTTCTCTCTCTCTCTTCCTTTCTTCTCCGGCCTACCTTTGTTCTCTAGTTAGTCCTGCCCGTCATTCTCCACCCTCTTGTTTCTTCTTCCTCCCTCCAGATATCTTCTTTTTTGTTTCTTATCAGCTAGAGCTAGATAGACATAATACTACCTTCGTTCTTAAATAAATACAAAATTTTGACTTTTACACTATTCACATGTTCTACTTTGACTACGTTCCATTTATTAATGTAATAGTATTTTTTATGAAAAAAATATTGTTAAATTTGTCTCATTGTAAATTTTCATAATCTAATTTTTTTGATTTTTTTACTAATACAAAATCATATATATTAATGGTCAAAGTTGTGTCTCGACAAGTGTGAAATGTTGACCGTTGCATTTATTTAAGTACGGAGTAAGTAATGCTACCTCCGTCCCAAATTGAGTTGCACATTTGACTTTTCTTAGTCAAACAGTCTCGTTTTGTTCACTTCGTTAGGATGCCGATTTTTAATTATATTGTAATTTGGAGTTTACAACTTTGAAAAGATTTTAATGTAGTTTTTGAATATGTAAATTTTAATTATTAGAAATTGAATTAGTTATTCATAGGGAGGGTTGACTTTAATTATTGGTTGACCAAAAAATGTTGAATTTGGAAAACAAATTGGGACAGAGTGAGTACATATCATAGCCTCCCTTGGGTCTCTCTAATGAATTCATCTCCTTTGCCGACCGCCGGCGATTTCACTACCTTATTTGCATTGCAGTCGCCGACAAGCTATGTTGAAGACAAAGTCGTCGGAGAGCTCTGTTGAAATGAAGTCGCTACGGCACTGCCCCGTCGCCGGCGTTTGATTTCACTTGCACGAGGTCATTGGTTGCCGCCATCTTTGGCCGGCGTTCGAGCTAATATGTCGCTGCAATCCATGGTCTCCTTCCCAAGCTCAATCGCGTCGCTAGGATTTCACTTGCACGGTGTGGCAGAGGAAGACGCGCGTGGGAGTCAGTTGAAAAAGGGGAGAATGCAAGAAAAGCAAAAGATGTCTGGGACGGGGAGAAATTAAGAGTTTTGCTTTTTGTACCCACATCAGTACACACATCTATATCCACTAGATATACATATACCTAAAAAATGGGAAAAGGTGTAAATAGGCCTATGTACTAACCAAAAAATGTCAAATAAGCCATTATTTAGGAAGTTCTGTACGGCCGTCGTAATTTGGGTGGTTCCCGGTGGAATTTTTTTATGAAATTTTTTGAACATCTTATTCATCAAGTCTAGTTTGCTCATACCAAATTTCAGCTAAAACTTCAATCGGGAAGGCATTCAAATGAAGTTTTAGCATCTAATTCTAGTCACAGTCTTTTTCCCGTGACTAAGCGTAGTCATGGATTAGTCACGGACACGGTCCGTGACTAATTTGTGACCGGAATAACCACGCCGGCAAGTTAGTCACGGCCGTTATCCACAATTTGTTATGTTTAATATTTTTACTAACTCATAAACATTATCAACAATTTGTTATGTTAAATATTTTCACTAATTCTGACGTAGGAGCATTAATATATTCAATTTTACTAAAGTTCAATGCACTACAATTACAGAACGTTCAATTAATATTATTAATTAACTAGAACTACTAATACATTAATGACATTAATCATTTAAATTATTAACTAATATTAGTTAATAATCAATACATTAACACTAAATAATCAATATTAGGGTTGTAACACTAAATACACTTCATTATTACGTTAATGACAGTAATTCATAAGCATTAACAATAATTTGATATGTTTAGGAACATTTATTTATTTATTAAATTTCACTAAATTTCACTACATTAACTAACGTCCAATGAATATTATTAAACTACAACAATACGTTAATGACATTAATTCACAATACAAAAATTTTCAAAATCTAATTAATAATACACAATAAACAATTTACTAAATTAAATGAAATTCATGCACAATACTAAAATTATCAAAATCTAATTAATAGTACACAATAAACAATTCTAAACTAAATGAACTTCAAATAATTCACAATAACAATTCACAAAATCTAAGTAATGTTTTAATCAAAACTTAACCCATTACAAATCCTAATTTAGGCATTAACACTAATGGCTAATAATAAAATCTAATAATTTGAGCATATATATACCCATTGAATTAACTAATACTTAAATTTAACTAATATTATAAAAATGTTAAGTAATTTAACATGCACTACATTTAAATTAATCCTAAGTTTAACTAATTTTAACCAATTCATTTCGTTAATTAATTACCAACCTTTTTTTATACATTTCAATTAACTAATATTTAAATTTAACTAATATTATCAAAAGCTACACTAACTTAACTAATTAATTTAACTTAATTAGTTAAAACCTACGTTTAACTAACTAATTTTACTTAATTTAACTTAATGCATCACTACGTTTAAACTTATGTCTAGCTAATTAATTTTACTTAATTTAACTTAATGCATCACTACGTTTAAAACTACGCTTAGCTAACTAATTTTAATTAAATTATTTTATAAACCTAAAAATTTAACTACTTTTATGACATCACAAGTAGTGATTCACTACGTTTATAGTTAAATATACTGTTAGTCAATTGAAGGTTATATAAAGACAGGCTGTATCAACGGGAATGGGCATGGCTGAGCTAATAAACTTCTTTTTCCTTATTCCTTCTTGCTGCTACTTCCATTTCTTTTTGTTTGTTATGAATGTATTTCCCTCTTCTTGCTACGTTCATAACACTTTGCCCCTACTGGTTTGAATTGATCTGTTTAGTTTTTGAGTTGCATGTTATGATCTGGTTGGGTAACTTTAATATCATGTGTATGAGTGTATCTTACTAAAATATAAGTTTGAAATAATATGTTCAAACTTATTATATTCTTAGACGGTCTGGTATGTGTGTAAGTATGTTTAAGATGGTCAAGATTAATTTGGTGCAGTCATGCAAATCTTTAATTCGGTTTAATTTGCCGTATTCAAAAGAATTAAATTTAAAATATATGTTAATTGAGAAAATAAAGAAAGAATTATATTATATAAATATACGAGTAGTTAAAATGATATCTACACCGTAACTTTATGGTCAGTCAAACATCGTAAATCGCGTGGGAACCTTTAAGTGGGCCAGAGGGAGTACATGATTTAGTGTGCATGAAAAATTTCACGTTTACTAAAATAAGTTGATGGATAAAACTAATAAGCTCAAGATAGGGATTACCAAACATGATCTCATTTTATTTTATTGTTTACACATATATTATACATATAAAAGGAAGTAGGATAATGTACAATGCCTTCTCTTCAATCTCTTGCCTAGATATTCTATTTTGAAAATCTGCCTATATATTCTTGAAAATTGTAGCTTGGTAAGGATTTTCAGAATTTATCAAGAAAAACAAATGGTATTGGCATATATGTGTTTGTTACACGTCTAATTTTTCATAAACATAATAATGGCATATACATAAAGAAATCAATTTAAGACATGAGTTTGGGATTAATTTATTGCATTAAAAGAGTTGCAACCTGCATGTGAAAAAAACAAACATAGGTGCAAGAATAAAATTATACTCAGACAATGTAAAAACATGATAGTGCAACGTGAAGTATTTATTTCGGTTGTCATCACAAAGTTTAATAGAATCATTTATTTTATTGATGTACATAAATTATCATTATAGATGTTTTGAAATACTGCTTTATATGGGTCATGTTATGACTTTATTATTGATGGTGGACACACAATGACCCTCACCAATGCTCACATCTTACCATAGAACCAACGATTCGATTCCGAACCGGGAACACCTCTGGGAAAAATCTGCCCCTCAGATCAAAATAATAACTAACGTGTAAATAAATCACATGAAATTCTGAAAAATAATTTGCAACAAAATTTCAACTCAGCACTCTAAAAATGGCCACACACAAACAAATGGGCTTGGTGGCCCGGCCTGGTTCATACAAAATCCATTCTTAAGTACCAAAGAATTGATCCATGGTGATCAGAGAGGAAACAAATGTACAAGAGAAAACGCTAAATAGTGGCCGGAGATCTCAAACCTGCATAGAGGGCAAGTATTCTGAGAGTATATAAGGTAATCTTTTTGTTCTGAAACCTGGAACCAGCTCGCAATGCAATTCGCATGGAATATGTGCTGACATGGCAGCAGCATTGCTGCTGCTGCCTTGTGACTATGCTCCTTCTCGGGGTCAGGGAGAAGCTCATCCAGACATTGGAGGCGAATCACGAGGCACTGCGCTTCGTACTTGCCCAAACAAATCGCACATGTTTTTTCTTGGCCTAATTTTGCGAAGAGACCGTAGCCATCGGGCACAATCCTGGGCAAAGGCATTGGAGATGACCGCTTATAATCACGCAAATCAGGCTCCAGTTGGTCAAGGCAATCTAGAAACCAGTTCCAGGCCTTCACTCCCAAAGTTGCAGAGAGCTGAAAAGATACACCCAGGCTAATGGAGTACAGCTTCGAGGTAGAGTTGTGATTGATGAGAGGAATAAGCCGATCACGACATCCCCTAATCAAAACACTTGCGAAGTGCCTGAGCCCTTCTGGGAAGACAAGGTGATGGAAGGGGGAGAGTAGTTTATCAGTAAATAAAGTCATAAGTTCTTCTTCGTCTTGGAGGATCTTCTCCAAGTCAATAATAGTCTGCGCACATTCACCGCTCACGTCAACAAACTCCTCAACCCTATACAGAACTTCCTTGTTGCTGCCGCATTCTTCACTGTCCAGCCACCATGTTTTAGCATACGAAGCATCCCCTTCTTCCAGATATATCCTCACCACAGACCTTTGAAGATCAGGATCATCTTCTGTATCTACGTCCACACACCACCGCATATCACAAAAGTTGTCCCCCATTGCTGGCCAAACCGGAGTATAACTATTTACGGAGTATATAAAATAAGATTGATCGATCGAATTAACGAAGCGCAGTGGTGTGTATATTTATCGAAGCCGGCCCTGGATCACGATAGCACAAATCCTTAAGATTCCCAATTTATGTATAATAATAGAATCAGCCGACGGGGTGAGTATGTAGCTAGTTCAGGAAGTGGCAGGCGAATGGGATCTCCGTCTCTGGTTCTTCGGCTCTGGCTCGCGCTGCAGATGCAACCTAGGTCTGATTATTAAGAACAAATCCGGAGTCTTCCGGCTCCTCGTTTTCACTTTGTCTCTTAGGATTACGATTTTTTTCTGGAGAGAAGCCCTCATATGTTGTTGCCCGCGGTGGCCGGTGAGTGAGTGTAGCCCATTAGCAATTTTTTAGGAAATTGCCTAAAACTTTAGGAAAGTGCAAGTATTGGTGATCATGTCTTAATTTTCGATTATCCAAATTTAAAAGTTATTGAACTCTCATTTAGTATTATTTAGGGAGAAAAAAATTGTACTTTAGGAAAGTGCTAAAAATGATATTGCTAGAGGTATAACTTCAATGTTGTTCTAAAAAATGATAGACAATTTTTGTCCCTAAAATTACACCACAGATAAAAATTCAATTTTATAGGCAATACATGTTCGGAGCAGATACAAATTGTTTCCCAAATGGCCAAAAAACTGTACGAAGTATCATTTTTAGTACCGCCTCAACCTTTTCTGCCAATTCAAAATAACTATTCTCACTATCAGTGCCACACAATGTAATTTTAAAATGTGTATAAAAATTAGACTATTTTCGGCACTCTAGCCTCAAAAGATTTTTTGGAGTGCAGGCATTTATTATCTATAAAATTGATTTTTTTTGGATCAAAACTTTTTTCAATTCGTGGCCTAACATTGTAAGGCAAAAATTGTTAGTGCAAAGTGTAACATTATTTTGAAATATTTGAATCAATCAAATAATAATGTCCCATAAGTGTGGTGCAATGATGGCGGATATTGTAACGGTTTCCGTTACAAGAGCCACCTTGATGGTAGGTGGCTATATAAGTGCTCCATGGTCCTCCCACTCCTCCTATCACAACATACATTCACATGTATGCTTAGCTCCATATCCGAATAGGCTCTAAGCAATATACACCATCTAGAGTGAGGAGTGAAGTGGGAGACGAAAAGGATTTCCGGTGTTCTTCCACGTTCTTCGACCGTTCATCAACAATATGGCTGGAGGTTAGCGATCCTATTATTTCCGCTGCGTTGTTATGATTTTAGGCTAACATTTGGTATCAGAGCCTGTTTAATCTCTGCCTATTTGTTGTATGAACATCATGAATTTTATATGAACATTCGGTATATACATGTTCATATATGTGTTCATCACATCACACACATATATGTTTTGTTCGTATATATTATATATAAATATATATGTGTATATGTTTAACATGATTTCCATGTCATATGCATGAATTGAACCATATGTGTGTGCTCATGTATATTCGTATGTGTTCATATGGAAGCATGGATTTTTGTGTGTGTTCGTATGACATATGTATGTATATTTGTGTCATATAATTTTATGTATGATTTTATATATAATCGTATGTCCTATAATCATACATATATGTTGTCCGAAAATTATATAATAATTGTTCGGAAATCATATGAGTTTATGAATTTGAATTGTTATATGTATATATATATATATATATATATATATTTAATTTTGAGAGATACATGCATATGATTTTCTCAAGTTCATATGTTAACCTTTTAAATTCCTATCATTATGTTTGATGGAATGGTTATGGTGACATTTAATTCTTGAATTTAAGTGTTTTAAATTTATGAAATATATATATATATGCATGTATATGAACCGTGTGTATATACATGTGCTTCGCAATGTTTTGTGATTCTTCTATCCGTTTATAATTCGGAAAATATTAAAACGGATGGCTAATTAATAATTTTTGATATATTTTACATACATACATATGGCGTTTCTACATGTATATATGAAATTGAACATGTAGTATTTTGTATCTATGATTGGTATTTGTATGTGTGGAGGAGATGCTATCGGATATGGTGGCCGCCTGTTGATGTAGCACCATAGGGTGCTACGGCGATAGTGCATGAGAGTTTTGATGCGCCTTCATAAGGAACGCCATGACTCTTTTTTATGTTTTCTGAATTTCTCCATGAAGTTATAGAATAAGTTTTGGACTTATTACTATATTTGGGATCCACTTTGAATGAATTCAATTGTGCTATTTTAATTTGGATAAATTAATTTGGATTTTGGAACAATTTAATTCTTTTTCCAGCACATTTATTTTAATTATTACGTGATGCATTGATTTTAATTTTTATGCATTGCATTGAAACTGTGCACTATATTAATGCCTTTAATGCGTAATATTGAAGTATTTAGTGCATAACGTATAATTAATATCTTTGATGCGTAACGTATTATTAATGCCTTCAAATGCGTAACGTCTTAAATTAATGCCTTGAATGCATAACGTCGGGAATCAATGCACATATTATTCCCGTTAAAGTTGAACTTATGCATAATTGTAATTGACATAGTGCCTAAAATTTAAGCACATTAAGTAAATAAAGTTCTCATTCCGTTACCTTTAAAGTTTTTCCCATGAATAAATTATTTGTGGTAGTACCCAAACAACAATTAACGTGAGAGGTTTAATCGGGGAAATTCTTGGGAAGTACAAACTAGTTACGCTTCAATTTTGATACTAGTTTTCCTTGAATTGTTAATTTGTCTAAAGAATTATTTTTTAATAAATCCTAGCCCCGTCCGACTATCCTGGGAGCATATTTGGGGATTGTCCATCACGAATGTTGTTTTAAGCTTTAAAGGATTGCCTTTGTGATAATATAATTTTATTAATTTTGGAGTAGCCACAGCATCCTTAATTAATTAAAATTATATATTAAGAAGCCTTTGGCGAAAATCACACTAAAGTTAGGCATAAAATTTATAATTAATTATACGCAATATGACACAATTTATCCCACAGGAAATTTGTTGTATTTTGTATGATTAATTAGGATAAAATATCGGACTATGGTCATAATTTATCCCACAGGAAATTATGATTCGGAATATAGTTTGATATGTTTATCGGTATGGGTACAAAATTATTTAAGACTCATGCATAAGAATTTAGCCCACAGGCAATTTTTATGGCGGTTGAGTCATCATGGTGCATTATTTACATTGGTAATTCATGCAATTCATTTATATATGTACCTCAAAACTAACACAAGCTATATATGGACCTTTTCAGCTTCTCAACCCATTACTCATTCCGAATTTTCGTTAGGCCTTGAAATTCCCGAACTAACTGGTGACAACTATAAGGTTTGGAGAGAAAGAGTTCTCCTACACTTAGGTTGCATGGACATTGATTATGCTATTAGGAAGGATGAACCGCCCGCCATTAATGCACAAAGTACTCCGGCTAAAATTGCGCTATATGAGCGATGGAAGAGATCCAATCGGCTCAGCGTAATGTTTATAAAAACTAAAATTTCAGCTGGAATTCGTGGCTCGGTTGATCAGCATAAGAATGTCAATGACTTGCTTAAGGCTATTGATGATCAATTTGTCACTTCGGAAAAGGCCTTAGCAAGTACCTTAATCATGAAATTCTCCTCACTCCGTCTCACAACCGTTAAGGGTGTGCGAGAGCACATCATGAAGATGCGGGACATAGCGGCTCAATTGCAAAATTTGGAGGTAACAATGTCGGAGGCGTTCTTGGTGCACTTCATTCTGAATACCCTTCCTCACCACTATGGGCCATTTAAAATCTCTTATAACACACATAAGGATAAGTGGTCAATTAATGAACTAATGACCATGTGTGTGCAAGAAGAAGAAAGGCTCATAATGGAGTTGGGTGAAAGTGTCATGCTAGCTACAACCTTAGCCAAGAACAAATTTGACAAGTCTCGTACAACCACCTCTAAAGCTAAGGGTAAAGGTAAAATACCACCCAAGGCTGACATTAAGAAGGTACATAAGTGTTATTTCTGTAAAAAGAAAGGACACATGAAGAAAGATTGTGCCAAGTTCAAGAAGTGGTTGGAGAATAAAGGTATTTTATCCTCCTTTGTTTGTCATGAATCCAATATGTGTGATGTTAACACTAATTCATGGTGGATTGATTCTGGTTCTACAATCCACGTTGCAAACTCTTTACAGGGTATGCAGAATCTAAGGAAGCCAGTGGGAAGTGAGCAAAGCATCTTATTCGGAAACAAGATGGGCTCACATGTGGAAGCCATTGGAACATGCACCTTAATTTTAAGTAGTGGCTTTGTTTTAACTTTGGAAAAGACTTTTTATGTACCAAGTTTTTCACGAAACTTGATTTCAATTTCAAGACTAGTATCATTCGGTTTTTCCTTCAATTTCAAGAATAAAGTTATTGATTTATTCAATAAAACTACTTTTGTTGGAAAAGGTACTTTGTCTGATGGTCTTTACCGTATTGATTTGCAAAATGATGCCACACTTAATTCATTTCATGTGCATACTGGCTCCAAAAGACCCAGTGTTGACGAGAATTCCTCTATGTTATGGCACCGAAGATTGGGTCACATCTCCATTGAAAGAATTAAGCGATTAGTTAATGATGGGGTACTTAGTACTCTTGATTTTTCTGATTTTGAAACTTGTGTAGATTGCATTAAGGGTAAGCAAACAAACAAGTTTAAAAAGGGTGCCAATAGGAGTTCAATTAAGTATATTGGAAATCATACATACTGATATATGTTGTCCAGAAATAGACATGCCGGGTCAGAAATATTTTATCACCTTTATTGACGATTACTCTCGGTATACCTATGTGTATTTGCTTCAAAATAAGTATGAAGCATTGGATGCCTTCAAGTCTTTTAAGGCTGAAGTTGAGAATCAATGTGGGAAGCGAATACAAATAGTTAGATCCGATAGAGGTGGTGAATATTATGGTAGATACACTGAAAATGGACAAGCACCTAGTGCGTTTGCTAAGTTTCTTCAAGAGCATGGGATTGTTGCCCAATACACCATGCCTGGGTCTCCGGACCAAAATGGTGTTGCGGAAAGGAGAAACCGAACGCTTATTGACATGGTGCGGAGTATGCTTAGCAACTCCAATCTTCCTAAGTTTTTGTGGGTTGAAGCACTAAAGACGGCAACGTATATTTTGAACCGAGTTCCAACCAAGGCTGTCCCTAAAACACCTTTTGAGTTATTCAAAGGTTGGAAACCGAGTTTGAAACATATGCGTATTTGGGGATGCCCGTCTGAAGTGAGAATTTATAACACACATGAGAAGAAATTGGACCCAAGGACTATTAGTGGTTTCTTTATTGGATACGCACAGTCCTCTAAGGGTTACAAGTTTTATTGTCCATCTCATACGACTAGGATTGTGGAATCAAGAAATGCAAAATTTCTTGAGAATGACGTAGTTAGTGGGAGAGATCGGTTCAGGGATTTAATTCCTGTTCATGATCATATGGAATTCCAACCTTCCACGTCATCACAGAGGTTGATTATTTTACACAGTACCCCTCAAGATCAAATTGGTACTGATCAATCTAATATTCCACAATATGCTGGAAATATTCCAGTGGATCCACCTATTCAGGATAATCAAATTCCTGAGGAGGTTGTTGAACCGGAAGATCCTCATGGAGATGATGGTTTAGCATTAAGAAGATCTACTCGAGTTAGAAAGCCAGCAATTTCTAGCGATTATGAAGTGTATTTGCAAGAAACTGACATTGGAGCCGAAAATGATCCTGAAACGTTTTCACAAGCCATGAGTAGCCCGGAGTCTGATTTATGGCACAAAGCTATGAAGGAAGAAATGGACTCCATGAAGAGTAACAAAGTCTGGGATCTAATAGAGTTGCCTAATGGGGCCAAGGCTGTTAGCTGTAAATGGGTCTATAAGACCAAAAGAGATTCATTAGGCAACATTGATAGATATAAAGCAAGACTTGTTGCTAAAGGCTTTACTCAAATCGAAGGAATTGACTACAAGGAGACATTCTCTCCTGTTTCTAAGAAAGATTCCCTTCGTGTGATTTTAGCTTTAGTTGCACATTTCAATCTTGAATTGCAACAAATGGATGTGAAAACAGCATTTCTTAATGGTGATCTAGAAGAAGAGGTTTACATGAAACAACCTGAAGGTTTTTCTTCTAGTCATGGTGAGCATTTAGTTTGCAAGCTTAATAAATCCATTTACGGTTTAAAACAAGCCTCCCGACAATGGTATCTTAAGTTCGATGGGATAATTTCTTCATTTGGCTTTGTTGAAAGTCCCATGGATCATTGTATATACCAGAAGGTTAGTGGGAGTAACATTTGTTTTCTTGTTTTATATGTGGATGACATTTTGCTCGCAACAAATGATAAGGGGATGCTACATGAAGTGAAACAATTTCTCTTTAAAAACTTTGATATGAAGGATATGGGTGAGACATCTTTTGTCATTGGCATAAAGATTCATAGGGATAGATCTCTTGGTGTTCTGGGTCTATCACAAGAAACCTATATCAACAAAGTTTTAGAGAGGTTTCGGATGAAGGATTGTTCACCGAGTGTTGCTCCCATAGTGAGAGGAGATAAATTCAGTTTGGACCAATGTCCAAAGAATGATTTTGAAAGAAAATCCATGCATAATATCCCATATGCGTCGGCAGTTGGTTGCTTGGGATATATCCAGGTTTGTACTAGGCCGGATATTTCCTTTGCTGTCGGGATGTTGGGCCGCTACCAGAGTAATCCAGGTCTGGACCACTGGAGAGCTGCTAAGAAGGTCATGAGGTATCTTAAGGGAACAATTGATTACAAGCTTGTGTATAGAAGAACTGACAACTTGGAAGTTGTGGGTTATTCTGACTCGGACTACGCCGGTTGTGTTGATTCAAGGAAATCGACTTCGGGATATATTTTTATCATGGCCGGTGGAGCTGTTTCTTGGAAGAGCGCCAAACAAACTTCGGTCGCTACTTCTACTATGGAGGCCGAGCTCATTTCTTGTTTTGAGGCTACATCGCAAGGTGTATGGCTTAAGAATTTCATTTCTGGGCTTAGAGTTATGGACTCAATATCTAGGCCATTAAAGATTTATTGTGACAACTCTGCTGCGGTCTTCCTATCAAAGAATGACAAAAGTGGGAGTCGAATTAAGCATATCGACACCAAATATTTGTCTATAAGGGAGCGCGTCAAAAATAATATAGTGGTCATTGAGCACATTAGCACAGAGTTGATGATTGCTGATCCTTTGACTAAAGGCATGCCACCATTCAAATTCAAGGATCATGTGTCGAATATGGGACTTTGTTCCAATTTGTATTAATACATTCAGTTATTTACGAAATCCTTATGCATTAAGACATTTTTCTCATTAAGATGTGCACACTTCATTATGTTGAGAAAAATGTACCATTATTTTTGGACCAGCAATAAACATAAGGTTTATTCATTAAGTTTTGCCGTAACTTAAGGGGCAACATACATTGTGATCACTAGTGGTACTACTCAAGCTAAGAGGACGTAACACTATGGTTCATGTCTTTTGTTTCTTAAGGTTATCCATTGCACCAAGTGGGAGAATGTAACATTATTTTGAAATATTTGAATTAATCAAATAATAATGTCCCATAAGTGTGGTGCAATGATGGCGGATATTGTAACGGTTTCCGTTACAAGAGCCACCTTGATGGTAGGTGGCTATATAAGTGCTCCATGGTCCTCCCACTCCTCCTATCACAACATACATTCACATGTATGCTTAGCTCCATATCCGAATAGGCTCTAAGCAATATACACCATCTAGAGTGAGGAGTGAAGTGGGAGACGAAAAGGATTTCCGGTGTTCTTCCACGTTCTTCGACCGTTCATCAACAATATGGCTGGAGGTTAGCGATCCTATTATTTCCGCTGCGTTGTTATGATTTTAGGCTAACACAAAGGATTTGAAAATTTATACACAAAGTATAAACTTTATAACTTGACTAAAAACATTCTTATCTGTGCCAAATTTTATAGTACGAAACTTTCATTTTTATGACTCATATTTTGTGTTTGTGGTCTACTTTACCTGTATATAAAATGCGGACTAAAGAATTTTGACAATGGGTACAAGAGCTATACAATTTTTCCCCTTTTTTATATGTCGGAAATATATTGTATATAAAATTAATTGCTTTAAGAGAAATCCATGTATATATTAAGTGAGTTAAGTCACTTTCCCGCTCACGTATGGGGTATTTTTGTAACTACCTGCTATTTCCATTAAGCTCAGCTGTAAAATCTTCTTACCCTTCCTACGGGGCTACACCTTCATTGATACGTTTGTAATTTCCGTATGTTTATTTACGCTTTTAGTTAGTTTTGATTGTTTAATATTTCGGAAATTACACACTTTCGGTGTAATAGTTTAGTTTGTTAAATTCTTGTAATTTGTTTAGATTAGGTTTATTCTGAGCCTAAACAGGTCCAAGATCAATCAAATGATCAATGGTGAAGGAAGGTGCAAGAGTACAAGACAAAAAGAAGGAAAAATCCTGATTATTGGTCTATACTCGGTCGAGTATATACATATACTCGATCGGGTATCTGGTTGACATTTCAAATCGGATCGGATCCGAAAACAAAGGAACATGCAGGAGAAGATTTTCCCACGTTCGAGTGTCTATACCCGATCGGGTATACTTATATACTCGATCGGGTATAGCTATAAAAACTACCCGAGTATTGATCGAGTATAGGGCGAATTCGATGTTCTACACATACTCGATCGAGTATGTATATATACTCGATCGAGTACTCGACCTGCACCTCAAAAAGCCTATAAATACACCTCCTTTCCTTCACTTTTAGGACACCAATTCCTATATACTCTTAAGCTCAGTCTAGAATAGCATTTCTCTATATTTCTTTTAGCATGTTTAGTCTCCAAATGAGGAGCTAAACTTCCATTTCTTGGTTTTGCTCTTGAAGCTTGATTGATTATTAAAGTTGTGAGTTATTTTCTTACTTTCTCCTCTTGATTATTAATTCTTCCTTTAATCTCATTCTATATCATTGTTGGAGGGTGACTAAGTGACGATTAGTTAACGTTCCAACATTGATTATTACTAGAAACGTTCAATGAACCGATGGTTAAACATTGAAGGTTTCACAAGTAAGTAACTTCGGTTTGTTAATGCACGGTCGTGGTTAATAAACTTAAGAGGGATCAATTTTGTTGGTTAAACCAAAACCGGTGCGTTGAGGTTATCAATCTCAATTGATTTCATCAAGGAGTTAAAAAGATTAAATGCTACTATTACATCGGTATACGGCGTTGTTCTATATTTGATTAATAGTAAGGGTTATTAATGAACGGTCGTTGTTAATAACTACCCTCGATGAACTGGTTATACTCCGCGATTGAGTATTCGAGAGGGGATAAGTTATAGATATAACAATGATCGACTAAAATATATCAACAAGTGGAAAGTAGCAAGACCAAGTCCCTTTTATTCTTGAATTTAATCCCATATAACTCGTTCATCTTCGTGTTTAAATTTAATCAAATCACTCAACAATCAAAACCCCCCTTTATCTACTATTTATATAAAAAGAAAGTTATTCCTTTCCCTGTGGATACGAACTCTACTTCATCTATACTACGTATAAGTGTTAGTGTTGAAATTACTTTGAGTGCACTCACGACAAAGTGCACGTCAAATTTGGCGCCGTTGCCGGGGAAAGGCAATTATTTTTCTTTTTATTTTATTTCAAGAAAAATCAAAAAAAAATATATATATGGTTCAAAGTATAAAGATTTCTATTTCTGCTGAGCTTTGTAGTACATGGTAAAATATCGTTCACTGAACGAAATCACATACCACTCAAACCCCGAAATAGAACGAACTCTCGAGCGGTTGAAAAACAAATTTTCAAACTCCGACTCGGGAGAATCATCAAGCACTAGTTCTCAATCTAGTGAAACCGAAGAGCCAATCACCATGGCTCATGAAACGAGAACATTAAGGGAGCTCACGGCTCCGAATCTAAATCAACAACCCCTTTGTATCACTTTCCCAACTCTTGATACGGGGGTCACATTCGAGCTAAAATCTGGGCTCATCCATCTACTCCCATCTTTCCATGGCCTACGGGGGGAAGATCCGAACAAACATCTGTCGGAGTTTCATATTGTGTGCACAAGCATGTGCCCCAATGGCGTGTCCGAAGAGCAAATCAAGCTGAGAGCCTTCCCTTTCTCTCTAAAAGACACCGCCAAGGACTGGCTTTTCTATCTTCCCTCGGGTAGCATCAATACATGGGCTCAAATGAAAAAGAGCTTCCTCGACAGGTATTATCCCGCATCTATCTCTTCAAGTCTCAAAAAGCAAATCAGCAACATTGAGCAAGCCGATGATGAGACCTTGTACGAATATTGGGAGCGCTTTAAGAAATTATGCGCTAGCTGCCCATATCATGGATATTCGGAACAAGATCTCATCCTCTACTTCTATGATGGGCTTGTTGATCAAGATAGACGCATGGTGAATGCGGCATGTGGAGGGGGTATTGTCAACAAAACCCCTTCTCAAGCAAGGGACCTCATCTCCGAGTTGGCCGAAAACTCGAGGCATTATAATGGGAGGTCATCATCAAAAAGAGTTATGGCAGCGGAATCCAACAATTCGTTGGAAAGTCAAGTGGCCGGCTTGACTTCTTTGGTCAAAGATTTTCTTTTGAGTCCAAAAACCCAAGAAGTCAAGGCCTGCGGCATATGCTCAACACAAGGGCATCCCACTGATTCTTGCCCAACATTACAAGAGGAGAACCCCGAGCAAGTCAATGCTTTGGGTTTCCAAGGTCAAAGAAGATATGATCCTCACGGCAACACTTACAATCCGGGGTGGAGGGATCATCCCAACTTAAGGTACGGAAACTCTCAACCTCCTCAACAATCAAACCCTCCCCCTCAACAATATAAGCAACAAGGTCAAACATCGAACTCGAGCATGTCCACCGAAGACATGATTCGATCACTTGCCATGAACATGGCTACGATGCAACAAAGTGTGACCCAATTCCAAGAAACAACAAAATCAAGCATCCACAACTTGGAAAACCAAATGAGTCAAATCTCAAATGCCGTAAGTAGGCTTGAAGCTAAGGATTCGGCAAAACTCCCATCTCAAACTGAGCCGAATCCAAGGCAACAAGCTCACGCGGTCACTTTGAGAAGTGGCAAAGAGTTGGTTATGGCTAAAGCAAAAGCAAAGAGCCATGTTGGGGAAGAAGAGGAGGATACCTTGGTGCCAAGCACAAATCCTCAAAATGAAGAGGAGAAGGAGGAGGAAGTCACACCTCAAAGAAAGTTTCCACCGCTCAACTCATACGAGCCGGTACCACCTTTCCCGGAGGCTCTCAAGGACAACCGCAAATACAACAATGACAAAGATATCTATGAGACCTTCAGTAAATGTGAGGTAAATATCCCTCTTCTCAACTTAATTAAAGGCGTTCCTAGATTTGCTAAGTTTTTAAAAGAACTTTGCACTATTAAAAGGAAACACAAACTAAATGGCAAGCATAAAATCCAAGTTAGTGAAAGAGTTTCAGCCGTTTTCCAAAAGAAACTTCCTAAAAAGTATAGTGACCCGGGAATGTTCACTATACCATGTAAGCTGGGAAATTCTAGTTTTTCTAGGGCTATGTTAGATTTGGGTGCATCAATTAATGTCATTCCATACTCTCTATATAAGTCCCTAGAACTAGGACCTCTACATGAAACGGGGGTTGTTATCCAACTTGCCGATAGATCCAATGCTTACCCAAAAGGTGTAGTAGAGGATGTACTCGTCATGGTGGATAATTTAATCTTTCCCGCTGATTTTTACGTTCTCGAAATGGAGAACGATAAAAATGCAGTCCCGATTTTACTAGGAAGACCCTTTTTAAAGACGGCTAAGGCAAAAATAGACGTTTTTAGTGGAGTATTAACTATGGAGTTTGATGGTGAGAAAGTTGAATTTAATATCTATGACTCCATGAAATACCCCACCGATAACCACTCTCTTTTTGCCATTGACACTTGTGACACTTGGGTCCAAGATGTGTTTGAAGTCGAGGGGAAAGACGAATTGCTAAGCTCAATTGAGAACAACGTAGAGAATTTCACTATGGAATACTCTATGTCAAACAACATGAAGATGATGGTGGCGGAGTTAAATCAACTCCCACTTTTGCCACCGGGCTCTAAAGCCCTCCCACTAACCATTCCGAGCGAGAAACCGCTACCATCTGTTTTGCAGGCACCGGAGGTGGAATTAAAACCACTCCCTGAAAATTTGAAGCATGTGTTCTTGGGCGAAAATCACACTCTACCGGTGATTATCTCAAACTCCTTAGCCCAAGAACAAGAGGAAAGATTGATTGCGGTCCTCAAGGAATACAAGTTGGCCATTGGATGGTCTATCGCCGACATCAAAGGCATTAGTCCATCCACATGCATGCACCGGATCCTACTCGAAGATGAGGCCAAGGCGGTGAGGCAACCGCAAAGAAGATTGAACCCACCCATGATGGAGGTGGTGAAAAAAGAAGTGATCAAGTTACTCCAAATGGGAATCATATTTCCCATTTCCGATAGCCAATGGGTAAGCCCAACACAAGTGGTGCCGAAGAAGACCGGAGTGACGGTCATTGAAAACAAAGAAGGCGAAATGGTGCCCACCCGAGTCCAAAACGGGTGGCGAGTTTGCATTGACTACCGAAGACTCAATTCGGTAACTCGAAAAGACTTTTTTCCACTACCCTTCATTGATCAAATGCTAGAAAGACTAGCGGGGCACAAGTTCTATTGTTTTCTTGATGGTTACTCCGGGTATTTTCAAATACCAATAGCCCCGGAGGACCAAGAGAAAACAACCTTCACATGTCCTTTTGGCACTTTTGCCTACCGACGAATGCCCTTTGGATTATGCAACGCACCGGGCACCTTTCAAAGGTGTATGATGAGCATCTTCTCCGAATTTGTGGAGGTGTTCATGGAGGTCTTTATGGATGATTTCACAATTCATGGGGACTCCTTTGACACCTGCCTCTACCATCTTACTCTTGTGCTCAAAAGTTGTATTGAATCCAACCTTGTCCTAAATTCTGAAAAATGCCACTTTATGGTAGAACAAGGGATTGTTCTTGGACATGTGATCTCCTCAAAAGGCATTGAAGTAGACAAAGCCAAGATTGATGTCATCCAAACACTCCCGTACCCAACAAATGTACGGGATATTCGATCTTTCCTTGGACATGCCGGATTCTATAGAAGGTTCATAAAAGACTTCTCTAAAATTTCATCTCCCCTATGCAAACTCTTGCAAAAGGAGGTGGAATTTGATCTCAATGCCGAATGCAAGGAGGCTTTTGACACATTGAAAGAAAGGTTGGTAACCGCCCCTATCATACAAGCTCCCGATTGGTCTCTTCCTTTTGAGATCATGTGCGACGCAAGTGATTATGCTGTGGGGGCTGTTTTAGGCCAAAAAGTCGGGAGGGCTTCTCATGTAATCTACTATGCCTCATCGACTTTAAATGAAGCTCAAAAGAACTACTCCACCACCGAGAAGGAAATGCTAGCAGTAATCTTTGCCTTAGAGAAGTTTCGTTCCTACCTTCTTGGAACGAAAGTTATTGTTTACACCGATCATGCCGCTCTACGATTCCTCATGACAAAGAAGGAGGCCAAACCAAGACTCATTCGATGGGTCCTTCTATTAAGTGAGTTTGACTTAGAGATAAAAGACAAGAAAGGAGCGGAGAACTTGGTGGCCGATCACTTAAGCCGCCTCATTCCTCACAAAGACATTGAAGACCTTCACTCAAATCTCATCAAGGGTGAATTCCCAGACGAGACCCTTTTCGCCATCAAAGTCACACAACCATGGTACGCCAACATAGTAAATTTTCTTGTTTCCGGCAAATTTCCTCCACAATTCTCAAAATCACAAAAAGAAAAATTAAAAATGGACTCAAGACTCTATGTGTGGGATGACCCATATTTGTGGAAACATTGTAAGGATCAAATAATCCGAAGATGTATCCCCGAATATGAGATAGCTCACATCATAGAGTTTTGTCATTCTTATGCTTGTGGAGGACATTTTGGCCCGAAACGGACTGCAATGAAAATTCTCGAAAGCGGATTTTGGTGGCCAAGTCTTTTTCGTGATGCGAATGGTTTTTGTCGGGCTTGTGACAATTGCCAAAGGATGGGCAACATCTCAAGGAGGAACGAAATGCCACAAAACCCCATGCTTTTCTGTGAGATTTTTGATGCATGGGGTATCGACTTCATGGGGCCTTTTCCAAACTCTCAAGGTAACATCTACATCCTACTTGCGGTAGATTACGTCTCCAAATGGGTGGAGGCAAAAGCAACAAAAACCGATGATGCCAAGGTGGTAGCAAACTTTCTCAAGTCTCACATATTTTCAAGGTTCGGGGTCCCTCGAATTTTAATAAGCGACCGAGGCACACATTTTTGTAATAAAATTGTGGGATCCCTACTGAAGAAATATGGTGTGACTCACAAGATCTCCACTGCTTACCACCCTCAAACTAATGGCCAAGCGGAGACCTCAAATAGGGAGTTAAAATCTATACTCCAGAAAACAGTGAATCCAAACAGGAAGGATTGGAGTACTCGCATTGATGATGCACTTTGGGCATACCGAACCGCCTACAAAACCCCAATCGGTATGTCACCTTATAGACTTGTGTTCGGAAAAGCTTGTCACCTTCCCGTAGAGCTTGAACACAAGTCATATTGGGCAGTAAAAGAATTCAACCTCAATCTTGATGAGGCCGGTATACACAGGAAGCTCCAATTACAAGAATTGGAAGAACTCCGCCTGGATTCTTATGACAATGCGGAGATTTACAAAAGAAAGACAAAGGAGTGGCATGATAAAATGATCATAAGGAAGGATTTCAAACTTGATGACAAAGTCCTCCTATTCCAATCACGCCTTCGTCTATTTCCGGGAAAGTTGAGATCCCGTTGGGCCGGACCATACAAAGTGGTCAAAATCCATCCACACGGGGCGGTGGAAATTGAAGACCCGGAGACGGGAGAAGTACTCAAAGTGAACGGACAAAGACTAAAACCCTTCTTTGAAGGTTTTCAACCCAAGAACGTGGAGATCATAGACCTTTCTGAACCGGTCTATGAATGAAAGGGAAACGAAGATATCGTCGAGCCACGACGTTAAACAAAGCGCTTCTTGGGAGGCAACCCAAGCAAGGTATGTTTTCTTGTCAGCTTATTTCATTATGTGTGTGTTTCAAAAAATAAAAAAAAAATAAAAAAATGAGCAAAAAGTGTATCTGGGTACATGCCCGATCGAGTACTATATCAATACTCGGTCGGGTATGGGTAAAAAAAAAAGGACCCGGTTCCCATACTCGATCGAGGTGCAAATCTATTTTCAAAGATACAGGCATACTCGATCGAGTATTGGAACATACCCGGTCGAGTATGCCTGGAAAATCAACTCCATCGGAAGCCTGCCTCTGAGGCCCGATCGAGCACATACCCATACTCGATCGAGTATTTGTGGAAAAATGAAAACAAATAACCCCTGCCTCCTATACCCGATCGAGTACATATCAATACTCGGTCGAGTATAGGTGCAAAAAACAACTTCTCTGACCCCCTGCCTCCTGTACTCGATCGAGTATAGGTACATACTCGGTCGAGTATACACCGAAATCAGCCTTCCTGGAACCCTGCCTCCGGTACCCGATCGGGTATACAGGGATACTCGATCGGGTACCCCTGCGGATATAACACCAAATTAACCCCAAAAACACTTCATCTTCCCCAAACTCTCCCCAACTTCGAACAACCCTCCCCCAAAAACTCCATTTTTGGACCTTCTCTCTACCATATCTCACCCAATCCTTCACCAAATCATCCCATTTCACCACCAAAATACCCCCCTCACTCTCCTCTCCATATCTATACCCAAAAATCCCCTTTTCCCCAAATATCCAACAAATCCAAAAAAAACCCTACCCCCATTCGAATTTTTGGATTTCAAGCTCAAATTCATCAACAATGGCACCAAGGAAGAATAGGGGAGAGAGCTCAAGCACCATAGCACCTATTCCGGGTTTTGAAGACATCATTCCCGCCGACGCCGAGCACCGAACTAGACTCCTAGCAACAACACAAAGGCAAGTAAAACCTTCCCGTTTTCTATGCCATGATGCTCTACGTGAATTAGGAGTCTATAAGAGCTGTAGAAAATTCTTTCATGCATTAGATATGGACCGTATTTTCAATATGAAGTACAATTCTAATGAACGAATTATCTACGAATTCTTGAGTTCGGTGAAGTTTGAGAGTGATGAGACGGATTTTAGGGATGATAAACTCGAGTTTCGTCTATTTAACCAAAACTATTCAATCACGAAACTCGAGTTTGCTGAACATTTTGGCATCCCGGTGCCCTACGAGAGAACCATCTCGGATAACACCATTTTTGGGCACTCCCTATGGACAAAGATGACCGGGGAAGTGAACTTTAAATCCTCCCAAATGTATATTAGTCATGTCCAACACCCCGTGCTCCGGTTGTTCCTAAAATTTTTGGCGAATTGTTTGCTTGGCCGTCCCAACAACCATCACACTAGAATCGGGGACGTGTGTTTGATATCCGTGGCCTTATTCCGTCGCCACGTGGAATTTAATCTGTGCAATCTCATGTGGGCACATTTAAAGAAAGAAAGCTCAGCAAAAGGGACAATAGTTGTGGGTGGAGTGATAATGCACTTGGCAAGTAGGTTCGGATATACGGATAACTCCCCTATACCCGACTATTGCTTAATGGATATAGGTTGGCTAGGACGCTCGGGATGTACATCTTTCTCCCACACGGTCTACATTGGAGACCAACCAAAAAACATGTACAATTGGGTCATACACGTACAACCTGTGCAATACTTCCTAATGCCAAACCCGGACACCCCCAAACTACGCTACAGACCGGAGTTCGAGGAGCCTCACTACCTATTCCCTCACGCCCTTCCACCACATCTCCAAGAACCGCAAGCCCAAGATCTCCCCGAAGACCAACCCGACCAAGAGCCTCAACCCGAGTATCAAGAACCCGAGGTTGCACATCACCACATGCCCGAACCGAACCAAGCTTCCCCACCTCCCGCTTACTTCCAACAACTGCTTGACGGATTCAATAGAGTTACCAATGAAGTTGGTAAATACCGGGAGGAACAAAGGGCGGGATTTCAAAGACTAGAGGAGCAACGGGCCGAAGATAACCGAAGGTATGAAGAAGATCAACGTAGGTTCTATGGACCTATGTATTCCTACATGGCTCATCAAGGCCAATTCCACACCATGGCTCAACCACCACCACCCCCCTCTTGGTATGACCCCACTCAATGGGGCAATTTCGGAGGATCTAGCTCCGGGGGTGGAGGTTTTGATGGAGGGGATGATGGCGGCGACACCCACATGGGCGATGGGAGCTTTGGAGGAGGCTTTGGAGGCGGTTTCTACGGCGGAGAAGGCGGGCACTAGGGACAGTGCTTCAACTAAGTGTGGGGGAGGAGATTACTCATGGTATGTAATTTCATTTTCTACCTTTTACTATGCATGAATTTCTTTTACCCTTTGTAAACAAAAAAAAAAAAAAAAAAAAAGAAGAGAAAAATGGATAAAAGAATTAAAATGCTAGTTAGGTTGAAAACCCAAAAATGGGCAATCTAAGCAAAAAAAAAATGGCTTATAAAAAAATGAGTGAGTTAGTGAGGATGGAAAAACAAAAAGAGATGCTAGGATGAAAACCTGAAAAGGCTCCTAGGCAAAATGAGAGATATGAGAGAAATATTTGTTATGTGCAGGAACTCATTTGATCTCTTGAGGAGAAAAGAAGAGAAGGCAAAGAAGAAGAGGCAAGAAGATGGAGCATAGAAGATCATAAAACCCAAGAAAGAAAGTTGTTTGTAAAATCATTTTTTCTTGGTGATCTTAGTTCATTTCTTTCTTGAACTCATGGAATGGTCTTAAACTGTTTGAACATTTGACTTTACTCGAGGACGAGTAAAGAACTAAGTGTGGGGGAGTTGATACGTTTGTAATTTCCGTATGTTTATTTACGCTTTTAGTTAGTTTTGATTGTTTAATATTTCGGAAATTACACACTTTCGGTGTAATAGTTTAGTTTGTTAAATTCTTGTAATTTGTTTAGATTAGGTTTATTCTGAGCCTAAACAGGTCCAAGATCAATCAAATGATCAATGGTGAAGGAAGGTGCAAGAGTACAAGACAAAAAGAAGGAAAAATCCTGATTATTGGTCTATACTCGGTCGAGTATATACATATACTCGATCGGGTATCTGGTTGACATTTCAAATCGGATCGGATCCGAAAACAAAGGAACATGCAGGAGAAGATTTTCCCACGTTCGAGTGTCTATACCCGATCGGGTATACTTATATACTCGATCGGGTATAGCTATAAAAACTACCCGAGTATTGATCGAGTATAGGGCGAATTCGATGTTCTACACATACTCGATCGAGTATGTATATATACTCGATCGAGTACTCGACCTGCACCTCAAAAAGCCTATAAATACACCTCCTTTCCTTCACTTTTAGGACACCAATTCCTATATACTCTTAAGCTCAGTCTAGAATAGCATTTCTCTATATTTCTTTTAGCATGTTTAGTCTCCAAATGAGGAGCTAAACTTCCATTTCTTGGTTTTGCTCTTGAAGCTTGATTGATTATTAAAGTTGTGAGTTATTTTCTTACTTTCTCCTCTTGATTATTAATTCTTCCTTTAATCTCATTCTATATCATTGTTGGAGGGTGACTAAGTGACGATTAGTTAACGTTCCAACATTGATTATTACTAGAAACGTTCAATGAACCGATGGTTAAACATTGAAGGTTTCACAAGTAAGTAACTTCGGTTTGTTAATGCACGGTCGTGGTTAATAAACTTAAGAGGGATCAATTTTGTTGGTTAAACCAAAACCGGTGCGTTGAGGTTATCAATCTCAATTGATTTCATCAAGGAGTTAAAAAGATTAAATGCTACTATTACATCGGTATACGGCGTTGTTCTATATTTGATTAATAGTAAGGGTTATTAATGAACGGTCGTTGTTAATAACTACCCTCGATGAACTGGTTATACTCCGCGATTGAGTATTCGAGAGGGGATAAGTTATAGATATAACAATGATCGACTAAAATATATCAACAAGTGGAAAGTAGCAAGACCAAGTCCCTTTTATTCTTGAATTTAATCCCATATAACTCGTTCATCTTCGTGTTTAAATTTAATCAAATCACTCAACAATCAAAACCCCCCTTTATCTACTATTTATATAAAAAGAAAGTTATTCCTTTCCCTGTGGATACGAACTCTACTTCATCTATACTACGTATAAGTGTTAGTGTTGAAATTACTTTGAGTGCACTCACGACAAAGTGCACGTCATTCATCTCTTTTCCTTCCCACTTATTCTCGATTCTTTCTCTTCTCTTGAGTACGCTTGAATACAATTTTCGAAAAATGAAAAACCTCTTCATCTCTTCTCCTTCCCTGGACTCTAGAGTATTATTCTCAATATTAAAAATTGATGCTTATCAATTTCGGCGATAAAGTTTCACTTGCTTTCTCTCACGGCCTGGAGAGTATCTCAATCATTCTTCGCATTATTGGTTCGTATTCTTTCCGAAGTCTAACTCTTTTTAGTATCTTAATCTGAATTTCCCCTAAATTTCGTCTAAAACCCTAGATTAGACGAAAGTGTATATCGTTTCTACAAGTGCTCCCTTCAAGGTCGTTTTTAAGAATTTCGACGACAAGGCTGTGTGGTTGCTCAAAGAAGTACGCAGGTGGATTGTTCCTAACAAGATAAATTCTTCGTAGCCATATCTGATTGAAATGGTTCATTGACGAGGAGGTGCAACTCTTAATATTTCATTATTATGTAGTGTAAGTGTGTAACTCTTCTCTTTGCACATTGCATAATTCCTTCTTACAGAGTATATCTAAAGAAAGTAAATTTTAAAAATAATTAGTTTTATCATCTGTACAATAAAGAACTAAAAATCCAAACCACAAACTAGATAGAATTGTCAAATATGCGTGCATTCGAAGAGACTAAAATTTAAAAAGGACCAGAGAAAGATGTAGATCTGTTTTAGGACTTTAATATGCTGATTTAGGACCAAAATCAGCATCAAATCTATTTAATGTCACAAATATGCCTAAAGTAGAAAATCATGTGTAATGATGTTATCAAATGTTATTTTTTCAGAAATTTTCAGTTGAGGAATAGTTATGCGCTTAACAGAAGAATACTCTACTTCATCTTTTAGCAGGATACTTTTTAGAATGATACACTTAACGGCAGTCTGACTCTTATTAGGACCTAAATATGCTAATTTAGGACCAAAATCAGCATCAGTTTTATTTGATGATACGAATATGCTTAAAGTAGAAGATCATGTGTAATGATGTTATCAAATGTTTTCATTTCAGAAATTTTACGTTCAGTCGAGGAATAATGATATACATAACAGAAGAGTACTCTTTACTTTATCTTTTAGCAGAAGGATACTTTTTAGAATCATACACTTAACATAAGTCTAACTCTTTATTTTTAGTTTCACATGCCGTGTGATAATCTGAATTCCCCCCTAGATTTCATCTAAAACTCAAAATTTAGAATGGCCACAGGTGCTCCCTTCAAGGTCGTTTTAAGAATTTTAAAATGCAGTTGGACGACAAGGCTTTGCTGTTGCTCAGAGTAGTACGCAGATGGATTGTTCCTAACAAGAGAAATTCTTCATAGCCATATATGATTGAAATTGTTCTCTTTGGCGAGGAGGTACAAATCCTAATTTTTCTTTATTATGTAGTGTAATTCTTCTCTTTGCACACTGCATAAATCCTTATTATAGAGTATATCTAAAGAAACTAAATTTTAAAAATGATTAGTTCTATCATTTGACAAGGAAGAAATAAATATCCAAATCACAAACTAGATGTAATCATCAAATTAAATGGTGAAAGTATAGTTTTAATCCTGAATGTGTGGGGGTACTTTTTTCTGTTTTAACAACAGAATATATTGCTTCGGAGTACATTGCTTTCACATATTGGTGTCTTCTTTGGTGAGTAAAATCATACTTAGAAAAACTAAAATAAAAAATGTCAAAAAAGGGATCTGAGGAATATGTTGGCCTGTTTTAGGACCTAAATCTTCATTAATTTCGTTCAAATATGCGAGCATTTGAAGACACTAAAATTGAAAAAGAACCAAAAAAGATGTTGACCTGTTTCAGGACCTAAATATGCTGATTTAGGACCAAAATCAGCATCAGTTCGATTTGATGTTACAAATATGCTTAAAGTAGAAATTCGTGTGTAATGATGTTATCAAATGTTTTTCTTTTAACAGAAGAATACATTTAGTTCATCTTTTCTCATATATTAAAATACATACTACACACTATTTAGTTGAAAAATAATAATGCGTTTGACACATCCTTTCAGGTTACCTTTAAGGAGAACACAAAGATCAAGGAGCATTGCCTTTCATTAGAGATAGAGTTTCGGTTTCCAAGGGATATGTATTTTCAAAAAAGTTTCACCGAGATTCTAAATATGCATAAGACCTGGAGATGACTTATCCGGTAACAATACATTACATACACTTGGTTTTTATATCCTTTTCTAACAGCTTTATTGTCATTAAACTTGGTTTTTCCTTCTTTGGTTTTTGTAGATGCAATTGGAATGATAGCATCAAATTCTCCTCACAACCAAATGGATTGTTGTTGTTGTTTGTACTTTTTATTTTTATTTTTACCAATTTAATATCAACTACATAAACTCACTTTTCTAATAATCGCATCAAATATTAATGTCTGAATATTAGTGGGACGGAAGTAGTGGATTTCACCACTATCTTACATAATTCATGTAAATTCTAAGCATTCTAAGCATGAATTGTTTTTCACTATGTGCTTAAGAGTTTTAGAATCTATATTATTCCCCCTTTGAATAAATCTGAATCAGACTATTTATTCTTTGAGAAAATGGTCAAAATGGTACATGAAATTGTATCGACGGGAGTAAGTACTAAGTAGTACTCCATTTTGCATTTGAACTTGTATTTTTATAGTCAATCGAGTACATTTGCTCCATCAGAACATTAAAATAGCTGACCTCGTTCTTCCAAAAAAAATAGTTGGCCTCGTCAAACTACAAACTCTAATTTTTTCCAGTTCACTCGTTTCCACCTTTGTCTCACATTTGTTCTCTCTTCTCTCGCTCTTCATCTTATATTTCTCTCGTCTGCTCTCCAAGGACAGAGCAAGGAACCGCGCCGGGCTGGAGCAGTACAAAGAATATTTTTGGTAAAAATTACACAAAATTTGTACTTTAAAATAAAGCATTTTTTAAATTTGAGGTGGGTCAGTGGCTAGGTTGGCCCCCTCTAGCTCCGCCTGTGTTGCTCTCCTTCTCTTTCATCTTCTCTCCCTGCTATCCCATTGGTCTTTTCTTTTATTTGCTATGGGTCCATCATTATTATAGCAAGAGAAGAAGAAAATAAAATAGAGCAAAAGTAAGGAAATGGCATGATAGTAGGGAGAGCAGACGAAAAAAATATAAGATGAAGAGCGAAGATGAAAACGAGTGAGTTGAAGGAAAATAAAATGTATACATTATTTATTTGATGACTTGGACTACAACTGTATAATACAAACATATAGTTTGACCAAGTCAGCTATTTTAACGTTCTAATAGAGTAAATTTAATTGATTGACTATAAAAATACAAGTTCATGTAGTACTTTAAAATTTGAAATACAAGATGAAGGAAAAAAAGGCGAAGTGGTAACCTAGGGAAGTAGGGGCTTGGGGCATGGAATTATGGGAACCGAATGATGCAAGCAAAAAAGATACGGCAAAGTGTTGGCGTGCTAACACTTTTAAATCTAAATGCTTTTAATGAGATTTGGAGTGTTTAAGTTTGATCTGGTGTAGTTTGCATTGATGTGATAGATGTTTGTTACAAGTTTATTTTACAACTATAAAAATCTAATCTGATTTGATCTTATATGATAAACGTCAATTTTATATGTATTTTACAATTGTCGAAGTTTGATGTAGTCTAATTATCATTGAGCTCTCATCTGATTGAAACTGAAACCTGTCTAATTGAATGCATCATAATCTTTAAATATATTTTGTGAAGAAGCAATTTTACATAAGACTTGACTAAACTTATTGCCAATACAGTTGAAGATTATAGGGAGTATACTACCCTCTGCCAATTGCATTCAACTTCAGTTACTTAACCAAATGCATCTAAGATTACAACCAAACTCGCAATTCTATTTCCATCCTCAAGCAATTCTCTTTACATGATTGATCTATCCACAACAGTACAGATTGCCACACACAAAAAACGAAAGGACTAACAACCAATTCTATACTAGCAAAAAAAACAGGTGTGACTGATAATCTGATATACATCACCATATATGAACATGCCTCACCACAACTTCAGAAGTAGAGTGAAGTATCAGGCTCTAGTAGCCAAGGGATAAGAGCAGCACTCTCGTGGCACCCAACAAGCTCCATGAACCCTCCCCCACCAAATCCAGCTGGCGGGGCAGGCGGGACAAGCCTGCCACAACAAGCCTCACACACGAACAGTGGTGGCACCGCCATGTCATCCTTAATCCCTAGACACCGAGTGTGCTGCCATATCTCACACATGTCACATGACATCATCCTTTCCCCATCATCGTCCCTGGCCCCACACCTGCACTCCACCGTCCACTTCATACTGTCGCTCTCCGAATCCAACCCAACCCCTGTCACTAAAATCTCAGTCCCCGACTCGACAATCCCGAAAATGACCTCATCATCCCGAACTCCTTCCAACCCCTTTATGTCACTCACCACGAACCCCTCCATGCCACAATAAGTTCCCCTCATTGCCGCCTGCACGGCCAGTTTCAGATCACCAATTGTTGAGTGAAGTGGGACCACAACGTGCTCTTTAGGGATGACTGTTTCCATTTCAGTCGAGATTGGGATTATTACCATACAGATGAACCTGAGCAAGTCATCAAGCTCATCCCTGAATGGCCACTCCTTCACAAAATGCTTCGTGTCAAGCACAGTTTGAGATTCTTGGTGGTATCCCAATAGCACATTAGTGTATAGAAAGTAAAGATCTTCAAAAACATCACTTCCTGCAATGGAAGAATGTTCTGAAGCTTTAACTCCATCATTGAGCTCCTGAATTGTGTACTCCAATACCCTTGTTGCTTTATTAACTGCACGGCGGACCACATAACTGCCCACAATCACATTGTTCATGGACTTCAGGACGTGATCGATCAACCCGGTATCCCCAATGTGGGCCCGTGCAGCATCCCTTACCTCTTGCCTAGTCATCCCAGATTTGGATTCTTGTTTCTTCTCCCTCAAGGCATCGACGATCACATTGGCAGTGAATTCAAGCCTTCTAACAGGCCACCTGCTGTCCATGCAGGCTGCAAGGCTGGCAAACTTTCTGCACCTTGCTGATCTGTCCTTCTTTCCTTGAGGCTTACACTGAATGGTAGTCCTAACCAAACGTTTCGAAGAACAAGGTCGAAGAAATGGTGCTCCTAGTGGTAGCTTTAACTTCAGAGAGATCATGAATCTGAATAGATCCCGGAGGGTGTGGAGATGATGAGCATTGCTTAGGTTTCTGTAAAAGAGGATTGTTTGGCTGATCTCAAATGCACAGGTGGATTGACTGAAATTGTCAATGACCTGATCGAGGTCTAATGAGCTAAGGATTTGAAGAGCTCTTTCATAGTCATGTTCCATCACTCCAAAGCATCCATGCCCATATCTGTAACCCCATCTCCCAAACCATGAGTGGCCGTATGCTACCCCATAGAGTAATCTCAAATCCATTGAGTGCTTCTTAGATAGATCCTCAACTGAAATACTTCTGTTAATCATGAAAAATAATTCCATAAATTCATCAGGCAAAGACCAATTTCACAATTCAATATCATCTTAACTCATAGAGTAAGTGTGATGCTTTGGCTTACCGAGCTTGGAGATTGGAACAGATACGATCCCAGAGGTCCATTATATCTTTCCCACAAATATATTTCGATCCGCCTTCAATTCCATTAATGCAGAGCAAGTGACCAAACCCGTTGCAGTGAATCATCCCATGAAGAAGATGGGTTTGCAGATCAAGGAACCCTTCCGTCAGTGGCTGATTCCAGTCGTCATCAGCGGGAATTATAAAATGATAATTCCTCTTCGAGACTAAATGGTGTCCCCAGCCTGAAATCAATTCCCAAATCTCCGTTAACCCTACATTCACCGCAACGAACCAAAAACAGCGAAACCCTAGAAATTTAAAGTTAAAACCAAGTATATCTAGATTTACCGGCATATCTGCAGTGGTTGCAGACTTGGTGCGCCGCCGAGCTCTGGACAGCCTCCTCAATGGTGTAAAGAGGAGCTGCGAATCCTCTGCTTTCGTGGACCAGAAAGGTGACCCAGACGGGCATTCCTTCAACCTCATAGTCCTCAAGCTCGGCGCATTGCTGGAGGAAGAACCGGACGTTCTCGAAAAACGGGCCGGTGGGGGAAATGGGGCAACCCGGGTCCGCAAATGTGGCGAGGCCGAAGAACTTGGGCGCCTTCTTCGGTTTCTTGTGAGCTTCCAGAATCGGCGGTGACGTTTTCTTGGACTTCATGATTATTACAGCTTTTCGAATCTTTTTCTTCACATGCTAGAGAGAGATGGAGAAGATGGATTCAGTTTCAGAGGTCGTTATCGCGAGCTGAAGATTTCAGTGGTGGTGGTTGCTATTTGGCGCCCTAACTGGAGGTTTTGGGCTTGATTTGACAGAAATGCCCTCGGGGTTTTAGCCATTTGAGGGGTGAATAGGGGCAAGATGCGCCATGAGGTTTGACCGTTGACGGCCAATTAAGAGTTGAGATTCTCGGAGAGGTGCGGCGACTTGAAACTGACAATTTTGCTGACGTGGCGTGGTGACCAGTTTGGACTTTGAACTAGGGATTAAAACGCAAATTACCAGTGTCATCATTATATGGTTTATTCTTCTTTATTTTCTTTATTTCTATTATATTGTTTTATTCATACACTTTTTGTAATATATTTTTTATATTCACGCACTTTTTTCTATAATATATTTTTATCACTTATATATACGTTTAGAGGTTTTTTTAGATATTGAGTTTATTTATTTCGATTCTCGAATTTACATTTCATAATATATGTTGTTACATCTTCTTGGGAAAATTGTCAAATTCGTCTCTGAAGTATATCAAAAAAGTCAAGTAAGCCCCGGAACTAAATAAACACTCAATTAAGCTTATGAACTATACCAAAATATTCAAAATTATAATTTAACAGGTTTGTTTCCGGTTAGCCGGTCACTTGATACACCATACACGTGTCAATTTTTACGTAGTTTACATCTTCAAGTGCGCGAGTTACATCTTTTTATGTGTGATTTACATCTTGGTGCACGCGATTTACATCTTCTTATGCATGATTTATATCTCCATGTGCGTGAGTTGAATCTTCTTATGCGCAACTTACATCTTCATATGCGCGAATTACAACTTGTTATACGCGAGTTACATTTAAACTTGACTCAACAAGTTACATTTTTCATACATGTAAGTTACATTTTTCATCCACACGATTTACATTTATCATAATACAAGTTACGTCACAAAATACACTCCTGCCATTAAAACAAAAAAATGATTCGTTTTTAATCATTTTTTATAGCGTTGATATTAATTAGACTCTTTTTTCATTGTTTACATTTAAAACAATGTTTTATTTCTTAGACTCCATATTTTACAATTTACATTTTGACTTGCCTCCAATTAGATTTCTCAACAACGTGAGTTACATTTCTTTAAACGCGGATTACATCACTCTACTGCTGAAAAAATATTCCCCACACGTGTTATGTTCGTGTGTGTTTTAGCTGTAGGAGTACAATGCTCACCTTGGGTTGCTATTACAGTATAACAACTGTGTATTTCATTGCATTCGCTTGATTCTATAAGTTTCTATTTATATTATTAATATTAATCGGATCATGACTCATGATATGACTTTTACTGATAAGTGGGGTATAGACAAAAGGAGACTTATTTTATATTTTCAAAAAATGACTAAATACTTCCTAAATATAGAAATGTCAACATGTGTAGTATTGAAGCCCCCTCTCGTATCTAATGGCCTATACTTGACAACTCTAGTAGCGTACTGCTAGTGACCCATCCCAGTATCCCACTGGCACAGCCTCTACAAGGACACTGTCACTACAGTGACAATTACACCGCAAGAACAATGACTTTGATGCCACAGTGAACATCCACAGTGAACAACCGCCTTGATGAACCGCCACCGACGACCACCATTACCCACCTACATTGATGGCTACACCCACTAACACAATGATATATAGTGATCTCTGGTGCACTAGTTACCCGGGCGGCCGGGCGACACAATTACTTAGGCAACAGTGACTCCACCGCCTATGCTCAGCCAGTGACACAATTATATCCGCTTAGGGGCATAGCTAGGGAGGGACCAACCTAGGCCCCGACCCACCCCAAATTTAAAAAATATCTATTTTTTTTTATGTACCGGTCTAGTGCCCTAACTCCGCCCTATCAATGTGCACATGCATCCAATGTTTTAATGGAGTGGTGTTTTGACATGTCCGTTTTCGAGTATCGTCGTATCTCTGTGTTTGTATTCGTGCACATAACTCTTTCCAACCAAGAATGACTTTTAAGAGGCTCTTTATGGAACACAACTCATCATTTATGGGATCCCAGATTGATAGGCAAAGTACAAGATTACAGCCGCAAAGATTTTGGTGTATAGACTGTTCTCAAAGTACACAACAATGTACATGTACATTTGAGTTCTATTTTATTAGTCCAAGTTTTAAATCATTAAATAACTTCATGTGATTTAACCCACACAAGAAATTTATCCAGCTGTACAAGATGGTGCACAATATATTTTGCCAAGTCGGAAACAGTACAAAGAGAATAGCAGATCAGATTGCATAACAGACGCTTTGCCTGTTTGGTAGATCGGTATTGTCCCTCAATGGATGTCACGGTGTCACAAAACAATTAAATCTGCCAGGGTTCTGTTTCTGTTGAACTTTACCTCATTAACGGTTCAGTCAACTCCAAAATCTGCAACCAGAATACTAATGAAGTTGGATTAGAACACATTTTGAAATTAAAAGCGACCTGTTATGAAAGAACAGAGCTGAAGGGATGGTGAAGAGGAAGTGCCATTACTACCAAGTATACAAAAATGGATTTCACAGATGTTTAGCTCTCCAATCAACTGTTAAGTTTTCATTGCTATCATCACTTAAAGACTCTTCATCACTACTAGACTCTTCCTTAGTGATCGGAGGAGTAGCTTTGCTACGGATGGTAGACTTGCGAGCCTTAAGTTCCATCTTTTTCTTCTTCAACATCTCCACCCTTTCTCTGTAGGCCCTGAAGTTAGAAATAACATACCACACAAAGTGAAGAAGCTTGCACAAAATAAAGGCTAAGTAATTATCACCCAATTGAATGCTGCTTACCTTTGTTCCACAGTCTCTTCCTCTTCTATCATATCAGCTGCATCATACTACAAGATAGAACATCAAAATGAATGAAAAAGGTAATAAATCATGTCTGGTAAATGACAAAAATCATACAACTTATAAAATTGTTTACAAAGTTACCAACCTCCTCTTCCTCTAAGCGTTTGTCAACCTCCTGTAAGTCCTCCTGGATCAACTTCTCAAACTCCTTGTACTCATCCCTGTCCACAATTCACCTTTCAGACAACATCATAGTTTCTGCAACCTGAGACTAGTATTTTAAGTGTGCATAGAGGGATCCTAAGGACTCTGATATTGAAAAAATCTTTATAGTTGCAGATATGCTAGGCATGACAGCACTAAGATTCTTTTTTTCTTTTTTTCTTTTTTTTTTTGGGAGGGGGGGAGCAAAGTTCAAAACCTTTCACTTTCACCTCTAAGTTCACTACATTTTACAACAAATCCTCCAGGATACCCCCAAAAAGGAGATAACAAAGAGCATTTCCACACTTTATGGGTATTATATGGCATTATATACATCATATTATAAGTAACCAAGATTTCCACGTGAAAATGTGAGCACTTGATAAGGGCAAGAGAACAATCAAAATACAAGGTAAAACAAGCTAGCGCTCTTACTTGACATCAGGTTTGACTGGTGTAATACCACGTGCACGCAAATCAGCATCTTTATTATCATAAAATCCTTCAGGTATAAGTCCTTTGGCCTTCCTAGTTTCAGAGCCAAGAGTCTGCTTTGATATGTGTTCCTTGGACAGCCCAGATTCAGAATTTTTTTCATCAATGTTTACATTGTTTATTTCCACCTTGCCCCTTGGAATAGGTGGCAATGATTCTTTAGCTTGAGCAATGGCTTCAGTATTTTGTGTGCCATGGCCTCTTGATTCAATATGATCTGATTCATCAACAAAATAAGATTCATGCTTAAACCATTAACCATTTAAACAAATAACTAATAAGGCTTTGCCTTACAGTAAATGAAATTACTGCTTAGGAATACAATTCACCATAAACTTAGGGTAAGTTTGGGAGGGAGGTTTTGGAAGGAAAGAAAAAGGAGTGATAATTTTTCATTTCAAGGAAATAATGCTTTTATAGTTTTACTTGATAATTATTCATTTAATAGGCTTTGCTTTAAAGTAAAAAGACTATCAAGAAATAAAATGTATCACAAACATTATGTGTGCTGAAAGAATGTCACTGAATGGATGAGCTATGCAATAAAATGCACCAAAAAACAAATGGTGCATCAAGCATGTGACAAACAGGATGAAAAGTATCAAAGCCTTTTTTTACTTCTAAAAAGAACGTGCCACATACCTAACTACTTCTCATTTACCTGGTGTCTTGAACCTTGTAAAGTAGGTTAAGTAGTTTAATTTTTCAAAAACACCAACGCGAAGAGATAGGTTTATACACTCTAATTGTTTACTACCAGAACAAATGTAGAAAAAAATGCTTCATCATGAATCCAGATTCTATCAATAAAAACTTACCACTTTTTTGTTTCTTTGTTTCCTTGCTATCAAAAAAGTTGGGAGGAAGGGAAGATGCCTGTCGAGGTTTGGACAGCCCTGTAGAAACTTCAACTCCTTTATTAAGAAACTCGTCATGATTCTCAGGTTTAACCCTATGTGAGTCTTTAGGAAGCTCAGTATTCACATTGTTAGTTCGCTTTAGTGTGGTAGATTTGGCTTTGAGATTATTGATTGCCTACACATGCATAAGAAAGTTAAATCAAGATCCAAACTAATATGACATAAAGTACAAAGGTGTGCACTAAAGCTCAAGAAGATAGGAACATCAACTGAAGAAGTGAAGAGTCCTTATACAACAACATTACCCCAGTGGTGGGGTAAGGGGGTTCGATGTACGCAGTCTTACCCTTGTACTGAAGTACAGACTACAGAGAGACTGTTTCCAGATGACCCATGATGAAAATCGTGACGAAAATTGCACGGACTGATTGTTAATTCATAAAAAAAGAAGCGTAGAAAGTTTATAGAGCCAATTTTCTTTATTCCATCATATTCCCAAGCCAAAAAATAGTGAATCTTTGGCTCCATTGGAAATGATGGAAGTGAAGAGGCTTTATGTGAAGAAGAAAACATCAGACAAATATCGTCATTTGTGATGCTTTTTTGGCAGACCTTTTTAAAGGGGTTGTTTCCATAGAGCACAAAAATCAACTTCTTTACTACACATTTTATATTTGTTCTATTGGAAAAACAAAAAAAATACAACCCTGGTACTTCTACAGAATTGGGAAATATGTATGGCAGGTTAAATTGTAATAATATTCTACAAAAGTCCCAATTTGGAATGGTCTAAAAAGACAATGACATCTTGAATATTAATGGAGTTCTAATGATTCATGAAAAGTTTTAATTGAATACCACCCACCTTTTAGAGTTTTGCTTGAATCCCAAAAAAAAATAACACCAAAATTATAAACTTCGCAAAAGACTATAAAAGCTCAAGTGCTCAACTGCATTTATTGACTGTCAAGCTCAGAAATAATCGATTGCATTGACATGGAATTCATTGAAGCAGAAGCCAAGAGTATTACGTAGTATGTTGTTTTGCATAGTAATCTTAATACCAAAAAAAATAGATATGTCAAATGTTAGAGATCAACGTATTGAAATTCATATAAATAAATACAGGAAAAACTCTACCGTATTATGTTTACGAGATGCTTGGTGAACAGTCCAGTCTGTCTCAGATTTCAGAAGAACGTCACAAACTCTACAGACAGGTTGATCATGCTCATTGTACCTGTATTTAAAAGAGGGTATGATTAAAATTTAGAAAGAAACTCATAACCTTTAACCTACAACTCTACATTGAGTACTACATTTAAGAAATATGAATGTTGTTCATTTCAGGAAGAAGGTTGGTTACAATAGATAAAAACTTAGTATTGCAGTCAGAAGCAGCAAGGTTGGTTACACAAGTTAACGGGGATATTAAATGGAACAATACTATAATGAAAGTTTGAAGCACTTTTAGTATGACTAATTCTACATGTTCTGATCCGTCAACTTATTTTTTTCTTTTTAAGTGATAGCAACAATAAGCAGTTTTAGCTTCTCTCCAAAACACGATGCTTGCAGCTACTTATGTTCCAGAAAAAGCATTGCAGAAGTAAATTCCCTGAATAAATTAATTAGGAACTCTGGTCCCTTCTGCAATCATCAAGTCTGTTTTTCAAACGCGCAAGCACTGCCTACGAATTATTCCTAATAATCTAAAACCAACATGCATTATTTTATACACTGATCAATAATCACTGAGTTCAAGAAGTTCACTTTTTTCTTTCTACCCGTATAATTTTGTGGCTTAAAAGGATTGTTTCATTACCTCACAAGAGGATTCTCAATACGCTTCTCGTTCCTCTTTGCCAATTTAGCCCGGAACAGCGCTTTCTTATCGGCCATCCCAATGGTTTCCAAAATACAGCAACTTCACTCACAAACTATATGCTATGAAACCCAGGAAAATTGCATTCTGGCACTCTTCTTTGGGATTACGTTAACCCAGGTCCAGTCCTGAAAAAATGGAGACCTGTGCAATAAAAAAATCAGGCCTTCCTTTCCAAGGCAATTAGAATAGTAATAAAGTACAAATAATGTGTACATGTGTACAAATTTAAGTTAAAAGTTAATTTAATTTTGAAATAAGGACTTTAAAATAACAACCTAACAATTAATACTCGGTAACATACTAATACGAATTTATCAAATATAAATAGTGTAATTAATTCATCAATTAATTACACGAAATAAAAAATAACAAACTTTTTTGTTATTTTTCATCATAGATTAGTAGGTCTAAGCCCTAATGGCCCTAATAAATAATTAAAATCAGCAGCTCAGTCACAAATTCACAATTCACAAATCACAATATCACATAATAACGAAAAAGATTAAGGAGTAAATAGTACTTTAAAAAAATTGAGAAAATTAATAATATATCATTTAAAAAAGATAAACTTACCTGCTTCACAGGCTCACTGCTTCAGGCTTCAGCAAAAAATAACGTCTGAGTAGAGTGGTAGCCTGGTCGTGGTGCAGACGTGCAGTGCTGCGTTGCGGCCCCAGACGGACAGACGGTGGTCGCCTGGTCGGCGACTCGGCGGAGATTGACGAAGGTCGAAGGGTTTGTCGTCTGAGGAGTCGTCTTTCGATTGGGCGGATGCAGGATGCGTCGTTATCGTTGGTAACCCCGTTCGGCTGCTGGGCAATGGGCATCAATCAATTTTTTTTAAATTTGACCAACTTTTATTTTAAGTTAATTGTATTGTACTCCCTCCGTAATTTTTTTCTTCACTACATTAGGCTTGTAACATTATTTAAGAAGTAAAAGAGGAGGTGTAATCAAATAGTGTAGAAAAAGTAGGAAAGAGTGTGTAAAAGTATGAAAAAGAAGATTAAAAGTATAAAAAGTAAGGGTAATTGAGTATTTTATAAAAGATAAACTTACCAAAAATGAAAGTGTAGCAAACTTTTAAACACGTCCCGAAAAGGAAAGTGTAGCAAACAAAAAATACGGAGGGAGTATAATACTCGTAATTAAAATAAAATGAGTAAAATTAAAGTTATGTTTTATTTAATTGGCTCAAATTAATGAGAAGATCATTTTAACTATTTTTGTATCATATTTGCTTTATTTTATTAATAAAATATAAGTTAAATATAATTTTTTAATGAATTATCTGATTGAGTCACTTCAATCAGTACATCATAAATTTCAGCAGAATCTGTCAACTCAAATAAAATTTGGGTTATCAAACATACTCTAAATTCACGGGTAGATAGTTGTTTCACTGTTTTTCTTGGACTTGGTCTACGGACTAAGAACATCATCATTCATGATCTCTAATAATCATTTTTTTTCTATGGTTCTTACATTTTAAATATTGTTATGTAATTAATTTTTAAATAATCTCAAAATTCGTTTATGTCTCTCAACCATCATCTTCAACTAATCCAATTTTTCTGCGTCCTACATTATCCTCTATTACATGTACTAGTTTCTAACACGCGCGTTGCGTGAATACTAAAATGCCCAATACTGCATACAACATGTTTTGATATGTTGTTTATTTCAATATCTTCAGCCACGGCATCATAAGTTTTTATTACAAAATAAATGAACTAAGTACTTAGATGTTTTTGGGCAATGATCTCATATGATACAACAATCGGGATAGTTTTTTGTTTGTTTAGTCTGGAAGTGAGATGGTTTTCTACATTCGACAATTGGGCCTTGGTCACTGAATGTTGTGTTTTAGAGCCTGCAATAAAAAATTGAAGCAAAAATGGAGGTCACAAAGTACAAAATAATTAAATGTAGCACGTAAAATGCTTCGCTTACATAAATAATACATCTTTCTTTATCTAAAGTTTATATTACATTCATAATGACAATTGACTAAGTACATGATCATCAAAGCCATGTTTATCTTCAAAACTTACATCGTTCCAAAATTTTCACCGCAAGAAAATATATTACCTAAATTGTGTTGCATATTGGATATTGTGACTTACCATTCAATGATAAAATTATATCGTCTACAACAATATATACAACAACATTCATGTCTTAACCCACAAATATGAATAGTACTCAAAACTAAGATATTCAAAAACTAAAACCCAATCTAGCACCTCATTACATCTTTAGTTCCATTCACCAGCCTGACTTAACCCTTGTTAACTCAGGTCTCCTTTGTGTATTCAAATTCAGCTCTACCACCCAATACTTTAGTGTAAAACCTACAAGTATTGTAGTGTTCATTACTTTTGACTACAAAATCTATAATCCTATTCTGACTGCACATTCTTGTTGCATACATTTGCCTTTTAGCTATTTAGTGTAATCTCATTCTCCAATATCTTACTTCTCATTCATGCTTCACAAAGCAGTCTAAGCTTGTGATCTAAGGATTAATTTTCCCAAATACGATTTGGTTTTCTGAACTACCATTTCAACACTTCCTTGAATTAATTCTTTGCTATTTTGCTATGCGAAAAGATGACCTTAGTCTTTTCCAGTCTACAGAATCAAGTAATGCAAAAGATGTTGATACAATGTGTCTAAAGAATTTGTAGGATACATGATTTATAACAGTACCTATAGGTAGTTGGACACAGTTGGAAACATACATGGGGCAATTCATTTCTTTGTTGATCAAATTTCTGTAAGTATCTTTTTGTGTATATATTCTCCTTTTACCCCCAAGATATTGAGTCTGTTGACTCGGGACTGGAGCTATGACAAATCAGTTTACTGTATATAACATATCCTAATCTCATTTAAAGAGTTAAAGACAGCTTGTAGACTGGACACAATCAATTACTTACCTCTTTTAGTTGTTTTTTAAACCGCTAGTCATGTATATTATAGCTAGGAAAGTAAGAGTAAAATATATTGGTGGATGGAAAGAAAGGTGAGAAAATATCAGTAGTATGTGTATGTATAAAAAAATACTTGGTACTTATTGATATATAAAGATATATAATTAATGAGGCAAGTGAAAGATTACTTAATAGTTTTATAAGTATATGATAATGCTAATATGTCTCCAAAAAATACATGTGCTAATTAATGATGACCTCTAATTTGAAATCACAAAATCTAAAAGTTGACACCTAAACATTGATTAAAAAAGGGGTACTCGGGAGGCCTATGATGATAGCAACCACACTAATTTAACTTCAAAGGGTCGAATATAATGAGTCTAAAATATTAGAGGAAATATGTAGTGAATATCAAAGGATCAAAACTTCTTGTATAAGATAAAAAGCTCATCCAGTTAAAGAGTCATTACACCAGTTTCCAGCCCCGCCCCAAGGAAAGACAGCAGTTCAAGATTTAATAGGTGCTTAGGAGACCTAGGATGGTAGGAACCACACCAACTTCAAAGGATCAAATATCAAAATAAGTCTAAAATATTAGAGGAAATATGTAGTGATTATCAAAGGATCATAACTTGTTTAAGAAACCAGCTCAGCCAGTTAAAGTATCAATACACCGATTTCTAGCCTCCCAAGAAAAAAATACAATCGATCCGGAACTAAATATTTCGGATATGAATTAGACTGGAACTGAAAACTTCAAAAAAATGGATAAAAGAGAGTAAAGTATACTCTCTTTCTAATCTACCCTTAATTACCATAAGGGAAAGGGGGCAAATAAGCCCTCGAACTAATAAAAAAATGCATATCACCCCTTATTTCGGAGGTTCTGTCCGGCCGTCGCTATTTGGGGAGGTTCCCGGTGGAATGTTTTGATAAACATTTTTGAGCATCTTCTTCATTAAGTCTAGTTTACTCATACCAAATTTCAGCTAAAATTTCAATCGGGAAGGCAATCAAATAAATTTTTGAAGATAACTGCACAGTTAAAGAGCGCATTATATTTCAGATAATCATTTGACTGCCTTCCCAGTTTTATGTTTAGCTGAAATTTGGTATGGGTAAACTAGACTTAATGAAGAAGATTCTCAAAAAAATCATCAAAAAAATCCACCTGGAACCGTCCCAAATGGCGACGGCCGGACAGAACTTCCTATGTAATAAGAAAATCATATTTTTTTATCTATATTAAAAACATGAAAATAATAAAAATATTTTTATTTAGAATGAAGGGCTTTTTACAAAAATATTACTAAAATAAAACTTATTTACAAAAATATGATTATCAATTACTACAATGTAGTGTCATATTAACTTAAGTTTAAAAATTGAACATAAGTTACTATGATTTCATTACTACTCTAGTCACTAATCACATTTTTGTAAATAGTCTTCATTTTAGTCATAAATATGTAATTATTTCTAGAATGAAATAGTAAGACAACTAAGTAAGAAATTAACAGTTTGTTGAACTGATTTATGCAGAGTCAAATTTTTTTACAACACAACTCCGAGTCTGCTATGATTAACTCTATGATATTCTTTGTGTGTCTTGGAAGAACATATCACCATAGGTCCACAATAGCGTCCACCTCCTTTTTTGTGAAATTGGCATAAGAGTGACGTAATGCAACTCACATATAACTTCAAAACTAATAGCATATTAATCATGGAGAGTTTACAGCCATGGCCAGAGGTACAGAACACACCATTTAAAGAAAAATTATTAAATCAATACAAAGTAGATGATGTTATCCAAGAACAAAGGTAAATTGGGAAAATTAGCAATAAAATTATAACCTCACTTCACACTCGGCTTCCTGATGATTTCAATCTTAATGTTGCTTCCATTGAACAACTCTCAAAGAGATTTTAAACCAACAAAGAATGACCACTCTGAGCAACAAATAATTGATCTTCATTTAAAATAATGTCTTCTTTTTAACTTTTAAAAAAGGGAAAATGGAAACTAATAATCCAACCTTTCAACGGTCTTCTTACAATAGTCTCACTTTTCGTTATTCATGAATAATCCAACCTTTGCACCTCATCTTCATTCACTGGTCTTGATGACCTGCTATTCCAAGTTATTTTATTATCTTTGCAAACCATTATACCATAAATTTCACCTTTCACAAGATAATATTTTGCAAAGATAAGAAAATAACTTGGAATAATAGGTCATGACCCGGTCAGAGACCAGCAAATGAAGATGGGGTGCAAAAGCTGGATTATTCTTGAATAACGGAAAGGTGGGACTATTGTAAGAAGACTGCTAAAAGGTTGGATTATTAGTTTCCATTCTCCCTTTAAAAAATACACTTCTACCTTTAAACACACTAACCCAACATGAAAATCCAACATTAGCCCTTTTAATAAGAGAGGAAGAAAGGGAAGTTCCTGAGCAGGGATTTTGATTAAGGGATATCATAGGGGATAATTCCTAGCCTCCACGAGCTCCACCCCCACAACCAACTAGTTTTCCGTTTTCAGTTTCTTGCTACCTCCGTCCCATTTATATTGGGACAGAAGAGGGTGGCACGGTTATTATGAAAAGTGGGTTTGTGTGGATATTAATTGATAAAGTAAGAATAAAGTAAGAATGATTTAGAGCCACACAAACTTTGCCAAATATGGTATGAGACAATTTAAGTGGACTTCCCGAAAAGGTAAAACGGGACAATATAAATGGGACCGAGAGAGTATTAAATATAGATTGTCGTTTCTCTTAAATTACACTAAAAAGTGATAAGAAACTATAGACGGAAATATTATCTATCAAGACATTGCACATTGACAATCAATAAAAAGGAATAGAAACAAGTATTAAAATATCACACAGATGCCATCTACTAATGTTGAAGATTTGATGGTTGAAATCGTAGCCACCCACAACCCTCCACGTCAGCACATCTACCACCCATTAGGGAGTAACATTTATTTTATTGTAAAGCGTTGACAACTTATTCTCCCTAGCATTCTAGCTTATAACTTTTATTGTCAGCTCTTATTTAGCGAGAAAGACGATGAGCCTCAGGCCAGATAGCGATAGTGTGTTATATACGGACCCTTATTAACTCTCAATAAGATACGACCCACTGATGTAGATATACTTTAGCTCATCTTACTTGCTTGTATTTCATATTCTCACGCACTCTTCCACTCGAAATCCTTGGTTACGTGTTGAACCCTCAGATTGAAGAAATAAACTTCAACAACTATTAATTATTTTTTCCAAAATCACTTCCAAAAATGCTTTTTAAAGCAAAAGCATTTGAAATCACTCCCTAAGAGTGAGCTGTGAGCATACTCCCAAATTTCGAGTATATATTTTTCTCTAATACTGAGTATAAATAAAGGGGTGTTTGGAACTGATTCTGCTTCTGCTTCTTTTTTAAAAGCAGAAGCAGAATCAGAATCAGTTTTCAGAAGCTAGTACCCCCCAGCTTCTAAAAAAACTGATTCTGAGAGTAAATTAGAGCTCCAGAAGTGCTTCTGGAATTTCACCCAAACACTCCAGCTTCTGCTTCTGCTTCTGCTCCCTGAAAGAGCAGAATCAGTTTTGAGAATCAGATCCAAACACCCCCTAAATAAGGGAAATCATTTATAAAAGTCTACTAGGAAAAGTCCACATATAAAAAGGAAATCTCGCTCGTTGCCTGCCCTGAACAGCCAGTCTTCAGTTGTCATTCACCCCGCGAAACACTTCACAGCTGAAGCTCAGCCGGCGAACCATTAGATTCCACCGGTTGAACTTCATTTCCATGTATTGGGGGAGACTAGATCTCCAACGCCTGTCTCATAGGGTTAATCTTTAATGCTTCGTCTCGTAACTCGCCAATTCAACAGTAGCAATGGTATGCTGGATCGCTCTTCTCTGTTTCCTCTCGCGTCTTCAGCTCTCTCTCTCAGGTCCGTGGTTTTCTTCTTACTAAACCCTCTTATATCATTAATTTACTAAAAGTTTAATTATTAGTTATTAGTCGAGCTCAGTGCAGGTGTCTTGAGGTCCCAGACCAAATTTATTGTTGATTACAATCTTGGAATAAGAAACTGCGGCGTTCTTCTGTTTAAATATCATTTGAAAATCATATCAGTTATGTATTCATTTGAATCCAATCAACTTTGAAATCCACTCTCTCAATTGTTAAACTAAAAACAAATTGAGTCCTGATTTGCATGTTAAACTAGTTTTTTTGAACAAGAGTTGATAGCGAAGTCCTGATTTCAAATTACGAAGATTTTTTTCATTGTAAATGACATATTTGATAAAGTAGCAAGTGGAAATTCAGAGCCACACATTTGTAGTATATAACCATATAAGATTTTAACAAATTGAGACGCCAGTTAGCCTAACTAAGCACATCAACATGTAGTTCATGTTATTTGCTGAATATAAAGTAACATCTACAAGGATCCCAAACTACTGATCGATCTTCCAGTGAAAGTAGCTTTTTTAACACGAGTTTATAGTGTAGTCCCTATTTCAAATTGCTAACTTACTTCCTAAAGAATGTTTTACTTGGAAATGACTTCTTGATAGAAGTAGCAAGTGAAAATTCAAAGAGTCGCGCGTTTATACTATATAGATATACTCCCTCCGTCCCTTATAACTTTGTCAACTTTCCTTTTTTGGATGTCCCATTAACTTTGCCACTTTCCCATTTAAGTAAAGAATTTGTGGTTCCAGTTAATTTTCTCTCCTCTGCACAAATCTCACCCACACAGTTTTTACTTTATTAATCCTCGTTCCGTCCATACTTGGCAAATTTATTAGGGACGGAGGGAGTATAAAATTAGGTGAGTATGAAATATTTTTTTAACTGATTACTATCTACCACCATTTTTTGCAAAAATGGCATATATGTAGTCTTAAGTAAGGATGTTTTCTTTTGGACTATAATTTGCTGGTCTGGTCTGTTTAAGTCTGGTCTGAACTGGTCTGGCCTGGTAAATGTCTGGTCTCTGTATTTTATAACTGTCCAAGTCTGATCTGGTCTGGGACTGAAAACAGTCCAAAAGAAAACATCCTTATTATGCAGGATATCAATATAAAATTAATGGTGTATAAATATAATGCACATATGGAATTACATTGAAGCATCTTGAAGGATAAAAAGACACGATTAGCCTCACATACTTCGAAAGTGTACCATATGTTTATCTTTTTTAGTTTTTATAAATACCAGAAATTATCATATGCTGCCCCTATAATAATGGGCTAGGCATGAAACTAGGTGCATTCTCTTTGCTGGCCAGCCCTGGTGACCTAGTCTAGATGCTTCAATATGGATAATTATTTTGTTGAACTGTTCGTAATCAATGGCCAACTAATTCAGTTACTTTAACGACTTTCAAATGCGCGCCATCAAACTAATCTGGCATCTGCAGCACATGTATTTGAAATGAACTTATTATTTATGTTACTCTTGTGCGGGGGATGTGAGTATATATAAGGGTTGAATCTAGATTAGCTTTTATTTAAAAGAAGAACATATGTATTTTCTAAAGGAAAAGTTATTCAAACAGTCATGTACTTCGTCATTTGCGAAGCTAACTAATGTGGGTTCAGCATGTACATTGTATAAGACGGGCAGGCAAAGTACTCAGTTTATATAATGTGTAAGTCAATCAATTGACCACTACAATTAAATGCAGAACTGCCAAACAGAATATGTTGAAGTATGGTACTCCATTTTTGGAAGGCCAGTCTTGTTATCATGGTGACATAGTCTTGAAAAGACACAATTGTGATTGTGAATGCATTTGGACATCATGCATTTCCATTCTCCAAAATGTGATTGCTTATGTTGTACTTGCTTGAATATCTAAATTTGATCAAATATCTCGAATATATCAACTAATATACAATCTCTAGATTGATTTATGTACTATACAGTGAGCTACTAAGTAGTATCTAGTGGCTAGTTGCTTACATTTTTAAGTGTGAAGATTCAAAAGTTGTCATATGTTGAACAGCTTCAGCAAAAGAGAAATCTTTTAGATCGGTTCCTGATCTTGAGAGGTCCATGTATGTGGCGATTGATGGATATCCATGTGTGCGACTACTTAACCTTTCTGGGGAGATTGGCTGTTCAAGTATGCACTTCGTTTACAATGTTATTATTATTATTATTACATAAAGGAGAGTAAATTTGTTGTCCATTTTGTGTATGATTTTTAATTTGAACTGGCGTATTAGACCCTGGCCGTGGGAATGTTGTTGCTCCAGTTGTGAGGTTCAAGGATACAATTAAGTTGACCAAGCCATCTGCTATTTTGATTTCACTTGAAGAATTCAATACTTTTTTCACAAGGTTTGTATATTTCTCTTCAATTTGCAATGTTTGGATGACATCCGCGTGCCAGTGTTGATTTTCCTGACCCACACCCGATATTTCTCTTTCAATAATTGGTTTCATTTACTTCATGTCCTTACTTATAACCCATGGTGATACTGCATGTCATGGATATTAATGAGTTTCCGTTACAGACTTACTGAGTCCCGTTTGCTTCTTTTCTAAATATGTTACACTGCAAAATAGTATAAAGATGTGTCACAAAGCACTTGTTTATAGGTTTATGCTGACCTGTAATGAATAGTCAGTTATGCAACTCTGTATGATATCATTGACTTATAAGGCCACATTCTTTTCAGATTTTCAAGCGATTCCAATTTAGCAAAACATGTAGCTGGTTTGTTAGTTGAATCAGGAACTCAGTCACAAAATAAATCAATAGGTAAGCGTGTTCCATGTATGTGATCGCTTAAGTATGAACATGTACTGTTCATTTTGAAGTTTGTACAACTCACGAAAGAGTATCTCAATGCTTCTCTTTGCAGGATTTTCACCTGACAAGAAGTTTCCACTGGCAGAATTTGCCCCTTATACTTATGGCAACTTTGAATGGAATCCTATTGTATGTGAATTATGCTTTTCTTTTAATACTGTTTTTTTTGTGATTCATATCGTATAATGTTTTGTTATATTCTAATATACAGAAATGCAGCAATTGTTTTCACTAACCCATAAGCTTTACAAAAGGTGTATACTTTATAAAAACTATAACCCTCGTTGGTCCAAAAACAAAATGAACCATCAGCTTGGTGGCTAGGGTTTGTAACAGCACGAGAAAAAAATTCTTCCTTAGAAGTTCCTTCAGAATATAATGTGTAAGGGAACTTGTATCAGAAGTGTAAACCAAACTTGTGTGTCTATTTATATGTTTTTGTTTATCTTCATGTGGGGGAGGGATGACCCGGTTGTTAGTTTTGTGTAAATGGTGCGTATACTGCTAGCTTTGGAAATTCTCCCCTTAGATCTATGTTTGCTTATGCTTGTGTTTATATGTAATTAGTAAACAATGCAATTTCAACAAACGAATTACAGGATTTGTATGTTGTATTACTTTTACATCCAATTTTTTTATGGCCTTCAGGGATCTGGAGTTATGTGGGAGGCTTATAATTTTCCTATATTCCTACTTTCAGCAAGTAGCACACTTACATTGAGGAAGGTCTGATATTCCTCTTCCCTCCAGCTCTCTTTCACTCTGACATATTTTAGAATATATCAGTGTTGTCAATCTCGGATAGCAGAGCGTAGCGGCCAACCCCGAAAACGCTACAACGGATAGTGGGATGGCTTCTATTGGGCCATATATATGCAAAATACGGATTATATGTAATTATGTATGCATACATTACATGCCATGCACATATCAAATCCAAGAAATGATGAATCACAAATATATTACTCAAAATCCCAAACGTCATGAAATTTATACTTACTAAATTACCAAGAAAAAGGCATTTGTGTTTTAAACAAAAAAAAATTAACTTGCCTCTAAACATTAAAAATTAAAAATTAAGTTCCTGATAATTCTTGATAAATTAGCGGTCATCAATATCTCATTATAAGAAAATCATGGTTGTTGGGATGCTTTGAAGTTTGAACTACCTTAGCTGGAGATGTATGGTGTAGGTTATGTTTAATCTTAGTAGGCTTTAGTAGGGTTATATTGTCCCCCATGTGTTTTGGAGGGTGTAGTGTGGTTATTTTTTACTCTAAAAACATCTAAAAGTAAAAAATACTCCCAAATCCCCTCAAAACTAGCACTAAAGTAGCCACATCGCCTGCTACAACCACTCTTCTTCCCGCTATAATGCCCGCTACTGGTGCTATTGTCAACCGCTCTGCTATAGGCAATCTGATAGCGCCCAGCTTCCGCCCCGCTACTTCGCTATAACGCCGCTATAGCTCACTATTGACATCACTGGAATATATAATGCTAACTTTATGGCCGAGTTAGTAAGTGCTAACGTGCTAACGAGTACTTTCATGATGAAGGCTTAATAGATTCAGGAGAGAGCCTAACCATAATCTTCACTGTCTTCATTCACAGACACTTACCTGGTTATAATTAAATTTGCAAATAAAGAAGCTAGGTTGCTGAGTTATGCAATCACTGAAAATCTGACTTTATTTTTATCATAAATGACCTAATAACTACAAATTTGAGTTGATCAAGCTTTTTTCATGATGACACACTATACACTTTCAGAGAATATAATTTTCATATATGTAGCTCTTGCGTTGTGAAATGGTTATATGTGCAGATTGCCATAAAAAACGAGGGGGGAAATTCACACACGGGAGATGTGGCTGATTTTGAATTAGTAATGCAGGTAATTCAGTAATATCTTGTGTTACGGTTGTTACCTCATTAAGTCCAGAAAAAAATCTCATAGAATGTGCGCTTGTTTTCTGGATTTTATTAGACAACAAAGTCTGGAACCCGTGACTCAGAATCTTGTCTTAGAGAACAGACTTGCTTGCCACTGGGTGGATACAGGTAAACTATTAAAACTGGAGTTAAGGTAGTGCGCATTTGAGGTTTAACAGATAATATTATTTTTGAGCAGCATTTGTTCCTTTAATTTGCAATGGAGCCAAAGATTCATTATTTTTTGGCTTGAGAATATGATGGAATAAAGCAAAATGGCTCACCAAACTGTCTGCGCTTCTTTGTTATGAAGCAGCAGTCAGTCCATGCAATTTTGGACGTGATTTTCATTATGGGTCATCCGGAAACAGTCTCTTTGTGCTTTAGTACAGGGGTAAGACTGCATACATCCGACCCCCCCTTACCCCACCGTAGGTGGGAGCCTTTGCGGCACTGGGGTAAATGATGATTGATGATTGATATATTTGTTCCTTTAATTTGTTAATGCTAAATAGTTTTGTTTCCTTAGTGAATGTCCCTGTATTTTCCATCATTTGAAATGGAGCCAAAGACACTGTTTTTTGGCTTGAGAATATGATGGAATAAAACAAAATGCCTCACTAAACTGTCTGTGCCTCTTTATTATGAAGCAAAAGTCAGTCCATGTAATTTTTGACGCGATTTTCACTATGTGTCATCCGGAAACAGTCTCTCTGTGCTTTAGCACAGGGGTAAGACTGCGTACATCCGACTCCCCCTTACCCCACCGTAGGTGGGAGCCTTTGTGGCACTGGGGTATTGATGATGATGATGATGAGTGAATGTCCCTGTAGCATGTTTTATGCTAAATAGTGTTTTTCATTTGACTCGTTTTTTAAGATACATTAGTACTATAAGCTTAAGATTTACAATTTTCTATTGCACCTTGTGCATCATATATCTATTGAATTTATAGGGAGTCAATTTTTTTACAGCTTCCCATACAAATTCTTAATCCATAGCTGATAGTAGGTTATATTTCTACTGCATCAGTGTGTTGTAAGGGCTACAACCTTTTAAGATGCATCTGCTACCTCATAATAGTTTGATGCACCTGTTTGCAGAAATATATTTACCAAGTTTATTGTTTTCCTACCCTTGAATTATATGCTAGAGAACAACCATACCCCTCAACTTTCATTTGGAACAATTAAACACAAAAATTGTAAAGTTAGAACAAGTATACCCTTATGTGCAAATAGCTACTCGTATATATGTTTTCTGATGTATAGTTGAGGGGTATATATGTTCACTCATATATAGTTCAAAGGTATATTTGTTCCAACTTTACAACTTTTTGTTTAATTGTTCCAAAAAAAGTTGAAGGGTGTATATACAATAATGCAACAGATTTATGGAAGTTATTTATTTACATATTTGCTAACCTAATATAATTCTACTTTGAAGGGCAGTGTCTGGTCAGCACTTCCACCAATCAAAATATCTTCTGAAAAATCAAGGCCTATTATATTAGCAGTTGCTTCTATGGATTCTGCTTCATTTTTTCGTGACACAAGTATTGGCGCGGATTCATCAATATCTGTAAGTCCTTTTTTTATGGATGATGAGTCTTTATATCATTATTATTGCTGTGGACAACAGAAATTTGTGTTAAACATCTGAAATGATTTCTTATGATGATTTATTTCTAACAGAAAATCATTGAACCATTTACTAGGGGTTAATCTCACTCTTGGCTGCGGTAGATGCTCTTTCCCGTGTTGAATGTTCGAGCAAAAACTTAAATAAACAAGTGGGTGTTTAATTAAATTTGCACTTGCCTAATTATCTATTATTAATTGCAGCAATTTGTTAATGTTTCTGATAATGACAAATGATAGTTCTGGTCTTCTTTTGGATTCTTGCCTTTTTTTTCCATCTAAATGTGATTCAAATAAGTAATAGCACACCTCAAGCTGAAAAGGACCTACTTATTTCAATCATTAGAAAGACTCCACCAATGAGCTCTCGGTATAGTGATCATACTGTGATGTTATGCGTCAGTCATCGTCTCTCGTAAGCAACAAAAAGAAAAAGAAAAAAAAAATGTTGACTTGTCTATGCTTTGTGTTGATGATGGTTATTGTATCTTTATATGTTAGTAAGTTATACTGTTGCTTTCATTTTGGTGTAAAATTCTTTTGTTGCAACTTGCAACCTATTCTGTTCTACAACCTCTGCACTGCTATGCTTATATGTTTGCTCGATTTCCTCTGCTGCAGCTTGTATTTGTGGTTTTCACAGGAGAATCTTGGGGATATCTTGGTAGCAGGAGGTTTCTTCTTGAACTTGATCAACATTCAGATGCTGTTAGGGGTCTTGATTTTTCAATGATTGAGACGGTACTTGTTTGCATGAAAATGTCAAAAATTTAAATGCACACCACATTAAAGCTAACTGCCAATCTTCCTCTCCTTGAGTGGTTAAACAGTAAACCCCACACGGTAGTTTTTCACTACAAAACAATCCAACTATACCATTGTAATCTTGTGAGGTTCATCAATTTGCTTAAATTTATCATCATTGTGAGAGAGAAATGAAATGTACATTTGAGATCCTCTTCAAGATTTACAGTCATATTATGTTCCATTAAATAACTATATGGACATAGTACATACACAGATAGACATTCTATACTCTATAGTGAACTTTAATCAATGAAAACTTGCTTCTATGAGACACGTAAGAGAACTTAGGCTCCATTTGTTTGACACAGTAAATAATAGTTTCTAAAGGGGTATATTTTGCGGAAAAAAATTTCTGGTATTTGGCGCGGGGTATATTTTTCTAAAGGGGAATAGTTTCTTTGATTCTTACTGTTGTGGATAGCTTCCAATTTTCGAAATTGTTTTTATGGGTCTGTTAAATGCATAACAATTTATTATTTAGGAAATCATATTTCTTTAGGACATCTTCGCCAAGTAATTTTCCCAGAAACAAATGGAGACTTAAAATTTAAAAAGATGGAGCCTTAGAATGTGACAGCACTCCAATCTATTTTTCACTATAGAAATTCTTAGGATATGTTTGGTTCCGGAAACAGTATCTCGGTGCTTTAGTATAGGGGTAAGACTGCATACATCCGACCCCCCTATCCCACCATAGGTGGGAGCCTTTACGGCACTGGGGTAATGATGATGATGATGTTTAGATGAATCATAACTGATACGCTTCTTGGGTTGGATGAGAGTACGGCTTTGAAATAAGCAAAGTGGATGGCACATATTCGTGTGGACGATTGATCCCTTTTCTCTCTCTCGTTTTCTTTTATCTTCTTTATCTTTCTATGTTCTTATGTTATTTTTATCTTCTTTTTTTTTGCTTACCTTTCGTCTCTTTTTGGCTTTAATGTCATGGATTGGTTCATGTTCGCTAATCCCAAAATCTTTTGGGAATAAGGCTTGGATGTTGTCGTTAGTTGTATGTTTAGATTTCTTATTTATTTAATTAATAGACTTAAATAAGAAAATTGAGCATTTCCAAATGCTATGTATATAAGATAAATTTATCTAGTTTTATCATATCATTTCCCCCATATTTTCTTTTCTTGCAATTTTCCTCGAGGCTTTCTTTGCACAGTATATTTTGGAATATAAACAGACCCTGGGTAAATTATAAAGGTATATGTATGATATATTTATGAATGAATTCACCACGGCATCAAATTGTGTCTTAGATGGAAAAGTTTCATTTTTGTCCTCCTATATAGTGCTGATATTCACTATAAAAGGTGAAAGGAGTTATTTCTTTGAGTATATTTGATGATAGGGAAACTTGTAAAATGTTATACTATTTGTAGGTTTTAGAAATTGGGTCAATTGGGAAGAGTGTCACCGACGGCGTAAAGAAATTCTTTGCTCATCTTACTGAGGTAAGATGTTTCTCACTTGCTTTGCTTGAAACTTTAGGTATAACTATTGAGAATACTCAGAACTATGTTTACCGTACAATTTTTTGTATATGCTTTTGTAATGTCAACTACGTGATTCCTTTACGGGGTTTGATGCTCACAGATCTAAAATTAAAGAAATGGTGAAACAAGTTTTTAATACTTATCATCTGGAGTTGATTCCAGAGATGGTCTCACTGTGTCACAACTATATACGCGTTCCAATTTGCCATCCACTAATCATGGGGAAATGTGAAACGGCATCTTTAATATATAAAAATTTGTTTGGAGAGTTCTAAAGAGTTTCCCAAACAGAAACATACTCTTTTCCAAGAGTTTCTGTGCTTCATTGGTCATCAACTGTTCGTTTCATACCTGTTAGCATTATATATATATTATATATGACAGTATGACACATATGTTATCCTTTTTCACAGGGCTCTTCCACAAACGAAACTTGGAATTCATTGCTTCATGCTCAAAACTCAATGAAAACAGAAAGTATTGAAGTCTCAAAGGCAAAGAAATCAAATCCTGGGTTACCACCATCTTCATTAATGGCATTTATGAGAAAGGTTAGGGTAAAAAATGTGTTGCATTATGGTCTCAACTTTTTCCTCTGTTTTAAGAATAAAAAAAACCGTTTCTGGCTCAATTAGACTGGGAACATTGTTTGATCCTGGTGTAAATTTAGAATGCCCCTCTGCACATGCCCTAAATCTCTAGAGTAGTAGAACATTAAGTTCGGCCCAGTAATTATTTTGACACTTGACCCGTTCTAACAGAATCCGCAAACTTCTGGCATAGTTTTGGAAGATTTTGATGATGCATACAGGAACAATTTCTATCATAGTCACCTTGATGATCTTAGTGAGTTGATCTTATCATATTCTCCTTGGTTAGTCCATCTTTTGCTCGATACATAGTCTTTTCATTCAATGTGTTGCTTTGATGATTTTAGCAGCCAACATCAACTCTTCAGCATTAGTCACAGCTGCTTCTCTCGTTGCCCGAAGTTTATACATCCTTGCCAGTGACAAGAATGAAGTTAATGCTTCGCTTCTAAACACTATAAATGCAAATTCTTCATTGGTTGAAGAACTTCTCAGTTGTCTCCTAAGTTGTGAACCAGGCTTATCATGTGGAGTTGTGAAACGCTACATTTCTCCTTCCTTCAGCTGCCCAAACCATTATGTTGGTGTTATCACTGGGGAACCTTCCTCTGTGCCTTATCCTGGTAATGTGGGGGATGTCTCTCGGTTTATATGGAACTTTTTGGCAGAAAAAACATCCATCCCATCTTCCAATACCAGTTCTGCTTGCCCAGAAGATTGTGGCAATGTTGGGGAATCATGCATCCGAACAGAAACAGACGGGAAGGGCATATGTGTCATCTCCACCACAAGGTACAGAGCATTTCTAAAGGCTCAAATATAGCATCTTTTTGTCTCAAGTTCCATGCAAATTCAATAATAATAATAATATTTTTAATATTATGATTAATATTACTCCTTCCGTATTTTTAAGATTGCTACATATGGTTTTGGCACATTATTTGAGGAGGAAAATAGTAGGGGTAATGAATAGCGTAGAAAAAGTAGGAGAGTATGCGTAAAAGTATGAAAGAGAAGATAAAATGTAGAAGAACAAGGGTAGTTGAGTATTTTTACGGGGAAAACTTATTAAAAGGGAAAAATGTAACAAACTTTTAGATATACATCTCAAAAAGAAAAGTGTAGCAAACTTTAAAATACAGAGTATTATTCTTCATCCATGTAATTTAGTTTATTTTCTTTTTAGCTCCTCCCAAATTCTCCTTTGGACTGTTGTTTTAAAAAAGGCTTGCATGGTACACACAAACTTCTCATAGAACTCCGGTTTTGCTTCTCCACACTTTCTTCAGAAGTACTATATACTCCCTCCGGTTCTTTTTAAACTTCAGTGTTTGACTTCACAGTTATTAAGGAAATAAAGTTGACTTTACTGTAGAGTACACTATTGAGACACTGTTTGACACTGTTGAGACACTGTTTGGCACTGTTGAGACACTGTTTGGCACTGTTTAACACTGTTTTGATGTATATTTCTTTGCCAAATAAGGAAGTATGAAGTTTATTTTGGACCGTCCCAAAAAGGAAAGTGTGAAGTTTATTTAGAACCGGAGGGAGTATTATATTTCAACAGTTGGAGACACGTAAATTTAAAGTAGAACAGTGTGTGTCATTCGGCCCCAATTCTCCTTGTAGTCCCAGAAGAGTTATAGAAAGTTGACTTGGAAAAGGTCGACAATGAGGGACACAAAAGAAAACATTGTAATTTGCTTGCAAGAAAATCAAAGTAATACAGTAATAATTAAAGGTCATAAAAGTGATAAAACACATTTACTACACAATAGTCCATTACTGTTTTGAGTGGGGAAATGTGTAATTTCAGGTATGTACCAGCTTATTCAACTAGATTGAAGTATGAAACAGACACTTGGAAAGTTCTACCTTCCAATGCCACTATTGGGGCCTCTGAACCCGACCAGGATCCTGTTTGGACAGAGAGTAATTGGGACACAATAAAGCTTCGAGTTTACACAATGCAGGATGCTGCATTCGATCGCTTTGTTCTGCTACTTGGAATTGGTGTTACGGTTTCAGCTTACCTCTTAATAGTGATGGCCAGAGCCTTCATCACAAAGGCCATGAAGCGTGATTGACTTAGAATATAACGTTTTTTGCACTATCTCGCCAGCTCGGCTGTGATGAACTTTGGTGTACATTTTTTTGTGCTTCCTTAGTTTACGATTTTTTGTATGTCTGTATGTGTATTCTCTTCGAATGAGTTTTTTGTCATGCTAATTCTCTTTTTATCATGCGTTTATTAACTTTGTTATTTGCTCTCCTCATCTCAAGTCTCAACATTTGGTGCAGCTGTGACTCCCTGTGAGGTATTTCCTTAGATTAATATAATTAGTCTAGAGGATTGAAACCATTAAGGATCACTTTCTCAACTATAAGGGAATTGAAATATTACATTTCAAAACAGACCATAACTGAATGATTGAAGTCAATTTTTTTTCAATACTAACGGGTCATTTTGTTGACAAGATGTACTTATGTAGAAATGGAATATAAATTTTATTGGAACAGGATTTAGGAATTAAGTAGCAATCCAGATTTATGTAGTGTTTTGTCAACTATGGAACATCAATGGCAATAACTTCCACAATTATCAAAATACCCTCATCCCAATTAAATTATACTCTGTGTAATGAAGTAAAATATAAAATTACATATATTAAGTTTTAAATTGTTATACGAGTGATCTCGATTTAACTCGTTTAAGTAAGATCTGATCATCTTAATTCCAGACATGATCCTCTATTGAACAAAAGGACATCACAATCTCATAATTCTCATACAAAATGTCATGCATGAGTTTATAAAAAGTTTCTCCAAAACAAACAATAGAGGGGCACAATTATAATAACCTGGGATATTTCTAGCATTTGTGATTCCATATATTTAAAAGAATTTCAATTAAATGGAAATTTAAATGTTCTCAACCAAGCATGGGTAGAATTGACTTAATTGAGTTTTTGGAATTGGGGGAAATAATTTTTTTCCTCCCAACCAAACATGTTGTAGAGCATACTTTAGTAGATCATACATAGTACACATACTACACGCTAAGTCGCTAACACGCAATCAAATATGACAAGTAAAGTTTTGAAACAGGCAGGCAGCTCAGTTAATTTGAAGCCAGGAAATAAACAATCTATAGTAAGTTCTTACAGGAGGTTTCCCCAGTGATCCAAACACTATAGCAACAATAATAATAGCAATAACAATAATAATGAAACTCAGAATGTTGCCTTGCCAAACAACACCTAGCTATGTTTTGACAAGAACTCAAATACAGAAAACAGGGAAGAGAGAAAGATAAGAATAAGTGATCAGGAGTAAAATATGGGTAAAGTGCATCAGAATTAAGAGCAAAACACAAGTGTAGAAATGGATGTACACTTTTTGTATACAATAGAATCCATTTAGTTCTAATAAATGAATAATAGTAGATGTTAGGGTGATGATCGCTTATTGGCTTCTTCTGCAATTGGATTCTTAAAAAGAATTTCAGATTTTCTTTCGTAGTGGATTTACAGTACAGTTCTGATTTTTCTTTTCTTTTTTTGGTTGTTAAGATAATCAAATCTTCTTCCGCTCAATAAAGTAGATTAGTAGCCTCTGCATATATGTTAGCTTTTTATGTACATACAGGTTTTTAAAATAAAATAAAAAAATAACTTGGAAAATAAGTTGCCCCTTCCACCAGCATACAAAACCCTGGCTGCATTCTCTGGTCATTACGAAACATATACATATATATATATTCCAAAGGGAGGTAAATTGACAAAGTGACATACAAACAATGTAGTCATTGGCAATCACATATCAAAACTCACATCAGTTACAACAATGTCCCAATTTTGTATACTTGTACACATCAATGACTCGCTTACACATGCCGGACTGCTTTATGCTTCTTCTTCAAACCAGTAACATTGGCTGCCGGGGATGCTTAACCCTTCCATCCTGTGTCAGTCACATTGAACATGAATAAGGAGTTTGATTTAATATACACAATGAACACTTGTAAGTTGCTTTATTATTATTACTACGTATTATTATTCAATGTTTTTGCTTTATCGGATGTTTTTTTCACTTGCAAGTAAAATAAGAGAAGTAGTTATAAAAGATGAACAATCAAATTGTAAGTGTACAAGAAACAAAACATGACATGCCGCCATATACACCTGATGGATTATAATTTATAAATCTTCACTTTTCATTTTAGAGAGTGATGCAATGCTGCTCTCTTTGTATGACTTCTCCCAATCGGTTCCATCAAACTGTTTGATCTCAACATGAGATAGGGTGCCGTGATCCACACACCTGAATGTAACGGCTATTCCGTCCGGATTCGTCCGTGGAATGTAGAAGGAAGTAATCCCACAGACTTTGCAGAAAATATGCTTTGCAGTATGAGTACCATAAGTGTAGGTGGTAAGGAATTGCTGGGAATCTCCAAGAAGCTCAAACTCTTGAGATGGAACAATGAAGTGGGTGTTTCCTCTCATGGAGCAGTCAGAGCAATTGCATGCCCAAGCAACAACACTAGCTGGTGCCCTCACACGCCATCTCACTCTCTTGCAATGGCATCCCCCCGTATGCATTACCATTCCCGTCGCCATTCTTTTTTCAAGATGGTAACCTCCAAATTAGCGCACATATACTTCCAAGTTGCATGAATATCTGGAAAGTATGAACACAATTATGAGTGTGCTCAAGGCCCGTTTGGTAAGGGTCATTTCTCTTAATATACTGAGTATTATGACAGAGAAATGAGTAAATCAATATACTGAATTGTCACAAAAACATAACACATTTCCTCAAATAAGATGATCATTAGTCATCCTTGAGAACAGGACTCCTCAACTCCTCAAAGAAGATTTAACTACTTTATTACGGAGTATTATATTGGGAAAGAATGGATCCAATTTTTAGGATAGAGCATAACTAGTGTTTTACTCCTATTTGCAACATTTTTGTACAAAAGAACATTCCATGCATCTACTTCTACCAAATAAGTTGAAATACTACTACATACGTATTAGGCTTATTTTGGTAATATGCAAAATAAGCTGGATAGAGCTACCAAACGGAGCCTGAGAGCGGGTTGGATAAGACTCAAAGTAAATATGGATGAAGCAAAGAGTTTATTCAAATGGTGAACTCTTTGCACTGCCCAGTGCCCACCAGCATGGGCTCTCTCTGCCCCTGCCAAAGATCTGGATGAGGATGTAAATCACAGGTTTAGTTCAGAAAAAGTTTGATACTGTGCTGTACACCATAATATGGCCAATATAACTGTTATGTACACAAAATTCACCCTCCATTTAATTTATCTAGCTGCAAATGGATCTCCATACTTGGGCTAGATGAGAATGTATACAAACTTACCACAAACATCATCATTGTATTAGGAATCAGAGACTGATGCGTCCATCAGTAAATATTCAAGTCTAGTATAATTACTCTTACTCTGGTCCAATTCAGATTCCTTAATCCGGGAAGGTTCAAATTGATAACCTCACTTGTCAACAAATTGATTTTTTTCATACCTATTACAAAAGCCATCTACTACCAATTAAACAGGCCAAGAACTCAGAACGGCCAAAAAAATTCCAACACTGATTGAGGTCTCTCCGAGATATGAACACATCATTGAAAATGAAGAGCGGGTAAGGAAATTCAACAACTCATTTGAAAGCACAACAACAGCAGGGAAGAGAGATAGTAGATCGGATTTACCTGCTTCAACTTCAAGAGTCAACTGTAAACATGACTATAATAAGATTGAAGAAAATTTTGAGATTTTTCCCAAATTAATGTTGAATATACAAATATTTTCCAAATTGATGTTGGGTTAAAACTATTTCCCAAACTAATGCCCTGCTAACTAAGGTTAACAATATCGCCGTACTCATCCCCTTCTTACGTAGGAAGAAGAATAGAGGCAGCACAAAATTGGAGAAGAGGCGTTGGTGGGACCCGACAAAATAGAAAATCCCATGTTTTTTAAAAATGTTGTAACTTTTTTATTTGTTCTCCAATTGTCACAATAAATATACAAAAATTTGTAATTTTTCATGGGCTTTCATATTGTTAGGAATCTGCCTATTTAGTATTTTATTAGGGTATTTGAAAGGAGAAATAAATTGGGCTGAGGTCAATTAAGTGGGCTGGGGTCATTTAATGAATCTGTTTATCTATTTTAGTCCCTGTGTGGACTAAAAATAGTTTTATAATAGTAAGTTGGGTAGCTAATAATAGGGAGACTGTCATTTTATAAGATTGTTGCCTTGTTGCCTGAGTGTCCCGATATCCTGTTGCCTAAGTTGAGTTTACCCCTATCAATAAACACCCCTTTTCATCTCATTACCAGATCTACGTTGTTGTTCACTATTTTCCGCAGGATTATTGCTTGATCCCTAACATTGGTATCAGAGCAAATCGCCCCTGGGGGATCTCAAGTGAAGTGCGATTGCCTTAGAACCTTTGTTTCAACGGTAGATGGTAAAAACGAGATCTAATATGGAGCAACAAATGGAGGCGTTCCAGCAGGAGATGAGGGCCACTATTGCCACTCTGGTTGCGACAATGAATGAACAGATCCAGACTAGCGTCGCGGCTTCGATGGCAGCATACAAGGAGGACGATCAGTCCAGGGGAGATCGCGATCACCGCATCATCGTCGCTCGCGATCACCGCACAGTCCAGAGCACTCGAGAGGTAATTCCGTACACTCTCCAGTTCCTACTCGTAGAGTGCATACGGGTCGGAAGGTGGATTTACCGATGTTTAATGGAGAAGGGGCGTATAACTGGATCGTTAGGATGGAACGTTACTTCCGTCTGAACAGGATCGATGAGGAGGATAAGGTGGAAGTAGCTCTGGTTGCGATGGAGGACAGGGCCCTGAATTGGTTCCAATGGTGGGAACAACAAGCGGAAGAAAGAAACTGGGAAATACTGAAGGATGCTGTGATTCGTAGATTCCAACCAGATCTCATTCAGAATCCGTATGGGCCAATGTTGAGCTTGAAGCAACTGGGAACTGTGAAGGACTATAGAGAGGAGTTTGAAATGGTCATCGCGCCCCAGAAGGATATAGATAGGGGTATGCTGCGAGGCATATTCATAAATGGCCTCAAGGAGGAAGTAAAGGCAGATTTGAAGTTATTCAGTTCGAGGTCCTTGTCTGCAATCATGGACAGAGCAATACTGATTGAACAGAGGAATGAGGCAATTTATGGGAAGGGTAAAGCTGCAGAAAGAAGCGAGGGTAAAGACAAGGGACCCCGACACTTCAGACAACCAGTTTGGGGTGAAGGCTATAACTCCAAGCCTGGGAGTTCAAGGCCACCAACTGGTGGCAGAAATGCACCAGACAACAGGGGAAGCCCACCTTGGTTTACTCCTGATGGGAAGAAGGGAACAGAAATAAATTCCTCAGACATAAGAAGAGTAGGGCCTCAGCTGACACAAGAAGAATACCAAGATAGAAGCCGGAAGGGGCTTTGCTTCAAATGTGGTGAAAATTGGAGTAGAGAACACTCATGTAAAATGAAGAATTACAAACTAATGTTGGTGGAAGATTCAGAGGGAGAGGAGGAATTGGGTAACTCAGAAGGGGTAATCCGTGAAGAAGAAAAGATCACCATGGAATCCAAGTCCATGCAGTTAACCTTCATGAACCAGGAGGGACTACCCTCTAAGAGGGATTTTAGGGTGCAGGGGACTCTGAAATGGGCTAAGGGAGAGAAACTAGTAGATGTTCTAATTGATAGTGGAGCCTCACACAACTTCATATCTCAGAAAGTGGTAGAGCAGTTAACCCTCCCTTATCAGACCATTGCTGGCTACAAGGTCCAGCTTGGGAATGGTGATGAGGTCTCCAACAAGGGCAGGTGTGAACAAATAATTCTGAACATGCAGGGAGCTGTCATTCAACAAGATTTCTACATGCTGGAGTTAGAGGGAACGGACTTAGTTCTTGGCATGGATTGGTTGACTGGATTGGGGGATGTGGAGATCAATTTTCAGAAGCAGAGCATAAAATGGCATCAGCTGGGGTTAAGTCAGGCTATTCATGGAGACTCTAAGTCAAAATCTATGAAAGTATCTCTGAAGACCATGTCACAAATTGTACGGGATGCTGGTGATGGCTATCTTATCTACTGGGAAGGCAGAAAAATGGAGGGAGAGGAAAATCAGCTGCAAGATTCCAATTGGGAAGGAATTATGGCAAAATTTTCTGAGGTATTTACTCCCAGACCAGGATTACCTCCTCCTAGAAAGTGTGACCAAGCTATTAACATTGAAGAGGGAGCAGAAGTACCTACCCTGAAGTTTTATAGATACCCGCACGGCCAAAAAGAGGATATAAAGGGGATTATCAAAGAAATATTACAAGAAGGAATTAATGGGAAGAGGAGAATTGTTCAACCAGTTGAAGTTGGTATGTGTGTTCTTGTAAGGGTTCAAACTAGTTTGTTCTTTGATCCGTTTAGAGCTGCAACTCATAGCATGTCTGCCTTAGAACCTTTATATGAAGAGATGGGTTACAAGGAAGAGGCTTCAAGTGTAATTCCAGAGAATTTTTATACCCAGTTTATGCTCCTGGTTGCTGTGAAAGAGGTGATAATGAAAGGGAAAGAAATGAAGCTCCTAGATCAGAAACCAAGGAGGTACTGGGAAGGAAGAGGTTCCAGGATGAAGAAGAAGTTCAAGATCAAGGCTGTGTCTTATTACCCACCTTGAGGGCAAGGTGGTTAATTAGGGGGGGAGTAATGTTAGGAATCTGCCTATTTAGTATTTTATTAGGGTATTTGAAAGGAGAAATAAATTGGGCTGAGGTCAATTAAGTGGGCTGGGGTCATTTAATGAATCTGTTTATCTATTTTAGTCCCTGTGTGGACCTACTACTATAAATAGTAAGTTGGGTAGCTAATAATAGGGAGACTGTCATTTTATAAGATTGTTGCCTTGTTGCCTGAGTGTCCCGATATCCTGTTGCCTAAGTTGAGTTTACCCCTATCAATAAACACCCCTTTTCATCTCATTACTAGATCTACGTTGTTGTTCACTATTTTCCGCAGGATTATTGCTTGATCCCTAACACATATGACATCCATATTATATATATACATAAAAATAAAAAATATTTTTGAGATATAAAAAAATTGTTTTTGAAAATGTCATAATTTTTTTTATTTATACTCCGATTATTTTAAAATATTTATCGAAATTCATAACACTTTATTATTTTTTATATGACACTAATATTTCATAGGTAGGAATAAAAAAAATTAGCAATTTCAAAAATCTAATTTTTAGAGTATTGTACCTTTCTGATATTCTGATGGTCTAAAAAAATCGTGTTGAGGTTTATTCCTTCAACCTTTGGGTCCAACACGTAAGCCCAAAGATTTCGAGTGGATTGTTTAAGTGTGAGTGTATAACTGATCTAACAACAAGTAAGGTGGGCCAAGAAAGAGATTAGCAAGTAAAAGACCAGATATTATTAATGTCTAATAAACCCCCGATACAATACGCTTGCTAAAGGCCGAAGGCCGTTCGTCCCATACTGCAGTGGAAGAGCTACGAGTAATAAGCTAGAATGCTAAGGCTAATAAGTTGTCAACCCTTATAATGAAATAAATGCTGCTATTTATACCATCAATGAGCAGTTGGCATGTTGATGTGGAGAGCTGTGAATGGTTGATGTTCCAACCACCAAATACCCATCATTAAATACGCTTCCCGCCAAAATCTGGGTTACCTCCTAATCCATGGGGACGAACCTCTCCCTGGCTGGGGGCATGCTCATGGTGATGCTTGCAAAGGGTTGTGGGTCGTTCGTATTCGGGCCCTTGGTAGAATTTGTTACATATCTTGGACTGGACCTCATGTGGTCATGGGCTTTAGGTGACAACGTTCGTCGTCCTGGCCTTGGGCCCTTGAAGGCGTGATCCACCGTTGCTCTGACGGGACGTCCATCGAGATAGCTGTTTTGTTAGGCTTGGACGTTCGTCCGAATAATGGGGTAATGAGCCGATCCTCTAGTTGGGCCATTAACCCAACATATCAAAATACATAAATTCTTATTGCTCCCTCCGTATCAATAGAGTACCGCCACATTTCTAATTTGTAAAGTGTTATAACAACTTATTTGTACCCTAATTGTTACAAATCATATATTAAAATTCATAACTTTTAGTTACGTTTCATATGAAACCAATATTGCATGATTAAACTTTTCGTACTCCAATGCATTGTACCTCACTTGTTTAAATTTGCGAGGTTTTTTAAGTCTCATATGAAACCTTTTTTTAGCAACCAAAACTCAATGAAACCTTATTTGTTAAAAAATGACTTTATAACATGAAATATTGGGTTTATATGAAATGTAAAAAAATGAATTTTGATATATTATTTGTAACATTGGAGTACAAATAAAAAAGTTATAACACTTTAAAAAATTGAAGTTTTTTTAAAGTGATAAATTATTTTTCAATATGTATAAAATATAAGTTATGAAAGATAATAATGTTGTATGAATTTCATTAGTGACGTAACATATATCAAAGTTCATAACGACTTATTATCTTTCATGTGCCACTAATATTTCGTACATATTAAAAAATAATTTAGCACTTTAAGAAAACTTCAATTTTTTAAAAGTGTTAAAACTTTTTTATTTGTACTCTAATGTTACAAATACGGAGGTTTTGTGTGATTTTTTTTTCAAAAAAGAAATTAGACAATTAATGTGATATATACCAAAAAGAAAAGTGCATGAGACAGATAAACTAATACAGAGGGAGCAATACGAATTTATGTATTTCAATATTTTTTAGACCATTGGAATAGAAAAAAAAGTATAACAGTCTAAAAATAGATTTTCGAAAGTGCTAAATTATTTGTTTATTCTTACCTATGAAATATTAGTGTCATATAAAAGATAATAAAATTTTATGAATTTTGATAATTTTTTTAAAAATAATCTGAATAGAAATAAAACAATTATTACAATTTCAAAAACAACTTTTCTTTTTAAATGTTAAAATTATTTTTTAACTTTTATATATACAATATTGATCTCATATGAAAGAGAATAAAAAATAATGAATATTGATATATATTTTGTGACAATCGGAGTACAAATAAAAAAGTTACAACATTTTTAAGAAAAGTGGGATTTTCTATTGGAAAAATTGATAGTAACAATCCCAACTATTGGCGGTCCGCTCATAATAATCCCAACTATTGATTATTACAGAATAATCCCAACTTTAGGGACCTTCCGCCAATAATGGTCCCTGTGAATAAATTCTTGTAGTTTCTAAAGTGGATGAGATGAGATATAACAAGTAATCCCTATGAATAATCTCAACTTTTAATTTTTACGCTTAATTTCTATTTAAAATTCACTTTTTGTAGTGGTAATATATGGTCATGGACCATTATTGGCGGATAGTTTATATAGTTGGGATTATACAAAAATAATCAATAGTTGGGATTATTTTCAGCGGATCGGCAATAGTTGGGATTATTATTTTCAATTTTTCCTTTTCTATTTTGTTGGATCCCACTACTACCTCTTCTCCAATTTTGGGCTGACCTTTATTCTTCTTCCTTGTACTAGCGGATGAGTTGGCCATCATCTTAACCTGAGTTAGTATAGCAGTACATTGGAAAATAATTTTAACCAAACTTCACTTTGGTAAATATTTTTTTTATTTAACATTAATTTGGAAAAAATCTCGAAAATTTTGCTCTTTGGACATATTTAAAGAGTGGACAGTTTTTTCTTGTACAGTTTTTCAGTGCATTCTTAACATGTGATTATCAAGTAATAAAAACAGTTGTTCATTGCTCAATAAACATATGTGAATGAACGGATGAAGGGTTAAAAACTGTACATTTTGATATTGGTTTAGTCATACTTGAATAATAAAATGAATAGTGATGGGAATGATTCAAAGGGTTAAAATGGTAAAATATCTCAAATTTACTTTTACAATAATATGGGTCTGTTTGGCATCGGTTGCACGGCTGGACTGACTGAAAAGACTGAATATAATGAAGTGAAAGTGTTTGATACTCCGTAATATACTGGCTGAAATGATTGATTGAATGTAAAATTATCATGATGGTATTGGCTTATTTGTGTGAAATATATGGATAGGAACTTTGCTAGCTAATTTTTTTGCTTGATTAAGTTATTATAAAATTACTTAATTTACTAATTACTTTGGAAATTTTGCTTACTCTTACATTCGAAATATCAATATTATTTTAGCCCTTATACCGTTATATGTATTGTCAATGGTGGACCCAAAGATTTGTGAGAGCGGGGCACACAAGACACCAAAGTTAGTCTATAATAAATACTCCAAATGTAATAAAAATGGTATAAAAAAATGTATTAAATTATACAGAATAGTTAATTACATATTAAATAGCCTACAAGTTTTCATATTCTGAAAATGTTGCATAATAGTTTCATTATTGATGCTTCTAAAAACATCTCTCTCGATGTTGTCCAAACAATCCGTAAGATAGTCACCTCCCATCTTATTGCGAAGATCTGTCTTGATAATACTCATCGCAGAAAAGGCTCTTTCAACAGTGGCCGTTGCAACTGGTAACACTAAAGCCAACTCAATCAGACAATGTACCAAGTGAAAAGAATTGTGAACTTTAAGCTCAACCATCTGCTTACAAACTTCACCAATAGTTTTTGTACGACAGAAAATAACTCATTTGTTCTCATTTCATATATCCACATCTAGAGTTGCTCTTTCAGCTCCATTCGATCAACAAATGAAAAATCGCATGAATATAACTCCGTAAGATTCAGTAGCTTTGACTCACAAAAATTGGAGAACTTCGACTGTTATCATTCTAGTCTTCCAAATGTTAGTGGGTTTTTAGACTTTTTAATACCCTGTACTTTTAGTTGCTCGCACATTGGCTACTTTTTTGCATTTTAACTTTTTTGTTACTTTTTGTTATCAATTATTAATTATTTTTTTTGATAATTCTATATCTTTTATTTTAATTCAACTAAAATTTAAATATTTTTTATTAATTTTGTATATATATAACCATAACATTTTAGTATCTTAATTATCAAATACTGGTATGAAACCGAGGCACTCGTTTTTATCCTAAGAGCATCTCCAATGGGGTAGTGGATTGGAGTAAAATCTATCCTACGTGGCATAGGAGAGAGATAGAGATAGGATGATTATTTTAATTTAATATGAAGAAAGTGGTGTGTGTGAAAAATGAAAAGGAAGAGAGAGATAGAAGTAAATTGTAGACAATGTCCACAAATAGACATTACACGGAAATCGATGAGCAAAAGTGGATGAAAAGTGGGTTAGAAGTGATATAAAAAAAATGAAAATGAAAATAAATATGGAGATATGTAGGTCCTACACATAAAATTTGTGAGATAAAAAATGGGACGGGATTGTAAGAGTGTGTAAGAGAATAGACATCCCCATTGGAGATGCTCTAAGTACTACTAGTGAAATTCCGGGCTCGAAGCGGGGCACGTGCCCCACCTAGCCCCCCTTAGGTCCTCCAATGTGTATTGTACACCTTATTTATAGCTCTTAGAGTTCAACTGAAGAGCTGCTCTCGCAAATATTTGAAATCAAACATATGAAACAAAAGTTATGCATTTGGAGCAAGGAACGAATATGCATCCAAATACTGACTCTCTATAAAAGAAGGATAAAGTAATTTCATAAATCAAACACTAAAAAAATAATTTTTTTTAACGGGAAAGGTAGGTCTTTGGTTGTATTTTGGCTGAAAATAAGATTCGTTATAACAGCCCAGTTTATGAGTGTTTAGCCATTTTTGTTGCATTTTCAGGCTTTTCAGCCGGTTTTTGGTCCTCAAAACGGCCACTATATCATCATTCACTCTTCCTACGCTGTAAATTTAGATGAGACAAACGAAACAACTTCCAAATGATGTAAGCAATAAAAAATACGAAGTAATAAAATCTATTGGGGTGGTTGCCCCTTTTTTACTTTTCGATTTCGCGAGAACTAGTAAAATTTGAGTGAATGCTTATGAAAACTAGCATGATGAGTTTAAACTTCCTTTGCGGCTTTGTTGCTTAAATAATTCAGTGAACGGTATTTCAAGGCGTTCTTGGAATATAAAATGAACATGTTGCAAAGCTCAAGCGGTAACCGTAAAACACACAAACAAATGTTAAAAATAAAGCCTCTTGGGAAATAAATCCTATACAATATACCTTTTCTTTTCCATTTTCCTTCTCTGGACCCTTTATTTATTGTGCTAATCGTGATAAGTAATTGTGTTCTTGCTTAATGATATCTTGGAGTCAATATTTTGACAATTTAATTTATTTTTGGGAAAACTATCAATTTTGTTCTTATACGAATGGTTAAATTTGCTTCCTGACTCCTGTTAAATTGTTAATCTGCCTCTTTAAGTCTTAACTCCACTCATTTCTTTGTTCAAGAAACGTCTCTTTTTCGAGTCTTGGTCTAACTCCACTCATTTCTATTTCATATATTTCGACTATTTAAGTTTTTGGTAATGGCTATGCTTTGAGTATGTAATGTGTGAAAGATAATTTTGGACAAAATAAAGAGTGAAAAGTAAATAATTGTTTCTTTTGTTTAATATGGGCATTCATTGTTTATGCTTTGGTTAACCGGCCGGTTTCGTTTTAATTGCTTGATCTCAATTGATATGGTATGGCCATATAATCTTATTTGATCCTATATACGATAATATAACCATTTTTAAACAATACTGTATTACATTATTTAAGATTATAGTTACTAAAATAAAATTTTCATTTTCTTTTAATTACTTTTATTGTTTTAATTTACAATGAAATCCAAAATTACGTGAATCATATATCATACTTTAATTAATTTCTTAAATTATAGCCCAACTTAACACAACGCCGAGTTAAGGAAAGCAAAAATAGTACAGGAGTTTGATTTAGTTACTTACATGAATAAGAAATATTATGGCGGATTATAAAAAAAACAATTACATGGATGTGGCATATATGAATGTTACACTAGTACACTATAACACCCCTGAGAGAGCAATACAAATCGCTAATCATGTAGTGGGCTTGACACAGCCAAACATATTCCCATAGATCCAACCATACCCAATGACATAAAGAGAGGCAAAAAACTCAAACAAACTGTCAAAATCAACAACAAAAGTGGACACAAGAAAACAAATAACAAACAGATAAAAACTACAAGAAAAGCGTTCACGAACTCTAGCACCTCGTACATCCCATGGTGGTGGTTCAGGAGGAGGTCTTACCACCGGTACCATCACTACTAGAAAAATGGCTTACAGTGACACTTTTATAGTGACACTTTTTGATAAAATGACATTAATGACATTAAAGTGTCACTCTTTTCTAACAAAAATACATAAGCATCATGTAGTGACACTTTCATTTTTTACGGAGTATACTTAAAGGCCCGTGTCACTATTCATATTACTTACGGGCCGGCCTGCCAGAGTTTTTTTTATTATACGGAGTAATACACTTCACGTTTTTCCCCTCTCCCGTTTCAAACTTAACACACACCTGCTCAGCTTTCTTTCTTATGATCTTCTATGAACCCTAACTCCTCGATCGATCGATTTTCGAATTGATTGCCCAACCCATAGATCTTGTCTTCACCTTTCTTCTTTTGCCCACCATTGTCGAACTCGTTGAACATATTAGCGAAGCAGGTCATCTTCTCCACCGAGAAATAGATCGTCGCCGCCTTCGCTCTCATGTCGTCTCCATCGCCTCCATCGATTCCTTGGCCGTCTTCTCTGTCGCCGTCGCCATCGTCTTAGGAAACCCAAGCGTTTCGGACCGCCGCAGTGCCTGTTGAAACTCCTCCTCTCGCACCGACAAACCAGTCAAAGGAAATCCATCCGCTGCAACCATGCTCCGGAGTGCTCACGAAGCTAGAATCGAGGCGCTGATTTCCCATTTTGCCTGAATATCAGCCAGTTCAGCTTCACCTCAGGTCTTGCCGGCTTAATCCACCTGAAAATTTGAGGCTTTCTCAGATTGAAATCTTGAGGTATCATTCCTAACTCCTTTAACCTTTCATTTCCCTTGAGGTTTTCATTCGCCAATAATCATGATAATATATCCTCAATATTGGAATTTACAATGAAATATTCATGATAATATATCCACACAAATTTTAATTACATTTCATAATATTTCAATTTCAATTCTACATTTAAGAAAAATCTCTTCAATCAATCCTATCAAATTAATTCAATTATTATAATTTCCTTAATTCAATTATTAAGGAAATTGTTGATATTTTAGTGATCATACGATATGGACCTGCTGGATATACTGTTGCAATATATGCAGCTCAAGCAAACTTGAAGCCAGTGATGTTTGAGGGCTATCAAGTAGGTGGGGGTTCCAGGGAGTCAGTTAATGACTACTACCGAAGTAGAAAACTTTCCAGGATTTCAAGATATGAATTTGATGATCACGTTTTGCACTTGAACTTTTCACTAAATGTATCATAATTTATTTTGCCTTTGTGAATGCATGCAACTTTTAATCACTTCTATATCTTTTTCCAGGATGTGGCGGCAAGCTGAACATTGGGGAGCTGAACTGTATCAGGAAGATGTGGAATTCATTGATCTAAAGAGTGATCCTTTTATTAAATTTCTGGATATGTATAAAAATGCATCTAGTTTTAGGTTAAGTTTTGGTTCTGATTTTTTATCACACCATGTTATCACACCATGTTTTTGCAGCGTGAACCTCTTGCGTATGTAAATTTCTGCCCCATGTTTTTGCAGCGTGAACCATGCCATTAGGTGTGGACACTCCACTGACCTTGTCATTCTTTTCTTACTTGTTGTCATTGGCATATGGAAGCCTCTTCATTTTTAGGCGCTAGAAACTCATGGTATGATATATTAATCCTTAGACATAGTTCAATTTGAGGTAATCTTAATAAATATCTATATATGTTGAGGTAATAAATGGTTAATTAGTTGCATGTAAGTTCCCTGGTATTGGTATCTTCTCTTAGGCTTTGCTGGTGTCCAGGGAAACTATCTTGGTAAGGACATATATAGCTGCTAGTTTGCTCAAAAAGTTACTAACTTTGGTATAATAGTATGGAATAATCCATAAATGAAATCTTTAGCTTTTTGAGAGCCCCACTTTCCCTTTCCCTGCCATGGCCTGCACCCCATAATATTACTACACTTAATTTTTTGAAGTGTATATGGATATTAATTGAGTTTTAAGCTTAACTTGCAGTTAACAAGGCTTACCAATACTAGTCAATTACAAGTGTGACAATGCTAGACTGTTGGACAGTCCCTTGGGTGATATTGCCGACATGGATCATCCTCGGAACCCGATACTCCCTATGGTAGTTCTTCGGTTTTGCTGTCTATGTTTCCGGAATCATAGATAATAGATGTCTAGTACTTTGAAGATAGTGGCCCAGTGTGCTCTTGGTCTCTTTTTACATTTTTAACTTTATAGTAATGAGTCGGCATAAGCAAATCTTCAAATTTGTAATGTGCTTTAAATATAGTTAGGAACTAGCACTGTACTGGAACTGTTTTATGCTGCGATTTGAAACTGTAGTAATGGTTTGATACTTTTTTAATTAAGTAAATAATTTATAATTGATTAAATTTTTCAAAGGATACACAGATGGGAGAACATATCTATCTAGATATGCTAAAATTGAAGGATTGGACACCTTGAGACAAGTTTGAGAACCTCTTATCACGCCACTGTGATGAGTTTACCAGTGCACTGCCTTTTCAAGAGTACACTGATCCAAGGGCTGGAATCCTCAATCTTGGGTTCAAGTTGCCACCCAGTTTCATTAAACCTGATTTAGGTCCCAAAACTTACATAAAATGCAACTTCAACTACAATGTAACTTTAGGTTTGAAATGAATATTGTACTTTAAACGTTCAATCAATGGTTTGAGATTTATGGATTTTCGTTTATGGGTTTACTGAATATTGAATTGGAATTTCTAAAATATAATTGATTTGAAATTTCTAAATTATAATTGTTTTGGAATGCTGAAAAAATACAAAACAAAGTGATACTAAAGTGTCGCTAAATTACCATTTTGCTTGGATGGAAACAGAATTATGTGATACCATAGTGTCATTAGCATATGTGATGTAAAAGTGTCGCTGAACGGTTGTGTCGCATATGTATCACTATTTGGTGATACTATAGTGTCATAACTTAGTGACACTTTTAGTGACACTTTTTTAGTGTCACTAGATCCCACCTTCAGCGACACTTTTTTAGTGTCACAGAATCTTTTAGTGACACTAATTTGGTGTCACTATAAGGCATTTTTCTAGTAGTGCATGCTAATTGATACTCCGTGACCTTTGCCTACCAAAGGCCATGCATCAATCCTCCGTCCCTGCATAACCAAACTCATCCCTGCTTCATGCAACCAGAGTAAACGGATAGGCGGCGCCGATCTTCTCCAACGACGACAACAACACATCATCCTCGAACCTTGACCACAACGCCGATCACCTCGAGCCATGACAGCAAATCCGCCCTTCGAGGACGAAGCAGTGCACAAACAACAGCAGCCGTCCTTCGATTAAAATAGAAGACGGAAATAGCGGCCGTTCTTCGATTAAAATCGAAGACGGAAAAAGACTCCAAGCGGCCGAAGCCCTAGAGAGAAGTGAGAGACGAAAAGTAAGCAACCGACTGTGGAATTTAAAGGAATCTTGTTAAAAGTAATTATTACCATAATGTTTTTACATTACCAAACTTAAACATGACAATATTTGTCAAACTTGATAATAATTACTCATATTTAGGAAATAAAAGCATGATAATCCTATTTTGAAATTCAAATATGTCTTTACTCGTATTTTGGAAAAATTCCCTTGTATACTAATATATAGAACTCATTGCTTTGATTTTGAAATTATAAATTTCTAAGAACATCACTAATAAAAATATCTCATAATAATAATATATAGCAATATAAACATTGCAAACTTTAATCATATACTGTTTCAGTTTTGTATTACTGAGAAAAAATATGGTAACAATTATTATCATTGTTGTTGTTTTTAATATTATTATTACTATTGTTATAATGTTATTAGGCTTGTTCACTCCAATTGAGAAAAAGTCTTTCTACCAATCCTAGTCCAACCCGATACTCTGGTTATGCCGGATGTTTTTCTGATTTTTGGTCACATAAAATAGGGTCCAAACTCCGAAACCCAAAAAAATTGATGAGTCTGATTCATGATATATAAAATTATTATTATTATATACTTCCTAAATATTTAAAAGTTACCTACACTTTCCTTTTTTGGGATGTATTTAAAAGTTCCTTATACTTCCATTTTTTGGTAAGTTTGGATGTTTTCTTTTGGACTGTTTTCAGTCACAGACCAGACCAGACCAGACTTAAACAGACCAGACCAGACCAGACCAGAACAGACTTAAACAGACCAGACCAGACTTAACCAGACCAGACCAGACTTCCGTAATTATAAAATACACAGAGACCAGACGTTTACCAGACCAGACCAGACCAGTTCAGACCAGACCAGACATAAACAGATCAGACCAGACCAGACTTAAACAGACCAGACCTGACCAGACCAGCAAATTTCAGTCCAAAAGAAAACACCCATTATCCTTTATAAAATACTCAACTACTCTTACTTTATCTACATTTTATTTTCTCTTTCATAATTTTACATATTCTCTACTATTCACTACTCTTACTATTCTATCCTAAAATATTGTGCGGAAAGGAACATATAAATATGGAGGGAGGGAATACTTTTCTTAATTCAAAAAAGGAGAAAAGAAAAATCTAAAGCCAGGCAAAAGAGCCCGATTGAGGGGGGAATTATCATCATCACCGATCGGTTTCATACATTTGTGTGTTTAAGATTCTTCTAGTAGGTAAACTTAGCGGCCAGGACCATAGCTTTTCGTGCCACCATTTCTTCTTTAGAGGTGTAAAGCAACGAGCAAAGTTTAAACTAATCATTTCAATTACTAATTAATTCACTGCGTAACAACTTGGTAAACTAAAAAGAAAATCTAAAGGTCCAAAAACGAGTACTTCATTACTCCTTATTGATTATAGTTTTGCTCCATCTTGGAGGACACCTAACATCGGTCTTACAATTAACTCGTAGGATGTAGATTGAACTTTAATAACAGATTCACAGATTGACAGATAATAAGTGGGTCCTGATCCAAGTACTTACAGAAAGTCCTATGCATTTTTACATAATAACCTCGTATATCAGTTGTCACGATTCGAAACCGATACTTATCACTTGTAGCACTTCCAATCTACCAATTGAGCTACACCCAGCAACCAGAAATACAAAAGAGAGCTCGTTTGTTTAGTAGACCAAAGCTATTGTTTGTAACAAAGGAATTTTAGTGGACAATTCAGAAATGTAAAGTTATTTTAAAATTTTCTACAAGTAATCACAAACCTTAAATTTGATATAATCTTATAATTCCCAAAATCCTCTTCGCCCATATCCTCACATACATATTGCTACTTTGTTATTTAATTCTACCTAAAGAAAATATATCACTCCTTCCCTCAAAATTTATTTAGCAAATGAAATTATATGCGATGTTTGTGGTTGATATAAATAGAGATCAGAATACGGAGTATCATATTAACAAGTAACAACTACACACCGCTTAAAAACTACATTTATACAATTTTCATTTTTAGGCATCTCAAAAAGAAATGTGAAAATAATTTAATTTTAACGAGTTGGAATATATGGAAGGAGTAGTTTAGACGTGTTAGGATGTTTTCTTTTGGACTAAAATTTGTTGGTCTTGTCTGGTCTGGTCTGGTCTGTTTAAGTCTGGTCTGGTCTGGTCTGGTATGTTTAAGTCTGGTCTGATCTGAACTGGTCTGGTCTGGTCTGGTAAACGTCTGGTCTCTGTGTATTTTATAACTACGGAAGTCTGGTCTGGTCTGGTCTGTTTAAGTCTGGTCTGGTCTGTTTAAGTCTGTTCTGGTCTGATCTGTTTAAGTCTGTTCTGGTCTGGTCTGGTCTGGTCTGTTTAAGTCTGGTCTGGTCTGGGACTGAAAAACAGTCCAAAAGAAAACATCCTTAATAATTGAGTATTTAAGTTGACATATTTTAGAAGCAATTTCCCTGTAGTTTCTAAGAGATTATGTGATTGTAAATTGAAATTGGCTTTACAGCTCATTCAAGCACAAAATGATGATAAGATTTTCTAAACTATGTCCATAAATAGGGGTGAAATTTGACCCAAAAATAGGGGTGAAATTAAAACACTTGATTGCCATTCGGAATGGGAAAAACACCATTTCCTAAACCAGTCAACCCGTCGGAAATGATGTGGAATATGAAGGTGTTTAACCGTTGGTTGATTGGTTTAGCTGATTGATATCAGCATATTCTTTTAGTTGTTTTGATTAGTTGATATTGTTAGTTGTTTGTAAAATGATGCTAGTTTAAATAACCGTTTGAAATTAGCTGATAATTTCTTAAATTAAATGATCATTAAGGACATCAATTAATTTTTTTGTTAGTGTTATTAGTAAAACTACTTAAACCTTTTTAATTTACGAAGTATGATTTAAAATAATAATAAAAATTTATGAACACGTGTAATAATAAGAAAAAGTAAGATTGAAGATACTTTTTTGCTATATTGGCTGAAGTTATTAAAATTATCTTTATTTTAAAATTGGACTTATTTGATACAATTAAAAGTATAAAATTTCTCAATCGGTTTTTACAGAGTAATATTTTAGAAAGAAAATAATAATAATATTGTATGTGCACTATGTTTGTTTGAGGGGAAAGTTCCCGAAATAGGAGTAAATAGATTTTGGAATTCTAAAATATGACTGTTATGTTTTTCTATCTGAAATGGGAGTACCATGATAGTATTTACTGACATCTTGTAGTCTATAGTCATTACTGCCAAATAGTTTCAGTACAAGCTAGACATTAATTAAACATTTAAGCATGACAATATTTGATATCATTAATGATCGTAACGACTTATATTTCAGAAAGAAAAACACAACAATTACTCTGTAACATAACATGACCGCAGTGTATTTTAAAATTCCAAAATATATTTACTTCTATTTAAGCAATTTTTTTATTTTAGTCATTAAGGATCACAAATCCCTGCCTTGGGGTTCGAGCAAAGTAGTAATTCACATGCTTTGCGTGCTTAATTAACTGCTAAAACCACATAATTTAGCACAATTAGCAACCAATTAGACTAATTCACATAACTTTTAATAAGGCTCGTTCGTGATTAACTTTGTAAAGAAGTAAAGCAAAGAATTACACTAAGAAAATTATTCGATGGAACTATTGAGGTAAGTACTTTATTAATATCGACCCTTAATATATACGGAGTACTCCGTACTGGATTTATTGTCGTTTAGTGGTCGTCGCTGCAGTGACCTAACAGAATGTAACAAATTGAGCCTATAATCGATTGTGTTAGGGAGCACTCTCTCCCTACTGTAATTAAGTTCCTACTTTTCTTTTTGGAACGGTCCATATTAAAGTTCTTACTTCAAACTTTTCCTTATTTGGCAAAGGTTTTACACCAAAACAGTGTCAAACAGTGCCAAACAGTATTTAAACAGTGTCAAACAATGTTCAAACAGTGCAGTTCACAATAAAGTCAAATTTATTCCTTTATATGTGTGAAGTCAAATTAGAAACTTAATTAAGAACCGGAAGGAGTATCTTTTATTTATTTTATTTTCTCTAGTTTCTCATAATTGTACGGAGTATTTTTTATTGGAGCTCATACATTCTCAACAAAAAAAATGTACGAGGATGACTTTTATAATACTACGTATTATAATTATAAAATGAGAAAAGGGTCAAATAAAGTCTTCTACTATTAAGAAATAGTTACATAAGGCCATGTACTCAATAAAGTGTCATATAAGTACCTCTACTTGTAAAAACAATCAAATGAGTCGTAACGATCTATTTACAAATTACAACCTCATAATCCCAATTTTAGCTTACATGTCGATTTTTTTGATTTGTATTTCAACTAATCTTAGTTAAATATTCGACGTAAGATGTATAATATATTCAAAAAAGATGATCACAAGTATGCTAAAACCGGGATTAAAAGGTGTTAAATAAGTCATTAGGACCTATTTGATTGCTTTTTACAAGTAGAGGTACTTTTATGACACTTTATTGAGTACATGTCCTTATGTGACTATTTCATAATAGTAGAAGTCCTTATTTGACCTTTTTCTCTTATAAAATCTAATGATCCATAGTAAAAGTTCAAATTCACTAGTAATCCAAAATTTTATATGGACGACTACATATATAGTACGGAGTATATAGATGAACACTTTTCAAGTATATACTCCGTATATGTTGAAGATTCTAATTGCATTGTACTCACATAGAACTATTTCACTATGTTTAATAATTAATCGGAGTATACTTTAGCGTCATAGTTTGAGATATGAAATAATTACATATTTATGACTAAAATAAAAATTCTTTACAAAAATGTGACTAATAATTAGACTAGTACTTGCATCATAATAACTTAAATTTAATTGTTAAGCTTAAGTTACCATTATACTACATTTTAGTAACCATGAGTCATATTTGTGTAAACAAGTTTTATTTTAGTAATATATGTGTGAAAATCCCTTATGATGATATCATATTATCACATAATAGTGATAAGTATGTTAAATGAAACTTATATTGTGTATTAGTGATACTCATTTAAGAAGTGGCGGAAATCAAGTATCACAATAAACCAATTTTCAAGTGGTGTAAATTGCATGTCGAAAAATCTAGCGGTCGCCTCCCATCTCTGTGGGGGTTGAGATTTTCTGCCGCCTCTATCAATATGAGACTGGAGCGGCGGATTATATTGATTTTATATAAGTGTTCTATAACTTGGAATTGCAGCTACGTCGGAGGATATAACATTGGGGGATGAATGGGTTGTGACTGGTAGTTTGTATCGGTGCTTGATCATGCAGCCTTGGTCGGCGCTCCGACGGTGGTCATGGGCGGAGCTAGGGGTGGGCCAACCTATGCCATGGCCCACCCCAAATTTTAAAAATGGCTTAATTTTTAAGGTAGAAAATTTCGTGTATTTTTTTTTCTGAAAATATTCTTTGTACCGGTCCAGAGCCCCGGCTCCTCCCCTAACGGTGGTGGAGTTAGTATTCACCCATATTGTAAGAGCTCATCCTCCTCCAGAACCATCTTCGTACCAGGTAGAATTTTGTGGAAAGACTTTATTTCAATAGTGTTTTCTCTTTAGTAGTACTTGTTTTTATTTTGGTCCAAATAGACTAGGTTTGGATGTTTGGATTTTTGGAGTTCTTTTGATGGGCAAAGTTTCAATTTCAATCGTTTTAGGCATAAATTTGCCCGTTTCAGGTTTAGCGAATCAGGTTGCTTTGTATGAGTTGGCGGACTCTATGTCTACTCTTGGGATTCACGATTGGATCTGTAAAATCTGACTAAAGGTTGTCTTGTATGTGTTCTCGATTGTAATACAAAAGCTGCTCTTTTATTATAATAAAAGTAGAGTAAATTGCATTAATAGGACAATTATTATCATTTTCTTAGATTTTATACTTTTAATTTAATCAAATAAATTATACGGGGTATTTGATTGGGAATTATTAACACATTATATTTTGATGCGTTTTGATCGACTTTCATTATAGTAAGGGAGTAAGGGACTTGAAATAAATGTATTTTATAAGGACAAGTCGTTAACATAACATTTCTTTTGAAATAAATGAATTAAGTTCATACATACTCCCTCCGTCCCAAAATTAACTTTCCACTTTCCTTTTCGAGCAGTCCCGAAATTAACTTCACACTTCAAAACTTTTTTTATTTGGCAAATAATCTACATAAAAAAAGTACCAAACAGTGCCAAACAGTGTCCAAACAGTGTCAAACAGTGTTTAAAAAGTGCAAAACAGTGCACTCCGCAGTAAAGTCAAATTTATTTTTTTAATATGTGTGAAGTCAAAATGAGAAGTTCATTATGGGACGGAGGGAGTATATCGTACTTCATAGTACGGTGTATTAGTTTAGTGGTTACTCATTACGAAGTATTTCATAATGTTCTCCCAACTTAAAAAAATAGAGCTAGAAGGTTACGTGATGCTAGACAGTGTTGGGATTTTATAATTTTCTTAGATTTGATAACCACACTTTATGTATGTTAAGGCTCTGCATTATTGCATTTTTTGTCTTAGTGACCTTACTTATGTTCATATTATTAAACTTATTTTCATAATTACTCCACTTTTTATGATATTCACGACATTAAATGTAAAGCATTCACTACACACTATCTTCAACCATTTCAACTTAGAGTTCATCATCAACCTTGGGTTCGCCTTCAATTCTTCGAACATCCTGGAATCGTTCACAAAGCGTATTGAACAAAATGGTTTTGAATCATCCCGAATAATCAATTATATTATACTCCGTATAATGTAAGGAAGCATTGGCTACCGAGTAATGTTGATTTTGCCCACATTCACCTACTCCAATCCATTCACCTTCTTCTGTGGGAATTCTTCCCACACGGCCGTGACTCACAATTCTTGAAGAGGTTATACCAAATACGTAATAAAATACGTGAGTGTTTTAATAATTTGAACGAAACCATTATGGGCCTTAACGCTAGATCCATTAATGGCAAACTGATTCCGGCCAAGATCTATGAGCTTTTGAGAGTTAAGGGGACTGTTAGGACCCCAATGAGCTTCATTTGGAAATCCTACATTCCACCTAAAATCTCTTTTAATGTTTGGTTGGCACTACGAAATAGGCTACCCACTCAGGATAGCCTCGGGTACCTCCATATTGTGAATCGTTGTGACCTATGCAAGGATGGATTGGAAACAATTCCACATCTATTTTTTGTCTGCCCATTCACGTGTAGGGTGTGGGAGAGGATCAAAAACTGGATGGGATTTGGGCATCAAATGAATACATTGCTTAGTGCGATCAAGTGGATTTCGAAGAGTCGCAAAGGAGCAAACTTGAAGGCAAAGGCAGCCCTGTTAGCCTTCTGTGCCGCGGCATACTATATATGGCATGCGAGGAACTCTATTAGATTTGATGAAGAGAAAAATTCGGAAGATGATGTTGTTGCAAAGGTCAAGCATATGGTTTACAAGATACTCTATAGTATCTACCCATATGAGATGATCAACCTTTAAGAAGATTCATGTTTTTTTGAATGTCACGACATTAGACAGTTTGTATTCGAGTGCGTGCACCTTGTAGCATTGGTCATAGACTTAGATTTCTTTGGGCTGCATGTATTGGCTATTTTGGATTTAGACTAGACTAAAAGCCTCTCCTAACCCTCTCCTTTTCTCACGAAAAAGGAGGGGGGTGGGGATTTTAGACCTTAGATTTTTGGACACATTGTACTTGTTAAATTTTGCTTGAGTGTTAATATATATATATTTACATTTCATCCAAAAAAAAAGAACAATTCTTCTGTATTATACGAAAAATCCTAGATCCTTGCTCAACCATACTCAAGAGCAAGGTTATATAGCTTTAGTAATCGAGTGCTTAGCAAATACTTAATGTGTATCTTGTATGTGAGTACAATTTTGTCAAGCCATCTAGATAGGATCTTTCGTTCGTCTGCCTCCATTTGAGATGATTTCTGGTGATTTTTTTGATAAAATTACCTGAAGTGTAGATCATGTCCACAACTTTTTAGAGTGCGTTCGGTAACGTTTCTGTTTTTCTGTTTCTGTTTTTTTTTTTTAGAAAAAAACAGAAACACGGTTGGTAAAAAGTTGTTTTTGTTTCCAAAATCATAATCTTTGTAAGCGTTTTTAGAAACGAAAACATAATTTTGAAATCCACAAAACATAGTTTCTATAACTTTGTTACTCCGTATCATTTATCTTTAATACCCAACTACCGGGACACAACCGGCCACCACCGCACCACCACCGCACCACCACCGGACCACCACAGGCCACCACCGGACCACCACAGGCCACCACCGGACCACCACCGACTACCACCAGCCACCACCGGGCCACCACCGAACCACCACCGGCCACCACCGGACCACCATCGGACCATCACCGGTCACCATCGGACCACCACCGGCCACCACCGGACCACCACTGGCCACCACCGGACCACCACCGGCCACCACCGGACCACCACCGGACCACCACCGGTCACCACCGGACTCCCACCGGGCCACCACCGGACCACCACCAGACCACCACCGGCCACCACCGGCCACCACTGGACCACCACCGGACCACCATCAGACCGCTTCCGACCACTCCTGAGACCATCATCGGACTATCATGGACTACGAAAATAATTATTTGTTTCTTGGAATGACAAAACTGAAAATGAATTAGCACTAAAACAAAACGATTTCAAAAAACTGAGAATAGAAAACCAAAAGCAGTTTTTTGTTTTTTAAAAACCAAAAACAGAAAACTCAAAACTATACCGAACGAGCCCTTAGTTAATGTGTGTGTGTGTGTGTGTGTGTGTATATATATATATATATATATATATATATTGGCGCAATATTTTTGAACATGAATAACTTGCAAATACACCTCTCAACATATTGAAATCAAGTAATTAAGCCCTTTTAACCTATTGTTGTTAGTGACTATCAACAGGTAAAAAAGGATCTACATATTTTAATTTTATCCAACTGAGTTTCCAGGGTGTATTTACAAGGCCTTGTGATTCAAAGGCATACAATTTTTTTTCTTTTATTTCACACCAACTCCAATTTCCCAGTTTCCTATCAAACTGATTTGTAAATAAAAAGTGAATGATATTTCTCTCGGTCTCAATTTGATTTGTCGACTTTCATAAATTTGGAAAAGGTACAAATATACCCTTGTAGTATGGGTGTGAGAACAAATATACCCCTGTTCTATTTTTCGGAACAAATATACCCCTGAAGTATTTGTGAAAGTGCATATATACCCTTGAACTTTTTTAAAAGTACAAATATACCCCTCATATTCTTACAAAGGAGCAAATATATCCTTATTGACTTCAAAAAACACCAAACATAAATTATAAATTCAAAATTAAAAAATAAAAATTTTAAAAATGTACTTGTGTCCAATTCACCCTTTTATTGTTTGTAAATCACATTTAAATATTGTTATTATAAAATGTTATTTCAAAACATTACTATATATTTAAGTTTTTTTCGAAAAAAGTGTTAACTTATGTGTTCCAATACAAAAAAAAAATTGCATTCTTTGCACTATAAAATTACATATTTTGTATGATGATAAATAGTTCAAGATTACAAAATAGTGAATTTAATTTTATTAAGTTTAAACAAAATCAAAGAATGTTATTTAAAAAAATATAACAATGTGTTCAAAATTTCATAACAAGACTAAAAGTAATACTAGTATTAAAGATTTAGCTTCATTTACAACGCAAAAAAAAAATTTTGAAATTTAAAATAAAGAATTAATATTTTAAAATAATAATAAATCTTTATTTTTAAATTTCGAATTTATATTTTATTTTTATTGTTTTTTGAAATTTATTTTATATATTTAAAGTCTATAAGGGTAAATTTGCGTCTTTATAAGAATATGAGGGGTATTTTTGCACTTTTTAAATGTTCAGGGGTATATATGCACTTCAACATATACTTCGGGGATATATTTGTTCCAAAAAATAGAATAAGGGTATATTTGTTCTCCCACCCATAGTGCAGGGTATATTTGTACCTTCTCCCTTTTGATTATTGTCCCACTTTTTTTTTTTTTTTTTTTTTTACTTTCTACACTTTATAAAGAAAAATGAATAAAGTGACAAACTATATATTTTTATTTCTTTTTCATGTACTTAAATGTCTCTACCTTATGAAAAGGGCAAAACAATAAAATAAAATTATTTATTACCTGTTTAATTTTGTATTAGTCAATTTGGACAAATCGAGCTGGGATGAGGGAGTTGATAGGTTTTGAATATATTTATGAAACACACTAATATGATGAATGAGTAAAATTTATTCATATAAAACATTTAACGAGTGACGATCATTCATCACATCAGTTTGGGCACAATACCACTTTTGGTATACATAAAATTTGTACATATTTAACACACTCTTATGTTTATTTTAATTATGTAGACAATAGTTTCCTTTTTCTAAACGTATCTATCTCTACTTTGATAACTAGGAGGTGAACACATTTAGTCTATACATAGTATAATATTTTCGCCTGTGTACATCTACCATGGTTTTTTTTTTAAACCAGATGTCTCTGTGCACTAAAAAGCATGTCAAGTATCTACAAATTATTTATACAAATAGAACCGGTGGGCGTAGCTCAACTGGTAGCGAGGGAGTGTCACAAGGGTTAGGTCTCGGGTTCGAATCCCGGCAACTACGATGAGGGGTTACTATGCTGAAAAATGCATAGGGCCTCTGTAAGTACCGGGGACATAGCCTCACTCTCTATCTGTCAGATTGTGATTATAGTCCAATTTACATTCTCCCATCATGCCGTCTGGTCGGTGTTGGGGAATGGGGACCCTGAGATATGGGGTGTCATCCCTTTTTTTTATACAACAAAATTGCTATGGGTACCTCAAATGGTACCTCATTCATACCCCATATAAAAACTCTTCCCCATTTTTACCTCACTCCCTTTTCCATTTAAAAAATTTACCCTCAACTCTCTTCTTCCTTCCAAAACTCCACACCAGCCCTCTACCAACTCTCTCCACTCCCCTGCGACAACACCCTCCCCTCTTTCTCACTGTGACAACACCGACCAACACTCCCCTGCGACAACACCCTCCGCGACAACACCGGCCAACACTCCTTCCGTCTCACCCTCCCCTCTGTTTTTTTTGTGTTTCGAACGGAGAGCTACAGTGGTAGGGCGAAAGGAAGTCATCCATGGACACCATTTACAACCCTCTTCAATGGAGTTGAGCTACAGATTGTCCACATATTCCCCTTAGTATGCCTCTTTCTCCCTTTTTCATCTTTCTTCATTTTTTATTATTTATTTTTTTAATTCATATGTAATACTCTATATATCTTGTAATGTTAATGGTTGAATATCTTGTGTTATTGTGATGAATTTGTGATGTTTATTCTTACAATTTTAGTCCAACTATTCTAGGTCATTAATATGCCCATAACATGTTTGTTGAAATGCTTAAATGAATTTTTTGTTTATGTCCTCTTATGTTATAAGGATTTTGGATTTTTGTTTTACTAGTATAAGTTTCAACTTTAAATTGTGCATATTGTTGTCTGGTGTATTACTTGAAGTGCATATATGGTTGACTTCTCTTAGTAGTTGGTAATGAGTTAGTATTTTAAAAATTGTTTGTAGTTGTATGTCATGTGAAATTAGTTGTCTGGCAAGCCATTTGAGTTGTCTGTTACTTCATTTTGAACTGTTGCAACTAGGTTTGTAGTTGTCTGTCATGTGAAATTAGTTGTCTGGCAATCCATTTGAGTTGTCTGTCACTTCATTTTGAATTGTTGAAACTTGGTTTGTAGTTGTCTGTCATGTGAAATTAGTTTTCTGGCAAGCCATTTGAGTTGTCTGTCACTTTATTTTGTACTATTGAAACTTGGTTTGTAGTTGTCTGTCATGTGAAATTAGTTGTCTGGCAAGCCATTTGAGTTGTCTGTCACTTCATTTTAAACTGTTGGAACTAGGTTTGTAGTTGCCTGTCAGGTGAAATTAGTTGTCTGGCAAGCCTTTTGAGTTGTCTGTAGGGTATTCAATTCAACCTTTATTACAATACATAAATTGTCTGTATAAGTGTCATAAATATCTGTCTTGGTTATACTTGTCTGTCTACAGGATTTTAGATTTTTGTTACAATCCTCTTATGTTTTAAGGATTTTGGATTTTTGTTTTACTAGTATAAGTTTCAACTTTAAATTGTGCATATTGTTGTCTGGTGTATTACTTGAAGTGCATATATGGTTGATTTCTCTTAGTAGTTGGTAATGGGTTAGTAGTTTAAAAATTGTTTGTAATTGTCTGTCATGTGAAAGTAGTTGTCTGGCAAGCCATTTGAGTTGTCTGTCACTTCATTTTGAATTGTTGGAACTAGGTTTGTAGTTGTCTGTCATGTGAAATTAGTTTTCTGGCAAGCCATTTGAGTTGTCTGTCACTTCATTTTGAACTGTTGGAACTAGGTTTGTAGTTGTCTGTCATGTGAAATTAGTTGTCTGGCAAGCCTTTTGAGTTGTCTGTAGGGTATTCAATTCAACCTTTATTACAATACATAAATTGTCTGTATAAGTGTCGTAAATATCTGTATTGGTTATACTTGTCTGTCTACAGGTCCGAAGAATGTGGAGCAATGGTTGCATCCTTTGCAGAGCACCTGTTCATGGGAAAGCCCTTGGTTCCAAAGTGTGAATATGCAAACATGTGGAACAAGAGATGTCAATACGCTGTTCGTTTGTGGTGATTGAAGAGTGTGGAGGAAACAAAGGAATTCCTTTGAAATGTGGAACTTTATTATTTTGAACATTTATATTCATTTGGAATAACAGATGAAATGAAAGAAAACAGTTGTATTAAAGGTCCCAATGTTGGTATGAAGAAATCGATTTTTTGAAAAGTTAATTAATTTCTCGCACTAACGCAATGTTTGATAATAAGAGGTTGAATTGAAACATTAATTTGTTGTGAATTATCATTGTTAACATTAGGTATACACATACATGCATTAGTTTGTTGTCAATTACCATTTTTGGCATATGTTTCGTAAAAATGACAGACAATAGTCACAATACATATATCTAGACAGACAATAGAATAATCAGACAGACATTAGTTTTATATAGAGAGACAATAAGTTTACACATACAAACAATACGGTACCCAGACACACAAAAAATCAACACACATAACTGGATAATTATACATGTAATGTTTGCAAAAACTTACACATGTTCAAAAAACCAATCCAATTCTTCAACATTGTATAATATTTGACACATTTCCCCAACTGTAATATGTAATGTTTGTAAAAACAATACACATTAAAAATATCAGAAGTTCAAAATCGATACATTTCTCCCACACTCTATGCTTCAGCCTTCTTCAAGCGCCAAAATTCAATAGCAAATTCAAGTCTTTTGTTCGACATGTTGGTGTAGTCATAATCTGTAAGCATTAACTTCTCCAGATCTGCAGACAGACAAATAAAGTTTAGGCAGACATTTAGAACACTTAACACAGACAAGTAAATATAAATTACATACATCTATTTTTAAAATGACAGACAACTTCACTACTCTTACAGACTTATCACAACAACATGACAGACAAGTCATTACAGACAACTCAAACAAATACAGACAACTAACAAGAAAATGACAGACAATTCAATTAAATATCAATTACAGACGTCTATTTTGCAAGTGACAGACAACTCATCTAGTCTAAAAAACAAATACAGACAACTCAAATAACTAAATGTTTGGAATACTTACTATCTGAAAAATTCCTAATATGCACAATTTAAAGTTGAAACTTATACTAGTAAAACAAAAATCCAAAATCCTTAAAACATAAGAGGATTGTAACAAAAATCTAAAATCCTGTAGACAGACAAGTATAACCAAGACAGATATTTATGACACTTATACAGACAATTTATGTATTGTAATAAAGGTTGAATTGAATACCCTACAAACAACTCAAAAGGCTTGCCAGACAACTAATTTCACCTGACAGGCAACTACAAACCTAGTTCCAACAGTTTAAAATGAAGTGACAGACAACTCAAATGGCTTGCCAGACAACTAATTTCACATGACAGACAACTACAAACCAAGTTTCAATAGTACAAAATAAAGTGACAGACAACTCAAATGGCTTGCCAGAAAACTAATTTCACATGACAGACAACTACAAACCAAGTTTCAACAGTTCAAAATGAAGTGACAGACAACTCAAATGGATTGCCAGACAACTAATTTCACATGACAGACAACTACAAACCTAGTTGCAACAGTTCAAAATGAAGTAACAGACAACTCAAATGGCTTGCCAGACAACTAATTTCACATGACATACAACTACAAACAATTTTTAAAATACTAACCCATTACCAACTACTAAGAGAAGTCAACCATATATGCACTTCAAGTAATACACCAGACAACAATATGCACAATTTAAAGTTGAAACTTATACTAGTAAAACAAAAATCCAAAATCCTTATAACATAAGAGGACATAAACAAAAAATTCATTTAAGCATTTCAACAAACATGTTATGGGCATATTAATGACCTAGAATAGTTGGACTAAAATTGTAAGAATAAACATCACAAATTCATCACAATAACACAAGATATTCAACCATTAACATTACAAGATATATAGAGTATTACATATTAATTAAAAAAATAAATAATAAAAAATGAAGAAAGATGAAAAAGGGAGAAAGAGGCATACTAAGGGGAATCTGTGGACAATCTGTAGCTCAACTCCATTGAAGAGGGTTGTAAATGGTGTCCATGGATGACCTCCTTTCACCCTAGCACTGTAGCTCTCCGTTAGAAACACAAAAAAAAAAAAAGAGGGGAGGGTGAGAAGGAAGGAGTGTTGGCCGGTGTTGTCGCGGAGGGTGTTGTTGCAGGGGAGTGTTGGCCGGTGTTGTCACAGTGAGAAAGAGGGGAGGGTGTTGTCGCAGGGGAGTGGAGAGAGTTGGTAGAGGGCTGGTGTGGAGTTTTGGAAGGAAGAAGAGAGTTGGGGGTACATTTTTTAAATGGAAAAGGGAGTGAGGTAAAAATGGGGAAGGGTTTTTATATGGGGTATGAATGAGGTACCATTTGAGGTACCCATAGCAATTTTGTTTATACAAATAGAATTTTTGTACGGAGTATAGTTTATGCATAAGTAGTAGGTACCGTACGTTTGATTAGATGGACGCTATCTAATTTTATTCCACCATATGTTTCATTGTTTTGTAGGGTACTAGGGTGTATTTGTTTCTTTTAAAAAATAGTCCGTATTTCAATTTCTCCGTATTAATTTCGACGATCCACCAAATTCAACACTTTTTGATTAGTGATTTCCGCCAAATATACACTTTTCTGAATTGCAATCATAAAGTCAGTTCTACCTGTGCAAGAAACCCGCGTTCTGCTTCGAATATGTGTCTTTTCCCGTTCTGCTTTACTCTGTTTCCATTCTCTCTCTATCTCTATATCTCTGTATATATATATGCACCAAATCTATACATACAGACGGCAGCCGCAAATCACATCATCAATCTCTCCGACCAGACATCGCCCAACGTTCCGTTCTGGGCATTTCTCCATGTTTCTCAAAATATAATTAGTACTAATAAATCTCCCATAGATCCGTTAAAAATGGCTTCTTTCACGCCTCTCTGGCTCCTGCCTCTGATCTTCCTTTCCATATTTGGAGCCGCAGCCGGCGACGGCGAGCCTTTGCCAGCTGCTTTTACCCTCTCTTCGGTTCGTCTGAAGTCGCGTGTCAAGACGGCGCCGTTCCAGTCGTCTCTGTCACAATCGGAGGCTGATCTTCGCAGTGGGAAAGGGCCGCCGCCGCCGCACAAGAAACTGAGGACACCACCGCCGCCGCACAAGAAGCTGAGGCCACCGCCGCCGCACAACTACTCGGTTAAGTATACGATGGCTCTGGCCATTACCCTTCGCATAGGGACGCCCCCACAGATTCAGCGCATGGTGTTAGACACCGGCAGCCAGCTAATGTGGATGCCGTGCCTCAATGACACCACCAAGGCGCCGCCGTCTCCGCCGTCGCCGATGGTTCGTACTCATACGGCGCCGTATAGCATTTCCAGGTCAAAGAGCCTGTCTTTCTTTCCTTGCAAGAGCTGCAAACCCAACATTTTCCGTCAGGGCGTTGACGACTATTGTAATGACGACAAAACCAAGTGCCAATGCTCGTCTTCCTACGCCGACAGAACCGTAGCAGAGGGCACTTTGGTCAAGGAGAAAATTTCTCTCGCCAATTCATCTTCCCCGTTTGATTCGCCGGCGTTCTTGATGGGTTGCGCGTTCGGCGCGACCATGCCAGAGGGCATTTTGGGGATGAACTCAGGGCCCTTCTCTTTCATCTCCCAATCCAAGTACCAGACCTTCTCCTACTGCGTGCCGGTCCGGCGGCAGAGGGTCAACGCCAGCCGGAGAAATCCCGACGGAGCTTTCTACTTAGGCGCGAATCCCAATTCCGGCACGTTCAATTACGCGAAACTATTGAGTTTCGCTGATGCCACTATCCGCCCGCCCGCCCTCGACTTTCTCAACTACGTCGTCAATATGACCGGAGTTAGAATCGGCGGGGTAAAGTTGGACATTCCGGCAGCCTATTTTCGCCACAACGAAAGATATGAAGGTCTGACGATTATCGATTCCGGGACTGAGTACACGTTTATGGCGACCAACCTGACCAAGATTATTAAGAAAGAAGTCGCCCGTCGCACAGGTGAAAAATTTAAGAATGGTCACGTGTTCCGGGGGGTCATGGAAATGTGCTTCGACGGGAGCGCCGCGGAGATCGGAAAGATGATCGGCAACATGACTTTGGAATTCGACGACGGCGTTGATATTGATATCCCCGCCGATCGGGTAGCATATGATGTCACCGGAAATATGAGCTGCTTGGGCATCGGGAACTCGGATCTGTTGCCGGATGCGAGAAATATCATCGGAAACTTCCATACGCAAAATCTTTGGGTGGAGTTTGACTTGAACCGGCGCAGAGTGGGTTTCGGTAAAGCCGATTGTAGCCGCGCTTTGGTTTGACCTACGCAAATCCGCAATTTCATGTTATTTTATTTTTTATTGTTTTGTTGACAACATATTTGTACTCAATTCGTGTTTGTACAAAGATATAGTGCCCATTGTTTGTCCATCTATAATTCTATACAATTCTATTATACTTCGCGCCCAAGGATTATGAGAGTTTTTTTTCGAATTAATGTTAATTAAATAATTATTTACGAAAATAATGCTGGAAAAAAACTTATTACCGATATACTGCTGGGCCTTAACCACGGTCAGGGGTAAGTCGCCCAACGGTTGGGCGACTTACCCCTGAAATATGGTTGAAGGCGAGCAGCTACTGCCAGCCACGCACGATCGTGCGTACGCTGGGACGCACGATCGTGCCTAGGTCCGAAAACAGCATTTCAACAGTTTTTTCGCTCCAGTTCAACCCGGACTCATCTGTTTGGTATAAATAAGGTCTCTCTTCTCCTGTTTAAGTGTTGCGAGCCAGATACAACACATTATAAAACATACAACACACGTCTTTACAATCACATACATAACACCTACTCTCATCAACATAAAAAACACCTTGAAAATACCCTTTACAAATCAAATACAAAAACTTGCATTCATAACTGGTATAACACAGTACAATCATCCAAGATTCATAACAAGTAATCAGCTAATATTCATACTCGAACACATCAAGACAACATACAAGACTTTACAAGAGAAAATACGTCAAATGTTGTAAATTGTTCCTACAACATCTACTGCATAATAAAAACTACAATAGTATAGACAAACTACAAGTTCCCATCGTCAGCTTCGTCATGGAGATGTTGCTGCTCATGTCTACGCCTACGCCGTTGTCGTGGTTGAAGAACCACTCTCTCATGTTGCGTTTGGGATGATGAAGCCGCCGCTGCACTAGACGTGGATGGCATCTCCTGAGATGAGGGCATGTGTATAAGATGGCCGTAGTCGACTCGTCCCAACACATCTGAACACAAGGAGGCAATGCCTGTCAGAGCCTGTCCATACATGTCGACATCATGACTATCAGTCACTGTGGTTGTAGCCCGCTGATGTATGCGCTGCAAAGCTCGTGTCTGAAATATGAAACACAATTACAGTTACATAGAAATACATACAAATATTAAATAAATAAAATGGTTTACTTTACTAATTACTAATTTACTCACCGTAAGATGCAAAGCCAAGGAGCTAGGCTGATAATGATGAGTAGGGAGTCTGAACGAAGGAGACACAAACAAACGAGTGATGCTGTAATACCATCCCATATAGTCTCCTGAAACAGATGGGACAAATGTCGGTGTCCCAGCCACAACTAGCTCAGCTCGCCTCTCCCACATAGTGACGTATCTGACATGTCTGAGTGCCCAATCCTCTGTATGCTTCCCACGCCTATCCAGTCTATGCAGCTCAACGTAAGTGTCGATAGGCTGTGGAATGACCTGCTCAAACCCAAACTGTCGCAACACTCTATCAGGCAAATGAAGCTCAACAATGTCAAAACATATCAACGGCACACGTGCTCGCCATATGTGAGTATGCTCTCGTCCAGCTGGGGGCAACTCTGCCAACATGTCAGGTGTAAACGGCATCCATGTGATCTGTTTCATAAAGATACAAAAGTTAGTATTTATTCTATACATATTATAGTTAATGTTATATAACCCACACCTTACCTGATCCTCAGACATCCGATCAAATGCATCCCTGTACACACCGAGCCCAGTAGCGGATGACATGCGAGATAGACCAGCATATAACCATCTAAGCATTCATGTAACAGTATCATTAACATGGATGTTATTAATATATTTGCATTCAACCTACAATCACATAAATACCAACAATTGAAAACATACCGACGGCCTAGAGGGTCCTCGCCACACACATGATGTGGTCCTAGAAGACGTGGAGGCTCATCAGGCAGTGGGTGTCCATCAATACCATGATACGCGACTAAAATGGGACGCCCAATGTGGATATACTCCCACGACCAAATCTGGAGGAGTAACAAAAATCCCCCAAGCTCTGTGCTCCCTCTCTGGCAGCCGCGGCACAGCTGTCTGTACAGATAAGCGAGTGTGGCACTACCCCAGCTGTACTGTGCCGCTACATCAAACCTCTCAAGCATAGGCAAGTGCAGCACCTGAATCTCATTTCCGCTCTTATCAGCGAAAATGGAGGCTCCCATCAACATCAAGATATATGCCCGGGCATGCTGCTGGATCATCACCTCATCAGCGTCCGGAGGAAGCACCTGGAAGTGCTCCCTCAACCATGGCATCCTCAGAGATGACCCCTGAAGGTCAGTCCTCAGAACGGGGCGGATACCTAACAACCGCTCACACTCATCAACCCACTGTCGACAAGCAGTGCCTGTAACAGCTCTCCCATCTACCTCTAACCCCGTAAGTACAACAACATCTCCTAATGTCACTGTCACCTCACCAACAGGTAGGTGAAATGAGTGTGTCTCCTGCCTCCAACGCTCAAGTAGAGCAGTGAGAAGCGCTCTATCTAGAGGCACAGTAGCTACTAATCTATGGAGAGTATAAAAACCCACTTGTGTCACCCAGGATAACGCACAATTGTGAAGGTGTCAAGGCTGCCTTTGTTCTTTGTGGCGCGTATTCTCCAGGGGCAATCACATTCTTTCTTCCTTTTGCATTGTGCCACCCACTTGTGTTTATCGGACTCTATTACCCGATAAAATTGGTCCCGTTTGATAGAATACAAGCTCACCATATTGATGACTTGTTCTTTGTTGTCAAACTGTTGACCGACCTCAAACTCACCATCGGGGGTAAACCTTTTCTCACCTGATCCACTCATCCACGCATCAGTAAAGCCTTCAGGGAGATCATACATTCTAGTAAAGTGGCTAGACGGGGCAGTTTTCGTGACAGTATCACCATCATCTTCATCAGATTCTGTCATGTCATCACCATTGATGTTCTCGTCAGCATCATCATCACTTCCCTGACCATCCACAAATGATGCACCGTTGTGCACATACCTACCATCTTCCTGTATAACCATGTCCAGTACAGGAGCCTTTGAGTAGTCCCCTGCATTCACCCCTGCATTGACATCATGCGTAGATACGACAACATTTGATGTTGATTGAGTACCATAAGCGTCACAGGATTCGTCAATGTATATCTCAAGCGTCGACATATCCTCCATCTGAGTTATGCCCCACATATTTGTTATAGCTAGCTCATCAATGAGGGGCATAAGCATGTACTTTCCCCCGTTCATGGGAAATTTCATTTTCAACCGCAAAGAACGGCTAGGATGAATCATTGTGGCTGCATGTATTTTTTGAAGAATCTCCAGCATGCATGCGCCACGAGAAACCATGACAAAGCTGGTTCTACCACCTTCAATGCATATTTGCCCAGCATCCTCATAATAGTTCCCTCCCCAATGACATATGATTGGGAAACTAGAGAAATCCATATTCTAATAAAAAATACATGTCCAATTTTCATGAGTACACATTAATATACACACTTTACACACATTCAAATTTTAAATAGAAAACACTACCTACATTGTAATATACCCAAATGACAAAATTCACAATCAATTCACATTGCAATATCAAAATACCCAAATGTTGATATCTACATTGAACTCTACATTTCAATACCCAAATTTAGCAACATTCAAATCTACCCAAATCTCAAAACACACAATTAAATTTACAAACAATTTCATATCAAAATTCAACATATCTTACAAATTCACATTACACAACAAATCAATTCACAAATGAATTCCTAATTTACAAAATCGAATTTTCAATATTCAAAACCCTAACATGAAAAATGAGATAAATTGGAGAGATTTACTTACCTAGAATGTTGAAGAAGATGGAGATGAAAGATTATTGGCAAGATGGAGAAGACCTCGCCGTCACCGGAGCACGAGATTCGCCGGAGATGGAGCTGCACCCGTCGTCTTCCTCGCCTGCGTTCAGTTCGCCAGAGGATGCCTTTGGATTTCTTCTGCGTTCTGTTCTGTGGCGTGGCCTTACCCGATAATTTTACTTAAGGGTAAGTCGCCAAACCGTTTGGCGACTTATAAGTCGCCCAACCGTTGGGCGACTTATAAGTCACCAAACGGTTTGGCGACTTACCCCGACCATGGTTAATCGGGCAGTAGGTTGGTAAATAGTTTTAACCCAACCCTATTTTCGTAATTAATTAATTAATTAATTAACATTAATACGGAAAAAAACTCGGATTATGAAAAAGCACTTATGACACCAATTTGTTAGGATGTTTTCTTTTGGAATGTTTTCAGTCACAGATCAGTCCAGACTAGATCAGATCAGACCAGACTAGATTTTCGTAGTTATAAAATACACAGAAACCAGACATTTACCAGACCAGATCAGACCAACAAATTTCAGTACAAAAGAAAACATCTTTAGACATGCATAGGCGTGCATTCGACCCGACGGTCCAACTCTACCCGAAACCGGGCACATTAAGGTGTGAGAATGGGGGCATATAGGTATATTTATTGAAAAAACTTTCTAAAAAGGGAAAGAGAGACATATATTGGAGAACATCTTAAATTGGAAAGAGGGACATGTATTAAAGGAGGCACTATTAAAAATGTGTATTTTGTTGCCTTAAAACAAAAAGACAGTGTAGCTGGAATAATAGATTCAATGCAATAACCTAACAGGAGTCTGCTTCCCAGACCTGCTTTGTCAGTTCACTACATTAATAGACTTACAGAGTTACAACCATAACCAAATAAGATACGTAGTATTCAGTTATGATCTGCAAAAACATTATCTAACAAAAGCATCTCTCAAAAAAAAAAAATTCAAAGTCATGATATGAGGACTTTCATCCCTAGACATTTTTTTGCTTGAGTATGTTACAGGTTGGAATTGATCAAAACTATGCTCTAAATATTTTACATTGACTCATAAGTATAAAATTGAGTATCACAAAGCTTTTAAGTTTATCTGGTAAAGTTTATATAGCAATAGTAGCTGTAACCTATTAGGTTTGAAAAAAAAGTTAAAAAAACACTAAAAAAGTATGGTTAAAAAAGTATGATGGTTAATTTACCTTTTAAAATGAAATCCGATAAAATGAAGGTTTAGATTTACGTAGACAATGTAAGTATCACAAAGAAGCTAATTCCACATTCATTCTAAAACATTATATTGATAAGAATAATAGGCAACAACCAATTGGCTTCAACACGGCAGTGTCTAAAAACAAGTGTATGTAATACTCTGTAGTTATTAACAGTTTAGGCTTTAAAATACAATAACATGGCTATCATAGAGTTTTTTAAAACCTCGAACTAATGTTACGCCTTATGTTCTACAACGCTTTTTTTTTTAGCAAAAATTGTTGCAAACACTCCCTCAATCTGCATCACAAGTCATTTTATTCAAAAATGTTGCCTGAAATATAATACTATGTATTAATAATGACGAGCAGCAGCAGATTAAACCGAAAATTGGCAACAAACCTTTTCAAAATTGACATAAATAACCAGTAAAAAAAGTTAAATAGAATTGTGAATCGTATGATAAATTAACAGATACAACTTCTTAAACAGAATTGGTATCCCTGTAGTTTGAATTATCAACCCTATCAATCAACTTTATCATCAAACATAAAAAATTTTATTTCGCACAAATTTAGGTATAAATAAGTAAGGTTGAAGTTATTGCAGAGTATTTTTTCAATGGAATCGGTTGATTTATGATGTTTTCTTTTGGACTGTTTTTAGTCCCAGACCAGACCAGACTTGACTTCCGTAGTTATAAAATACACAGAGACCAGACGTTTACTAGACCAGATCAGACCAAACCAGATCAGACCAACAAATTTCAGTCCAAAAGAAAACATCCTTAGTCAATAATTATTGCAGAGTATTTTTAAAAAAATATTAATTTGCCGTGAAGATCAGACGGGAAAAAAAATCAAGTGAGAATTTAACTCTGCATCTTATTCTTTAGATGATATTGGACTTTGTACCCATTTTCAAAAAATTGTGAAGGAGTTGAGTGCAAAATCAAATGCTTTTACAGTGCGAGTGATTTAAATGCTTAGTAAATATTATCATTAATTGACTATTATAAATAACAACTACCTTTCATTACAATTTTGTAAATAACTATATATTTATTATAATATGATTGTATAATTGTTGCCCGGTTTTCCGGCATTGACCAAACGGGTCTGGATTGACCCGTGACTTGGTCATGTGACCGGGTCATTTCCCAGTCCGGTTTTTAAACATAGGTGCAACGACAAATTCTCCCAAAAATCATACTATCAATGTTATTTACAAGTTAAGGAAATGTATCGAAATATTTAGTCTACCAGAATTTAATTGTAATATTTAATTTTTACTATTGATTTCAAAATATATTTCACACCAATCTGAAAATTTACCAACATATTGATTAAAATAAAATAAAAAACAATTGAAACAATTGAAAAAATTTAATTTGAAACAATTGGAGAATGAATTAGTGGAGAAAGAACAAGAAAAGAGGAGGAGGAGGAGAAGAAAGATCGAGGAGGAGGAAGAAGAACCAGAGAAGATCAATACTAACCTATGCCATATGATTACGCCGCCGCCGCCTACTGCCTGTTGCCGCTTGAAAGAGTGGAGCAATTAAATCTCAAAAGATGTCAAAGAGAGATTGAGGCGGAGAAGATAATCGGAAGATTGGAGAGAGGGAGAAAGAGACGCTGCAGATTCGTAAGAGAGAGATGGGGGTGCGGGAAATAATAGAGGGGTATAATAGGAAGGAAAGACGGGTGAGTATGAGATAACTCCTATTTGGGAAATAAATCAATAACCACTCATATTTGGGAACTTTCACATTGTTTTATTCCTATTTACGGCCTGTTTGGATTGAGTGTTGATGAGTGTTAGTAATGGATGTGTTAGTAAGTGTTGATGCTAACACTTGTTTGGGAGAAAAATCCAGAGGTGTTAAGAAGTGTTAGTAATGGTTAGGAAGTGTTAATAATAACCTTCCCAACACCTCAATTGTCCATTTTTTTAACACCCCGATTTGGAGTGTTTTGAGGTGTTTGGACAATTATTACCCTTCTCATTTACTCGAAAAACATATTTTGCTTTGACATTTCACTTTGAATGTCTTTCCCACGGGTCTGATGGTTTGTTTTTTCATCTCTTCTTTTTACTCGTTTCTTTTGCCTCAAGGTAAAATTATTAACACTTCCATTATTAACACTTCATTCATTTGACTCTCCCAAACAAGGTAAAATTATGTTTAACACTTACACTTCCCTTCCCTTCCGGGCCCTTACTAACACGTACTAACACTTCCATTACTAACACTTCCAAACACTCCATCCATAATACCTTTATTGTGAATTTCACCTATAAAAATATATACAGGAGCGGGGAGCCGCAAATCACAACATCAATCTGTCCGACCAAACATCGCCCAACGTTCCGTTCTGGGCATTTCTCCATGTTTTTCAAAATATAATCCCGAATGCTTTCTCTGGCAATTAGTTACTAATAATAATAATCTCCCACAGATCCAATAAACATGGCTTCTTTCACGCCTCTCTGGCTCCTGCCTCTAACCTTCCTTTCCATATTTGGAACCGCAGCCCGCGACGGGCAGCCATCGTCAGCTGCTTTCACCCTCTCTGCGGTTCGTTTGAAGCCGCATGGCTCTTCTTCCGGTGGCAAAACGGCGCCGTTCCGGTCGTCTCTGTCACGCTCGGCGGCTGGTCTTCGCAGTCGGAAAGGGACGAATCCGCCGAAGAAGCTGAGGACACCGCCGCAGCATAACTACACGGTTAAGTATACGATGGCTCTGATCATTACCCTTCCCATAGGGTCGCCTCCACAGCATCAGCGCATGGTGTTGGACACCGGCAGCCAACTGATGTGGATGCCGTGCCTCAATGATTCCACGAAGCCCACTGCTTCTAAGGCGGCGCCGCCGCCGATGGTTCTTAATCATACGGCGCCGTTTAGCATTTCCAGATCGAAGACTCTGTCTTTCTTTCCTTGCAAGAAGAGCTGCAAACCCCTCATTTTCACTCAGGGCGTTGACAACTTCTGTGATCCGGACAATACAACGTGCAAATACTCGTCTTTCTACGCCGACGGGACCCTATCGGAGGGCACTTTGGTCCAGGAGAACATTACTCTGGCCAATTCCGCTTTTCAATCAGATTCGGGAACGTTTTTGATGGGTTGCGCCGTAGGCGCAACCCACCCGGAGGGCATTTTGGGGATGAACTTAGGGAAGTTCTCCTTCATCTCCCAATCCCAGTACCAGACCTTCTCCTACTGCGTGCCGGTCCGGCAGACGGTCAACGGCATCCCGCAAAATCCCGACGGAGCTTTCTACCTAGGCGCGAATCCGAATTCCGGCACGTTCAATTACACGAACCTCTTGAGTTTCCGTGATGGCCGAACCCGCCCGCCCGACCTCAATCTTCTGGCCTACGTCGTCAATATGACCGGGATTAGAATTGGCGGGGAAAAGCTGGATATTCCGATGACCGACTTTGTCCAAAACTCCTATGGTGATGGCCAGACGATTATCGATTCCGGGACAGAGTACACGCTCCTGGTTAATGACTCGTACACGATTATTAAGGAAGAAGTCCGGCGACGCACCGGCGCAAAATTCAAGTGGGGTTACCTGTACCAAGGGGTCTTGGACATATGCTTCGACGGGAGCGCGACGGCGATCGGAAAGATGCTCGGCAACATGACTTTCGAATTCGACGACGGCGTTGAGATATTCATCCCCGGCGAACGTTTAGCGTTTGACGTCATCGGCCGGAATGTGAGTTGTTTGGGTATCGGGAACTCCGGCAAAATCGACGAGCCGAGCAATCTCATCGGAAACTTCCACCAGCAAAATCTCTGGGTGGAGTTTGACTTGGCCCGGTTCAGAGTGGGTTTTGGAAAAGCCGATTGTAGCCGCGCTTTGGTTTGACCAAGGCAAATCCGTAATTTCATATAGTTTTAGTTTTTATTGGTTGTTGAGAACATATTGTACTCAATTTTGTGTTTGTACAAAGATCTTGTGCTCATCATAGTTTATCCTCCATAGAATTTGTTATACTTCGAGTCCCAAAGATTTATGTACAAACACTTTTGACACCAAATTATTAGACATGCATCCTTCTTACTACTTACTAGTGCAATTAGTTACAAGTAATGCACTAATTTTTAAAAGTAATACAAAGTAATTAATAACAGAAACAACTACTACCACTATAGTCACACTTTTGTTTATATTATACTCCCTCTGTCCCCAAATGAGGTTGAACATTGCTTTTCACACATATTAAGGAAAGAAATTTACTAGGGGGATAAATTTTACTGTTTGGGCACTGTTTGGACACTGTTTGGACACTGTTTGACACTGTTTTGATATAGATAAATTGCCAAATAAGGAAAGATGAACTTCATTCAGGGACTACCCAAAAAGGAAAGGGTGAACTTGTTTCAGGGACGGAGGGAGTATATTTCAGTAATACTTGCAAAATCTAATTTTTGTTATTCATTTCAAGATATTACTACAGTATAACACCAATAAATGTTAAGACAGGGGGTTCCATCCTAAAAGGTTGACCTTTTAGGATGGAACTCTGTGTCTTAACATGGTATCAGAGCCAAATTGATCCATGGTGTGGGGCCCCTTATGAAAAATGACGAACCGATGAAAAAATGAATGACGACACGATCCAGACGAAGTGTCTGGTCGTGAGGAGGGGTGTTAAATGTCCCACACCGGAAAATTGAGAAACATTAGAGTGCTATATTAAGCTTCGGGCTACTCCTCCTAACAGGTTGACCTTTTAGGATGGAACCCCGAATCTTAACATTAGACTGGGTTGAGGCCTAACTTGGAAAATTGATGTCACTCTTTTCAAGTAGTGGGTCGGATTTTGATGGTTTTCCTGGCTTTAAGGCGTTGCAAGTCTCAATTTTGGCTCAAGTTGTGTTTAGCAGGCGTTGGATCGAGTTTCATTGCATTTGGAGTTGATTTGAAGAAGTTAGAGACCGACATCGACGCTTAGAGAAGCAATCGGGAAGAGTTGGAGAACATTCGAGAGAGATTTGAGAGTTTTGGAGGCCACCGGAAGGTTCACGACGAAGATTTGATGAAGAAACGGCCTTTGGATTGATTAAAGAAGTATCCGGGAGCAAACGAGGAAGAAAATAGCAAGAAAACGGTTCTAGAGCAATCCGCGCGCCCCGCGGTGCGGTTCCGCACGCCCCGCGGGTGATTCTGAGAGCAAGAATTCAAGAAGTCTGAACCGCACTATGTGCGGCCGAAACCGCACACCGCGCGGTCCAGAAATAGCCCCCAGAAGTATCCGCGCGGTTGCATAGTGCGGAGCCCGCACACCGCGCGGGCGGAGCGAAAGTCGGAAGACGGAAAAACGCGCGCGTGACCGCGCGGTGACCCGCACTACGTGCGGACGACCGCGCGGCCTGATTTTCGGCCCGTTTTCGGATTTTTCTATAAATAAGCCCCTGTTTTGCCTGTTTTTGGGGGGGGGGGGGAGCTTAGAGAGAGTGCCTAGCACGAAATTTAGAGGGTTTTTCAGCCTTGTTCATCAATCTTTTGGGATTCTTTGTAAGTTCCACCTTTTTAATTAATGACAATTAATTCTTTTTATTCCAATTCTATTGATTCTTCAATTATGAATTGTGAGTAGTTTTAATTAGGGATTTGGGATTGATGAAGGGGTTAATCATGATGTATGGCTAGATTCTTTTCGGTTTAATTGCATGAATACCGTTTAATTTGTGTTTGAATAATTTAATTGATATCTTTTGTAACCTAGAATCACGACTAGAATTACAATTGCATGTAGAATAAATTAAGAGAGATCTAATTTATTCTAGGACACCTTCACACACACTTAATCGTTCGCTAAGAGATTAGTAGCGATTAAGGGGCCGTAAGCTCGCTCGTCTTGGCAATAATTTAGGATCCTGTCGCATGAGAGATCAGCCTGGTCCCCTAAATTATTGTACTCTACGCCGCGAGAGCGGTAAGAACTTAGTAATGATTAGCTAGGCTCAATTAAATTAATTTCATGTAATTAGGCCTGATCTGCCAGAAATCTGGTTACCCCGGAATCGATCCCTGTTCCCTTCGTCATTAATTAGAAAGAACCCCCTAGTTTAATTGTTCGCATTAGTTTTATTTTCCAAACCAATCATATCTCGCACGACGCATTTTTTTTAATTTATTTTTAATCGCTGAATTTAATTAATTCTTGATTCCCTTTTGTCCGTCCCTGTGGAGACGATACTCGTACTTACACCACTATATTACGATCTATTTTAAGTGCGAGAAAAACACATCAGTTTTTGGCACCGTTGCCGGGGACGGTGTCGGTTTTAAGGGTTAATTAATTTCAGCGAGATTTTTTTTAGCTAGTTTTTTTTTTGTTCTTCGTAGGATTTTTTCTGTGCTAACCTTTCAGGTATTTTTCAAAGAGGCATGAGATGAACCCATTCAGCCAAATTCCTGGAGGAAGTCCTTTTCCCCAAACCTCCATGCAATTTTCACCATATACGTCATACCTTCCTTACACTCCTCCTCCTCCTCCTCAATATTACTCATCTCATCAAAATTATTCTCCTACACCACAAAATTTCTCATCTTCCTATTCTTACCCTCTTCCAAATACGCAATACTCTCAATCTCATTCTCCTAATCAATATCCTTATCCACAATATCCTCGGACAAAACCAGGCTCCATTATGGAATTTCTCATTCAAACTAAAAGTCCCGAGGAATTGGTTGATTACTTTCCTAAAAATAGCATTTGTAACTTCTGTGGAGGTGGTCACCATTCATGTCTTTGCCCCATTCCTCCATACGACCATCCTTACTGGGCAACTGCATACCCCACTTCGTCCTCCCCACAACTTACAAACACAAATGTTTCAATCACTCCTGCGTCTTTGCCGAGCTATGAGCCACAAGATTCAGACGACGAATGGGAAGAGATAATTTCAGAGAAGTTGTCTGACCTGGAAGAAACACTCAAGCAATTCATACAAGCTTCTGAGGTAAATAATCAACAAGCAAGTGCAAGGATGCAAAACATGGAAAATCACTTGGATCAGCTGTTTAAGGCTTTATCTGAGGAGTCCGAGAGATCCCATCCTAGCGACACAAAAGCCCAACCTGAGGAGACCAATAGGGATGATCATGTGATTGAGTCGGACTATGATGGTGGAAATATGATGGATGATACACTTCCTGATGCTTTTAAAGACCCTCCTATGTTTGAAGATGAAGAAGAAGATAATAGTGTGAAGTTGTTTTTCCAAGAATACAAGAAAAAGTTTGAAACGGTACAAGCTGTAACTGATGAAGTCACAAATCACTGTGATCTTCATACAGAAACTCCCCAGCCGTTTTATTTACCATTAGTCTCAACACCTGAGGATGGCAAGGAGCAGATTAGTCATGACATTGATGCAGCCACTGAGGTAGGTTTAGGTACTGAAGATGAGTTGGGAAAAGATGATCACATGCTTCAAGAGAGTGGGGGAGAGGTAGATGATGTCCCTAACGAAGAAGTGTCGCTCCACAATTTCTTGGAGGATATTAATAAGAAGAGTGAGAAAACGAATTGGGATGCATTCCTGGAGAGTGATAGCGAGTCAAGAGGAGGTGCTCAGAATTTCCATGGTACATTCGAGCAAGGAAAGGAGGCGTTTGTGATACATTTTGAACATGAGGATGAGAGGTTCATACTACACTTCTGTGCTAATAAGGGTTATGAAGACCATGCGGTTCCTACGTGTTTTCAAGAATTTAAGAATCTGCGTCATCTAATGGCATTTGTTGAGAGGAAGCTGGAGATGTTGACTATTAGTGCACCACTGATGTCTTTGCTATTTGAGAGCATATGAGGAAGTTGCGTCGGGCAAACGACGTTAAAAATAGCGCTTCTCGGGAGGCAACCCGAGCTTATTTCTACTTTTGTTTTTTTCTTTGTTTGTTGTTTGGTTGTTTTGCTTTGTGTTTTTGTTGCAGCTCAGGGTCTTGTTGTATGGGTGATGTGCCAAGGATTACATTGACTCAGTTTAGTTCTGCACCGACCAGCGCCATAGGGAAGTTTCTGTGACTCTTTTACTCGCTTGTTGTAATAATGACTTGAGTTAAGTCGAGCACATGTGACCCTTTCCTCTTTACCCCTTGTGCATAGTGCATTTTTGGTCATCGAGGGCGATGCCAAAGTTTAAGTGTGGGGGAGTGAATTGGGCATTCGGGCAGTAGTTGTTACATGTGATTTGCTAGAGCTAGCATGCACAAGTGTTAGCTGTATATTCATAGGAAATTCATGCAAAATTTTTGAAAATTTTTCTTTAAACTGTGTCTTTGTGAGTTGGCTAGTGTTTTGACTATGCTTTTAGAACATCTTTGAAGTGTTTAGGCTTAAATTGCTTACACTATAATCTAGTTGTTGAGAGGATGAAGTCATTAGTCACTCATTGAATTTTCCAATAATCATCCACCCCACCTGAAAGAACCCTTTAGGAGAAGCCATTTTGAGCCTGACCGTTTTTTGACTTAGTCTTGATGTTTAGGGAATTAAGGGAGTAATTTGTTAAGTTTAGGGAATTTGTGTAGGAGCCATTTTTGGCATTGTTCCTATGCCCCAAATGGGGTAAGAGCAGTCACTTTTTAGGAATTTGATACTTTCAAGGATTGCATTGTAGGCATGGATTCACTTTTAAATAAATGAACCTTAATTGCTATTTTTCCTTGGTGAGGCCGAGATTAGAATGGGGTAATGTCTAGTGAGAATCCGAAAGGTGAAAAATTAAAATAGCTAGACCTCTTACTTTGCGAAAAAGAGAATGGGAGCCCCGGTCAAAAAGCGTAAGATGAGACTTGGGTATCTTTCGAAAGAAACGGCGTTCTCATGCCAACATGACAAGGAAAACTAAACTTAATTAATTGAACTTGGAGGCTATTGAAAAAATAGCTTTAGTCCTCCGCGTACTTCAAGTATACGTCAAAGCACAAATGTGCCGAGACGGTTTAGCTTAGTTGTACACCATGTCTACTCTTTGCGTAGGTTTAAATGATTGTTCCTAATTTGTGGCCTACTGAGTTCCTTGTTCCTAAGAATAGCCCTGAAGTTCCTGAATGCATTGAGTCTTTGTTAAAATATTCCTATTTCTCAAAATGAAGGGACTATTATTATTATTATCCATTCACCATCACATTCACAAGTCCTTCTGATCAGTAGCTAGCTTATTTGTGTAGGCTGTCATTATTTTGAAGATGTTGTGAATAATTGTGTCAAATAGTTTAGCTTGAGTACAAAGATGTAGTTTAGGGAAGAATTTTCTTGGTTTAAATTGTTTGTCCTGTGAATATCCCTTTAACTACGTGTGCATGCTAACTGTTTTAAATTTCGTGTGGTGATTATCGTAAGTCCCGTTGTTCGATTTGCTTGAGGACAAGCAAAAGCTTAAGTGTGGGGGAGTCTGATAAGTCCGTATTTAGACACGCATTTGATGCGTGTCCGGGTCGGATTTTGATGGTTTTCCTGGCTTTAAGGCGTTGCAAGTCTCAATTTTGGCTCAAGTTGTGTTTAGCAGGCGTTGGATCGAGTTTCATTGCAATTGGAGTTGATTTGAAGAAGTTAGAGACCGACATCGGCGCTTAGAGAAGCAATCGGGAAGAGTTGGAGAACATTCGAGAGAGATTTGAGAGTTTTGGAGGCCACCGGAAGGTTCACGACGAAGATTTGATGAAGAAACGGCCTTTGGATTGATTAAAGAAGTATCCGGGAGCAAACGGGGAAGAAAATAGCAAGAAAACGGTTCTAGAGCAATCCGCGCGCCCCGCGGTGCGGTTCCGCACGCCCCGCGGGTGATTCTGAGAGCAAAAATTCAAGAAGTCTGAACCGCACTATGTGCGGCCGAAACCGCACACCGCGCGGTCCAGAAATAGCCCCCAGAAGTACCCGCGCGGTTGCATAGTGCGGCGCCCGCACACCGCGCGGGCGGAGCGAAAGTCGGAAGACGGAAAAAACGCGCGCGTGACCGCGCGGTGACCCGCACTACGTGCGGACGACCGCGCGGCCTGATTTTCGGCCCGTTTTCGGAGTTTTCTATAAATAAGCCCCTGTTTTGCCTGTTTTTGGGGGGGAGCTTAGAGAGAGTGCCTAGCACGAAATTTAGAGGGTTTTTCAGCCTTGTTCATCAATCTTTTGGGATTCTTTGTAAGTTCCACCTTTTTAATTAATGACAATTAATTCTTTTTATTCCAATTATATTGATTCTTCAATTATGAATTGTGAGTAGTTTTAATTAGGGATTTGAGATTGATGAAGGGGTTAATCATGATGTATGGCTAGATTCTTTTCGGTTTAATTGCATGAATGCCGTTTAATTTGTGTTTGAATAATTTAATTGATATCTTTTGTAACCTAGAATCGCGACTAGAATTACAATTGCATGTAGAATAAATTAAGAGAGATCTAATTTATTCTAGGACACCTTCACACACACTTAATCGTTCGCTAAGAGATTAGTAGCGATTAAGGGGCCGTAAGCTCGCTCGTCTTGGCAATAATTTAGGATCCTGTCGCATGAGAGATCAGCCTGGTCCCCTAAATTATTGTACTCTACGCCGCGAGAGCGGTAAGAACTTAGTAATTATTAGCTAGGCTCAATTAAATTAATTTCATGTAATTAGGCCTGATCTGCCAGAAATCTGGTTACCCCGGAATCGATCCCTGTTCCCTTCGTCATTAATTAGAAAGAACCCCCTAGTTTAATTGTTCGCATTAGTTTTATTTTCCAAACCAATCATATCTCGCACGACGCATTTTTTTTAATTTATTTTTAATCGCTGAATTTAATTAATTCTTGATTCCCTTTTGTCCGTCCCTGTGGAGACGATACTCGTACTTACACCACTATATTACGATCTATTTTAAGTGCGAGAAAAACACATCAGACTCACTCACTCACTTAATTGACATTCACATTTCCCGAAAAGGTCGATATACTTTAGTTCTGTGGGGTTGGATTATCCGTTCGAATGGTGACTCCGAGTCACTTACTTGCGAATTCAATCTTCCTTTCGGAGACTGGGTTGAAGCCTAATTTGGGAAATTGATGTCACTCTTTTCAAGTAGTGAGTCCGACTCACTCACTCACTGAGTCGTGGTTCAACACCAGGCCAAATGCTCTATTATACACCTGTTGCTTTTATGTGTAGGTACGACTGAACGAGGAGTAGGCTGATGAGTTCAAGCCCGACGAGAAGAACGATTTTAGTCATCCTCTTCACAGATGGCGAACATTGCAATAAAGGCTAAGGATTTCACCTCTTCTTCATCTTGGGGGCGTCAGGTGTACTCTTTTTCCCTTCATTGGGATTTTTTCCCATTGGGTTTTTTCCTAATGAAGGTTTTTAATGAGGCATCTCCCCGACATGGACAAGGGCGGGGATCTTCCAGTCTCGAAGAAGAGCAACTGACTTGGACTACTCCCTCTTAGCCGAGTTTACTACTCGACTAAGGGAGTGGGGGACTCGTGATGGAGTAATAGGACTAGGCCCAGAGCCTAATCGGCCCAAGCCCCGAACTTGGACCCGTGGATCCAAGTCCACAACCTGGAGCCTATCTACCGGTCCAGCGGGGAGCCTGTCAGTCCGCCTGACCTGCCAGCTGGGAAAAGTAACGGTCAAGCAATTAATGCGTTGTTTAATTATGTATTTAATTTCGTATTAATGTTGTGATTAATTAGTTATTATTATCGATAGCGGTTACGATTTGTATACGCCTATAAAAGGCAGATTGTAATTCAGATTAGGGGAGGAACTTCTATATGCTATTTCTGGTTCTCAAACTCCGTAGCTACTTTCCATTTTCGTAGTACTTCCTGATTTCTGCTTGAGTGTCTATCGTAGCTTTCCTAAAGCCTACGAGCGTCCTATTTTGGACCAACATGATGTATCAAACATATTAGGATCTCTTGCATTATAATTTAAGTTTGATATGTTTCAAACTTCAATGATTGTTTGGGTTTGGGGCGGGCGATGAACTCCAGCCCCGCCAGATGATCTGATGCTGGTTTCGGTTTTTTCAGTTGAGAAATTTATTTACTCATTTTGTTTTGTTTTATTTATTTTCCACGGGATGTTGTTTTTGCTTTGGTTCTGCGGTGTTTTTCCAGCAAAAAACTCATGAAACTAAAACAGGAGGTGAGAAGTCGTGTCAGCAAGTCATAGGCTCAGGTAAGTCCAAAGCGGGATCAACGAATTATATGGCTTCTACGGAGGTGATTAATTCCGAGTCTGGTCCTTGGGCGGACGGTAGACAGGAGACTTGTTGTCACTTTGTAACCTGTTTTAGTTTGGTCCGTTTGATCTGTTTGGTTATGATAAGTTAAGCCAAAAAAAACTTCAATGATTGTTTTCTGTGATATGTTTCACTGATTGTTCTACCTCTGTCGAGTCTCATTTGAACTAACCTGGTTTAAACTGATCATATTTGTTAAGTTATATCAGATATGTTTAAGTACAATTTCTTCTAAATTGATATGGTTTTGAATGATGTTAATTTATAAATCATCTATACCTGATTACGGATAATTTGAGTTTGCACCTCATTTTATTGTCCAAATTAGACTTTGCATCCTATTTTTAAAAAACTTTGTATTTGCACCTCGATCTCGTATGAAAAGAGAAAAATGTCTCTCGATCAGGAATATGTTGAAGGCTAACATAACTGTTAATGGAGGGACATTTTTATCTTTTCATAGCGGGTTGTGGTACAAATAAAAAGTTTTTTTTAAAATGAGGTGCAAAGTTTAATTTGGACAATAAAATAGGGTGCAAAATCATCAAATTATCTTGCAAATTATCTTGTGTGATTTGCTCTATGAGGTGTAATCCAATGTCATCTATTCTGAAACTAAAAGTAGTCCACTTCAAAATGTTTTTTTTTACATTAGAATATTACACATTAAATGCAGTGTTTTCTCTGTGTAAAGTTATACGTAGTATTCATTACTTTCATGTGAAAAAAAAAAACTTTATGTTTATTTGTTGTTGCAAGCTAAGGTCAAGATTTATTCTACCATTACCAATTAATTGAATAGTCAAGCATGTAGAAAGATATGTACGTAATCTTTTGGCTGTGGAAAGAGGGACTAAACCTGCCATTGTCAATGCCTAAAACGTTACTCCAAATTTATAGTTAGTCAAAAGTTATTTATTTAATCAGAGCTCGAATGAATAAAAATCAAAATGACGCTAGGTAAACAGTAAATACAGTAGCCAGATTTTTCTAAAACACATTCATTATAATAATAATACGTATGATGTACCCAAAAGTATCGGGATGGACCCACGACTCTTACTTAGAAGGGCTCAATTAACCTAAACAATAAACATAAATTTATATTAAAATAAACGAATTTTTTTTTGGGACAATTTTTTCTAACCTATATAGTATATGCTCATTGTTAATGCCAACGTCCTTGAACTGGGATGAGATTCGAACCGGTGACCTCCTTCTTGGGAGTGCCACAGTGATGCCATCAGACCACAATGTACTTGGCAATAAACGAAAAATCTTAAAGCATGGTTTCATGTCTTACAAAAGATATTTAGTAGAATAAGAAAATATCATTTGTAAAAGTACTTATACTACGGAGTAACTAATAAAGAAATTGAATTAAGTAGGACTAAAACATGGTGAAAACTCTCAAATAGGACTTGATGTTTAAAATTCCCTAAATAGGACCTCCTATTACCAATTTACCCCTGATGATAAAATTAATCGACATCTGCTGCATCTTTACCAATTGAACGAGAACTACTAGAGTCTACGTATCGCGGCCTCTCTATCTTTCATCAATAGTCAATACCCTCTTCCGCGCACAGGTAACCCTCTTCTCGTTCTTCTTTCTTCTCCTACTCATCTCCTGAATTCTCTTCTCATTCTCGTTCTTCCCTCTCCCCTGTTTTAATTTCCGCTGCTCTTGCTTTTATTACAATTTTCAATTAATTTAGTTTTTTATATTTTAGATTCTAAACAAAAATGTTGTTTTTTATGTGAACGAATTTACTGGATTGGAAACTTTTGGTTGTGAAGATTCAAAGCTGTTCGAAATTTAAGGGATTTGTGCTTTAAGGAAAAATGTATATTACTAACTTGTAAAATAATGTCATATTATGGAATTTTTTGGGAGAAGGGCAATATTACATTTTTGAGAGTGTCATGCTTTTGACATTTTTGAAAGACTCATTCTTATGTCTCAAAAAATGACATGGTTAGAACCAAAAATGGCATGTTTTTTGCATTCTAGCCATGTTTTGTCAATCTTTTTTATCCCGGTGACATTTTCTTATGTCGGAAAAATGTCATGTTTAGATCCAAAAATGGCATGCTTTTGCATCTTAGCCATGTTTTTGTCATTCTTTTTATCCACATAGTATTTTCTTATTCTGAAAAAATGTCTATGTTTAGATTGAAAAATGACATGTTTTTGTCTATCGAGATGGCATTCTAGCAAGGCATTTGGAACATAGTCGATCTGTAGAGGAGACGACAGCTGTAGAGAAGAGGAGATGACAGCTGCAGAGAAGATGCCGGCACCTCAATGGGATAACTCAGTGGCGGCGGATGACAACCTGGTACCATTCTCGTCGGAGGGCGTCAATCCGACTTCAAGAGGTGTGTAGCGGCAGTCTCCTGGTGGGTAAGCAGACGGCATTCTCACTTGGCGGCGGCAGTCTCAGCTGGGGGCAGCGGCTGTCTCATCCGGCGGTGTCGGTGGTCTCATCAGCTGGCAGTTACGACAACTTCGATGGCATCGAGCCTGCACAGGTGTTGGTGGTGTCTCGCTGCAGTGCGTCCTGGGAGAGTTGGGAGTTTTGTTAACCTTTTGTATTCAAGGTTAATTTTTTCCATCTAATATATTTTAGTCCTAACGAAGGTCTAAAAAACACGGTGCTCCTGATTTTGCAATTCTCCAATCTTTTAGTCCCATTTTGGCAATTTACTCTAACTAATACTCTGTAAAATACAGGAATTTGTTCTAAATAAAATTAAAATATTATAAAAATCTTAAACAAGAATATATTAATGATTCACTGAATAAGATCCAATATTATATTTATACCCTTCATATAATTAACCTCCAAATTTCTGTGAGCCATTTGCGGTCCTATAATGATTTCCATAAACCTTGACATCATTTGTAATTTCTCTATCTCGCCGCCGCTGCCACTCATCACTTCTATATGTTTGCTCGTCGACGCTGCCACTCATCGCTTGTAGCCGTCTGCTCGCTGACGTTGTCGCACAACACTTGATAAAGTATATAGGCCCAGGCTCATGGCCCATATGCTTAATACTCAGGAATACATAGACAAACCTTAAGCTACTAAGAGTGTCCCTCGGCTAGACCCCTTCGGAAAGACCCCCTCGGCCAAACGAGGTCCATCTACACAGAAAGTTCCCATAAATGAACTCTAGACACGGATCAAGCAGCTTCGCTCAAGGACAGTTACCACGGCATGACCCTCCGATCCTCGACTTAGGGTCCTCATTCTGGTCACCTCGGCCAGGCCGGACCTACAACGGATAGCATTTACGTTGTACTTATTAGAATAGCTACCATTCGTATAAACAACATTTGAATGACCCGTCATTATAATTGGGTCTCCCATGCTCAACCCTGGGAGCCCAACAAAATTGTCTCTATAAATACCCTCATTGGGGGTAGATGTAGGAGGTTGGAATATTGAATGCAACGATCTCTCTCCCTCTCTCTCTCTCTCTCACTTATCTCTAAAACTATACTCTATCATTTGGTACTTTGATTGAGAGCAAGAAACAGAACTTCATGTCCAAGGCCCTTCAGGACCCTCAGATCCAGCAGGAGAAGTCAGGTGACGCCATGGCCGAGAAGGCGTCCTAAGAGGCTGACCTCCAAAATATTGTTGACCCCGTACCTGACCTTTGCAACCACATCAACATCACTACCCCAGACGCCAACATCGGCATCGAAGGGAAGTTTAGCAAACCACTTCCCCTATGGACATGCAGGCGACTCTCTCCATCATCATTGCGAGCCTCGCTTAGAATTCCATGTTCCTTAGTGCCCTCTTGCCTAAGACAACTGAAAATACGGTGCCGCCACCTCCCCCACCCGTGCCCACCACAAACTACCTAAAATACGCTACGACGAAGGCATCGCCGCAGGACACCACATCACACAAAGCCGCCTCATCTTCTCACGCCAATCTTTACCACGAACGCGGTCAAAGTTCTACTTTCCAAATACTAGGAGTCACACAACGTCATCCAGCGTCTCAAAGACTCGATGGACAGCTTAGCGACTGAAGGCTCAACTCACCGCAAGAGAGCCTAGGATCAGTGTCCCAGACTGCGGACATGCAGCCCCTAACAAAGGAAAGCGGAAGCTCCATGAGGAGGATGCCCAACTTCAGGTTAACTAGGCACACGCTCCCCAAATCCAAACGCTCGCCGAATCTTAGTTAAGAAGCTTACAATTTTATTAAAAACACTAGTTAGCATTTTTTTTTTAAATTTTGTAATATGATTAACATTTGATTAGCCTTACATTTAGTTGGGTAACAACTTCACCCTTTGTCCTTCCATTTATTTCGTTCTTCAAATTCAGTTAAATTGTTTCAAAATAAATTATGAAGTTTCCGCTGAAAGTTAAATGTTTGAGAATTTTCTTTAATCGTGTACTATTTATAGTAAAGATCTGGGATTAAATTTGGAAAAGTGGGCCAAATAAGACCATCTACTCTCTTCAAATGGTCACATAGGGCCATGTACTCATAAAAATGTCATCAAGGTATATTTACTTTTAAAACACAAGCATATGAGATCTAATTATGACATGCTACACAACTGCTAAACCCGGTTACAACTTACGTAGGCTCTCTTTTTAGCCACTCTTGACTATTTTTTTCCACGTCATCCGCTTGTGGTGTCGTTAATTAGGCAAACATAGCGTTTCTGGTAAACAAGAAAACAGGGATCAATCGTCTTATCTGACTCTGACTAGGGTTTTAAACGAAGACGAATTCTTTGCTTGAGGTCGAGAACATCGATAGTCAGTTGTTCATTTGCTGCTTGGGATGTCATTTGTTTCGTTTGTATTCGTTATCTGACATTGTAGTGCAAGTGAGTTACTTTAATATCCTGAATTGCAATTCTTCAACCAAGGGGTGGTTGAGAAAGATTTTGAAATATAATTGAAATATGTTTGGGTTTAGGTGAAATATTTCACACGGCATATACTTCACTGTCTTTTAGTTTGCATGAAATATGTAATTTACATTTATTGTGTTTGGGCGGGTTTAAGATACTCAAAGTCTGGAATGACGTAGTTTCTTGCTAAATTTGCAATTCGTATATTGTTAGCTATATGTTTAGTGATCCAAACATCAAATGGCATTATTATACATAAAAATGAAATAACGAATTTCATTACTGTATTTCCCAATCTTTGGCTTTTCTGGATGTTTTTGGAGGCAGAGTTGAAAATACATTATGGAAGAAAGTTTAAGAGAATGCCAAATCTTGCATATATAAATGGTCATGTTGAGAGTGTTGTTCTAGACCCTCATAAGATATCATACCCTCACTTGGGTGAAGTACATCGAAGAGGATATGTATAAACAAGTGGAATCATTATTGTTCAAATTACCCTGCGAAAGTCTAGATACATTAAGGCCATTAGCGAATGATGTTACGACTTTACAACTAATTGATATGTAATTTAACTATGGTGCTGTTGAAGTGTATGTGCAGCATGAAATCGATGAACCTGAAATTGTTGAACATTTAGGGTTGCCTTCTACTTTAAATGTGGGTGGAAATGAAAAAACTTTAGGGGTTGAAAGTGAGACAGATGTAGCGTTTGAAGATGAGCATCACAGTGAGTGTGCAAAACTAGAAAAGCGAGTGTGGTTGCACGAAATGGAGAATGTGAAGAACATGAAGAGCATTTACCATCCCATGAATCCCGTGATAATTAGACTTTCTTAGAGAATGAAGAAAACTTAAATATTGAGGATGATGAAGCGGATGAGCAAATAAAGGATGTTAGGAAGCATTGGGTTAACAACAACATGATTGGTCACACGTTGGAATCAGAACTTCACAGTGAGGGAGAGGGTAGTGAGTATTATGACTCTGAAGACCCCCCCCCCAGATTGCACTCAGATTCGGAAAATAAAAAGGGTAATCCGACGGATTCAAAAGTGAAGAAGAAATTGAAGGTACCATCGCACAACCAAAGTTTAGATTCAAAAGACCTTGAGTTGGAAATGTTGTTTGAAGATGCGAGGGAGTTCAAAACTGCTTTGATCAACTATGCAGTTCATTTTAAACGGGACTCAATATGGGTAAAGAATTGACAGATGAGAGTTCAAGTAGCATGTTCCATGAATTGTCCTTTCAAATGCACAGCTTCAACGGCGAACCAGTACCACTGCTTCCAATTAAAGACATGGGTATGTACACACAAATGCAATCAAAAATTCAAGTTGAAGCTTGTAAGTCAAGCATGGATATAAGATAAGCATAAGAATAAAATCAAAGAAAATCCATGCATACGCCCAATTGAACTGTAAAAGGAAAAACGGAACGACTTGAAAATAAGTGTGAATGTCTCGAAGGCAAAACGGGTCATTGGTAGGGTATTGGAAAAAGCTAATGCATCATTTGATGATTAATTTAGACGACTCAGAGACTATTGAGTTGAGTGCATGTTTGAGGTGAAATTCAAGGAGTACCGTGATTGTAATAATACAGAGAGTGACTGAAGAGGGTCCTGAGGTGTTTCAGCGCATGTATGTGTGTTTTGGGGCACTACAAAGAGGATTTTTATCAGGTTGTCGTCAAATCATAGGCTTAGATGGCAGTTTTCTTGAAGGAATGTTTATAGGTGAAATATTAAGTGCAGTGGGTAGGGATGCAAATAATGAAATGTACCTTATAGCATGAGCATTCGTGGAGATTAAAAATACAGACTCGTGGAGGTGGTTTCTAAAGTTGCTTAAAGAGGACCTTCAAATCAACAATACATTTCATTGAAGTTTTGAGTGACCAATAGAAGGTATGAGTGTATTATTAAAATTATATAATGAGTTAATAGTTAATTATTTAAGAGTTACTCACCTATGTAAGATTTAGTCAATCACTGACATTTAAGTTTTAGTATACAAGTGAGTTGTTCGTGTCTTCCAGATTATATAAGGAATCAATAAATATTATTTTGTTTGATAATTAACGGTTATTAAAGGTTATTAGTTCACGCATTTAGAAGAAAACCTAAATAATGCATTACTAAGTGTTTATAGTATGTGTTAAACACTTTACATACCGATAGGCTATTACAGTATGTGTGCAGGGCTTAGTTAAAGTGATAAAGGAATTGTTTCCAAGTTCAGAGCATAGGAATTGTTGTAGACATATATATGCAAATTGGAGTAAGAAACACATGGGAAAGGTGCTAAAAAATATTTTTGGAAGTGAGCTAGAAGGACAACTGAAGTCCATTTTCATGAGCAAATGCAAGCTTTGATGAAAATTGATGCTTCATCAAAGGCTGATATGGGTGTTTATGACCCATGTCAGTGATGCAAATCGTATTTCAGAACTGGAGTAAAATGTGATGTCGTTGACAACAACCTATCTGAAGCTTTTAATACTACATTCCTATGTTAGAAGCAATACGAATAGCCACAATGAAGAGGATTGCTAAAAAGGTAAAGTTTTTGAATAGGTGGGCAACCAATAATGGCCCTTGAATATTGAAGAAGATAAATGCAACACCTACCATCGCATGGGCTGGAAGGTTAGTGTATGAATTTAGTTGGTGTATTTTATTTAATTTTTTGCTTATTAATGTATGTTGTTTCATAATAAGTTGTTTTTAATGGTGATGACGGGTATGAGGTTACATATGGGAGCCATCAATACAAAGTCATGCGGGAAGGAAGAATCTACTCTTGTAGAGCTTGGGAACTAAGTGGGGTTCCTTGTCCACATGTTGTCTGTGCGATTTGTGATAAATGCGGGGATCCAGAGGATTAAATCGATTCATGCATGCTATTCAAAGGACGTATACCAAAGAATATATTATCATCATCTTCAGCCAATGAATGGAGAGTTGTTATGGAGTAGGACACAGACTAATGATATTGCACCTCCAATCCCCAAAAAAATGTTCGGAGGACCCAAGAAAAAAAGAAGATGTGAAGCTAATGAAGGGTCAGTGTCTCAAAAAAGGAAGGACAACTATCTCAAGAAAAGGCAGAGTCATGAGTTGTTCTGTATGTAAGGAGGAAGGACACAATAAAGTAATGTGCCCGAATAAAGTCTTAGATACACAGACAGCGTCTGCAGAACCATCACTGACACCTTCAATGAGAACCAAGAGAATCAAAGAAGCATGTGGCAAGGAAAAAAAGAAAAGAAGATGTCAAGCAGAAGCACCAAAAAGTCCACCTATTGGTGTATCCTCCAATGCATCCATTTAGGAGCTAAATTTGTGCTTAGTAGTAATGTCGTATGACCAACACTTGTAATGGTTTTCTTTTGTGAGAATAAAGAGGCATTTTAAAGCATTGATGTATATGTATGTGAAGAGCAGCAGTGGAGAAAATATGAAGAGAGAGAATCTCCCCCATCTCTCTAAAACACCTACTACCAATTTCTAAAGACAATGGATTTCCGGCATTTCAGCCGCCGGAATCAACAATTTTTTCTCAATGGTAATCGATACAACACACAAGGGCTTCATCCCCAATTCAGACACTCAACAGGGAGATGTACAATATATGAAGAGGAATCGCCTAGAATAGATTTGGGGTTTTGCAACTATCCCAACACACCCTCTTGGTGCAACAAATGCTACCCATATCCCAGGTGCTGCTGGTTTGAAGAATATCATCCCAGGCACAACCAACTAAGACAACACAAGTCCCATTATACAGCCCCCAGGTATTGCAGAAACTCAAAAACGACCAAGGAAGACAACGTATTCGAGGCAAGGAGGCATCTGGTACGGCGACGGGATGTACAGACCGATCACCACTCCTTCCGCAACACACGGGAAAATACAGATGGTTGGCGCATCGTCAAATACACCAAACGGCGTCACAACGCTCGCCCAGACCAATGTTCCACTGCTCATCAACGCCCCAAGGCCCCCAACCCAGAAATTCTACGGGCTTCTGGTAATTTCAATCGACACCAAAGGTTAGAGCTAGAAGATAAGTATAATTCTTTATCACCACTAACAAATGAACCGGACCTCTTGGCCATAAACGATTTAGTGGGAATATCCGACTTCCCAACCGTCGACGACTCACAGGCAGTTGACAGAGGACACAACAGGGGAACACCAGCAGCCTCATCGTCGGCAAGGCGAACGGCCATAGCGCCAAAACACACGGCAGATTCACTGGGCGCGGACCCTCTATCGGGGTCTTCAGCGTCTAGTGCTTTCCAGAGTAGTGGCAACGGCGTGATGAAGCCGAGAAGACAAGAGGACTCAAAACCGGCTTCTCCATCCCATTCGGTCCCGGAAATCGCTGTCTCGGCTGTAGTGGGGTCACCGACGATTCGACCAGGACATGGTAACAGCTGTGGAAATATACCCAAGGAGCTCAGTTTCACGTGGGCTGATGTTTTAAAATCCAACAAAAAAATAAAACCCTCTGTCACTCCTGGTACCAACTCGGCAGAGTCCTCCTCAGCCACAAATTCAAATCCGCTCAACAATGACATGCCAGCTACTTGCTCCGTCACGAAATTTAACAGAACAGAAGATATTCGGGTTGAGTCAGCTTTGGGCGAACCGGGCTGTGAAAATTTCATGTTCTTTGGACAAGAAGGATTTGACTCAATCAAAATTGAGTCAAAAGTTTTTAAATTTGCGGTCAAAAATGGTGAAGTGGTTATTTTTGAAGTCAAAAAATCTCAGCTACACAAGATTCAATTCAAAATTGACCTTGTTCCTCAAATCATTCGCTTTATGTCTCAACTCACAAGTTCTGCATCAAAATTGGCACGGAGTAAACGATTTGGAGATATTACAGTTTCTTTGGAAACTAACAGATCAGGCGACTATGTGAAATTAGCTAAAAATCATGGGAGCTCCGCTCAAATTCCGGTGGGACCGAAAAAATCGAGCTTGTTTAAATTCATCAATATTTTTTCTAATTTTGCAGGGCCACCAGAGTCTGTGCAGGACGACTCAATCTCTTTGCAATACAGGAGCACCTATGAAATCGAGGACAACACATCGATCTCTAAACTGATTCTAAATTATCAAATCCAAGCGGCTAGTATCGAGAATCAACTGGTTTTCACTCCCATGAAACAACTACCACGGATCGAGGCTTACTCAGATGCCTCAGATGGTTTTGACCATTCTGATGACTCTTTCTTTAGAGATGACTTTCTTGGACACGCAACTGAAAGCGATCGTCGTCTTCCGATCTCCTACCCGGAAGAAATTAGAAATTCCAAACTCAACAGGGCTATTTGCCGCAAAGCAAAATTCGTCACATCGGAAAATTGTCTGCCAACAGACAACTTAAACACACAACTCAAAATTTACAGAAAAACGCAAAAGAACAAAAGGCGTCACAGCATGACGACTAGATCACAATCCAGAGATTTTCCTTGGGACTAGTTTTATGTTTTCCTTTATTTTACTTTTTCTCTGTACTGCTTTTCTTTTTATTCTCGCATTGTACTGTTTTTCTCTTATCAATAAAATGCATTTTTTCTTAATAAAAAAAAAAAAAAAAAAAAAAAAAAAAAATAAAGAGGCATTTTTGTTTGTCTATTTCTGTAACGTACTTGTGTTTGAGAACAAAGTGGCATTTTGTGTATGACAATTTGTAGCCCGCCACAAACTTTGGGTTTTGTGACTGTTAAGTTTGATATTTAAGAGGCTACGCCTTTGTTATATGACATATCACTTTGACACTTTAGAGGTCTTTTCTGTTAGGAAGTGCTAAATTTATTCTAATGGCAGTCCCAATTGTAGGCCAGTGTGTGCGGCGATGTTTGATTTATGCATTATATTTACATATGGATAAGTTTCATGTTGTTACAAGTGTATTGATAGTTTCACTATTTTAGTGGGTTTAGTAAAATATGGTTTCAATTTATCAGCTGGTAAACTAATTGCAACAGTACAAATAAAAAAATTGTTGTAGTATGTACGAAGGGCCGGTCTTGGGGGGGGGGGGGGGGGGGAGGCAACAAGGGATACTGCCCTAGGCCCGAAAATTTATGTATTTCGGGCTCTGTCAATTCACAAATCAGCTTCTTGACCTTTGATGGTGTGAATTTCCTATCGTGTATGTTTGTATTTCTAACTACTTTTATTAGTTCTAGTTGTGGAAATTACACACTTTTGGTGTAATATTTTATTTTCATTAATTATTTGTAATTTATTTAGATTAGGGTTATTCTGAGCTTAGGACAGGTCAAAATCATCCCAAGAATCAAAGGATGGATCCCAAAGACCAAAGAATGTGCAAAAAGGAGAAGATCAAATGAAGATTTTGAAATTCGTTCAATACTCGGCCGAGTATTGCCAATACTCGGTCGAGTATTAACCGGATACGCTGGTCAAAATTAAATCTGGGAGCAAAAGAACGTGGTTGAATATTTGACAATTTCCTATTTTTCACAATTTCCTGAAAACTACCTCTAGTACTCGGTCGAATATCCCATATATTTGATCGAGTACAGCACCTTGTCACCTCCATTTTGCTATAAATACACCCCTTTTCCTTCACATTAAGATCACCAATTCACATATATGATAAGCACAATAATTACCTATATTTTATATTGGTAATTATGATTATCTGTACAAACATTCAAAGATAAAACAGGTAAAAATCCCAATTTGAGAAAAAACGCACTTAGGCGTCAAAAACGAAGAAACGAGAGTCAATGGGAAAAAGGGACCAAGAAGCGGAACTTCGGGGTCAACAACTGGCGTCAAACGGAGCGAAAAACGGAGGAATGTCATAAAAGGACATACCCAGCGCCGTGCTGCCCCTATAGCCGGCTGCGGCCCATCATTTTGCACAGACTTGGGACGCTATCCAGTAGCTTACCCGGCGCCGGGTAGGCCTGATGGCAAGCGCCAGGTCCCCCAGTTTTTGAGAATTTTTTGTGCGCAACAAAGAACCGGCGCCGGTCATGTCTGAACCCGGCGCCGGGTAGGTCCGATTCTGCAAATACAAAGGAACGTGCAGCCGATTCTTGATGGAAAAAACCCACCTTCCTTATGATCTGAGAAAATATATCATCCATGCCTAATTGTTGGGCTTGAATAGACTAAAAGATGTCAATCTTTAGTCTATATAAAGCCTCCAATTCCTCAAACAAGATTATCATTCCATCTTTGGAGCTAAAAATTCAATTTTTATATTTTACTTTTGCATTTTCTTGAAGAGTTGGAGAAGAAGCTATTTCTCTCCTCTACAATTGGTTCTAGGTAATATTTCTTGTATGTTATTGTATTACATTGTTCTTAGTTACACTTTTGTAATTAATATGAGCATTAGAGGCTAAGGGATGAACTTCTATGCCCACTAAGTGTTTGATAAAAGTTCTAAACCAATAAATTGTGATTTATCCTTTACATTTTGATTGTTTATGACTATGGTGTACAAAATAGAAGTATGTTAAATTTGGTTTATGCTTGCAATTAACGTTGAGTTCGTATCCACAGGGAAAAGAGCTTTTCGCGTATGTGTAAGCGTAATAAATAAAAGTAAACGGAAGGGGGAATTGGACATTTTGATAATTGAGAAAGCACATAAAATACTTAAATGAGTGAAATAAAATATCAAAGGTAATTAGTTTTGGCCTTGGTTCGTCGATCCCGGTTATATCTTTAACTATCTTCCTCTCGAATACTCAATCGAGGGTAGTTATTAATAACGAGACGCGTTCATTAATAAAACTTACTACTGAGTTAATATAGAACACGCACCGTATATTAACCCGGTAGTAGCAATAAAATCAAGATGAAAATGATTGAGATTGATAACCTCAACACAAGCGGTTTATCGGTTTAATCAATATAATTAATTCTCCTTCGGTTATTAACCATGAGAGGACCGAATTAATAACAAGCGTATTAATCGATCGATTCTAGTAATAACTAGTATAGTACCTGTGCGATGCACGGGCTATTAATTATATCATATTAAAACTATTTATATTCTATAAAATTTAAAAATGTTCTTTAAGATTTAAATAATAGATGTCAAGTGATGTCAAGTGAAATGTTGAGAAAACTTAACGTTTATTTGAACAAGGCAATATAATTGTTGGATCCAATTAGCATGATTTACTAAGTTTTCTTACCGAAGGAAAATATTGGATGTACCTATAACCACAAAAAAGATCAGGTCCAGCCCTCCCCGGTCCAGCCGCCGTCCGAACTCCGCCGTTTGGGGCGGTTCCCGGTGGAATTTTTTGAGCATGTTCTTCATCAAGTCTAGTTTGTCCATACCAAATTTTAGCTCAAAATTCGATCGGGAAGGTCGTCAAATGATTTTTGCAAGTTAACTGGTCCGGAATATGTATTTTCCGGACCAGTTAACTTGCAAAAATCATTTGACGACCTTCCCGATCGAATTTTGAGCTGAAATTTGGTATGGACAAACTAGACTTGATGAATAACATGCTCAAAAAATTTCATCAAAAAATTCCACCGGGAACCGCCCCAAACGGCGGAGTTCGGACGGCGCTTCCCGTCCCTCCGGCTGGACCTGATCACTTCTCCCTATAACCATATATATACTGCATTACATAAGGCATGCCACTTTTTAAGATATTCAATGAATCTACTTAATTTACCTTGTTAACATTTAGAGTCATCTATATTCATAAAAAGTGTTAGAGGGGAGGCTTTTGTTCAAACCTCTTTGAGATGTGGCAAGAAAATAATCTTTTTGACTTATTTTTACTTTGGCATGTATCTATAATGCACCATACATCAAAGAAGCAACTCCTTGTTTTAGTGAGTACTTTTTCTTAAGAAAAAAAATTAAAATGTGCCAAAAAGAGAATATCTTCAAGGCTGTTTGCCTCTCTAAAGGTATATACAAAATATCTATTCTCATATACGATAGTATTTTACCAAACAACACATCTTAAAGTGAATTTGTAATCTAACTAAACAGTTGCTACAATTTATAATATAAAACGCGCGTGTAAAATTGAACCAATGATACATGCTGGCTTGCAGCAGCCGGAGTAAGCTTATGAAGTTATGATATCTGACAACTTGTACACTCAAAACGCTGTTTTACCAGCCTTTTTGTCCATCTGCAAGTAAGAAACTTATGTCAGCCCAAATTATACCATGTTTCTTAAGCACAACATTTTAAACTGTGTTGGAGTTCATAATGATTAACATTATGTATAATGATACCGAGAAAAATGATCAACTCACGCAATATGTAGGATATATATAGTTGATGGAAAGTATTTGAAAGTAGTTAAAATTGATCTCAAAGAATATCGATAGTGTAAATTTTTCTTAAGTTCTCTAATACTACGTATGTATCTTGCAAAGTCAATATTTGCATATTTTACAAAGGCAATTTTAAACCGGGTTTACAATTTTTTATATTTTGCTAAATGAGTTATATTTACTAAATAAACAATATGGTTGTATAAATTTAAGTGCATATGTTTTAAATACTGATTAAAATACCATCCTCAATACACTCCGAGTAGGGTTAAAGCAATGAAATATTTGTACTTAAATATTAATTTTGTAAACGAAACATTTATTTTTTAAATGATGATGTGACAATCAAGTATATATCAACCACGTACAAATTAAAACACATTTTTATTCGAAGATGATTATGTTTTTGCGCGTTAAATAATTACTTTTTTATCGTGCAAAAAATGTATCAAAATACATTTATCTTTTCAAGAATTTGAAGCTAAAGATTGCTCTTACCAATTGTTGCTAATGAAACGTCTAAAGATCCATTTTATTGTCAAGAAGCTCTTGCTTGAATAGCATTTTTTTTAGCTAGAGCAGAGGCAGATCACGTGACTCTAATTGGAAGTCCTTGAGGTGTCAAATGTAAATTTATAGGCAACGTACAACTGAAATTCCAAAAGTCAAATTTATTATGCAGTTTTTATTGCATTTTGAAATGGGAATTTGAAAAACCACATATCGTTGCCAGTAGCAAGATGACCGTGCAGCTAGCTCTCTAGCAACTCATTTAATATACTATCGTATCTAATTTTTGAACATTTTATTTAATTTGAACAACTATCAATACTTTTTTCTGGTTAGTGGATCAATACATGTATGTAATGTAATATATTGCTCTTACTCTAGAACTTCCTATGTTAGTTGCATTCATAACCATTTCGAACTTATATTCTTGTCAGACTTTCTAAAATGCGGCCCATTTATTTTTTACTTCATACGAAGTACTCCGTATTAAACACAACAATAAGTTTTACAGCACGAAATACACTTAATGCCATACCTGGTGGGCGTAGATATCCAAAACAATTAATGCAACCCCACCAACCTAAAAACGAAAAACAAAAAAATAAAATAAAATAATTGCTACAGTACTCCTGCCCAAACTCTCCTCCCACTATTTTGTTATTATATATATAGATTAATATATGAAACAAAACTAGTTGATCCTTTAAGTAATGCTCAAAATATTAATATGAAATAGGAATATAAATTAATTAGATTAATATATGAAACAAACTAGTTGGTCCTTTTAGTAATGCTCAAAATATTAATATGAAATAGGAATAGAAATTAATTAATATTCAAGGAAGAAGATTAAAGAAAATAACTCACAACTTACAATTCATTAAGCTTCAAAGTAGCAAAATCAAGATCAAAAGACTACCTAAATTACAAGAATAAAGTGTATATGAAAGAGTGGATTAATTGATATCTAAAATAGGAAGGAAAAATGTGTTTTTATATGAGAAGTGGGGTGGTTGGGTCTAAGACATAATCTGATTTTCCCATGTTCACTTGCTTTATTTGATCTCTTATGATCTCCGGGTTGAATCATATCCGATTTTTCACACATCTTTGTCCTCCACGAAGCTTCCTCTTGTCTCCAATGCTCCTTCCTTATGCTTCCAAGCTCCTTCCTCTTCTTTTCATCATGTTTTTGCTTATATGTCAAAGTATCTTAATATCTTCTAATTCTTCTTTAATTTTAGAACATAATGTAAAACCATTCTAAAATGTGGTGTTTATGTACTACTAAATGGTACACATCATCAATCAACGCATGTACAGTCTTGAACAATATACCAAGTCTTCCATTCACAATTTGGAAGTCCAAATTGGCCAGCTTGCACAAGAGAGAACTACTAGAGAACATGGAAGATTTCCCACAACAACGGAGGTTAATCCAAGAGAAACGGCTATGGCTATCACTTTAAGAAGTGGTAGGGAAATGAAGGGGCCGGTTATTCAAGATGCACCCTTAGAGAAGCAAAGAGATGAAGAGCTAAAGGATCATGTCTCATTACCTCCACCCATGGCAACATATGTTCCTCCCATTCCTTACTCTCAAAAGTTGAAGAAGAAGGATGACAAAAAGCAATTCAAGAAGTTCCTAGACATTTTCACCAAGTTGAGCATCAACATCCCTTTCGCCGAGGCTGTAGCGGAAATACCCTCATATGCTAAATTCATGAAAATATCCTCAACAACAAGAAGAAGCTAGCGGATTTTGCAACCATACCACTCACGGAGGAATGTAGTGCTATTCTCCAAAACAAACTACCTCCAAAGATGAAGGATCCCGGGAGTTTCACCATTACTTGTTCTATGGGGAGTCTAGGAGAAGTAAGATCCCTTTGCGATCTTGGAGAATAGCACTACATTCTCCTCCTCCTCCTCCTCCTCCTCCTCCTCCTCTTTTTCTGGGCCGGCTGCTGGATTACTTCTTTTGCTGGGTTTCGCCGACGACCTCTGTCTTTCTTCTTTAGTTCTCTTTTATTTTTGGGTTGTTTAACTTGCTTTTGTACCTTGCTCTATGTACGTTTTCGCACATCTTTTATTGTTTTTACTATTCAATAACGTATTATTAGTCCTCTATTTTGATTGATTGCCGACTTGCAGGGGAGTGTATAGATGCACTTATTTTATTGTGCAATTGAACCATTTTGCAGTCAATTTTGCTCTTTGTACCCACTCATTGTACCCACCCTATACACACTACAAATACCCCCCCCCCTCCCAAAAAAAATACCCCACTTTCACCCCATTACTCCTTCTCACTTATCTCTCCTCTCTCAACCCTCCCCCTCCCTTCTTCCACGTATTTCCCTTCTCCCTCATTCCTTCTACGCCATTTCTCTCCCCCCTCACTTATTTTGCGCCATTTCCCCCCTCTCTCCCCTTCTTTTACATCTGCCTTCACAGTTCAATTCTTCACCCAATAAAATCTACTAAATATTGTTCATACATATACTATATTTTTTAGAAATTTATTTCAATTAAATGTTGGGTTTGAATATGACTTGCTAATTGTGATTGCTTCTAGGTAATAGAAATTCATATTCAATACAGTTGATGTACTCTTTTTGTAAAATGGGTAAAGACCTTAGGCTAATTATGATTGGTCCTAGGTAAAGACTAAAAAGTGGATTGAGGAAGTATATTTTTGTAAAAATCTGAAACACAAAAACTGGAAGTATGAGTAAAACAGTAATTTTAGCCAAAAGGAAAATACAAAAAACAAAAACAGTAATTTCTATCAATGCTTCTTTCTATTCTAAATGCTAACGTTTCAAATTGGTGTTGTAGATATAGTTGAACGTATTAATATTCTAGTGGCCTCTAAAACAATCATGAGATAGAATTCAACATTGGGCTTTTCAGGTTATGCCTCCATCACTATTTTTAAGCACATGCTATTGATGCATCTATCATTAAGTTTTTTTTTACCTCTATCAGTATTTTGAGTGAATATTTGTTATGCACTATAGGGCTAGTTCTTTTGTATGCATGTAGGCCGAAGTATCTTCGCTCAGGACACATCACGTGTTATTAAAGATGCTGCAAAGTCGTTTATTAATTTAAATGAGAAGGTATTATGGGTTCTACGTGTCTGTTTCAATTTCTCACCTTCTATGGTGCCATTGTGTTTTTCCTATGTTCTATGTGATGTTATCATTTCACACGTATTCTTATGAACCTGTGTTTGTATTTGTTAGGATCATTAACACGTATTCTTTACCGGATTGACTTGTATATATCCGTATTTTTGGATTTAAGGTGGAAAAACATCAACAAAGTACCCTGGTGAATAGAGGAAGCTTCTTTTGCTGCTGCGGGATTGCTTCTTGAAAGATAAAGACAAATGTTATAGAAATACATTCATATTTTGATAATATACGGTACTCCGTATATTCTTCTGTATTGTGCATGAGTTCTTTTAACCTATACAAAGCAGACATGGTATATTGTATTTTTTTTAAAATGACTTATAACGTCGTTTTTTTTTAAATAACCAACGTGGTACATTTACCTATAACGTTCATACTTTCCCCGTTTCCCGTCACACTATAAACCAACATTAAAAGGTATAAATAACCGACACAAATGGTCCATTTTGTAGTAGTGATATTATGTCATTGTAGTGGCTATTGTCTGTGACTAGACACTTCATATCTAGTTCACACATAATTCCACTTAACACATTAACCTATTTCAATGGTATTGTCTATAAATATTGGATAAATAACAAAAAATATCAAACTTCTTCATTTATTATGCAAATTGTCATACAAAAGATTCCGAAATAGCAATAGTTATATACATTAAAAAATATTCACTTCTACAATATGATAATTGCATTTGCAACAACTCACAAATCTTCATTTCTCCAAACAGTATAAACAAACAATATAAAAAAACACACATACAACTATTTTTTATACACAAACAAAATAAACGAACACACAGACAATATAAATGAACGCAGAGACAATACAAATGAATACACAGACAATTTTTCACGCACAAACAAAATAAACGAATACGTGTATAATGTTTTAACCACACACAAACAATATAAACAAAAGCACAGACAATATAAACGAACACACAAACAATGAAACGAATGAACAGACAATACAAATGAAAACCCGGAGCATTATTTTCTATGCACAGATAAAATAAACGAACACAATGACAATGTTTAAATCATACACAAACAATATTTTTCTATGGACATTTTAGATAAAATTATGAAATACATATTCATCAATAAACAGAAGCATTTAGGAAGTACATTCTAGGACACTTTCAATTTTACATTCTAAATACATTTACATATTGAATATAAGAACAATAGAACATTAGTTTACAAAGTGACTATTACAAGAACTAATATTATAGAGATAAACAACATATATAATTCTTAAAAATGTCATAGCTCGGCCGCCTCTTCCTAACCAAACTGCAAGGAATCGTTCGGATGAAGAGAAATTGCTGGCCCCGTATATATACCCACTGTTATGACATAGAGGTAAACAACCAGAGGGAAAGAAACTGGCTCCTGCTAAACATGATATAAAGAAAACCATAATTAAAATTAACAAAAGTATTTGAATATACTTCAACAATTATAAAAGGCTCTTTGTGTCAATTGTGAGAAGTTTTGTGATAAAAATGTAGTAAGTTTTAGTAAACATTCCTCAAAGTAGCAAATGAGATTTCACCAGATATGATTAAACTTAGTTTGACGAGTAGCCCAAAATTATTCAAATATGGTTCTTATCCTATCTTTCAAAATTGAAATTATTATACAACTAACATAACAAATATAACACTTCTAAACTCAATGTTTGAAGCTAAAACAATTGGTTTATAAAGTTATAGATATATCCCATACTTTTTTAAAAGTATAAATCTCATACTTTTTTATCACTTTAGATATGTATGCTCTGTTTAGTTGAGGAGAAAAATAGAGAATAAGTAAATCAAGGTAGAAAGTAGGAAAAATTAAAATGTGAGAATTGCATAACATAACAGGAAAACAAATCAAGGTAGAAAGTAACATGTATCCTTTGTTTGATTTCAAAGTCCACAAAAAGAAAACAATAAAAACTAAAGAGAGATCTTCACTGAAATGCACAATAGCAGGAAAACAAATCAAGATACTATAGCCAAACGTTCAAGCATCATGAACATAACAACATTTCATTGCAACATTTTATCAAACACATTATGGGCAGAAAAAAATGACCTCTTGAACATTAAATGTTATAATGAACACCATGCCTTCCTATGATGAAGCAAAATGGTTCAACAATAGTCCGTATAATATAAATAAAAGCATAGAATTTCACTAAAAACACAACCAAAACCTAAAAAAACATTTACAAAAAGAGGAAGATTATTACCTAATGAGTTAAATTTAGGAGGATGGATTACTGGAGGGTGTCGGTGTGACTGAAAGGGCCTACCCTTGCTCGAATGTCCACCTGTAGTAAGTGAAAAATAGAGAAGGTAGGTTTTGTGAGAAATAAATAAAAAGAAAGATGAATTATACATGGACTGAAAAAAACATACATAAGAGAAGGTTGGTTTTGTGAGGATGAATTATTCATGAACGCGGGCATAGAGGAAGGGAGGGGGGAGAGAGGGGGAAAATGGCTCAGAAGAAGTGAGGGGGGAGAGGAATGGCGTAGAAGGAATGGGGGAGAAGGGAAATGCGTGGAAGAAGGGAGGGGGAGGGCTGAGAGAGGAGAGATAAGTGAGAAGGAGTAATGGGGTGAAAGTGGGGTAATTTTTTTTGGGTATTTGTAGTGTGTATAGGGTGGGTACAATGGATGGGTACAAAGAGCAAAATTGTTTTGCAGTTTGTGAGAACCATTTGTCCTTGTTTTTTTATTCCTGTTATCTGGAATAAAAATGATGATCGTGTGATAGACCATATCATTTACAGTAATATCGTTGCCCGTAGGAAAAATATCTCGAGTTCCTCTGCTACTAAAACTATCTTGACTTCCTCTGCTGTTATAATTTAGCTATTGGCTAGTGCAACTTTTTGGTGTTGTTTTACTTTTCAAGTTCTTTGTTTTTTTAATGGAATTCATTTTATTACTTCAAAAACAATCAATTTCCTATGTATTACTTTAACGTTTTCTATTTTTTATTTTATTTTACAGAATGGAAATCATTTTCTGAAGACTATTTCATTATTTATTTTGGAAAACATTTTCATTGAGAATAGGCAATGTAAAAAATAATGGCATTATATAACAATGGTGTAAAAAATAATGTCAGTTTGATAAAACACATTGGCAATGTCATTATATAACAATGTAATACGGAATATCACAATTAATGGCATTGTTCAAAAGTCAATGTCATATATTATAGAAAAAATTCCACTTTTGGTCCCATGACTATTATACCACTTCCACATTTTGTCCCTCACTATCAATTTGTCCACATTCAGTCCGCGACCATCTTCCCCTCACCACTCGCGGTCCTTCCGGTCAAAACTCCGGCTGAATTTAATCGGCCAGAATATAAATGACACGTGTGAAGGGTAGTTTAGTAACTTTAGGTCCTAAAAACGGCTAATTGCTAAACTAATTTTCAATCTGACTCCAAAGTAACCTAATTACTGATTCTCCAATACTCCTCTGAATAGATGCGTTGAAGTGAAGAAGCCATCTGAATCTTTCTCCCTCCAACCTGAAGAACCGAAGCCCTAAAGACTTACGAAATGAGGACACGACCTCCGGGATTGTTTACAATTGGAATGCACCGTGGTAGGGATGGTGGAGAAGGAACAAGCAGTGAACACCATTCCGCCTCAAATGTTTCTGGTAAAGGTAAGAGGCTGAACTTGTGTGTACTTTATAGAATAAATTTTGGTGTGAAATGGTTGAACCGGTCTTTACATCTTATTTGCGTTCACATGTCACACTTGTATTGCTAAGGCTGCCTTTTCCCTTTATGTCTTCAAATTCACATGGTAGGGTAGGCATTCACTTTATTTGACTGAGATTCCCTTGTCCCTTTATGTTTTTACATTTTAGAAATGGGACCATATTGATTACTCTTTATGCAAGGGGTTGTGTCATGTGTGTTTGGGCTAGCTTGTATGCTTTAATGTTTTTTTTTTAAAATGTAAATATGAATATGTTATTTGTGCTTGTGGGATCCACATAAGCTGATTGACCTAGCATATTGATTTTTTTTAAACAGATTCAACCACCTCTGAAAGAACATTTACTCTGAAGTTATATTATGGGGGAAGAGTGAATGCTATGGAAAGATCTTCATATCTGGGAGGTACAGTTCAATTATTCCATGATTTAGATGTAGATGAGTTTGGGTTGATTGCATTGAAAGAGAAACTTGAAGAGCTTGGTTGCACCCAGAAGGTAAGAAAAGTGTTTTCTTATTCAAATGAAAGCTTTACTGAACTAAAAGGTGAGGCAGAGGTATGGAGTTTTGTCAATGATGGAAATGGGGGTAAGGTGGTGGAGTTGTGGGTTGAATTTGAAGAAATGGGTGAGGATGAAGATGAAGATGTTGATGACTCTGCTGATAGTGACTTTCTGTGCAGTGACAAAGAATTAGAACAATTTTCTGGGGATGATAATGACTCTGATTTGGAGGACTTCATCAGTAAGGATGATGTTGATTTTGTTAACAACACTGATCCCACAGCTGAATATGCAGGGGTACACAACAATAGTGAAGGAGAAGAGACTGAAAGGGATGCACCAATGGTAGACCCTGACCCCAATTTGTCTGATGATGGTTCCATACATAACTCAGATTCTGATGGTGAGAAATGGACAAGGTTTTGTGCTAAGACTGATATGAAAAATCCTACCTTTAAGCTGGGTATGACCTTTTCTACCAAGGAAGAATTCAAGGAAGCTGTGCAAAATCATGCTTTCAAGATGGGTAAAGATCTGAAGTTTGTTAAGAATGATAAGGAAAGAGTGGTTGTGGAGTGCAAGCATTTGGGATGTCCTTGGAAGATGAACCTAAGAAAAGTAACCAATTCTCATTCCTGGAGGATACTGAAGTACCATTCCACACATGATGGTTGTTCTTGGGTGTATCACAACAAGATGGTCAACTCAACCAAGGTTGCAAAAAGGTGGTTTCAAGAGATTAAAAGTCACTCAAACTGGAAAACCAAGGAGTTTAGACACAGTTTGTACTGATGAACGATTTCATTTGACTACAAGGCAAGCTTACAGAGCAATGAGCAAGGCAAAAAGAAAACTGAGAGGTGAAGAGGAAGATAACTTCAAGAAAATATGGTCCTATGTGGCAGAAATAAGAAGGACCAATCATCTGAGCACTTGTACAGTCAAGTTAAGTGAAAATTTGGAAGCTGATGGGCAACATAGATTTCTTAGGATGTATATGTGTTGGGAGGCATGCAGGGAAGATTTTAAACACTGTAGACCTGTATTGGGGGTGGATGGAACTCATTTGAAAACCAATAGTGGAGGCCAGCTACTGGTTGCAATAGGCATAGATGCTAACAATAGCATCTTTCCTCTTGCTTATGCCATTGTGGAGGGGGAAACTAGAGAGTCTTGGTATTGGTTCTTAAAGCAAGTTAAGACAGATGCTGACATCAATGCTTCCAATGAGCACCTCTTCACCATAATGTCAGACAAACAGAAAGGTCTCATTCAAGCAGTAATTGACCTATTCCCAACAGTTGAACATAGATTCTGTGTCAGACATCTGCATGGCAACATCAAGGCAGCTGGATTTAATGGGAAGGCAATCAAGGATTGTTTGTGGGACTGTGCAAGGGCATGCACTGTAAATGCCTTCAAAGCTGGTCTAACAAAGATGAAAGAAATAGATGGTGAATGTTTTGAATGGCTAGCAGACAAACATCCAGCTGAATGGTCCAAGTCACACTTCTCATGTTTCTCTAAAACTGATATGTTGACTAACAACATATGTGAGTGCTTTAATGGTGTTATTTTAGAGGCTAGACAACAGGCTATTTTGGTGTGCCTAGAGACCATTAGGAAGCTGCTTCTAACAAAGCTTTTCACTAGTAGGGAAAAAGCCAAAAAGTGGACTACAAACATTTGCCCTAGGATTGCTAAAAAATTAGAGGGTATTGAGAAATTGGCAGCAGGTTTAATTGGAATTCAATGCGGTGATAATGAATTTGAGATCACAGGTATGTCTGGTACTCAACATGGGGTTGATTTGGAGAAAAGACAGTGCACATGTAGGATTTGGGACTTAACTGGGATCCCTTGTAAGCATGCAGTTTGTGCAATTTGGCTTAAATTTGGAAGGGGTCCAGTAGATGCATATGTGCACCCTTGTTATACAAAGGACACATATCTAAAAATATATGGGGGATCCATTAGGCCAATGGCTGGGCCAGAAGAGTGGCCACTTACTGACAGAGTGCCTCCTCTACCACCTTTGTATACTGCTAGACCTGGAAGACCTACCAAGTTGAGGAGGAAATCTGCAGTGGATCTAAGCACTGATGGGGTCAAAGTGGAAAGGACACATATCAAGTTGCACTGTACTAAGTGCAAGAAGCAAGGGCATAATGCTAGGAGATGCCCAGATGATCCAAACAACAAGAACAAATTGGTATACTCCTACTATATATTGTTTCTTCTTCAATTCTGGCTTAGTGTTGGTTTTTCATTCATTTTTCAGTGTTATAGTTTGTCAGTAGTGTTGATTATAGTCATTGGTGTGCTCTTGTTTCTTATGTTGGTTCAAAGTTCATTATTTGTTTCATCTATTTTGTACACAGGTGCAGCCTAGAAAAAGAAGTTCAAAAAAGAAGAAAAGGCAGACTGGTACTGATGATATTGATGATGGTGCTGGGGATGACAATGACAATGGTGTGCAAACATTTGATGAGGCAAATCTAATAGAAGTTAACATGCAAAGTGCAGAGGAGTCATCATTTGGAATTGAGGTCCCAATTGTAGTTTGTGTAGAGGAGGATGGTATGTTCACACAAGACACCCAAGTGATCACTGATGTCATAGGAGATAGGCAAGAAGATGAGCTAGGATGTGAAGGACCAACTGCAGAAGCAAGTGAAGATGTAGGTGAAGAACCAAGTGCAGAAGCAAATGAAGAAGTAAGTGTTGAACATAATGTAGATGAAAGTAAGGAAAAGAGTGAAGAGGTGCGTGCTGATGTTGAATACAGAACTAGTCATGGGATAAGGATAAGCTATGGACCACCCCGTTCTGCTAAACCCAAACTGAAGAAACTGCAAGTTAAAAAAGGACCATGTTATGGCACTCGATCAAAATCAACATTCAAATCTGTTTTCTTTGGGAATGATGATGCCCCAATTGACTTAGACTAGTGCTTAATGTAATTCATGCATGTATTTGGTAGTATCTTTTGCTCTTTGTAATGGACAACCTATTGTAATGGTGCTAGTACTGCACATGGTAGTGTAATGGTCCTATTACTGGACATGGTATTGTAATGGTATTGTCAGATTGAAATTGACATATTAATGGACACCTGTTTTTGTAACAAGCTTTTTAAATGACATGGATATGTATTCCGTGTATATGTGATAGATGGTATATGTGAGGTCTAAATGGTTGTGTATGGTGTGGTGTATATGTCTTTTTAGTAAGATGGTATATATCTTGAGGTCATATACATTAAGAAGTCTATGGTGTGTATATGTGACTAATGAAAAATGTCAGAAAAATATCATGTCTTTTGCTCATACTATTGTGTATATGCAGTGTCTTTTGCTCATACTAGTGTGTCTATACAGAATAATCTCAGAAAGATGTCATTATTCTGAATCCAAACACAAAGTTGTCATGTATTTTGCTCATACTTAACACCAAAATGAAATACATTAATGAAATAATTTGATATCATACTCATAATATTCAGGTAGTACAACAGCATCACACCTAATGGGTGAATATAAAACAAAGCAACAATTACAGAACCTAAACACTACAACCACATTATGTGGCTTTGATATACATGGACACAAATACAACAACAACTGCAACAATGCAAACCAATGCCCTACTACATTTAGTACATTTCTTCCTCTTCTTCTCTGGTTTAAACCCTTCAACCTCTAATGTTTCAAGCTTCATCTCCAATGTACGAATTTTTTCCTCATACGCATTCATCTTTTTTAACAGCCCCAGAATTATTTTTTGAGATCTCTTGCACATTGGAGGGTCAAACCACTCCATCATACCACACCCTTTATATGGCTGCACCAACACAATGTAAGCATCCCGTTATCAACCATGTATTCAATATTAAAGGGGAAAAACATATACAAATACTACAATTGAACTCGACCAGTGCTAACCTGACTTCCAATGCATTTCCAAAATCTTCTCCCACTGTTCTCTGCTTTCCATGTTGTCAAAAGCTTTAATTGTTGGCCACATTCGCAATAGGTCACTGGAATCCACTCGCCATATTCGTATTGACCTCCGGAATTCGAGCTTCCTGATTTAGCAGTAGACATGCTTCAAAGAATTGAGGATTAGATTTCAATTTTGCAGACCTGGGTTCGTTGTTATGTTAAAGGCGACGAAGAGGGAGGGAGTTAGGTACCAGGACTTTAAATGATATTAAATGACTCAACTACCCTCCCCTTTAAGTGGTTTAATTAATTTCAGTCGGAGTTTTGACCGGAAGGACCACGGGTGGTGAGGGGAAGATGGTCGCGGACTGAATGTGGAGAAATTGATAGTGAGGGACGAAATGTGGAAGTGGTATAATAGTCATGGGACCAAAAGTGGAATTTTTTCTATATTATATGACAATGTAATATAATGACATTGTTTTAAAATCAGTCATTGAATGACAATGTAATATAATACTCCCTTCGTTCTTTTTTAGTTGTAACGGTCAACATTTCACATTTGCCAACGCACGACTTTGACCGTAATTATATCTTAATCTCTATTAGTAAAAAAAATTTAAAAATTGAATTTTGAAACTTTGTAATGAGATGAATTGAACAATATCTTCTTAAGAAAATAATTTTCATAAAATAATAGCGTAAAATTTAGTCAAAGTAGAGCCTGTGAATAGTGTAAAAATTCGACATGTTGCGATTAAAAAGAAACGGAGGATAGTATAATATAATGACATTGTGATATTGTTACAATGTCACTAGGTGGATAGTTGAATCGGACTGCTCTATGGCCTTGGAGTACCTTGCGGGAAGAAAGTCGAGAAGATGGAGAAGAGAAATTCACGAAACAATGCAGATTGCAATCAGTAAACAGGTGAGATTCATTCACTCGGTCCGGGAAACTAATTGGGTCGCCCATCATTTAGCTGCGGCCCAATTTCAGCATGTCGAAGTTATTGGACACCCAACAAACCTCCCTATCTTTGCCAAGCGGGCCTATTGGATGAACTTTTTTGGAATTCCTTCTTTTAGATATTAGATTCGGTTTCGGGTCTGGATTGGTCCCCCGATTTTATTGTTTTACTTTTTGTTGTGTTGTCTATTTGCCTTTTTGGGAGGTTTTGGTATAGTCCCCCTCTCTTTGTAATCCAATTTTTTTAATCAAATAAAAAAAAGACGCCTTTGGTGGGAAAAAAAATTGTTACAATGTCATTGACATAGTGACATTGTTTTCGTTGTTAACATTGTGAAATTGTGTAATTATATTTTGACATTATCATGTAATACTTTGAAATCAACAGTTTCACATTGTCAAAAAGTGACATTATTTTCTTTGATAACATTGTAATATTGTGACAATGTCGTGTGATTTTGTGACATTAATTTTGTTAATGACATTGTGATACTGTAACATTATTGTTACATTGTTAATACTATAAAGAATAATTACAAAAAAAATTGTAAACACTATCAAAATGTAGGTACAAATGTCACGATGTGAAATAATGACAATAACAATGTTAACGTTAATACTATAAAAAATGACATTGTAATAATATGTCATGATAAGTCACAATGACTGTCTTTGTGACAATGTTAATGCTATTAGAATGATATTGTAATAATGACAATGTCACTGCTAATGTCAATGAGTGTCGTGACATTGTTCAATTTTATAAAAATGGCATTGTTAAAAATAATGTCAAATGCTATAAAATTGATATTGTCCTTTTAAAATAAACATGATCAACAATAGTATGAAAATGTGCTCTTATTAGTAAAATCATTATATTCCGTATTTGTTTGCTACATTGGATTGGTAGTTCCGAAAACCAGCCCAAAAATGTGTTCAATTCTTCCACAACACAAGTGATGAGGCACCTAGGCTTGCACATTAGCGGTGGCAAGAACCACCCAAACGAAAAGAACCTAAAATAAATTATTACTGCTGTGAAAGAGTAAGAAGCTGAAGCAGACAACCACAAAGTCTTCTTAAATTACTATCGATACATGATACTACACCTCTTCGCCCTTCTAATTTTTTCTAGAGCAGGCTCTACACACCTAACAAAAAGTAAAACCAGAGTGGAGAAAAAACGATCAACAAAAAAAAACAATCGGCTGCGCATCAAAAGCAGGACAAAAGGAGCATGAAAAATGAAATCACAACAAATATGAAAAAGAAACCTAAGTCGACGGCAGATACACCAGAAAAGAAGAAAAAGAAAATTCTAGAGATGAAAATTCTAGATCTGCCGCCGTCTCCCTTCCAACTGTGTCGGCAGTGTCGCCGTTGCTCTTGTAACTCCGCCGCTACCGCCCTTCCCAAATTCGCCACTGCGCATAGAGGAAAGAAGAATCATATTCCTTGATTTTGGGGAAAGGACGAGAGACGAATGGCGGAAGCAATCGAGAAACAAGAAATCGAAGGAAAGAGATTAAATAGAGTATTACAGTATTATCTATAAGAGCAAAATAGGGAGTAAACATATAAAAATGTTTTCGTTTGGACTGAAATTTGCTGGTCTAGTCTGGTCTGGTAAACGTCTGGTCTCTGTGTATTTTATAACTACGGAAGTCTGATAGAAAAATAGTATTTAAATGGCGAGTTTAGACCGATAAAATCCCGAGTTTAATCACAAATCACCAGACAAACCACCAAATGCAAGAACAAATAAAATAACAACAATAATTAGAAATGAAATATTAATATAAAAGGTAGAGAAAGAAAACTTAGCGTAAGATCGTCCGTTAACCGGACTGGCCTTGAAGAAAGATAGTCCCCGTATCTCGATAGCTACTCGAACGGGACTGGCCAACTCGCTCCCAGGATAATCCTACCTCTGTTCCAGTCCTTTAGCTTGCTTGACAGAAACACTTCGACCGTTGCCCAATTGCCGATTAAAAGAAATGAGCCGGAAAAGGAAATGAAGTATGAACTATGGAACTTTTATTTTTCTCTCGAATAAGAACTCAAAATCTTTGGAATTGAAAAGGCTAAATTAAGAAAGACCTAATTGGAAGGAACTGATTGTTCGTGGGTGTCTCAATCGAATAGAAAAACAAGAGAGTTCAAAAGCTTCTGATCGTAAGAAGAATGAGAGCATGCAGCGGACTATTTTTCCTTGGAAATCAGAGAAGTATTAATATATCAAAATAATTGGTAAAAATTTTTAAGTGCTCCTATAATACTGTCACCCCATGATCCATTATGACCGGATCATTACTAACTGACTATGACCAAGTAAAGCACTTTTAAATTTTGAATTCAAGTGCACGTACATGTCAAGTCTTGCTAAGCAATATTATTTGTGCAATTAAACTTTTATGCAGGCTTCAATTTATTAAATAAATTTCAGAATTTTTGTCCCAAAATTAAATGGCTTTTTGATTTAAAATATATGTGTACCAGCCCATTATCCTCTTTAGTCCGAGAATGTGAATGAGCTCATGTACAATAATATTTCAAGTCACCTTATATGATACTTAAACATGTTCCTTATCATATAATAATAAAGATGCCATTTACTTTAAAAATTGGACAATAAATTCACCAAAGTAATACATTACATTTACAACATTTACAACTATGGATTCTAGTTATTAAATGAAATAGATCCAAACATGTAAGTTGTTCTTTAATGTATATTATGCCACTCCCAATTCATATATTATACCATTATTTATTTCATCATATTTCCAACAAAATCTAGTCTGATCTGGTCTGGTCTAATCTGGGACCAAAAACAGTCCAAAAGAAAACATCCTGAATGTATTTAGGTATTAAAAACATTCAACTCTTATTTAGATACTCCCTCCGTCACTAATTTATCTTCCAAATAGGTTTGACACACAGTTTAAAATAACATGTATTGTGTGGTGGAGAGTTGTGCAGATGCGAGATAAATGTGTAAGAATGGTTGTGAACCACAAATTCTTTGTCAAAAAGGGAAAGTGAAAGTTTTAATTGGGACGGACGAAAAAAGAAAGTTTAAATTTTATTTAGAGACGTATGGAGTACATAAAATTATTTTTAGTCCGGACTCCGGGGACCATTTCTCTAGAATTTTCCATAATCTACGGGATTCTACGCCATATACAATTATACGTACACACTCCGTATGTATCTACCGCCTCAGTAGCCATCGGGATGATGAACAGCCGCCAATTTCAATACGTGCAGTAGATTCTTCCACCACATCAGTCGTGCGGGACCCACACAGCGATGTTTGCCTCATCAGCCACAACCCCACAGGCGGAAGCGGCGGCTTCTTCTTCACATTACTCCTTCCGCTCTTCCCGTTGCCGGGGCGGCGGCGGTCGTCGCAGCTAGTCTCTATGTAGTGGTCAAGCAATAGAGATATTCTGTGGACCTCATACTTATCAAGAAGATCAGAGATAAAAGCATGGCCGGGACTAGGAGCAGTGGCTGTCACCGCAGCCGGCGGCGGCGTAGCCGCTACCTTTTCATCGGTTTCTTCCACTACCACTTGACGGCTGCCGATACCCTTTAACTTATACCTGCTGGTCGATGACGATGAGGATGACGATGAGGATGGTTTTTGGGTATGTACAGATGGCGTTTTCTGATTGGAACATGATGATAATGATGAAGATGATGATTCATGTTGAAGAAACGAAGAGAGCGTAGCACATGCTGCTGTTGATTTGTTCACACTGGTTTCTCTACTTTTTCTGTGGTTGAAGGGCGGAAAGGGTAGTGAAGATGAGAAAGATGGCAGCATTATATGGCCTTTATTATTTATTAACAGCTTAGTTTTAGTGTGATGAGCTAGCAGATCAGAGATGAAGAGGAATGCGAATGCATATAAATACTACGCGCTTTATTTGTATGGGGTATTAAAAAAATTAAAAAAATGAAAATATCTTATCAAATCTTATATGGCTGTCAAATAGGCCCTTGAACTTACTTAAAGTGTTCAATTAACCCCTTATATAGGAGGTTCTGCTCGGCCGTCGCTAATTGGGACGGTTCCCGGTACAATTTTTTGATGAAATTTTTTGAGAATCTTCTTCATTAAGTCTAGTTTACCCATACCAAATTTCAGCTAAAAATTCAACCGGGAAGGCAATCAAATGATTTTCCGAAATGTACTGCGCTGTTTAATTGAACACTTTAAGTCAGTTCAAGGGACTATTTGATCCTTTAGCCATCTTAAAATTATGTGGTTGAACTATGCAAATGAGGAAGAATAACGGGTGCCACATATTGATTAATTAAAATAAAAAAATTATAAGGTGTTTTGGACATCTCAAAAAGGAGAAATGTCAAAATTGTAAAGGGCGGAAAGAGTAATAAATAAAAATGTTGTGTCATCATTCGATAATGCTACTACCTCCGTCCCATTTTATGTGTCTCCTTTGATTTTGACACAATTTTTAATAAAGTGGTTGCAAATTAAGGTAAAATTAAAGTTGCGGTTGAAATTTGAGTATAATAAAGTGGAATGATATGGACCACATATTTCTTTTCAAAAGGGAAACATGACACTTATTTTGTGACAACTCAAAAAGAAAAGTTGAACAGATAAATTGGGATGGATGAAGTATAATATGCCGGAGATGTTATATTACATGCTATGTATTATCAATTTTATTTATCTGGTTATTCAAATGTATGGATAAAAATAAAATTAAGTGGTTACTGTAATTATTTCTACAATTACTACATTGTTAATGTATAAATGTATAATCACTTCTAGTCAATATTTCTAATGCATTATATATAGTGTCTCTTCAATGATGATACACATCTTTGATTGAAATGAGACTCAATTAGTGCCAGATCTTCTTTGTTCTAGAGTGCTCTTGTGGATTTCCAAATTTTGAAAATAAAATACAAAATTATATGTGTAATTGTATCAATAATTAGTATAATGTACTCTAATATAAGATTTTTACTTGTAATCCTATTCTCTAGTTTTTTTTGTGGAAAATGTTATACTTCTTTAATTCTCGAGTGAAGTTATTATTTTATGTAACGTCTTAGGATGTTTTCTTTTAGACTGTTTTCAGTCCCAGACCAGACCAAACCATATCAGACCAGACCAGACTTAAACAGACCAGACCAGACCAGACCAGACCAGACTTAAACAGACCAGACTAGACCAGACTTGGATAGTTATAAAATACACAGAGACCAGATGTTTACCAGACCAGACAAGACTAGTTCAGACCAAACCAGACCAGACCAGACTTACACAGACCAGACCAGCAAATTTAAAATAATTTTGAAGTTGCAAGATTCGTCACTCAGAAGCTGTTCCGTTCGTCTTACTCTTATTACTTAATCCTTAATCTTATTTTATTCAGATCAGATCAGATCAGATCAGAAAGATTCAGATCAGAAAGATTCAGATCAGATCAGATCAGAAAGATTCAGATCAGATCAGATCAGATCAGAAACATTCAGATCAGATCAGAAAGATTCAGATCAGATCAACAACATTCAGATCAGATCAGAAAGATTCAGACCAGATCAGACCAGATCAGAAACATTCAGATCAGATCAGAAACATTCAGATCAGATCAGGTCAAAAAATTCAAACATGATTTATCACTTTTATTATTATATTAATTATGATTATTATATTATAGTTATTGTTAATAATATTAATATATTAATATAATAATAATATTAATAATAATATAATAATAATGTTAATAATATAAAATTATTATTATATTATAATAATATAATAATATAATATAATATAATATAATATAATATAATATAATATAATATAATATAATATAATATAATATAATATAATATAATATAATATAATATAATATAATATAATATAATATAATATAATATAATATAATATAATATAATATAATATAATATAATATAATATAATATAATATAATATAATATAATATAATATAATATAATATAATATAATATAATATAATATAATATAATATAATATAATATAATATAATATAATATAATATAATATAATATAATTATAATTATGATTTACAATGTAATTATAATTATAATCATCATTATTATTAATATGATTGTTGTTCTTGTTGTTATTGTTGTAATTATTATTACTTCGGAGTAATTATATATTTAAATTAGTAATTATAGACATAATTATGACTATAGAAATAAATATTATAATTATAATTACAATAATAATAATTATAAAATTAATCATAATTTAAAATATAATTACATTTATAATTGTATCTGTATTTATAATTAGTGTAATTGGTATAATTATTATAATTTTAAATTTAATTTTAATTTTTTTTTTTTATAATTATGATTATAATTGTAATTTTATTTAAGTTATATTTTTAATTACAATTATAAATCTAATAATTATAATTGTAATTACAATTACAATTATAGAAATATTCAAATCAGATCAGAAAGATTCAGATCAGATCAGAAACATTCAGATCAGATCAGATCAGCAACATTCAGATCAGTTCAGCAACATTCAGATCAGATCAGAAAGATTCAGATCAGATCAGAAAGATTCATATCAGATCAGATTAGAAAGATTCAGATCAGATCAGATCAGATCAGAAAAATTCAGATCAGATCAGATCAGAACTTAAAAAATTCAGATCAGAAACATTCAGATCAGGTGAACGGAACTGCTTCTCAACTTAGGCCCTGTTTGGTAACGGCTTTAACGGCTGAAATGGCTGAATTTGCTGAAATGGCTGAATCTGCTGAAGTGAAATTGTTTGGTGATATATTGGCTGATATGGCTGTTTAAATGTAAAATTACCAAAAAGGGTATTAGTTTGTTTTGTTAGATCTAAGAATATAAATTACTCTGCCATCAGCGATTCCCATTTGTCGATTGAAGTGCCGAAGGACCAGATGACCATTCTATCTCCAACCTCCAACATTCGTTGATTCCATGCCCAGATGCCCTTAAACATCCAGGACTAATCTTATCCTTACTATGAACATTTTGATATACTCCGCATTGTTTTTACTAGCTATAAATCCAGAAGTTGTGTTCTTTAACAAGGATTTTATAATTTGAATTTGTTTTTCTTTCTGTTTATGTACTTTAAAATAGGGATGTTTTCTTGTTTTGTCGTCGACAATAAACTCAGAAAACCAGTCCGCATCCTGCCTATTCTATAGTTGCCCAACCATTGAAAACAAGCGAATGATTAGAGCCAGTTTCCAGATATAATACAGGGGCATAGGGGTCTTTGCAATATCTAACAGTAAAATAATAGTTTTCAGCCCAAAAAGTAAGGGGGAGCTTGTTTTTTCATCTGATAAGGAAAATCAGCCACAACAGCCCAACGAACAGGTGTTTGGCATTTTTTTTCCACTTTAAGGCTGATCAGCCCATTTTTGGTCTACCAAACAGCCTCTTAAGCTTCCTATGGAGGTTACTTTGGAGCGTGATAGTGATACAAATACTACAATGGTATTTGTCATCATATTTCACAGATTTCTCTTTCACATTATATATACGTCCGTATTATTTTTCACCTATTTCAAGTTTTCAATAACACCATCCTCTTTCTTGTTTGGGCACTCAAATCATAATGGATAAATTTAGATGAGAGATGGAGATGTGATTTGATGAGAAGCGTCTACGTACACATGTATATGGGTTAAATTTGTAGTGATTTGATGAGACACGTGAATTGAATATATATACACATTAGGGTACGTACTTGGAAGAGGAATGGCTAGAATTGAAGGCTAATGTTATGTTCGATCGTTAGGTGGCAGCACGGGGTGGGGCTTAACTGATCGAGAGATATACATTATTGAGAGCTTAGCCAGCTACTTGTTGGGTCAACTTGTAGTTAATATTACCTCTGCTCGAGCTTACAATTATTAGGGGTAAAATCGGAGAAAAAATATGAGGTTGAAGTTTGTGTAGAGTACAGATAAATAAATAGAATTACAAATTCAATATTTTAAAAGGAGAACGAATGAAATTTTTTAGACAAATAAAAAACAGAAATATGGCAAAGTTGAATGAGATATGCAAGGCTGGTCAGTTGGTCTTGACGGTTTCAAGGCGTCGAGATGAGTGATCTATAATAGGCCTCATTTTTAAACATATTGTGAATTTTATATTTTTACCGTAGTACAATCCCAAAATCTCAATTCAATTTCCTAATCATTTTAAACTAGAAACGCTAAAATATATTTGCAATTTCACTATTTGACAAAATGATATTCTATATTTAATAATTGATTTTTAAATAATAATAATTAATGGACCTGTACTGTTTGGTATCGGCCCGGTACCAGACCAAACCGAGTAGGTCCCCTAAGCATGCTATGATCGAGGATCAAGAGACAACTACACATACTCTCTCAGTCTTTCCTAGTCATCAATAATGATAAAATTTGATCAAATCATTATAAGAATTACTACCTCCGTGACATAAATATCTTCTCACTTTCCTTTTTTAGACGTAACACTAATATCTTCCCATTTCTTAATCTCCCCATCATACCCTCAATAATTTTAAAAATAATACACTATTACACCTACTTTTTTTGGATTTATCCTTCATTCCATCACATTATTTCACTATTTTCCCATCATACCCCTAATAATACATATCTCCTTTCACTATTCTTAATCTACCTACTTTTCAAATGGGAACATCCCAATGTTACGGAGGTAGTATTACATACTCCCTCCTTAGAGCATCATCAATGGCATAGTGTTAAGATGCTATAAATTTTGACACATGTCAATTGATAAATGGAATTGTCATCCATCTCATTTTGGTAGACATTAAAATCGAAAAATGATCTTCAATGCTTTGATGTCAACCGCCCATATAACCAAGAAACGTGTAACCACTTCCAAATTAAAATAATCCAAAAATGATACGGAGTATTTAATCAAATTACTCTTAGAACCCAAAAAGCTTCCCGATGCGCCGGCCACTTCATAGAAATACAGAAGTGATGTCAAATTGAATTCTTTGACTGCTCAAAGGCAACAAAACTCTCTCCATGGATCAAATTATATTTTGATTGTGATTTTAGAACTCAAGCCACAAGTGAATACAAAAGTTATCAGGCACTAATTAAACGTTATTTACTCATTTTATTCCACAGTGTGATTATACTCCGTATTATTCATAAGCAGAGAGAGAAAAAAACAGGGTTTTCAAACTGAAGCAATGATAGTCTATACAGATGGGTCGCCGAAGAAGGAAGGGCGCCGGCACTGCTAGCCTACCCACAGGACTGACTGCATCGGAAGCAAATCTTTGAATTTAGAAATCTGTTGCTCTCTATGGAATGTAAGCTTTACTCCAAAAATGGAAAGGTGAATGAATGCAGTGAATAATATTTTGGCCGGCAGATCGGCGGGGGAGGTTTGGTGAATATTTTCAGTAATTTTGGTTTTATGTATGCTGAGTCAGCATGTCAAGGGAGCTGTCGTGAGAAGACGGTCATGTATATATACAATGTCCAAATTTTATTTTGACAGCTCAGCATTACATGAATATAAACATTGTGCATTGGAAAGGAATATTGCACGGTAATGTTAACAGGGATGACGTAGCATTCATTTTTTAATGTCAACACTGTCCGATTGAGGATGCTCTTAACTTAAGAACCTTCCCATTTCAAAAGTTGGTAGATTAAGAATAGTGAAAGGGGTATAAATTATTGAAAGTATAAATTATTGATGATATGATGAGAAGATAGTAAAATAATGTTATGGGAATGAAGGATATATAGTATATTATTTTTAAAATTATTGAGGGTATAATGATCTGAGAAGATTTAGAATTGAGCAGATTTTTTCGTCACAGACGAAAAACGAAAGTGAAAAGATTTTTTTGTTTTGTTATGGAGGGAGTATATTTTAGTCAAAATAATACAATACTAATTTAACGATTTTATTATTTAAAGAAGGAAAATAATTAATGATATAAAATATTATTCACATAAAACTTATTTACAAAAATATGACCGAAATTATTATAGTATAGTTTTATTTTTATTTAATTAGTTAAAAATTGAACATAAATTACAATGATTAGTCTAGGTCTAAGGTAGTGTTTGCAACTGCTTAAAAAAAGCACTTCTCAGCTTTGGGCTTTAAAAAGCACTTATTTACCAAACACTACCAATTTTTACTTTTTCTCGGCTTGCGTGTGAAAAGTGTTTTTCCCTTTTCTATTACACAAAAAGCACTTATTTTACCAAACACTACCAACTTTTACTTTTCAAAATCACTTTTTTCTCAAACACTATCAACTTTTACTACTAATCACTTTTTTCTTACATCTCCAAAAGTGCTTTTTTTTAAGCAGAAGCAGTTGCAAACACTCCCTAAGTCTAGTGAAGTACAGTCACATTTAACAAGAGAAAGATTAGGATTTCACCGTAACAAAATTTGATAACTAACGTAACAACAATAAGAGAGTTTTTTTTTGAGGATGTTAATAAGAAGCATATAACATACTCCCTCCGTCCCGCAAAGTAGTTCCCGTTACACAAATATTAAGGAAATAAACAAATCAGGGATAAATTTTACTGTTTTAACAATGTTTTGATTTAGATAACTTGTCATTTAAAGAAGAGGAACTTCTTTTTGGGACTTCTAAAGAAGGAAAGTGTGAACTTCTTTGCGGGACGGAGGGAGTACGTAGTATGGAGTATAATATACACTCCATCCGTCACTTAAAACTTGGCCAAATTTGATTTTTACATGAATTAATGAAGTAAAAATTGTGGTTGTGTTTTGCGTAAAGGACAAAGAAATAAGTAAATAACTGAAACCATAAATTTCTTTATCAAAATATTAAGGGAGGACAAGGAGTATAATACATGTCATACATTTCCCATATAGAAACAGAACAGATGTTCAATAAAGTAACCTCATGGGGTCGACTGATTCTTGGAGAGCATCAGAAAGAAACTTTATGAGCCTGTTGGCGCCAGTGCAATTCTGCAGATCGTGGAGGGAAGTCCACTAGAGTGTCATTCCACAAGGATGAGATCCGAGAATCGAAGGTTTCAGATTTCTGAGTGAGAGCTAGGTCGATCGCGGAGAATAAGTGAAATGTTAGGGTTTTGTTGGTGGCTGTGATGGTAAAGATCAGAATAGATAGGGCCTTACGAGTAATAAGCCTCGAGCTTGATCGCGATATCTATGGCAATGGCGGCTGGTGGGACTTGTTTTCGGATGAACAATTTTGTATTGCTCCCTACTTCTCCTCCTCAAAGAGGCAAAGAGTAGGAGAAAGAAGAATTTCAGAATTCCAGTTTATTATTATCATCCAATTTCTAACTACCTCCCTCCAAAATTAATTTGCAAAATAAATATTTTTATTAATCAATGTTAAAGTTAAATCTTCCATTTTGCATTAAATGAAATCACTATAAGTTGCAAAATCCAAATTAGAATATTATTAAAAATTGATATTATAATTAAGTGTATAAATAAAATTGTTTAATAAAAAAGCCTGCAAATAAATTTAGAACGGATGGAGAATAATATTTACCGTATTCCATTTTTGTCATTTCACGGGGTTATTAACTTTATTAGCATGATTAATATTATCTGCATATAGTCATGGACCCGGACCGGGCCCGGTCGGGCTTTTTTGGGAAGGAAGGCCCGGGACCGGACCGGGTAGCCACCGGGTCCAGTCCGGGTCCGGGCCGGGCCGGTGCGGGTCCGGGCCAGGCCGGGCCTCCGTTTTTTTTTTTTTTCGCTTTCCTAACCCCCCCCCCCCCCCCCCCCAAAACCCCCCAAACCATCAAGCCTAACCCGGCTGGAACCCCAAAAAATGAAAAAAAAAATCAATTAGACCCGGACCCGGGCCCGACCCGACCGGGCCGGTTCACCAAATACAAGGCCCGAGCCCGGACCCACCCCCCCACCGGGCCTAGGCTCGACCCGGACCCGGATCCGGACCCGAGAACCGGGCCGGTCCCGGTCCCGCACAGTAGCGGGCCGGGCCGGTCCACGGGCCGGGCGGCCCGAACCGGGTCCAAGACTATTAGTATAGGGATGAACTCAAATAAAAAGTGCCTTCCCACAAAAAAGTGAGAATGTAATCGAATCGTTTACGTAGTAATTTATAATCAAATGATTCTAAATATACAAACAATAGATTAAGATTGACAAAAAATGCAATGACATATTCGTAATTATATTAAAAAAATCATCAAATTCTAAAAAGTGCATTGATGAAAGCAACAGTGCAAATCAATGCAATCATTTGCATTTTGTATAAAAACAATACTTTGAATTTAAATTCTAATTTATAAACGTAAAATTAATAATGATTACAACCCAATTGAATTTAAAATCTACCAACTTTTGGGACTTTCTTAATAAACACAAATTAAATATTCTGATTTCAAAATGCAACGTGTATTTATGTGTATTTTTGGATTGTCAATGGTAAACAACTTTTTGTTTTCTAGCATACTTGCAGCTCAAACCCATGCCACGTAAAACATTTAACTTGGGAGAAAGTTCAAAAATAATTGTGAAGGTTAGTATAAAGAGTTTTACACATAAACATGATTCCAATAAAACTTGTGAATAAAAATGTGATAAGAACAGAAAAATAAAATCAACGGGGTGAACCGTTGCCTAGATAATCAACGATAAATTAATATCGTTGCCCAGAGCCAAAAGGCTAAACCAAACTTTTATTCCAAGATGATGAGAATGAACCCTGGCGAGGGGTATAAATAGCCTTCTACAAGCAACCCTAATCAAGCCCAAATTAATTAAATCCTAATTAGGCCCATACTACTCTACTAACTATTCTACTAATAAAAGGCCTGTTGAGGTTTATTCCTTCAACCTTCAGGCCCAACACGTAAGCCCAAAGATTTCGAGTGGAGTGCGTGTGAATAACTAGCCCAACAAGCAGATGATAGGGGTCAAGAAACAGTAAGGTGGCAAGTAAGTGATTAGGTATTATTATCTCTTAATAACTCCCTAATACAATACTTTTTGCTAAGGCTCCGTCGGCCGTTCGTCTTACAAGGCAGTAGAAGTGCTGCGAGTAAGAATACTATAGCTAGAGTGCTAAGAATAGAAAGTTGTCAACCCTTTACAATGAAATAAATGCTTCTATTTATACCCGCCAATGGGCAGGTGGCTATGCTGACGTGGAGGCCTGCGGACCGCTTGTGTCCCAACCACCAAATCTTCTGCATTAAATGCACTTCCCGCCAGAATCTAGGCTTCCCGCCTAAATAATGGGGATGTTCGCCCGCCAGGGGGTGAGCTGGGTCACTCCAAGTGACCCTCAAGAGACTTCGGCTGTTCGTCCCCTGACCTTAGTGGATTCTCTCCATGTGGACTGGATCTCCTCCGACGATCATGGGCCTGCCCAGGAGACGTTCGTCGTTATCCCTGATGGCCAGTGGTCCTGCCCCTTACCTCTGCTCATACGTTCGTCGCGATGGGCCGTTTGAAACCTGGACCCCCCAATTCCAGACGTTCGTCTCTTCCCAAGGGTCATGGGCCTGCGCCCAGCCTGGTCCTAGCATGACGTGCGTCCGATAGAAAAAAGGGGTTAATGGGCCGGACCTCGGCCTGGGCCATTATCCCAACAAGGCCCAAACCAAAACATAACATTAACTTAAAATAATAATAAATAATTATAAAGACAGCCCGTAACCGGCCCACGGAAGTGGGCCCAAGCCCGGTCCCGCCACAAGCTCTTCCCGCTTCATATCAAAATGTGACTGAAATGATTATGAAAATATTTTCAGAATCTTGACAGTGCTGTGTAATCACTAATCACTACAATTATACTGTGCGTTTTGTAGTCCTAAAATAAACGACGTATGTTAAATGTGATTATTCCATATTTAACCAGATTCAACTCTGAAATTTTCAACAATTTGAGCAGATATACTCATATACCGAACGAGTTCTGTGACATCAAGGGATAGGATTGAGCTTCTTCTAGGCGTAAATAAGAAAGCACATTTTATGGAAGCAACAGTTACAGGGGAAAAAATGTTTTGACAGGAAAAAAAACACTTATAACAACATCAAGCATTGGCAACCATCTGTGTACTAAATTCTGGTTGAGAAGACAAAGCTTCCTCAATACTATTACCGGCTTCTTCACCAGTCCCTTCATGTGCCTCCTCATCTTCTATCTTTTCAGATCTGAGTATCCAATCATACATTTTAACCCTCGCTTCCCTACAATGTGCCTTCTCAACTAATTTCAATCCCTTGAATTTCTCTTTGATCTTCCCTTCATCCTCCAGTGACAAGAACACTTCCTTCTCTTCCAGCTCTTCGTACATCTTTTGAATTTTAGCTTTCCAATACACCCCAAATTCCGAATCCATCTTCTCATACGGTGTCTTCAGGAGGTACTCGTCGAACCCGCCAGCTCTGTCAATGCATCTAAGAGCATGAATGGAGACCTTGACTTTAATGAAGCGGTCCAGGATGTAACTGAACAGACGTTTGCCTTGCACATTGGGCTTCCAATTCCTCCTTGTCCTGTTTCATTCATTTTTTTGTCATTAATCATAAAATGAAGTGTCCTAGAACGTCCATTTCTAGATTTACATTAATGAAAGTTCACTAATATATGTAGATAATATATAAAACACAAGAACAAACATGATTCATTTCTACACTCCCAAGAATCCATCCGTTTGGGACCCAGAAATGCACCAGAGGAAAAATGGACAAGGAAAATTGGTCCAAACTTTATACATCAACTTTACATACTTAGTCAGACACGTTTTGTTTTTTACTAAAAACAGGACAACTCAGGACACATTGGCTCTCATGCGGGAGAAGGGTACCACACCACCAGGGTGTTATAAGAAGCAAGTCTTCCCTTGTCATTCCGAAAAATGTTTTAAAACTTTAATCAATTAAAACAAATGAACAAAAACTTGATTTACATACTACCTCTGTTTCTTTTTAGTTGCAACATGTAATTTCACATTATTCACATGATCTATTTTGACCACATTTTATTTATTTATGCACGAGAATATTCTTTTTTAGAAAAGTACTGGTGAATTCATCTCATTACAAATTCTCAATGCTAATAGAGAATTAAATATATTGACAGTCGAAGTAGTGTGTTGGCAAACGTGAAAATGAGAGTATTGCAATTAAAAAGAAACAGGAAAGTTTTGTGTAAATTTCATTAAAACTTTTATACTTTATAGAAACCAAGGTAAACCCAAATATACTATACATAGAATTTTTTCCTATGGCACTATTTTCTATTAACTACATTTCATGTTCCAAACATAGCCTACACGAGTAGATGCTTCATTGAGCAACTCAGGTCAAAATCACAAGTCAGTAACCAAGGAACAACAGCATAAGGTAACTCAGAATTATATTACACCTACATTGCAGGATATGAATGTCAAATCCAGAAAGAAATTCATAACTTAGTACTCCCTCCGTTCTTTTTTATTAGTCCTTTCCCTTTTGGGACGTTTTTTTTATCTGTCCTCCTTTCCATTTAAGGAAAGTTTTTACTCTAAATATACCTTTATACCCAAACTTTTATTACCATTACCCCTTTTTTTTCTACTTTTTCATTTACCCACTACTCATTACACCTTTTACACTACCCCTACTACTTTCCTCTTAAAACCCGTGCCAAAGCCTATGAGGACTAATATTAAAGAACGGAGGTAGTATTACACTGGTTGAGGATTCAATAGTTGATGTGGTTAAAAAATGAAAATTAACTTTCGTGTTAGTTTTAAATCGAAACTTAAAAAACAAAAACAGCAGAAGATTGCCCTCTATCAGCCACCACCGGCATTAGAGGACAATCCAGTCTTGTTAAACTTTCAGAATGATATATCAGGTGATTGCATTTAATTAATAGATAATAGATTTAAAGCGGCCATAAAGCGGCCATAAAGCGGCCACCTGGCAGAAAATAAGTCTAACCCTACGGCTTGTGAGTGCCTCGGGATGCGCGCAAAGATGTCCTGATGCAAGAAGATGTGAGCACCTTCTGGAATCTGCTGCACGCTAAGTTGCAGATGCGGAATTTCTAGCACATCCGTGCGTGTAGGTGCACCCCAGAGCAGTTTTTAAAACTTACACATTAAGGGAGAAAGGTTTGAATACAGCAAGCATTTATGTCCTCATAGCTGTTTCCAGAATATTGCATACACTAGGTAAACATTTCCAGTGGTTTTCATGAATGTACCTCACCCAACAAATGAAAATTTGACTCTTTATTCTAAAGGGAGATGAAGTCATAAAAGGGCATCCCGGTGCACATTGGTGTCCTCGCAAGACGAGGGTCAGGGAAGGGTTCTATCCAAGGTGTATAAGGATCAAGCCTTCCCTTATCATTTTTACAAGAGGCCACTCCCAACCTGCAACCTCTCAGTCAAGCAACACCATAACCGGTGTGCCAAGGAGGGAGATGAAGTTATATCACGGGAAAAAGATCAAACTAAATTGTGTTCTAAAAAGTTCATTCGTTATATCACTAGGAAACTAGTACTGGTTTCGTTCTTCAAAATGTTCAATTAGGAGTTGTTAGCATATCGTGCAACTACGGAAAGAGAAAAACATCTTGTTCTCCAGTTACTAGTTCATTGCTGATAAGCAATATAGTTGATGGCTTATCTTGGCTGTATATTTTGTCTGAGAGAATGAGGTAACTACAACTTTGAAGAATCTTTTATGTGACAGAGATAATGAGCTTCACAGCTTTCATTAGATAGGTAAAATGGATGAATTTCTTCCAAGGAGAGGGGTAAAAACATAAGCTGAGGAATTGATATCATCTTGGTGCAATCTTCACAAAGTCATATGCCCATGGCCATAACTTATAAGAACATTGCATGTACTCCATGAAAATTTCTGATTTTCTAATTTTGCCATCTTGCAAGACAACTTCAGTGACAATAATGAAAGTATGATTCAAGCTACGGACTGTCAAATAAGAGATATATACATCTCTAGAAATCATTAACTTTTGTAATTGTAGTCGTGACTGGACACTTCTCAAGAACACTGACATTTTTATTATCATCAATGGGAATAAATACTATCCTTCAATTCTAATACCCAGTGCATCAGCAAATAGTTTTATGAAGCAAAAAATACAAACAAATACGCTTGACACTTACTTGTTTCCGCCGTCTTCGCTGACTTGGTTGCCGTAACGAATATGGCGCCCGGCGTACAGGCCGCGGTGGGCACGGCCCATAATAACATTACTCTTGGGTGGCAATTTCTCCAGCCGTTGTTTGGTTCCAGCCCCCAAGCTCTTCTCACCACCTAACTTCTTGACTAACATCTTCATCGCATCCTTGGATCTAATCGCCATACCAAGCTCCAAGCTATATCCTGCTCTTTGGATTCAGATCAGCGGGTACTATTAGCAAGGGCTGTTTTTTGAAAATGAAGTAATATTATCCCTATACTTTTTCTTTTAGATTGGCGGATTTACTTTGAAGGCTGGAGCCTGGCGCCGGCTGGCGGCGGTGGTCGACTTGGTCGCTTCCGCAGTTTCGCTTTTGAGCTTTCTCTTCCCGTCTTCAGTAAGTTCCCTTCGTTCTGTTATTTCCTTCCTTCGAACCTGGGCTGGCTTCTGGCAGATGGAGTTCTACTAGTACAAATTCTTTTTGGGCCCTTTAAAATTTTGGACCCAACAATATTGTATTGCAGAAGTATTGACTATTGATCACAGAGAAAAAGTCCAAAATCCCTCAAATTGATCATGTTAAGTAAAAAAACACATAGTCCCAATTGTGTTGAAGATGGGTATTTTTAGGAGATTATATGTGAATCCAGCTTATGCAATTGGTGATAGTTTAAAAAAACACAGTATTCATGCTTCAATAATTACTAATTTTGAAAAGTTCCATTTGCGTTAATTTGAAGTATGATTTTTTACTTGCAGAGTGAAAACTTTTCTGAAAATAAAAACATTGATTTTTCTGCCATGTTGGGATCTTAGGTAAAGAACTCAATCTTAGTTTTCTGAATCATTTGGTGACACATATGAATAAATCTGAAGTAAATCTATAGATCTTAAAATTACAAACAACACATTGTCAAAATTGTAGATCTGTCGAAAATTGCAGAGATATTGTGGTTAGTTTTTTCAAGAGTTTGCATAGGTTTCAACAAACAATAATACCATTAATTTAACTAAATATTTATAATGAGATGTAAATTAAATGAATTAATGAAGGATTGGAGGAAGATCAGAACTACATAAGGTGAAAATTGATAAGGACCGATTGGTCGAACCGCCGAAGGGTGAGTGCTCGAGAGCAGGAACCCGGGCGACGAGCTTGAGGTGATGACTAACGAGGCGTGCTAAGGTGCTGGCGCTGACAAAGTGGCGGTGCTGGCGTGCTGCATGTTGGCTTTTGCTGAAGGGCGAAACCACGAAGGTAGTCAGTGAGTCGATCCCAAAGATGTTTTTTTGTTAATTATGGGCCTTTGAGAAGTTGGACTTGATATAACTTTACAATATGCGCCCTTTACAAAGCAAAATGGCGGGCGTAAAATTTTAGGGCCTGTTTACTAACAGAGATATTTTCTTGTTTTCTACTTCTGTTTTTCGTTGTACAATTTTCTGTTTTAATTTTTCAGTTTTTCTATCTCCAATTTTCTGTTTCTATTTTTTAGTTTTCCATTTTCAAATCTGAAAATATGTTCATCAATTTTTTCACACAGTTCTCCAATTCCACACTCTTGACCCCTACCCTTACCACGATCTTACACATATGGTCGGGGTGAGATGATAAGGTCTAGGGGTTGGTGGTTGGGTGGGGGTAGTGGGTGGGTTGGGGTCGTGGTTAGGACTTAGGGGTAAGGGTGGGGTAGTGGGTAGGGTTGAGGTAAGGTAGGGGTAAGGTAGGGTAGGGTAGGGAGTTGGGATAGGATTGTGGTAAGGTGGGGTCAGGAACAGGGTGGGGCCGAGGTAGGGAAGGGGTAGGGTGGCGGGGTAGGAATGTAGAAACCGAGTCCACCCATATGCTTGATTGAGTACATAAAGTGATAAAGAGTTCAGTATTTTTTCTGAAATTCTTTACTAATTAATTTAATAATATCACAATAAAATACTTAAATTATTGATAAAAATGGATATACTAATCACTTCAATACTATCACAACTTTTATTCAAATAAAGATTTTCATTTTTTTTTGAAACAATACTTTGAATGCAATAACAACTTTATTCAAATAAAAATTTTCAAGATATTGACTTAATTTGAACAAAGTTAAAAATGGCTAGCAATAGAGCTTTATTGTGCACCATATTGATTTAAATGTGAGTGTTTCGGAACCAGGGCCATATCGACCCGGGTCCATGCCTAGTTAAAAGTAAAGGTTCCACATTTCTTTTGTAAGCGCTTTTCTTACTCGAACTGCACTATACACACGCACATATGGGGAAATGGTTAATAGTAAATTCCTAAGAATAAACAAGACTACAATCAGGCAAAACAAATTACAGCAGATACTGTACATGGTATTCTGATTAAGCTTCACTCCTTGACGAACCACCAAAGCAGCTAACCACACTCCTTCATGTCACCCTCTAACTTGGTGATTCCGGTATAATTGGCCCCATAATCACCATATCACCAGTGGAATAGTAACCTAGACGGTCCTGGCCAGCCCAGGCCAGCAACACTCACTTCTGGAACATTTTTGTCCAACGTGTATAATAACAGGACTTTCATCTTCAACATCAGAGACCATCTTTCCATACAATCTTCCCAAATCTGAACACATTGTGTGGCACACCCTCCTGTGCTGCTTCTTGCCAAAATCACAACGCCAAAAACTGAAAATTGACTCTTAAAAATGCACCGAACGGCAGAAAAACTAAACCCCATGAGGGGGAACAGGCTGCCATTATGGTTTGAAGCTCTCATTACTCCATATATATGTGTGTGTGCATTCAATCATTCATTTATTCAAGGGTTTGTAATTTAAAGAACAAATAGAATTAACCATTTTAAATCATGCTTCTCTATATCTTTCTTCGGCTGAGTTCTCCTTCAATCCGCTTAATTTCATGTTTTAGCTCTTGTAGATCTGCTTTTCTGGACTGATGATCAGTGATCTGTTGAGTTTTGCCATTGCCGTTTATTATGCTACACAGACACTTCAAGCATGATAGATACTCTGCTTTGACTTGAGGCACCATATCACTCACTGATTTCTCTTTCTCATACTGCAGAAGGCCAAATTGGTTCATATTACTAGAAGAATTCATTCATACTACAACTGAAGTGTAGTAACACTTCACTAATTAACATTACTTGCATGAATAAAACATTGTGCATTCATTCCTATAACACATACCTCCCTGAAAGCAGAAATGCATTGACGAAGAGCACTCTCAGCTTCTCTAATAACACAATCATCCACCTGTTTCACATTTCAAAGAAAAAGCTTTTGAATGTGATAAAACAAGAAAATTAGCAGTAGAATTTTTATGCTTCTGCAAAACAGCAATCTCAGTTTTGAAATGAGCACCAACCATTGTGTTTCATGATACTATTTTTACATTTTTTTTAAAACTTAAGTATCTATCTAAATACCAAAGGATGAATATGATTTTGGATTTGGATGGATTGCCATAAATCCTGTCCGCCTAATATTGGATAGGCATGATGGACTGCACTGAGACAGTACTCAGTAGGCTAGAAACCCTAATTTGAAGAGAGCTCATATTAGTTTGGTGCAGGGCGGACTGCATACATCATACATTCAAATAGGATGAGTCTTTAACAAAAAGAAGTGGTTATGTAACACTGAAATGGTACCCAGTAGGCATTGAAAAGATTGTTCTCACACATGAAAATGCATTAAAGAAAGTGTAGAACTTCTTAGAAGAACAGCTTCGACATAATTGATACAATAAACACTAAGTTATCCACTTAATATTCCAAAATATTAAAATAAAACAACAAAAACTGTGTTTTCCATGATGGTCTGTTTGTATAGAGGTGGAGAAGGCTTTTGATGGCTATATCTTGACATTTTATGAAAATTGGAAAATTAACATAAGAAGTGATCATACAATGATACAACATTATCACTTTTTATTTATTTTTTAAAACACTCTATTTATTAAGATATAGACTAAGGATGTTTTTTAATTGGACTGAAATTTTCAGGCCTGATCTGAACTGGTCTGGTTTAGTCAAGTAAATGTTTGGTCTATGTGTATTTTATAACTATCGAAATCTGGTCTGTTCTGTTATGGAGTGAAAAGTCCAACTTAAAACATTCTAAGCCCTCCAAATCATTTCCCTCTAAAACACAACTCTCAAGCATAGCCTAAGGGATTACAGAATGTACATCAACCTTTGATTCCTGAAGTTCCACCTTTGTAACCTCCAACTGAGCAAGAGCATTAAGTGATTGCAACTGCAGTAACATACCAACACATAAACAACCATAAATGGAGGAAATTATGTATACTTGATTTCATCACCACAGCTATTATTAATTCTTTAGAGGTGGGCTGTTTGTTTCAAAGCACAGAATAGGTACAGTGATGATTCTAAAAAGGGAGGCGAGTCTGCTCATTTGGACCAAACCAAACAAACCTAAGCATTTCCTCACTGAAAGGGGTCGGCTATATGGATCAAGCAATACCAGTCATTGCTGCCAAGTGTTGTCTGCTAATTTGCTCTACTCATGATGTCTTATCTAATTGTCTATGTCCAAGCCAACGTAGGCCTTCTTCTATCATCTAAGTGTCTAACAATTCTCTCTCATATTGTCATCACTTGGGGCTGCTCCTACTTCATTTAGTATCTCTTCATTCTTGACTTAATGCTCAACAATATATTCTTATCTTGTTGAAATGTATAATGCTTGTAAAGAAAGTTTCTTTCTCTTGTTGTTTTGTACCCTTTCATTATAACTGGTATTTTTAATGCTTTCTGTTAAGCCATAAAACCCAAGTAGCAAGAACTCTCTATTTCTTGAATCAATTTACAATATAGTTTTATCACACTCACTGAATAAGTTTTGTTAAATCCACATTACTACATGCCATGTATTACCTCAGACCTGCTAAGTCTTAAACCCCTTGGATTTTATTGCCGATGTACATAATCAAAGCTTAGACTTACACTAGTCAGTCGCCCTCATATATCCTTTATCACTTCAATCATACTCAAAGTCTTTGTTTCTCTGGGAACTTGATCATATACTTCTCAAAGTCAACTAAAGTTTATACGTGTACATATTCTGTATTCTCTTGATACTGTCAAATTTATCTCCTATAATTTGCAAAATGATAACATACATAGTTAATCTCCCAGACACATAACTAACTTGATCATGTTAAACTATTGTATCTCCTTATTCTCCTTCCAATCACTCTTCACTAAATTTTTTAGTGTTAACTCATTAGTTTGTTTCTTCAAAAATTGGTAAAATTACTGATACATCTGCTATTGTTATAAATTGGCACTAATGTATCACTTCTCCACGCATAAGGCATTTTCTCATTCCTCCAAAATTGTATTAAATAGACACTGTAACCGTGTTACTACACCCTCAACATCATAATTTATGTGCCTTTAAAAGCTTAATTGGGATACCAAATGGACCTCCAACCTTGCCAACTTTCATCTTTTTAAGTGTCTCCTTAACCTTTATATGTGTGGTCTAGTGATTGATGTAAGTCTCCTCATCATATGGTTACTAAATACACCCTCATTAAAGAGCATACAAATATAAAATTCCCATCATTCTTCTATCTTATCTTCTTTAAAAAGTTTCTTCCCTCCTTAGGCTCCACTGTCCTTGGTACATTTCACTAGGTGTTGGTTCTTTGCTTTTTTTTTTAGATTCAGGCCATTCTACCAGTTCTTTTTTATTAGAGTCCTCTTGAGTAGGTAAGGCTAGTAAGCCGAACAAAAAAAAGACAAAGAAAAAGAATGCAATACAGAGCAACAAATTGCTGCTTGAATCAACAGTTTGAACATATAAATGTGATTCTAACACAGCTTGAGAAAGTGAAGTGTTAATGGATAACTTCAAAGGGAAAATGTACAGAAGTTTTGTGTTTCCTTTTGACAAAAGAAAATATACACAAACAGGTAAACTGACCAGGACCATTAGCGCCATTTGTCTTTCTCTTCCAGTTTTCCTGGGTACTCCAAAGGACTTCTGGTGTCCTATCCCTTTTGGTGGTTGAGATAGAAATGTTCGAGCTACCCTATGACCAAGAGTAACGAGGATATAAGACTGGTGGTAAACAATAAGAAAGGTTATTTTTAAGCGTTAATTACCTATTTAGGACTAAAAGATGACCAATGTGCACAAATAAGACCAAAAACCAGATCTATGTTTCATAGGACTTAAAACCACTTACTTGTACAAAAATACCCTTAATCAACTTTTATTTGAATTTGTAATTTCATCATTTTCATCATTTTCATTTACCCCAGTGCCGCAAAGGCTCCCACCTACGGTGGGGTTAGGGGGGGTCGGATGTACGCAGTCTTACCCCTGTACTAAAGCACAGAGAGACTGTTTCCGGATGACCCATAGTGAAAATCGCGTCGAAAATTGCATGGACTGACTGCTGCTTCATAACAATGAAACGCAGACAGTTTAGTGAGTCATTTTGCTTTATTCCATCATATTCTAAAGCAAAAAAATAATGAATCTTTGGCTCCATTGCAAATGATGGAATTAAAAATTGTAAAATTAAAATTTGATGAAATGCTAAAGTTGTAACAGTAACAATTCAGCCACCGTAGTCATTGCCGCTTGCCGCCTCCCTCTCCGCCACCTCCCACACAGGCGTTGCCATCCATTGCCTCCCGACCCGCATCACCGTCTGCGACCACCAGTGTCAATTTCGGGGCAACCACTTCATGTACGGGCACTGCAGCCGCCATCACAACTCTGGCGACAAAAATCTGCCATTAAGTTGGCAGATTTAGCTTTGAAGATTAATTTCAAATATGCCATGAACAAGGGGTTGAAATCTGCCATAGAGTTGGCAGATTTATCTTAGAATATAAACACAAAACTGCCATAAATTTGGCAAAATCATGAAGTAAACAAAAGACTATTAAAAAAACTAAATTTTTTATTGGAATAAACACTTTAACACAATAGAAAATTAGAAATACGAAGTTAATGACAAAAAATAAGAAAAACCAGTTTACACAAAAGCGTTGTTGCCATAATACGATTGTCAATGTACACATTTCTGCCATAAACTTGGCAAAATCTGAAACCATCATCCAAAGTTTTTGAAATTCGTATTATTTAAAAACTCAGAAACCAGAAATCGGAAATGTGAAATAGAAGTCTGAAATTTGACAAAATCAATTCAAAACCCAGAAAAACAGAGCAAAATCAGAAAAACAGAAGAAGATCATGATGATGAAGAAGAAGAACAAGAGAAGAAGCCTCAGTGGCTGTGGCGCGCGGTGAAGTCAGCAGCGGTGGCGTGAAAGAGAAGTCGATTGATCTGGTGCGCAGGATGAAGTCGGCAGCAGCGATGGCTAGGGTGAAGTCGATCAATCTGATGCGTAGGGAAGGGGAGAGAAATGTGTGCAGGAGTGAAGGGGAGATCTGCATAAGAAGGGAGAACGGACAAGGGGTAATAATGGAATGAAAAATTCGTATGTTATAAAATAGGAGTGATATGGTCCTATTTCCCCCTTGTTTCAGTCCTATATGAGGCAATTGCTATATTTTTAACTGTTTATCAATACTTTCTTGGAAAGACACCACTTAAATACCATCTCGGATTTATGAAAAGTAGATGAATAGTAATAATGCGTAGTTCACAAGGAACTTTCCTTGCACTGAGTGCACTGAAGGAAAAACATCATTTCATAAAATTGGATGTTCTAGCTCACGAATCACAGAAAGCATTAATGTGCTACCAGCGGATTATTATATACAGAATGCAATACTTATCTTAAATTGTTTAAAGCATATAGATCAGATCAGCTATATAGATAGATGCATCCATTTTTTAGCATTGAGTTGGCGTTTATTTCTTAAACCCTTATCATTCAACAAAAGTGCTATTTTCTAACAAACAACACCCCCAGTCTATGGACTAAACAAAATAATTTTTAAAGCACAGTTAACAATTAATTATCAGCATAATTACATTCCCTCCATATATGTTCAGTACTTCGTATTTTCTTCCATCCCATCCCATTCAATTTATTCTACATGAAAAGGGTTGTTGGGTAAGGAGAGTTTTGGAGAAACATAATGACACCCATCAGAACTGATATAACTCTTTTTAGTATCTACTGTGCTATAAGCATCCCGAAAGAATCATAAGAAAGACGTGTTTCATAGAAAAAAAATTCTTAAATACATAGGCTAGTCATAAATTTTACTTCAGCCATACGTTCAGAAGAAACTATGATACAAGCAATAAAAAACAAAACAAATACTGATGGTAAAACCTCATTTACTTTATTGACTTGCTTAAAAGATCCTTTGCCATATCAAGCTCAGTGGTTGCTTGATAAACATTTGTCTTCCTTAGTTTGTTGGAGCTGAGCATCTTCAGTCTAGCAATGTGAAGCATATTGCATGCAACCTAATAAAATGAACCACATAAGATAGATCTGTTCAAATTTGAAGGAAAGTATGTTTCTTATATTTCAAGATATGCAATGAATCAGAACATGAAATAGAGATCGTAATATAATCATTCTTCATTCTCATCTCCCACACATCAATCCATCAATGTGATGTCTCTGAATTACTCATTTTAATCCAGCAAAAAACTATGTGCTAATTTAAAAGAATGAAATATTTCAAACATACCTTATTTTTAAGACTAATTCTAAATTGAGTTATTTAGAATCTAGGGAAATAACTAATTCAACAAATACTTGCAGAAAAAAAAAACTAATTCAACAAATACTTCAACAAAGTGAAACAGATTTAGTCTATCTGAAAAAATGACTATTGTTAGGGAAATGACACTTTAATCCTCCTCCCATTATGGGGAAATAGTAGACGTGGTCCCTCAATTATACGTGTCAGTCACAGCACTTGGTCATGAGTTGTAGCTGTCATGTCAGAGTGACAGAGATGTTAACATCCAACGTTAAGTGCCCAAACCCCCCTCTTCCAAGTTTTTTGGGTAAGTTTTCAAGACATCTGAGCTAGAAACTGCAATTTGATCTATTTTGTAGTTTTGATCTAAACTGGTTTATTTAACTAAGCATTGTGTTTTGGCCATTTGTTCTGGTTCGAGATTTCACAAACCTCAATGTGATCTTCAGAGAGTAGAGCTTTCCGAGCATCAAGACATCTGTGCCAGAAATTAATAGCAAATTATACTCCAAAGGAAGTACAAAAGACCCTAAACTGTCAATGATTAGTTAAAGTACTCAATTCCACCTTTCTAGAAGCTGCTGAGCATCAGTTAAGCTCCCCAAATTCTGAAGAGATAGGGCAAGGCGTTCTGCAGCAGTTATGGTGTCAAGTGAACCCCATCCCTGACCATCACAAAAAAAGAATATGAAAGAAACTAAAGGGTAAAAATAAGAGAGAAGTTAGAATGTTTTTAAATTGGACTGAAATTTTCCGGTTAGGTCTGGTATGGTTTGTTTAAGTCTGGTCTATGTGTATTTTACAACTGTCGAAGTCTGGCCTGACCTTGTCTGTTTATGTCTGGTCTAGTCTAGGACTGAAATAAGTCCAAGTAAAATCATCCTTATTCTATAAGAATTGGAGATGGACAGGAAACCATCAGTTGCAACTCCATAGATTCAATCCAAAATTAAAACTGAGTGCAAATTTAATATATAAATATAAAAGAAATAATTACATAAAGGGAAAATGGAAACTAGTAATCCAACCTTTTAGCGGTCTTCTTACAATAGTCCCACCTTTTCGTTATTCATGAATAATCCAACCTTTACACCTCATCTTCATTCACTGGTCTCTGACTGGTTGATGACCTGCTATTCCAAGTTATTTTCTTATCTTTGCAAACCATTATACCATAAATCTCACCTTTCACAAAGATAATATTTTGCAAAGATAAGAAAATAACTTGGAATAGCAAGTCATTAACTGATCAATGACCAACGAATAAAGATGGGGTGCAAAGGTTGGATTATTCTTGAATAACGAAAGGTGGGACTATTGTAAGAAGACTACTAAAAGGTTGGATTATTAATTTCCATTTTCCCTATTTGAAATTATGAACATAATGCTTGAATAACGAAAAGGTGGGACTATTGTAAGAAGACTGCTAAAAGGTTGGATTATTAGTTTCCATTTTCCCTTACATAAATATGACCAAAATAAAGATGGTTTACAAAAATATGACTAGTTACTAGAGTAGTAATAAAATCATAGTAATTCATGTTCAAGTTTTGAACTTAAGTTACCACAATACTACGTTGTAGTAATGAATAGTCATATTTATGTAAATAAGTTCTATTTTAGTAATATTCTTGTACAAACCCCTATATAAAAACAAGGAAAATCATCAGAAAATGGTTTGGGGTCAGGAAGCCAATTTGGTGGAATTCTCAGTCGTGTACCTCACATGCTTCAGCATATAGCCACAAAAATTAGAGCAGACTTGTGCATTTTAAAATTACTAGACTGAAAAATAGGAATATAGCTTTGCATGCCTAAGAATCCTATATTGGGCCAAGTAAATTTAGTATTGTAGATTGTAGATCTCATAGAATCTAAGTAACACTAGTCAAAGCCTCAAAGGTTTTCATGTATTATTGTCAACAAATTGGAAAGAACACAAATTGTTTAAATTAATCTGATTGGAAACCTGAGACAGTGTTATTCGGAAGATCAAATAAGACCATGAAGTTGATAATGGGATTACCTTTGACAGTTCCATAGTATGCAAGATCTTTCTCTGTAAGTTCACTGCCTCGGCAATTCGGTTGGACTTCAAATACATCTTTAAGAAAAGAAAGAAAAGTGTTAGCTCCAAACACATGTAATTATGTAAAAAGGAGTAAAGGGGGTGCTGTGTTTTACAAGGATTTAGTGATGGGGGGCAAGAGAACTGCAAACTCTGAACCAAAACTGATAACAAAAAATCCACATAAAATGTTCAGAATAAAGTGTAGTCATATTAGAATGCTCCACTTGAGATAACACAAACATTAATTTACATTAAATACAGTAGTAAAAATATGATTTTTAATTTGCTAGAGAACTGGATGTGCTGAATTTCTTGAAAGTACATTTTCTGGTAACCTTATAGTTACATGATTCTCGGAATCCGCAAATATAAAATTTTGGAGTTCACATTTATACAACATTGAAAATCTACTATCAGAATTAGCAAGTAGAGCAGCAGATTGTCTGCATATGTCTCACATTTTAGCCATAGGCCCTACATTCCTAAACCCACACTGGAAAGTTACAGCCACTGCTCTATACTCCTTAAGATAAAAGAGCATCCCCGCTAGGCGAGGCCCATGAGGGTCCAGGGAAGGGTCCCACCATAAGGGTGTATAAACAACGAGCCTTCCCCTGTCTATACTCCTTAAGATAAGGAAATTAATTCCTCAAAAGTCTTAATATCACTTAGCTGAAATAAGTATATCATCAGTAGATTAGAGCTTAGATCACAATATGTCTAAGTTCAGACAATAGATTTGATTTTGTGCGAAATGGAAGTTCCAAAGAAGCATCTTATGGACAACAAGTGGAGGCATAACCTCAGCAAGATGCCACATCCTCTTGGCGCATATGATAGATTCACTTTGATCACCTTCCTACCTTGTCAAACACAACAATAAGAACAGAAACATAATTATACTTACAATAGGTTACCCAAAATCACTCTGTCATTGAAACTTATACGAAACCTCTAGAATCCGAATAGATTCCAAGACAAGATCCTCAGAGTCTTTCTCTTTCCCTTGGATGCGCAAAACCTACAATTTGTTAGTATACTTTTTCAGTAAAGAATGCATGATTTAATCATGTTTTTACTTTGGCAGGTCCCTACAAAAGAAAAAGAATTTTCACACCCAACACAATGACACATCAAAATGATAACTGAAATGTTAACAGCCTGCAATAATTGAGTTTCAACTAATTGAAGGATGGATAACAGTTGTTAAATAGAATCTAAAGGAACTTCAACATATTGAGATCTCAGAAGTTAGAAATAACAAGGAAAAACTAAGTGTTTCAAAATAATGATGAAGAAAACTTTATGAGATTAAGATATGAAACTGCACTTCATTTGAGATTAACTGAGATCCATTGTATTACATCTAATCCACGAACATCACATAAATCAAGACCACATATGCATTAGGAAGCTAGGTGTTTGCCACCCTTTTCCCACAAAGACAGCACACTGTAGTTTACAAAGATCTAAATGAAGTAAAAATAAAGAGGATGGCGTTACAGTTCCCAGATGATACATTGTATCAGCATAGTCAGGGTGAGCTTCCCCCAAGACCCGCCTCTTTATCTGAGCAATTAAACGTGTTATGTGTGAATGTCAGAAAGCAATAGTTACAAGCAGTAATAACAATGTGGCAATTATAAAGTCAATCAATTAACCACATACCTTTAAAGAGCGCTGCCAAAGGAATTTGGACAAAGAAAATAATATAGCATCAGTAATGGGGAAATGCATATCAAGTTACATGCTATGCATTCTATTGATAAATGTCTATGTTTACAAAGTAAAATGGGGCATCGGTCATATCATATAGTATATCTTTAGGAGATCTAAACAGATCAAGCAATTTTAGGAAAGAATGCAAGAAGTTTAATTTCTAGTTAATGTATCCAAATTGAAAAAAAAAACTTTTTATGAAAGCCGAGGACAAGTCTGTGATTTGACTCCTTGGGGACAGCCCATCCGGCTGACAGACAAGAGATTTAGGCATTTAGCTACTGTTTGTTGAGGAGATGATTGGCAAACATTATCAGTCTTATTCAAAAGTAAATGAATATTATGAGTGTATTGTTTCCAATTTGCATCAACTGATCAATCGGTGTTATATGCCTTGTGTTTAGCTCCAAATACATTTGAGTAACTAATGTGAATACAGATTAATCTTTCTGTGATTAATATCTGCGTGTGTATGAACCATATTTAGCACATATATATCTATACTAGATTAATACTTGATAGAATAATAGGTACACTTACTACCAAGAAAATAATTTCTTTCTTCAACTAAAAGGCATTAGCTATCTTTGCTTTCATTATGATATATAATTCACCTGTTTTAGAAGCTTTTATAGAAAACCATTAGTCAGCTAGTGTCAGCAGATGCAAGACATGATTTTAAGGAGTAGTAAAATTCCGAGTGTTAGCCGATTAAGTTCAGTGGTAAGGTTTGTAGATAAGCAATAGGTCACACCTGAAAATATACATTAAAGATTTATAGCATTTTCTTATTAATCAGTTTGATTCTCATCAATCATTAGTAGGTATGATCCAGAAGCTTTAAGGGCTTAACCAAGTCAAAAGTCAGCAACTTATCTTTATATTTGAACAAGTAAAGGTTTTTTGTTAATGAGTGGCCATGAGCCCATGAGCACATCATAAAGAGCAATTAATTTGTTTCATTCTCAAATTTCTGAGAAAGGATTCAACAGTTCCAAATAAAATGAAATAAATGTGATCTATGAAATTGATATGATTATCGCTAAAGTTATACAATTATCACCATTGTTAAGGACAATTTGAGAAAATTATGAGCATTAAATACTCATTAATTACTCCGTATCATATGCCATATTGGCACACAATAAAAAATATATTTATATAGTAGAAACACCGGACTGTGCATTAAAGGAAACTTCAATAAAGGACGAGTGCGTCTACTATGAGAGAAATTGAAGTAAAAAGTGTCTCTGATTTCCTTTGCAGCTTTACCTCATAGCTAACACGGGCTTGATTCAAATTTCGTTGCACAAGGTAGAATTGGCCTAAATTGTGAAGGGCTGCCCCAACCCTAGATAAAAACAATACAATGTATGATTACCAGATGATATGTCTCAGTCTCAAATACGACGATGAATGGTGTGAAGAATAAGAAATAGCAATTGAGCAATATGCAGATTTCCATTTGCAATTACTTACTCTGTCCCGTTTTATATATCTTGTTTTGGTTTGGCACAATTATTAATAAAGTGATTGGAAAAAGTAAAAGTAGTGGTTGAGATTTGAGTAAAATAAAGTGAAATGCTGTGGGCCACGTAATTCTTTCTAAAAAAGGAAACATGACACTTATTTTGGGACAACCTAAAAAGGAAAGTAAGACGGGTAAAATGTGGCGGACGGAGTAGTACTTTAATAACATGTGCACACACAAATGATCATGGCCTATAAGTCTGTCCAAGTACCAACGAGGCAAGTTTATACAATACTAGTATACCCCCAGAGTTTTTATCACTCATAATCCAAAAAACCAGTGCTACACAAATGGTATCAAGGAACACACCAACACAAATAATGAAAAAGACATCCATAACCCTACAAAATCTACATTTACCGTATGTCATCTTGTCCAAATGACTCCTCGAGAATACTGATTGCCTCCAGATAGAGTGGTTCTGCTTTGCCAAATTCCTTTTTTACTCTATATAGCTCTGCCTGTCACAAATATCATACTTGTAGAAAGCTCCCAAAGAGATAGTAGAAATACTGCGGGAGAAATAGAGTGCATGATGTATAGTTGCAAGATAACACGTTAAAGAAAGAAAAGGGTTAAAGGAAAAGGGAAATGAAACAAAGAATCAGAATTTTTAAGGGATATGTATACTATGGATATATTGCAAACTAAAGATTAAATCAGTGTTGACTGTTGACAGCATTATGCTTTTAGAGAATATGAAAACCACATGCAGGCCCACCAGATTATTGCAAGCAGATGCTACATGTGAATCTCTTTCCCCAAAACCTTCTTTGGCTTCTTCAATAGCAGCAAGGAAAAGTTTCTCGGCGTCCTCCAACTTTCCCTGGTCAAAATAGGATCCAAAGTGCAGGCGACATATGAACTAGGAACAAGATTAGCTTACACTAGAAAATCAGCAAAAACAAAAGGTCAGGTAACACATTAACACCTACCTGTAAGAATAAATCCCTCCCAGAATCTGTGAAGACTCTCCACTTTTGAGTGTGAACATTTGATGTGATAGAACCATCCTCAATTTTTTGCAACCCAGCTAATGTAACCTCATCTGCCTCTTTAGAACGTAGAGGAGTTGACACATCTTCAGCCATCGCAAAAGTTGATTGCCCTCCCAGTATGATTGCTACAGTAAAGATTACATGATGTGTTTCATGAAATATAGCCACTTTAAGCAAAAAGATCGTGTTTTATAATAAAACGTGTGGGATGGCTAAATGGGGATGTACAGCATGCAGAAACAATGCAGATGCAAAATAAATCACATGTAACACCAAACTCCATGTTAAAAACATTGCTAATGGAAAGCAAAACAATCAGGCATTGTTGTATATTCTAAACAAGAATAATATCTAATCCACAAACAACAACAACAACAACATCAGCAACATCCAAGCCTGAGTCCCAAAAGATATTGGGGTCGGCTAACATGAATCGATACATGATATCACCACCAAAAGGAAAAGAAAGAAAATAAAGATAAAAAAGATAAGCTATTATAAAAAAAGATAATATAAAAAGAGATGAATATACCTAAAAATGATAAAATAACCTAAAAATGATAAAAGAGATCAATATACCTAAAAATGATAAAATAATACCTATTCCACAATAAATATAAATTTGACTCTGTTAGGAAAAGATAAAACTTAACATGTAGTAAAGGATACTAAGAAACATTATGAAATATAAAAATGGGCAGAAGGGATGTCCCATAAATTCATATATAAGATTTTGCTGTGGTGACCCCATAAGATTTGAGCAAAGAGAACTAAGAGGTGTCATATTTGAAAACTGATATTTTTGTTTTATCAAGCTTTACTCAAACCTTTAAAAATGTGATTAATATGTATTCAATAAAAACACCTCTATGGATAGAAGAAAAGAGAGGCAATAACAGTTCATGCCACAAATTACAACATAAAAGATTGAGATTTGAGAACATGGGCTGTTTTCACTTAGACTAAATTTTCTGCTCTGGTCTGTTTGTCTGATCCGGTACAAGTCTGGTATATGTGTACATCACTATTGTCTAAGTTTAGTATGGCCTATTTGAATCTAGTATGGTATGGTCTTAAGCTTAAACAATTCCAAGTGAAAACATTCCAAGAAACAGTTCAGCTTTTTAAACTTGTTGAGTAATCATAACTTCATGAGCCCAAACTCGAAAGAGCAAATATCTTGGGGGAAAGAACATAATTTTGAGAGAATGTGTATGAACTGAAGATGCTTAAGAAGGGTCATTATCACAAAGAACCAGGACTGTGGTCTAGGTCATTTGCCAAACCAAATTCAAAAGCAGCAGTGAGCTTTGCTGGTGACACCCCCTAGTAACTATCTAAATATCACATCAGAGCTGCTTCTCTGGTACACATGTGGAAGCATTGTACTAAATCCACTTTAGTGTCAGAAGGAAAGGAGATACTATAGGGGCAAGACCAAACTTTTAAGAATTAAACATGACTGTAACCTATTAGAATAATTAGACTTTACCAGCTTGTCCAAATAGAATTATCCATTTGAATTGTTGCCAACTATCACCTCCATAACCTTGTTGCGTAATAGACTGGAGAACTGTACATGCACAGGTTGTGAAGCTATATGTTAACATGTGACATGTTCCATTAGTTCCATATAATCACTGTAACTCAAGAAAAATAGAATCATCTAGCCAATGCTGTTACCTCATATGCATTACTCAGGAGTGTACAGAAGTTACAGTAAGAAACAATTTTTATGAACGGATTTCCCAAATGCAAACAGAGAGATACTCAATAGTTCATCTCTATTGGATAAACTAACTTGAAATTTAGAATAAACCGGTAGAAACGGGACTGATAACAACCTGCATTAGATGGGAAGATGGGAGCTTTTTTAGTTTTCCCCAGAAATAACGCAATATATGACGATTGCCCGAGTCCCCCGAGTAGTTTAACAACTGATCGCCGGAAAATCATTGTTAATAGTAGAAATTAGGAAATATGGGCAAATACTCAGTAAAATTCCCTATTCACTTCAAGTTTTTGTTTTCAGATGAGGTTTTTGGTCTGGGAATTGAAAATTGTCGTGCGGCGGAGGATTACGGCGTTAACCGGCGACCGGAGACCGGCGTCACAGTCTTGGAGTGACAGAGGACGACGGGCGATCGGAAGGTTGAGCCAAGAAGCAGTAGATTAATTGGGCTTTTGAGCCGATTTCTTCTTTACGTTTTGACATATTGGGCTTCTGGACGAGCACGTGGCTATAAAACATGTAACCCAAGCCCACATGACCCATGGTTTATACGGAGTATTGTAAAATATCGTTACTATGGTTAATTAATTAATTTAATTTAATTTAATTAATTAAATTAATTATTTAATAATATTGTCCCGCTCGAAATTCAAAATCAGTTTTTCGAGATCCCCAAGTTCGACGAATTCAGACAAAAACAAACAACCGTCTCCACTCCACTTCCATTAACACAGAAACTAGCCGTTGATCTAATTCTGAGACCAATACGCAATGCCGGCCACCCCCAACAACGGCGGCAGTCCCGGGGATGAAGTAAATCAGCGGCATAAATTATGCCGAAAAATAGCTAGGGTTTTGGATGAGGTCCGGTCGTCTCAGGTTACCCACCTCAGGAAGCTAAAGGAGCTCTCTGCTCTCCGTTTCCATTCATCTGTATCCACGGAAAGTTTCTTTGCGGCTTTCAGCACAGCGTTGACGCAGATTTTTGACTTCCAAAGAAGAACAGCATCCGCTGAGAGAATTATCCGATTCGTTGCTATTTTCGCGGGTGTTCGGGATCCTAAGAATGCTTCTGACAGTGACCCGTTTCTGGAACAGTTCCTTAGGTTTTTGCTCGTGGCTGCTGAAGCTTCAAACAGGATGGTGAGAATTAGGGCTTGCCATATCATTTCTGAGGTACGGCAATTCGACAGAGAAACTGGCAATACTACAGTTTTTTATGACTGAATTGAAGAGGGTGTTTTGGATTTTATTTCATAACATTGCGGTAAAGACTAAAACAAGAGGATATGGCTTTAGCCTTTAGCTAACAGAATTAATGTAGGAATGTAGACCCCAATACATAAAGAAGTAGCTGTAGTCATCTTTTAGCTTAAATGTGACTAAAGTTTTGAAATTGTGTCAACCTTTATTTTTTATTCCCTTTTGAAGTTGTGAGGCTTAGGTGCTTGGTATTTATTTGGTATCAAACTCGACAGTGCATATTGACTCTTTCTCAAACGGTCAAGCGTAAACACAGTCTCAATATTATCATGCATTTTATTCTATGCATTAGGTTCCAACTTCTAACACCCGTGGCTTTAGTGTCTGATAATGAGGTCCACCAAGAATGATATGGAGTAGATCTTACCTCATTTGGGGCATAGGAGCAGTGCCAAAAATGACTATCATAGAACTAACTGGACTTAGCAAACTCGCTCCTAGCTACCTAGACACCAAATATACTACCAAATTTGTTCACACATAAAAACACATGTATTTCGGAAGTAGAGATCAATTTTTCCTTTTTTTCCATATGATCAGCTAAATGAAGTCAAAATCCATGAATCATTCATCCATCAATATTCGTTCATTCTTCTTGTCTAATCCTGTAGTATAACTAGTTCGTTATGTGTGTGCTCACATATGATATGATGCTTCAAGTGTAACACCTAAAATGGATTTTCTTTAATAAATTTATCAAATGAAAGGTATCAACTTTTTCTTCATTTCAACCATTAATTTTCACCTTATAAGAACATTTTTAACCATTTCTCTCTTTTGATAGTTGAATGGAGTGCACATATCTTTCTTCTTCTTCTTTTCGATCTTTAATGTGTGCACTACAATATTTGTGAACAGAATATCATCACCTTACAGCTTACTGGGGTCTATTGTTCATGTAATAGTTTGTTTCTTTCCTAGATCATAATGCGGATGCCTGATGACACTGAAGTTAGCAGTGACCTTTGGGATGAGGTGATAGAGGGAATGAAGTTGCGTGTTGGTGATAAGGTCCCTGCAGTCCGGACATTTGCAATCCGGGCTCTGTCACGCTTTGTGAATGACACAGAGGATTGTGGAATCCTAGAATTATTGTTGCACACATTGTCCTTTGAACAAAATGCGGTCAGTATTTAATATTTAGTTAAAATGTCTGCATCACAGGTTAAATATATCAACAAGTTTGTTTTCTATAAGAAAATACAAATAAAGAAAGGGTAAATGTATTAGGGGAATATAGTTTTTTCTGTCAGCGGTTATGTAAAAAATGGTAAATGCAAAATGCTAGCCCCTTTGTCTTAATTCCCGAGTTAAAGAATTTTGCAGGCTGTACGAAAGACAATTGTGTTATCTCTCCCACCTTCACACAAAACTGCAACAACAGTAATTGATTGTACATTAGATGCCAGTGAATCAGTACGTAAGGCAGCTTACTGTGTGCTTGCTAGCAAGTTTCCCTTGCACCGTCTCAGGTAATATTGGACATCTCTTTTGCTTTTACTTTTAATTCCTTATGTTCCTTCTTGAGTATCGTATATTACATAGGCTGTTGGTAATTGCTGACAGCATGCATGCTTACTTTATGCTCTCATGTTCAAGTAGCCAATGCAATATTTTTTCATCATGCAATGTACATGTATTGAGCCATTCTCCAAATCGTTAACATGCTCTTTTTTTATTTTCCGCTTAACTAAAGTGCTGTTCAATGATATGATTACTTCAGACTGGATATATTTGTGCCTATTGTCAAGCTGTTTGTAGCTATGGATAGGAACGCGCTATTTTATTCTTTCGTCTCACTTTTAATCTGACATGTTTATCTGCATTATATAATGAGCAGTATCAAGCTTAGGACAACTATCCTACAGAGGGGACTGGCAGATCGCTCCTTGTCTGTCATGAAGGATTGTCTCAAATTAATGAAAGATGAATGGCTTTCCAAATGTTGCAATGAAGAGCCTATAGAACTTCTAAAGTTTCTTGATGTTGAAACATATGAATCGGTTGGAGAGTCTGTAATGAGAACCTTATTGAAAGAAGGACTGGTGAAATTGCATGATGATCAAAGTATTAGGCAGTTCTATACATCACCTAGTGACCTTAATGAAGGTCAGAACTCAGAATTATGTTCATATGGTTCTTATCTCATGCACTTCGATTAAAATGCTGATTGTATCCCTTTGGTTGCAATCCTGTGCAACTTATTTGCTGAACAGAGTAAGCACATCAACAATTTATGTCATGACCTGGTGATTCATGCTCTATGCCATAATTCTAGTAATTTGAGTTCATCTAGTGTCCTGACTACATTAGTGAAGCATGTCCACCTACTTTACCACTGTAGCATTCGCTCCACCAATTGCACTGCTTTGATGTTGTATTTCTTCTTGCGGATGTCACTTTTAGATGAATATATGCGCTACACGGACCCACTAGCTGCAAATTACCAACTCAAAGTTTATCGTGCTTCTAATCTAATGTTTCATATAGTGCTGCGGATTTGTAATTTGTCTTGGCTCACTTATATTAAAGCTTCTTGTTAAAAAAAGCTTTGTCCTTTAGGTATTTAATATCACTTATTGATTATTGATTAGTTTTCTATTTTGGTTTTAGGACAATGCAACTCTACTGTCCAACTAATGGAAGCAGAGGTTGCATTTTTCTGGAGAACCATCTGTAAGCACCTACAGATGGAAGCAAAGGTGGGTTCTCTTGATCTATGCATCGCATCCATTCAGTGTGTTTGGAAGTTGGACTAGAAATGCTTATTGGCTTTTGCTATACTTTTTACCTGGACTGCTTTATGAATACTATTGCGTCTAACACACATTTCTGAGATATATCCCATCTATGTGCGAAAAGTTACATAATTTTTGTGTCGCTTCCACATATCTCACACACATATATCGCTGATGTTTGACATAATAACACATATGTGTAAATGTTTAGTGTTATTCATGTATCTTATTCAAATGGAATTAAAGGAGTGTTTGCTAAAGATTAATTTAAGTGCTTTTCAACTTTTGGCTTAAAAAAGCTGAAATGAGTGTTTTCAAATGACAGCTTCTGCTTAAATTAATCACTTGAAAGCTAAAAGCTGAAAGCAGGTTGAGAGGTGCTTTAAACTGCTTTTCACTTTTTCTGTTACACAAAAGGCACTTATTCTATCAAACACTACCAACTTTTACTTTTTCATAATCACTTTTTTCTCAAACACTACCAACTTTTACTATTAATCACTTTTCCCAAAATCACTTTAAAAAATCACTTTTTACAAGTAAAAGCAATCGCAAACACTCCCTAAGTCATTTGTAACTGACATACTTAATTTGTGAAACAATTATATCAAGAAGTTCACTAAGAGCATACATAGTGCATATAACCTCGCAAATTATATACTATATGGTGTGATAATGTAAGGAGAATAACATCTATTTGCTGGTTTTATGCCCAGAAAGTAGCTTGGACATTCATGTATTGCATTTGATGAATGACTATCCCAAAATGGGTACTTAATCTTGTAACCTAAAGGAATGTTCACTATAACCAAACACAGGTGAAAGGCACTGATGCTGCAACTAAAACGGGCACCGAATCTGCTGTCCATGCAGCAGGAGCTTCAGACAGCAATGATCTTCTTGACCGAGTTCTACCTGCTTCTGTTTCTGATTATGTGAAATTGGTTAAAGCTCATATTGATGCTGGTGTGTGTACCCGCCTCTTGTCTTTCTATAATCTTTCATGTCACTCGTTTTTGACACCATCTCATAACATCTGGTTATTATAGGACCCAATTATCGATTTGCATCTCGGCAATTACTATTGCTTGGGGCAATGCTTGACTTTTCTGATTCATCGAACAGAAGGGTTGCTGGTGAATTTCTGCAGGAGTTGCTGCACAAACCACTGGATTATGAACTTGATGAGCATGAAGCTGAGGTTGTTATAGGAGATGGTATCAATTTAGGTGGGGACAAGGAGTGGGCTGCTGCTGTGTCAGAACTAGCAAAGAAAGTTCATGCATCCTCAGGGGAATTTGAAGAAGTGGTTTTAAGGGTTATTGAACAACTTGCTCAACCTTGCCGGGAGAGGACTGCTGGTTGTATGCAGTGGCTTCATTGTCTTGCTGTTACTAGCCTTCTCTTGGAAAATGCACAGTCATTTCGCTGGATGCATGGAAAGGCCATAGAACCTCTGGAGATTTTGCAATCTGTTTTGCTTCCTGGGGTATGCATATAAGCAAAACATAATGAATGTCTGAATCCAAATTGGTTTTCACCATCTTTACAAAAATCCAATTTCTCATTTATCTTCCTTCTTACTGTTTCGATCTTAATTACTTTCTCTGTCCCATAATAAAAGTCACTTTGTCCCACAGTAAACTTCACCTTTCTATTTCTTTCCTTTTAAACCTCAACCAAACAATTTCATTTTGTTAATAAACGTGTTACTCCCCACTAGGAAGTTTAAATTGGGACGGAGGGAGCAACAGATCAAGTGGTGAGTTATTATGACATGTATGTGGTATTTTTCTGAAATACAGGCAAGGCATGTCCATTTAGATGTTCAAAGGGCTGCCGTGAGGTGTCTTGGTCTGTTTGGGCTTCTAGAAGGGAGACCTAGCAATGATATAGTAAAGCGCTTAAGGCGGTCATTTGTTAAAGGCCCTTCTTCAGTGACTATTATGGCTTCTAAGGCTTTGATGGATCTTGGAATGTGGCATGGTCCCAATGAAGTAGACAATGCAATGGAACAGCATAATCATACCGTGGTTGTAACACCTTATGAACCCAGTGATGAAAGAGAGGATCCTGAGATCAAATTGCTGCATCTGTTATATGATGGACTTGAAAGGCACAGCTGGGATGACTCTATAGAGAATGATGATGATGAGTCTGTTATGTCCATTCTTGGAGAGGGTTTTGCTAAGTTTCTTCTTCTCAGTAAGAAGTATCCAGTCCTTCCTGCTGTATCACATCCTCAACTATTAGCCAAGCTTATTGGCTTATATTTTTGTAGTGAGAACAATGATCTTCAGAGGTAAAAATGTAAAATGCTGTCAACTCAGCTCCCTTTTTAGTGCAAATTCAGCAAATGACTGGTTTACTTGATAGGTTGAAGCAGTGTTTATCAGTATTTTTTGAGCACTATCCATCCCTTTCATTGGATCACAAGGTCAGCAAGTCCTTTCACTCCTCACTATTATCCAATTCAGTCTCTGACTTTCTTTTGGACTCAATTTGGTCCACCATAATGCAATTTTGACCCCATTCCATCCTCATCCATGTCTCACCTAATTAGAGGAAAGGTGTTTTGGTAAGGGCGTTGATCCAAAATGAAAATTGAGCCCTAAATTGAGCATTAAACTAGATCCCGAATTTCATAGCCAGGCACCAAATTGAGCCCTAAATTTGGTAATATAGTGAACAAACAAATATTCCTTTATCGTTTCAAAGAAAATATGTATAAGACTATAAGGACTAAATTAGGTTGAAATTTCATAGTTGAGCACCAAATTGAGCCTTAAAATTGGTAAAAAGTTAGTGTCCGGATGAATAAAGCCTTCTTGTTTATGTACGAGGACTGAAATCAGGTCCAAATTTCATAGTTGAGGACCGTACTGAGTAATAGTATAAAGTTTAGAGACTAAACTGTGCATAAACTCTTTAAAAAGCAACTGTAGGCTGCTTGTTATTGTGTTTTTTGTTCTCTCTTTGAAAGTGCAGATTTGCTTATCCAAGGCATATGTGCCAGTTATGCGCTCGTTGTGGCCAGGAATTGATGGGAACTCTGCAGGATCGAACGTAATGGTATCTAACATGCGCAAACGTGCTATGCGAGCATCATTTTTTATGGTGCAGATGATGCAAGTTCCTATATACACAAAAGTGACCGAAACTTCCAATGATGAAGATGGGACTGGAAACCTTGATAATTTGATGGGTCCTTCAGAGTATGAGAGTGGAGAAGAAGGACTAGCCATACGTATTGGTTCTGAGGTGATTACAATTTATGAGTTAATATCGTTCTGCCTTTCTTTTGTTATGGTGTTGATATCTGTAATTAATTTAATTTTCTGGCCTATTTCTAAGGTAACAAGGTTTGGTGGAAAGAAGACAGTGGCTGAGAAATCATATGCTTCTGCACTCTGTAGGACCCTGGTCTTGCTTCATTTTCGGTCATCAGAACAAGAGGCTGTAAAGTTAATGGGACATCTGTTGACTCATATCCTTGAATCTGTAGCAGCTGAAAAGGACCTTATGAAGGATTTAAAACAGATGGCTGCAAGGTTAAAAGCTTTAGACACGCACCCTGATCAGGAATTGTCTTCGGATCAAGTGAATCTCATTTTGAGTAAGAGCATTCCTTTTTTAAATGCCTTAATCTTTCTAGTATTCAATCTTCTGTCCCATTTTCCTATTCCAATATGTCTGTTCTCATTTTAGTCATTCTATTTTTCATCTTAGTCTCATCTTAGTCATTTTATTTTTAGTATCACATAGTCACATCACATGACATGTTGTTGTTGTACTATCTCTTAAACTTTTAAAAATGGTTTGACGATGAGAAGCCCCTCTTGACAAATTGGTGAAGTGCATCATGTTGTATTGTTCATCTGTATTTATTAAAATCCTCCCTTCTGAACTATTAAAAAATCATTAACAACCTCTTCCTTCCCATCCTCTCCAACAAAATCCAAACCCCTGAACCAAATACAGCCTGAAAGAAAAAAGTTTGTTAGGAGTATATGTTAGTTCAGAAACATTAGTTTATAATATTGTAAAAGTTTAATTAGTTTATATGATATCAATTAACTAGGAAGAGTTGTACACAATATGTGTGGTGGGAAAATTTATTTTAAGCGGTGTTACATAAGGCTTTTTCCCTCATTTGCAATGGAGCCAAAGATTCACTATTTTTTGGTTTGAGAATATGATGGAATAAAGTAAAATGGCTCACTAAACTGTCTGCGCTTTAGCTTTTTTGTTATGAAGCAACAGTCAGTCCATGTAATTTTGGTGCGAATTTCATTATGGGTCATCCGGAAACAGTGTCTCTGTGCTTTAATACAGGGTAAGACTGCTTACATTGGACCCCCTTACCCCACCGTAGGTGGGAGCCTTTGCGGCACTGGGGTGATGATGATGATGATGATGATGGCGTTACATAGGGCTGTTTTGTTTGCGGTTTAAGAGTCCGTTTGGTGACCTTGTTTTTTGGTTTATGACTTTATGAGCCTTAGCAACTCATTTTTTCACCAAACACGTAACTTTTGAGTTGTGTAATAATCAAAAGAAGTAAAGTTGGAGTTATTTCTTTGGCTACACGTAACTGAAGTCGTGTAGAGGACCATTTTAGCTACTTTCATGTAATTTTTTCTTTATTTTATTGATAAAACATATTTTAAATATAATTTTATCAGAATTCAGTAGAATCGGTTGATTCAGCCAATTAAGTGTACCAAACAAGCTCTAAGGTTTATCAGTTTATGCTTCAAAAATATCCGAACTAACGAAATCGGAAAACTGACCAAAGTCGATGCAATCCGGCTGAAGCAACTGCACCAAACTGCCTGATCCCGACTCAAGTTACTTTTTCTCTCCTTTCCAAATTCCAACCATACCGAACTGACTAACACCCCTAGTGTTAAATCTCTATTCTACCCTTTTTCAATGACATCCGTTCGAGAGATGCATCACATCCGTTGGAGATGATGGAATATGCATTCTTATCCGGTTCTTATTGCACATTCATCATTGTAGTTAACTAGGCATTACGAAACTGGTACAACTTGGAACTTGAGTCTGGACAGCGTGAGATGTATGTAAGTCTTACGTATACGCCTATGATTAGAGATGTTTGGTTCCTTTAAGATCCTGAACTACCTAATTAGGCATTGTAGGATCTAAATAACAAGTGTTGTAAATCTTGTTGTCCTTTTAAACCAGGGAGGTTAGATGTTGAAGCACAACTGGACGTGAACAACCCTTCGGAACAGCCAGCTAGTATTGCACATACATCAGCAAGACCAAACTGTGGCAGAAGAAGAGCGAGGAGAAAGGTGGCAGAATCATCTTCTTCAGGTTCTTCGGATGAGGAAGTCTCACCCTCATCTGTGGTCCCAGCTAACCCTTGTGTAATGAGCCGGGCAAAGAGGGCTAGCAAGACAGTTGCACTGTCCAAGATGACTGCCCTTAACACACCTGAGGAAGATGAAGAAGAGGAGGTGGAGGAGGATGGTTCAGAGGTGACATCGGACGATGACGACGACTCTGATGCCTTGTGATGATTAGTCACGTGTAAGTAGATTCATCTGACAGTATAGATTTGTCTGTTATGAGCTTAAACTGCTGATGTAGTGTCTGTATAATGCAAGTCTGTATAATGCAAGCTAACAACATTCATTTCTGTTGTTTGTGTGCCACATATTCTTCCTTTTTACACTGTAATAGTACTAAAATAATTAGCATTTCCTAGTATTATTACTTTTGAATAATGTATGAGTTAATCGTAAAACATATGAGCTAATATATTTCTTTTGATAGATATGGGATGGTTCTAGTAAGACCCCTCTTAAAATGAGAACGTTTTTAAAAATGAGAATTTCTCATCTTCAGCCTTCATTATTACAATCAATGCCTCATATTGACAAGGAGGCATTTTGGTAATATTAAGGATTAATTGCAAAAATGCCCCATTTAAATTTTAAGTAACTATAAATATGACCCTATGTGAATATTAACCAATGATTGTAAAAATGAAATGTTGTAATCAGAAGTTCTCATTTTAAGAAGGGCTCTCACTAGAACCCTTCCTTTACAGGGGGCAGGGGGCGACCCTGGGCCCAAAAAATGGGGAAAAAAATTAGGCTCAAGTTTAATTTCTTTATAATATGTGTGACAGTGTGAGTATGATGAGTTTTTAGTCCAAAACTAATAATTTTTTTGGTGAAATTGTTTGAGGTTCTTCCAAGTGGTTTTTTTGATGAAAGTTTATGAACATGTTCTTTATGAAGTGTTGATTATGTCAAAAATAAATTAGTTTAAAATTTAACAGATAAGTCAGTTTAAAAAATTATTGAAAAACATTGCATTATTTATGCATATTTTGGCGCAATGTTTTTCAATAATGAGGGTAATGTCCAATTTTGTTCATTGTTCATTATTGAGAGATGTGCATTAATAATTTTGATGGCACATTATTGTACATCACCATCATTATTCACTCCTAAATTTTAACAGTTTTATTACTTCGTATTTAGTTAGGCTAAATACCTTTTATTTTGAAAATAAAATATAAATATTCTTTTCTAACTTTGCTCATATTTTGAACAATTTTTTTTAAAAGAAATTGAACAAATACGATCAAAAAAAAATTGAACAAATGAGTAAATAAGTTTTAAAAAATGCAGAGGAAATGGATGTGGTGCTACAAATATATCTTAGACCATACGTAAGAACCTAGACGAATATTAGTTCTAATATTCTCTCTTTTCGTAAGAACCTAGACTAAGTAGAATATTAGACCATACGTAATATTAGTTTTAATATGATATCATTATATCCGGTAATAACTTGAAGCAAACAACGGATCTATGGTTAAGTTAGCTTCTTCACCATACAAAGGTAATAAATTTAAGAAAGGGATAGATTAAGGAGTTGTTCTCTTCATATGGAATAAGTTACCTTTTTCACCATACACTATTCACATGTTCTAATAACTTTGACTATGTTTCATTTATTAATGTATTAAAAAATTAATTTTAAAAGAAAATTGTTAAATTTATGACATCGTAATTTTCAAAATATGAGTTTTATTTATTTATTTTTACTAATAAAGAATTAGGTATACTAATTGTCAAAGTTCTGAATCATCAAATTAGGAATACTATATAAGACTAGTAGCTAATTAGCCGCCATCATCAAATTAGGAATACTATATAAGACTAGTAGCTAATTAGCCGCCAATTAGGAATAGTGCGATTCTACATTCTCACCAAATTTTAGTCTAATATATGCATGACACTATGACAGAAGTTGAATGTAAAAAGTGGACAAATTAAAGTACTCCGTAGCTAGCTAGGAAGCACGGAAACTCTCCATGGCTCACGTTTCCACGTTTCGGAAACTCGGAAGCGTTTTGGAAACTTGGAAACTTCAAATTCCCGTTTCGGGGCCGTTTCCGTAATTAAGAAAAATCTGGAAACCCGTTTCACTACGTTTCGGAAACCTCGGATTCCAATTTTTTTCTTTTTCAAAAGATTCTGTGGTGGAAAATAATGTTTATAGTGAATTTTTGTGGTATTTCTCAGCGGCAACACTTGTTACATTTCGTAACACAATATATTGCTAGAAATGTATTACTCCGTACATTTTATGTTTAATTATGTACTAATATGAAATAATATCTAAATTCGAACATGTAGAGTGATTTTATTATTTGATTACTAAACAAATTATATTAAAAAAACATGTGCATATGGAAAAACTTGTGTACATATATTAAAAAATATTTATAAATATATCCTTATATTTTATAATATTTACGTGTTTCCCCACGTTTCGTGTCCTATATTTTTTAGAAATTACGTTTCTCGTGTTTCCCGTTTCACGTTTCCCGTTTCCGTGCTACTTAGCTCCGTAGTTTGTAATCTAACCTAGCTAGTTGTGTTTTGAAGAAAGTTTGTCTATGAAGATATTATCTCGCCAAGATTAATTCATAAAGTTACTTTCTTTCTTTGTGAAAGCACAAAGTTACCCTTTTAATTAATAGGAGGAAATATTTTTAGATCAAATATACAAATAAACTTTTAACATATACGGAGTATAGTCTTATCTGCACATACCAATTTCATTATTTCTTTATATTGTGCCATCAATTGAACAAAGGTTATTCATCGTATATATAATCTAGATAGAAAGACGCAGATTGATCTATCATTCTTTCTTCAGACTATCAGATTTAAATATACATATCCTCATAAAATTAAACCCTATATCCATATATACATGGGCAGATTATTAAGCTCTTATTTTCTGGCATTAGTCATCTCCAAAATTCTTCTTTTTTCGCAATACTGTCTTCTCTTGCAATCGGCCGATTCCTCCGCAGATGATATTCTTTATGGAGTATACAACCAATGCACTCCGGGTAAGCAGGGCGTAGCAATGTGGCCACGCCCGTTTAACCGCAAATTTGAAAAACAACTATGAATATTAGTGTATAAACTTTTATTTAAATATTTATTCAAAAAAAAATCTTTGTACTAGCTGGCCTTATTTATAAAAATATTTATAAAAATATGACCAAATATGACCAAAAATATTCATAAACTTTTATCAAATAACTTGTCAAAAAAAACTTTTATCAAATAAAGTACACAAAAAGGAGTACTTTGTTTTATTCACAAAGATTTATTTATTTCTATTTTAGATAGATAGAGAACAATGATTACCGTCTTATTTAAGGAATTCTCTCTGGATTTTGCCATGGCAGGTAACTACTCTGCCGGCTCGCCTTACGAGTCCGATCTCAACTCGCTCTTCGCTTCCATAGTCAACTCAGCCGCCATCTCGTCCTACAACAACTTCACCACTGCAGGATCTGTCAGTGGCCAAAGGTCGGGTTATGCGGCCCACGGCCTCTACCAATGCCGAGGCGATTTGTCACTGCTAGACTGCGCCGCCTGCGTGGCCGGCGTTGTGAAAAAGTTTGCCGGAATCTGCCCCCAGACGACCGGAGGGGTCATACTAGTAGTTGGGTGCCTTGTGAAGTACGACTGTACGAACTTCATCGGCGTGGAGAACAAGACAGTGGCGTTCAAGCAATGCGGGAGGTCCGACCCGGCCGTGGCGAACACGGTCGATGCCGTTTTGAAGGGCCTGAGTGGGCCCGTCGGGGTGACTAAATTGAATGCGGAGTATGAGGTGATTGGGATGTCGCAGTGCGTGGGTGATCTGAGCGTGGAAATGTGTGAGGATTGTTTGGGGGAGGCGATCCAACAGCTGAGAACAACGTGCAGTGGGGCGGTTTCCGGCGAGATGTTCTTGGGCAAATGTTATGCTAGGTACATGATTGGTCAATCCAGGCACGGTGTGTTTTTTATTTTACTACCTTGGATTACAACTTTAAATTTCAGTTTTTAATTGTGCTTTTATGATACCCAATTTTTTATGGGTATGTTTGAGAGTTTGAAGAGAACGGGAGGGAAAGATTTTGAAGGAGTCATTAGAAGGGAAGATGCGGGAGAGAGGAGGAAAGTCAGGAAACTAACTCTCTTGTTGGGAATTGAAGTAACAAATTTGAGAAAATAGATATTATGATTGATTTATAATGAAAACCATTTTGCATATATAATATATGATGAATTCAAATAATTGAATTTATATATTTATCTAAAATCTAGTTAAAGTTATCATTTAATTAGTTATCATTCAAAATATATCCTCAAATTTTAAGGGAACTTAAAAATTGAGAATTTCAAAGAGTTTTGGAGGGTTACAAAAGTCGTCCAAAATTATTCCCTCAATACTTTTACTCTCAAACATGAAAAAGAGGGTTATAAAACTCTATCAACCTTCTCCTCCCCTCCAAAACCCAAACATACTCTCAAACATGAAAACGAGGGTTATAAAACTCTATCAACCTTCTCCTCCCCTCCAAAACCCAAACATACCCTAAGTGAAATTAGGAGTAAAAACGTTTTGCAACATAAAATATGAGTATTATATACATTTTTATACCTGAAATATGAGTCGTTACTGTGATGATTGAAAATTATTGTCATAATGATAATATATATTGTCATATTAATGTCTTGTATTGCAACTATTTTGGCAATAATGACTCAAGTTGAATAGTAAATACTGACATGTCACTCATTTCAAGAAGAAAAATTTTAATTGTCCTGAATTTCCAAACATGTTTACTTATTAATTTCGGGATATTTTTTATTTCATTGGCATTCATTAATGTGTGTATTTTTTGGGGGTAATGGATATGCAGAACCACACAATAAACATGTGAAGAGAGTGATCATAATCGTGCTTTCAGTTATAGCCTCAATTGTGGCGTTGGTGCTTTTGGGATTCCTCATATATTATTTGTACAATTGGACTTTGCCTTTGCGCTTAGCGAACCGCCTCAAAGGTATTTGGAACAAAGGCACTAAGTAATGGCGAGGCTTAGCTTATGCCATTTGGAACTCAGCCGTATGTCCGCAATGCAGTACTACACATTGATTTCAAGCATTTGCTTAAATTAGACTCAATTCCAAAACCATACTTCGAAGGTTCTCATTTGAAGAAATAGCATTTTGAAGGTTCTCATTTGAAGAAATAGCATGATTTTTAGGTGACTAATTATGTTAGAGCAAAAGATGTTTATGAACAATGTTCTCACAAAAAGAGAATCATAATAAGTAGTGGTGCACTCTAGTCTAGGGGAACTAATGCTATATTTTAGTCACACATTTCACAAACAGTGGATCACATTATGAGTATTGTGTAACTAGAATGAGTTTATTTTGCAAATTCACATTAATAAAAGTAGCCAAATAAATTATGTTATTGAGTGAATATATATATATATAGGGGTCAGTTCAAGTAAAAAGTAGTCTTCCCATGAAAAGTGAGAATAAATCTTGACCTTTGATCACTTGAAAATAGATGGATGAGATGATCTTTAATCACAATAGACCGTTTCAATAAATGTGCAAACGTTTGTACTATAAAGTGGATAATTTACTGATTAAAAGTGCACTCAATAAATAGTGCACTCAATTTACTAACGTTTCAATAAATAGACCGTTACTATAACGTTTGTACTAAAAGATTGTCAAAGTTTGCCAAATTCTGCACTTTTTATTTCATACTGTATTGCACTTTTGTACTCTACGTGTTCACTTTTTAACTATTTTGATACACATTTGTCACAAAATTTTCAATAAAAGTTCTCCGTAATTACAAAAATGCCACCGCGTTTCAACCTTAAAATTTGATCTCTTCCATCCACTTTTTCACATCAATAGCCAAGATTAGTTCTTATTTTTCACCTATGAAGTACTTTTTATTTGAACCAAATTTTATATACATATATATAGGGAGCGATTCCGGTAAAAACGGATCTTAGGAGAGAAATGAGAACAAATCTCGACCGTTGGATTGAATTATGTGGAACTGAATTGTGCATTTGGTGAAACTGAAATGTGCATTAGATGATATTGAAATGTGCAGAATAAAAATTTAAACTCACATGTGCATTAAGTGAAACTGAAATGTGCAGAATAAAAGGTACAAAAATAACATCACATCGTACCTTTTATTCTGCGCATTTTAGTTTCGTCTATTGCACATTTCAAATTCACCTAATGCACAATTTAGCTTCACATAATTCCACTACATTGTATCCTTTGTGCTACACATTTCAATTTCACCTAATACACATTACAGTTTCATCTAATGCACATTGAATTTCACATAAAGCAAATCTAACGGTCTAGATTCATTCTCATTTTCACATAAGATGGTGGGTTAGGATGTGTTCTCATTATGTGAGAAATGAGAATATATCTTAATCACTCATCTTAATTAATAAACGGATGAAGATGTGGCGTACACCTAATTTTGGTATGAATGCAGGAAATAGTTTGTGATTGAAATAGTTTGTATATACTCTTGTGGCTTTTCGGATAATAGGCAAACTATTTACTCTTGTGTTAATTGTTATGTGTTAGATAATGCTTTTTGTGATTGAAATATTTACTCTTGTGCTTTATATACAAACTATTTGTGAGATACTCCTTTTCGGGTGCATTAAATATTGGTTGTTGTGAGTTAGATACATGTTCTTTTGTGTGTGATAGATGCGTGATAAGTCCGTATTTAGACACACATTTGATGCGTGTTGGGATCGGCTTTTGATGGTTTTTCCTAGCTTTAAGGTGTTACAAGTCTCAATTTTAGCTCAAGTTATGTTTATCGGGCGTTGGTTCGAGTTTTGTGTTGTTTAGAGTCAAAATCAGGAATTTAGAGTCCGGCACCGGCGCTTGAGAAGAAATCGGGAAGAGTTGGAGAACATTCGAGAGAGATTTGAGAGTTTTGGAGGCCACCGGGAGGTTCACGACGAAGATTTGATGAAGAAACGGCCTTTGGATTGATTAAAGAAGTATCCAGGAACAAACTGTGAAGAAAATGGCAAGAAAACTGTCCAAGAGCATTCCGCGCGCCCCGCGGTGCAGTTCCGCACGCCCCACAGGCGATTCTGAGAGCAAAAAGTTGAGGGGTCTGAACCGCACACCGCGCGGCCAAAACCGCACACCGCGCGTCCGAAACCGCACACCGCGCGGTCCAGAAATAGCCCCCAGAAGTACCCGCGCGGTTGCATAGTGCGGCGCCCGCACACCGCGCGGGCGGAGCGAAAGTCGGAAGACAGAAAAACGCGCGCGTGACCGCGCGGTGATTCGCACGGCGTGCAGACGACCGTGCGGGCTGATTTTCGGCCAGATTTTGAGTTTTTCTATAAATAGGCCCCTGTTTTGCCTGTTTTTGACTGGGGAGAGCTTAGAGAGAGTGCCTAGCACGAATTTTAGAGGGCTTTTCAGCCTTGTTCATCAATCTTTTGACATTCTTTGTAAGTTCCACCTTTTTAATTAATGACAATTAATTCTTTTTATTCCAATTCTATTGATTCTTCAATTATGAATTGTGAGTAGTTTTAATTAGGGATTTGAGATTGATGAAGGGGTTGATCATGATGTATGGCTAGATTCCTTTCGGTTTAATTGCATGAATGTCGTCGTTTATTTTGTGTTTGAGTAATTTAACTGATATCTTTTGTAACCTAGAACGGCCGCTAGAATTACAATTGCTTGTAGAATAAGTTAAGAGAGGTCTAATTTATTCTAGGACACATTCACACACACTTAATCGTTTGCTAAGAGATTAGTAGCAATTAAGGGGCCGTAAGCTCGCTCGTCTTGGCAATAATTTAGGATCCTGTCGCATGAGAGATCAGCCTGGTCCCCTAAATTATTGTACTCTACGTCGCGAGAGCGGTAAGGACTTAGTAATGATTAGCTAGGCTCAATTAAAATAATTTCATGTAATTAAGCCTGATCTGCCAGAAATCTAGTTACCCTGGAATCAATCCATGTTCTCTTCGTCATTAATTAGAAAGAACCCCCTAGTTTAATCGTTTTATTCGCATTAGTTTAATTTTCCAACCAATCAATCTCGCACGACGCTTTTATTTTATTTTCTTTTTAATCGCTGAATTTAATTAATTCTTGATTCCCTTTTGTCCGTCCCTGTGGAGACGATACTCGTACTTACACTACTATATTACAATCTTTTGAAGTGCGAGAAAACTCACATCAATGCGCCGAAGATGCTTGTTGTGAGTTATTGTACACAAATAATACCTTTTTTATATAACAAATTATATATGCAATATTGGTGTCATATGAAAGATAAAAAAAATTATTTAATTTGATATAATTTTTTATGAAATTCAATTATAATTTAAAAAGTTAAATCAATTTTAAACTAAAAGCATTTTATATATTTTGAGATTTTATTTGTCCTACTTTTTTGGAAAGTTGTACCCTACAACTGTTACTCATTAAATGAATTAATAAAATTACTCTTTTGTCCATTGTTAGTTACACGCCTCACCTTTCCATATGTATAAGATAGGTTACAATGTGGGGATGTCCATCATTATATTGTGAGCCAATCATTTAATAGCCATTCATTTATGTAGATGGTGGGCTAGGATGTGTTCTCATTTTCACAATAAGGAGTGTTCTCATTAGAACAACTTCATATATATATATATATATATATAGGAGTGTTCTCATTAGAACCACTCCAATATATATATATATATATATATATATATGTATGTATGTATGTATGTATATTTATAGGGTGCGGTTCCGGTGAGAACACCTTCTTAGGAGAGGAAAAAAGATTAAAATCCAACCATTGATTAATTGTATACTACGACTTGTGTTACAAGAGAATTAATACTCCCGTCCACTATTTGCGGCTAAGTGTTGGAGTTTTAAAAATGTAATGCTTCATTACAATTATTATGGCTATGTTTGGCACACAAAAGGCTCTAGCTTCTAGCTTCTCTATTCTTTATAAAGAACTTAAAAGACTCTAGTTGTATGTTTGGCATGACATTTTTTTAAAGCTTTTCAAAAATTAAAAGATCTTTTTTGAGATGCTACCGGGTGTAGCATCTGAGAAAAACTCGTGTCTTTTAGTATTAATTAGTCCTAACAGCTTGTCTACCAAACCGAACTAAATCAAACAGTCAGCTTTATACCAAACAACTATCACCTTTTATTTTTAAGATCTTTTGAGTCACTAAAAGCTAACAGTTATTAAAAAGTTCACAAAAGTATCTTTTCAGCTAGTTGTGCCAAACATACCCTATGTAGGGGTTCAACAGTAATATTACATGGGAATGATTGACACGTATGGAAAATTAATTCTGTGATGATTAGTTCCCATATCTTATAAATATGGATTTTTAAATTATTTTCCTTAAAAAAATTTAAGGAAAATAATATTGTAGTTCCCATATCTTATATTTTGTAGTTTTGCTAGATCATGACAAGTATGAAGAAGAAAATACATCACAATGTGGCCTAAAGAAACTTAAATGAACTCCACAACTTTAGTTCAATGCATTATTTGACCTGGTTCGTGAAAGAATCTCAACAATCTTATTTGTAAGATCCTATTAATAGTAGGATTCAAATACGATGTGGGGGCTGTTCCTATTTGTTCACAAATTTACCAAAAAAATTGAACTTTTCACGTTTTCACAAAATTGTAAAAGTTACGGAGTATTAAACAAATCACCAAACTGATCTACTTTATTTTTATATGCACTTACTATTAGTCTATTACTAATTGATGCACACTCTTACCTTATATAATTCACTTTTCTTGTTTTCTGATAACTCACTAACAGTACTACTTCAATGCACTTTTCCTCTTTCCCCACCACAAATTTGCCAAAATGCTGCATTTTTCACTATTAAGCAAAATTCATTTTTTTTCTTATATGCACTTAGTATTACTAATTGATGCACACTCTTACCTTATATAATTAACTTTTCTGATAATTCACTCGCACTACTACTTCAATGCACTTTTCCCCCTTTCCCCCACAATTTTTTCCCAGACCGACACAATGGGTGCACAACAACATCTTCCATCCAGGTTTTCTCTTTTTTCATTAATCGGGGAAACCTTTAGTTGAAAATTGGATGCACAAAACCCTTTGACCGATAAATGGATGCACTTTTCTCTTTATTCAACCTCTACTCAAGTAAACATACTATACTTTATCCAAAAATTAATCGATGAGGTTAAACCAGGGGTTCCATGTATTACCTTTTGTTGCAATATTACTGCTTCTTGATGCAACATCGTTTGTCCATTTCATTCTTATTCTTGGGTTCCTAGGGTTTTGGCGATGGCTGATATCTTCTTCGCTGCTTTGATTAAGCCCTGTTCTGAATATAAATCTTCTCACAAGGTAGTTTTCTGTTTTGAATCATAGCAGCACAATTAGCAGGATTTTCTGTTCTGAAGCCCTTTTCAATGCACTCTTAACAATTCCGAATTCAGCACGCACGAGTCATGTGACTATTTTTATCTCGGAAAGTACTTATTGGAGCCGCACGATTATATGATGGATGGCCCAATTTCATTCTTATTTCTCTCCTAAGGGTCCTCTCTCGATATATATATATATATAGACTAATATTCAGGTCCGGCCAGGCCGGACCACTCCCCCCGTCCGGCCTCCTCCATTTGGGGGTCTTCCCGGTGGTATTTTTTGCTCAAATTTTTTGTGTAGGTTCCTCATCAAGTCTAATTCATTCATACTAAATTGCAGCCAAAAATTCAATCGGGAAGGTCGTCAAATGATTTTTGCAAGTTAACTGGTCCGGAAAATATATATTCCGGATAGAGGGGCAGCTGCTCCCACTTAATATATATATATATATATATATATATATATATATATATATATATATATATATATAATTGTAGATAAATTTATAGGTTATACAGGTGTTGAGTGGGATAGAGGGGCAGCTGCTCCCACTTAATATATGTCCCAACTTACAATAAGAAAGAAGGTGACAACTTATATATTCAACTAATATATGCAACTTATTTCTCTCCTAAGGGTCCTTTCTCGATATATATATATATATATACGGAAAAGATCCTGTCCAGCCGGAGGGACAGGATCCTCCGTCCGGCCGCCGCCGTTTGGGGCGGTTCCCGGTGGAGGTTTTTGATGAAATTTTTATCGAATGTTCCTCATCAAGTCTAGTTTATCCACAAAAAATTTCAGCTAAAAATTCGATCGGGAAGACAGTCAAATAATTTTTTGAAACATAACTGCGTTTTATATGTTTAAGTTGGAGCAGTTATCTTCAAAAAATTATTTGACTACCTTCCCGATCGAATTTTTAGCTGAATTTTTTTGTGGATAAACTAGACTTGATGAGAAACATTCCATAAAAATTTCATCAAAAAATTCCACCGGGAACCGCCCCAAAAGGCGGCGGCCGGACGGAAGATCCTGTCCCTCCGGCTGGACAGGATCATTCCTCTATATATATATATATATATATATATATATATATATATATACACAAATGATCCTGTCCAGACGTCCGGACAGGAACCGCCGTCCGGCCGGCGGCGTTTGGCCGCCTTCCCGGTGGAATTTTTTGATGAAATTTTTATGGCATGTTCTCCATCAAGTCTAGTTTATCCACAAAAAAATTCAGCCAAAAACTCAATCGGGAAGGTCGTCGAATGATTTTTGCAAGTTAACTGGTCCGGAATATGTATTTTCCGGACCAGTTAACTTGCAAAAATCATTTGACGACCTTCCCGATTGAGTTTTTGGCTGAATTTTTTTTGTGGATAAACTAGACTTGATGGAGAACATGCCATAAAAATTTCATCAAAAAATTCCACCGGGAAGGCGGCCAAACGCCGCCGGCCGGACGGCGGCTCCTGTCCGGACGTCTGGACAGGAGCATTCCTCTATATATATATATATATATATAGAGTCCTGAAAATACATATTCCGGACCAGTTAACTTGCAAAAATCATTTGACGACCTTCCCGATTGAGTTTTTGGCTGAATTTTTTTGTGGATAAACTAGACTTGATGGAGAACATGCCATAAAAATTTCATCAAAAAATTCCACCGGGAAGGCGGCCAAACGCCGCCGGCCGGACGGCGGCTCCTGTCCGGACGTCTGGACAGGATCTTTTCTATATATATATATATATATATATATAGGGAATGAATCGGCTGAGAAGTCATCGTGCGCTGAAAACTGAGAACTCATCTCAGCCGCACGATTAAATCAGATCAAATGGTTCGTGTTCTTAATACTTAATTAAATCATACCTTTCATATTCTTCATGCTCCTCATCATCGACACATCTATGCTGTGTCTGTTGCCGATTTCTACATCCGTTCCTGCTCGAGATTTCTCTTTTCCATCGAGGTCTCCCTAAGATTTTATGCACCAAAGTTGTCCTAGTTACCATCCTTGATGGATGTCTTTAATGTCATGAGAAGCAATTTTGAATGTCGGATCTTTACACATTTGGACCACCGATCTTCGCACATCTGACGACAATTTCTTTAAAAATCAGATGCGCTAGTTATAAGAAAGCTTCATTGCTCCTACTCTTTGTCACGGACTCTCTTGCTCAAAGCCTCGCACATCCGTTTTGTTTCTGGAAATTCTCTCTCTGGCTATTAAATTAAGGCGATTCGGTGACAGGCTCTCTCGCTACTAAATCAGAATCAAGAGTAAGTCTCCTACTCTCCTCATCAAGTCTCTTGATTATATATAATTACGATTATTTTAGAATTTGAACACAAGAAGTGGAAGATTATGTCCCTGGTTGTAAGAATATGATAGAAAACCATGTTGTCATGTACTCCTGTTGACTAAGTATGTGGTTTTGTAGGTGTTTTCGTATATATGAAGTCTTGTTTGTTTTATAGATAATGATTTAAAGTTACACCTACCATATGTTTGATGAAATGTCTTAATGAAAATTTATGTGAATGTTCTTCTTTTTTAAGTGTAGAACTTTAACTTTGATAATATATATCTACGCTGATATATAGTAAGTATCAATTGCTACGAATCAAGTCCGGAATCATTTGTAATCAGCTAACTAAGAGCAAAGCTAGCAAAGAAACTATATGTTCTGTAAATTTCCAATTAAGACAATTGACTTTTTGGAGTTACAAATCAGATGCAAGTGTCTTCTCATAGACATCAATAGGGGCAGCTGCACTTTTGAAAGCTGCAGCTCAAACTCCACACATGACAAAATAACTAACAAACCCGTAAAAGTTGTTCATTTTTATTAAAAAGTTGTTTTTCTTTATTTAAAAGTAATAGTAATTCTTAATTTACTTTTTATTATTAAGAAAAGTATGTATAAGATCTAAAGTGTTAGAAGTTTTAGCATTTTTAGTAAAAGTTATTCTTCTCACATTAAAAGTTATGCCTTTTGAATTACAAGTTATATTCATGGTTTTACTTTTTGAGAGGGCTTAGGAGTTTAAACAAAAGTCAAGTCTTTGGGTTTAAAAGTTACATTTTTTGGTTTACAAGTTATAGTAATTTGGATAAAAGTAATGTTTGTTTAAAAGACTCTCTAAATAGAATTGTAGATTGTAAACACTTACCCTACCATAATTATTTACTTTATTACTTTTTTTGGAACAACAAGAAGAAATTATTTACTTTATTAGTGACATTGAGAAAGTGTGAGTTGTTTCATTTGTTATTTCAGACTTCTCTATATATTATTGATAATTATTGGTGAGGATTAACACTTATGAGTGGCAGGGCATCTACTTATGTTAAAAGTTACGAATATTTTATTAAATGTTATGAATGTTAAATTAAAAGTTATGTTGTGTATTCCACAATTTCTTTTAAACCACATTGCTTTGATTTTACTCATTTCTTTTTTCCTTTCAGTTTTCAATCTAAAATAGATTCAATGTTTTAAAATATATAGAGATATGGTAGCTAGTGAGTCCTATGTATGCTTGATCCAGTGAGAAACTTTTAGCATAAATTATATTACTTTAATGACATATAACTTAACTAATAACACAAAAACAAAAGCCACAAATGATCAAGCACTTGCTTGTAGGAACAACACAACTCCTAACCTTAAAAATATAACTTTTAACAGAAATGCAACATCTTCATCATAAAAGTTACTTATTTTAGCATAAGTTATATAACACTATTGAATTTGATGTTTTCAGCTAATGTCAGTTAAAAGTTATGTGTCTAGCGTTAGAAGTTATTACTTTGGATCTATTAGTTATAAACATATATCCATTTTATCTTTATTGCAGAAGATCAAAGAAAACATTGAAGCCTTAAACAAAGATGCCATTGGTGCTGACAATCAAGTTATTATTGAAGCTGATCGGCGGTGATGTACACAAGTTAACACTCAACACTAAAAAGAAGAAATTGACAACGACAGCACCACTCTGTTAAAAAGCAGAAATTTTGTTCATTGATTATATGTTTTTTTTTTCAAATAGAGTTGAATTTAATACCTTAAGTTTTTTAAACAGAGGGTACTCTTAGGTGTTAGTAGGAAGTATTTTGTAAAATTTTTTATAGAGATCGAAACTTTAATTATATCAATACTCATACTCATACTCAAGGAGAAATTGATAGAGGTAGGAGGTGATCGGGATGAGTCTAACAAGTCCAAGTCTGAAGTGAATCATGAGGAGGAAGACGAGAGCAGCGGAGAAGAGGAAGAAGATAACGAGTGAACATATGTTCTGGTGTGCCGATGATGTATTGATGAGTTCTTGTTGGCTTGTTGTTGTTGCTTGTAATTGTTGATTCCGTGAAGTATAATATTATGGAAAGTTGTTCAAGGAATTGTTGTTAAAATATGTAATTCATGGTAATAACTTATAGCTTTGGTAGCATTGGTGTCCACATGCTCTACTTGGTTAGTTGGGTCCGAGACTTGTCCTTCCCTACACACTGGGTTGTAAGTGTTGTTTGTAATTATTATGATTGTGTTATATGACGTCTTACCCTTTCAGAGTTTAACTTTTAATAGATTCTAAATAGATTTCAGTTCATGAATGCTTAACTTTATTTTGGTCAAAAAATGGAAAGTTACATATTTCTTTTACAGCCTATTAGCTCAACTGGAAGAGCATCGTGTGATTACACGAAAGATGTGAGTTCGAATCCCACATAGGCTATCTCAACAAGGTGGATTGATGATTTAATTTATTTCCCAAACTTTAATTCCATGTAGATGCTGCATTTACTTTAAGAGTAGAATCTAATAGATCATGTATATGCCTTAGTTACAGTGGTGTCATTTTAAGTTGGGTATAGGATAAAAGACATTAGTACAGTTGATCTTAGTTGAAAAAGAGGTATCATACCTTAATTAGCTCTTACTTAATAGCCTATTTTAACAAAATTTCATCCTTTTTGTTAGGAAACCAGAATTATATTTCTGATAAAGTCCAACATAAACTGAATGACAACAAAACTCTAAGAGCCACCAGTGGTATAATCAATAATCAACAGTCATACAAAGCTTTTGTATGATTGAAAAGCTTCTCCCAACCCTCTCCTATACGCATGTAACAGGAGGGGGTGGGGGAGCTTTAAATTTTGTACCCTTTTGCTTGGATGATATATATATTTACGGTTCATCCAAAAAAAAGTAATCAAGACAGCACAATCAACCTGTGAGGTTCCAGTAATCATGTTCTTGATGAAGTCACGTTGTCCAGTGTAGTATTACTTTGTACTCTCAAACTTCCACAGAGCAATATCAATTGTGATACCACGCTCACGCTCAGCCTTGAGTTTGTCAAGAACCAATGCGTACTTGAAGGATCTCTTGTTCATCTCAATTGTCTCCTTCTCGAACCTCTCAATCACACGATTGTCAATACCTCAGCTCCCAGCTTGTAGATCAATTGGCCAATGACCACAATACTGATGTGAATCTTATCTTTACCCATGGTGGATTATGCTCTATCTTTAGTTGAGTGAATGCAGCGGCCGAACAAAGAGAAGAGTATACAAAGCATATCAAATTTCATCGTTGTATTCACATTCATTGCCTTTATTGCTTTGAGTTCTTTTCCAGAAGCTTCATTCGTACCGCAGTCCAGTTACCGGTGAGAGATATGACTCTCATTTCGTACATACACCGGCTTAATTTGGCCTCTCTTTCGAGCTAACCATGGGTTCCAACACTCGTGCATCTCGCTGCAATAATGATGAGAATATCACCATGGAGATCAATGAGATTACCTGAGATCCAAACCAAAAAAGAAAATGAGTGTTTCCAAAAGTAAAAAAGCTAATTGTAGTATTTGGTTTTGAAAACTAAAAGATAATATGTGAGTAGGCAATAGTAAGTTATGAACAATTCATCTTGTAATAATCTGCAAAGTAGGCTATGCGGGGCTCGAACCCACACCATCATGCAAATATGCACACTGCTCTACCAGTTGAGCTAATAGCCTTGATATAAACACTATGTGAAAGCTAAATTAAAACTAAAGAATCAATATTAGAAGCTTAGTGCCAACTGAAGACCAAATAATCAAGACAAATCTGAATTGACTAGTTTAAAGAATCAGGATTGCTAGTTTAAAACAAATCAAAATATGCAATGCCCCCTTGGTAAAGAAAAAGAATCAGGATTCCTAGTTTAACTTTAATTCCAAACTGCAAACAACATTCCACCGTTTTTTATGTTTTCCATCCCAAATGGAGACTTTATAAAAGTAATCTCTTGCAAGTAAAATTAGGATAACCAAATATTGAACCACTATTTCAACAATCATTATAATAAAAATCAAATGACAAAGACTCATTTTATGCTAAATCTCACTCAAAATAATTCAATTCATAAAGTTCCAAGATATATTATTCACAAATCTTTCAGGTGGCCCGAGATATAAAATCGGAGGCTGGCAACTCAATTAGTTCACAAATGCACCAATTTACTTTAAATGCAAATTAATGGATAAATTGATAACCTAGTTAAACTTCAAAGCAACAAACAATTTAACTCAAAAGTATTAAAACTGGCTAGAATTAGTTTTAACAGTATCCAACTCATACTTTCATATAGTTCTAAATTGGCTACCAGTATACTCTTAAATGGGGTTTATTTATACTTTTACAATTGAAACATTTTAACAAGCACTTGCTAGGTATAATGTAAATTCACCAGCTTTGCAAATGACTATATCATTTAAAACGATCTAAAAACAGAATTGGCTAGAGGTTAAAGTCATTTCTCAATTTGAAGGGGGGAAAATTAACAAAAAAGCCATCTCACAGTCGATCTGTGTAGTTGAGTTCCTCAACGATTATTCACGTTGGCTGGCATACTCGATGAAAAATCAGCTCGAACATCTACACATCCTGCCTAGGGATGACTACAAGCACCGTGGTGTTTAAGAGAATGAAGCGAAAAAATCTTACTCCAGATGGAGTCGTCAACAGACCTTGGATTTTTAATAGCTTGAATCATTGTTGGAACATAAAAGGAGAGACAGACAATCCATGGTGGAGAGACGGAGAATCCATGGTGGAGAGACGTAGAATCCATAGCTGAGACCATGAAGGGAAAAACATAGTTACGGAAGTTTTAATCGAAACTTCCATTGAAGAGAGTTTTACGGAAAGAGGGCTAAAGTTTGCGTAAACATAAGACAAGAGAAGGTTTAAAGTTGCTTTGAATTTCAAAAATGCCATTAATGAATAAAGGAACGTTGAACGCATCGAGTGATGCAGAGATCCAACGATGTATATCGCTTCTCATTTTTCAGTTTAAGAGGTACTTCTCATGAGATCTTTTCTCTCTCTCTCTCTATATATATATATGGGGCCCCTCCATTTGGGGGCCTTCCCGGTGGTATTTTTTGCTCAAATTTTTTGTGTATGTTCCTCCTCAAGTCTAGTTCATCCATACCAAATTTCAGAAAAAAAATTCAATCGGGAAAGTCATCAAATCATTTTTGCAAGTTAACTGGTCCGGAAAATACATATTCCGGACCAGTTAACTTGCAAAACTCATTTGACGACCTTCCAGATTGAATTTTTTGCTCAAATTTGGTATGGATGAACTAGACTTGATGAAGAACATACACAAAAAAATTGAGCAAAAAATACCACCAGGAAGACCCCCAAATGGAGGAGGCCGGACAGGGGAGTGGTCCGGCCTGGCTGGACCTGAACATTCGTGTATATATATATACGCACACACATTACTCTGGATGAATCATATCTATGGTATGGTCTGTCTCCATATAAGCGTACCACCTACTGGCTCCACTAAGCGCATCTTAGAACATCTATCTAGAGAGGGGAGGTAAATTAGAAAGTCCAATTTAATCTGGAAAAGTAAAGCAATTCATTACACAACCAACAAAATGTGAAGGGGGTGTTACAACGTGCTACATAAGAAGTATATTACAGCATAATATGTAAAGAAAATATTCCGTTTATGGTACACAACTACTAATATATACAGTAAGGAGTTAAAAACATAAGAGAACAATAAACGAAAATAGCAAGTAGATAGTTGGAAATACCGAGGTCTTTAACATTCAAAAGCTACTCAGTTGCTTCTTTTGGTATACACAATACACAGTATATCAGGCACTTCCAGACATCTCAGTGGACTGAGTGCCATAGGTCCAAAGTTTTCTCATTTCACCTCTAATCATACCCAGCACGACACAAGTTCCTACATCAAATAGAGAAACAAAATTTTTACAAGTGCCCACAAATTTATAATCAAATTATTAATCATATGGATTTGAAAGTACAATACCCAATGTGCAGGGTACAAGGTAGAGGAGGGCAGGTTGACCATGCCCATTCATTAGATACAACCCTAGGTAAGTAAAGCAGAGGCCTGCAACAATCCAAATTTAGTTTGACCATGGAACAGGAAGAAAAAGATACAAATACGAGGCACTGGAGTATTCAGACTTCTCTCCTTGCATGTTTTCTCTTACTAAAACCTTAACCAAACAAACCACTAAGCAAGAATACCTACCGACTCCATATCCAACCATTAGCCAAGGGAAGTATCCATTCAGTAGACCCTTTTGGTTCGCTTTGTCAAACCTGCAAAAACATTAACAATTTATAAACCACGCCACAATGAAGCGTGTGTCGCGATAAATAAGCAATTTGTCCAATTGATGCATTATATTTGAATTTTAATAAGCATGTTCATTAATATTTGAATTTTAATACTCTTATTTTTATACATACATTGTGACATAAAAGGAGACCATAACAGTGAACAATATTCCAGACCCATATCCACTTTATATGTTTTTCGTATTTGCATATGCATTCGGGGTAAGGTATATTTCAAGAGGACTACTCAAGTAGTCGGGTATGAGTACGTGCGTGTGTTCCCCTTTTTCTAAAAACTAAAATTGTTTAGTGTAAAAAATACAAGATAATAGAGGAGAGCATACCTAAAAGCAAAAGAAACTAGCAAGCCAGGGAACAGAATGTCTCCAAACCCAATCATATCATAACCATCCCAAGGATCTGAGAGTCGAGGTACCCTTAGAAGCATTGGGATGGATTCTCCCCCACTTTTGTCACCTTTAGCAACCTACAAAAAGTTGTTAAATATCATCTCTCGGTTGTTGGGCGTTCAGTGGTACCCTCCATGGTAACCATTGAGCCAAGTAATGGGAGAGTAACAGTTTATTCAAGTTGCTAGTTGTTGGACCCAATCACATTATCCTTTTTATTACCAGGAAAACAATGTAAATGATAATGGTTGACCTTAGGTTAATAAGTATTGAAAGAGTTGGGCAAGTTACAAGATACTGTTTTGGTTCTTTTTTAATGATAAGAGGCTGAGAGCTAGAAATCAGGACAAGGATGACTTATAGACTTGCATTCCTTGATAGGGTATTAAAAGAACTTGATCTAGACCACATGATGCTACTACTTTGCTCCTTAATTTACTTACTAGACTTTGTGCCCATTGGGTAGCTCTTTTTCTTATTATCTAGATTTCATAACATCTTTTATCTATCTTATGTTCTTATGTTATTTTTATCTTGTTCATCTTATCTTACCTTATCTTTTTATTTTTATTATCTTTCGTCTCTTTTGACTCAGATATATGGATCGATTGTTAGCCGACCCCGAAATTTTTTGGGATTAAGGCTTGGATGTTGTTGTTATTGTATCTAGATTTCGTACCAACCACAAACTTAATTAATTTTGCAGGGCTGCAGGCTGAAAAGATGCTGCAGAATTTGCACCTTTTTTAGAGAAATGGGTAAAATGCAAGTAAATGACATTCCTCTCTTCCTCTCAAGACATTATTTTCTTTAATTTATTATATAAAAAACCAATTTATTTTTAGATAAAGGGGAGCCTTGGTGCACCTGTTAAGTTGTTGCTGTATCACCGAGAGGTCATGGGTTCAAGTCTTGGGGGTGGCATATTGTCAAAATGACAAGGCAAGGCTTGCCCATGTACACCCTTGTGATGGAATCATTCCCCAAGCCTTGCGGGGATGCCATTATGCACCGGGCTGCCTTTTTTTAATCAAACTTGTTTTAGATAATTCAGTCCACTCAGTAAATCCATCCATTTCATGACAAATTCAGCGTATTCCGCCCATTCAGTCATTTAAAAATCAGGAATGGTTCTAAATTGGAGCAAAACATACACAATATACATAAATAGAAGTAGATATACTTTTAATCCCTAAATAGGAGTAAAATTGTCCAAAAAATCACTTTTACCCCCTTTTTCTACCCTTTCCCAGTCCTCATCTCAAATTATGTTCAGACCCGTCTCTCTCTTGCTCTCCTAACTTTCATAACCCCATCTTCATCTGCCTCTCACAATTGTTTTCCCTGGGAGTTCTCCTGTCTTCTCCAGCATTGAGCCGTTCTTCTTCTGAATCTTTTTGTTCAAATTTTCTTTCATATTTTCTTCTTTTGCCATCTTTCTTTTTTGGTCTCTATCTTGTTTTCTTAACAAAATACTTCTTAAAAGTACACTTTATTCGTAATATAGTTTTTTCAGCTTATAAGAATAAATCCCACTTTTGGTCCTACGATTATTAGAATTATATATCTCACATAAGATTTCACTGTCATTAATTTAACATTGAATTATTTTATCGTGTTCCAATTATTATTGTCACATTTTGCTACGCATTGTCATAATTCAAGCAATGGACTTTTTTACATTGGAGTTAAGATTGGGATATTATTGGTAGTGAACTCAACATTGTCACCTTTTTTGTAACATTGGTATTACTTGGGGCTTAAAACATTGACAATATTTAAAAAAAGAAATGTTTACACTGACAATTTTTATTTAATTTGTTATTTATTCCAGATTTGCAATGCCACAATGGTGAACATGTATTGTAAGAAGTGCAATTTTTGCAACTTTGATATTTTTTTTCCCTTAGGATATGGCACTGATCATAAAAATAACAGTGTACAATCTTATTGGCTAGAGGTCCACGACACACCATCAAGAGGTGGTCACCGGAGATATGACGGTGACCACCGGACATTGGGGTGGTCAAGGTCTCATAGCAGTAGGTCTGCTGACATTTGTTGCTAGAACCAGCAGCATTAGACTAAAGGACTATATGGGTGAATGGGGATACCTTTGTCACTTCATCAAATTTTTGTCCTATTTCGGTGAATAAGTTTAAGGACTCCTATTCAAGTAGTTGAGCTATGTTTTAGTCCTATACGAGTCTTCTTCCACTTCAAAATATTGACCAAATTTTACTCCTATCAAACATGCTCACACTCTTACATTGTAGTGGATGCTAAAGCGAGAAAAATCGGGTAATATTAGTAACATTTCTACTGTTGAAGAGGACACTTGATGAGTACAGAGCTAAAAACCTACGGATTTGGTATGACATAATTGTTGTCTAATTTCTCCAATACATTGGAAAATCAGTAAACATTTTAGAACCAGCTCAAAAAGCATTAGCCCATGTTGAATAACTATGAAAATCCCAACTTTATTATCAACTTTTGATAACAAAAAACTTATCTATCTAATATGTGAAAAGTAAATGGCTCATCATCATCAACATCATTACCCCAGTGCCGCAAAGGCTCCCACCTACGGTGGGGTAAGGGGGGTCGGATGTACGCAGCCTTACCCCTGTACTAAAACACAAAGAGGCTGTTTCCGGATGACCCATTGAAAAGTAAATGGCTAAATGAACCAATTCTTACCGCAATCATAACGCTGTCGTGGAATATTAGAGGTGATAGGAACACCCAAAAAATGTCGTACATGAATGCAGAACACAGTAGTACCGTAGCAACCTAGAACAAATTCAATTATCAAATAAATGGCACATATAGGTCTACACTTACTTCTACCCACATAATGAAGTACCTTAATATTGGTAAAGACATGCTCACTTTAATGAATAATTGGTAATTCGTCCCATAAAAGAGCGGAATGTTTCAAGATCTTTTTTCGTCCAAACAAAAAGTTAGGTTTCAAAAGTCAACTTTCATTTTTAATTTAAATTCCTATACAGCCAAGAAGCAGGCAGGTTAGTCAAGTACTCCAGACAATGATGAAAATAAGTTTGAGGGGTATGAGTGACCATTTATAGCTTGTAAAGCTTGTGCCTTGACTAAGTTGACTGAAAATATGTTGTACCTTACTCAAACAGTCAAACACGCCTCTTTTTTGGGACGGGAAAAGTTTATTAGATATAGTTCTATGCACATAATGAAGTACCTTTATATTGGGTAACTGAGCCATCTGCAGGACGGTTATCATTAGACCTATGCCCTGGAAACAAGAATAGTCAACTGTAATACATACAATCACTTCAAAAGAAGCATTAAGTCATGCAGGGATGTACAATAATTTGACACAAGTATAAGCATGGACTAAAAGAGGCATATCGCCTAAATATCACAGACCATTATAATTCAAAATAAGATTTGATTATTTGAACAATGGGTGTGGTTGTATCCCCCAAAAAGGCAGAACAATTTAAGGCAGCTGATAAAACTAAATTTAAAATCAAACTTACAAGAATATCTTGGCCAATCCAAGAGTATGATTCTTTCCTGTTTGCAGCCCAAAATATGGCAAAAGCCGTGCAGAGTAACAACACCGCAAGAGATAAAATGGATGTTTCCCCCAGAAGAGGCAAATTTACTGTCTTCCTTGCACAAGTTTTACATTTACTGCCCATAAGATATGAACAAATGAGAATCTGAATTGTAGAAGGTACCATTATGTACGTAAAACAAAATATTTAGTTTAAGCAATAAGGATGTTTTTACTTGGACTGTAATTTGGTGGTCTGGTCTGGTAATGTCTGGTTTCTTTGTGTTTTTATAACTATCCAAGTTTGGTCTGGTCCGGGACAGATTACAGTCCAAGTAAAAACATCCTAAGTTAAAATAAAGCAATACTAATTACCTTGATATAAGTGTTACTATACAATTGTGCATTCCCTGAGATGAAAAGTAGGTAGTAAAAAACTTGTCAATTCATTACATCTTAAATATGATATTTTAAAACGAAGAAGAAAAGTTTGCTTATCCTCCCCCACTCAAATCTGTATACAAAAAAATCTACAGATGGCACCATCGAAATACTTGGGAATCATGTAACGACATATCATAGGAATATAGGATGATGTCTCATCGTTTCATCATCATCATAATGACCACCACCTTAATCCCAAGTCATACTAAGTTGGGTAGGAAAATTGTTTAATGTGTCAATAATTGTGTAAAATCAAATAAAACAAAAAGTCATCATGTCGAGTGAGTCAATGTTCGACAACGGACACCTTGTGTGTCGCAACCTTACACTTGAACTTAAAATATCATAAGATGGTGATGCGTTGAGATAGTTAATATCATGGGATGGTGAACACAACCAAAGTTTTTAGAACTACGTATGAACCACTTATGAAAGAAAAAACTTTTTCTTTTGAGTTTCTTTGAAGACATTAAGACATTATGAATCCTCATCCTCATCACTTATACCACAATCCCAACCTTGTTGTTGCGGGGGCATGAAAATAATAGTGTCACTTAACTGTCTAGATTATTAACAAAGTAAATTTATGTAAAATCATTCTCTTGAAGTTTTACAACGCATGCTCTTCCTGTCAGGCGGTCACAACTTTCTTAAGAAGGAATAGTTAGATGAAGTTTCAAGTTTCAACACCGTCATAATCATATGTTTTTCCAATCCCATAAGAACCTTCATTACACCATGATAAGTTGAGTTAATTACTATAACCATGTCCATTGCAAAAAAAATGGGTTTGAAATATCAACTTTTACAGCAAGGAACATGACCGAAAAGACGTTAATAAGTAACACTGGCTATTTTGTTTTTTAATTCATTATGATTGCATATGCACATAGAAATATGTGAAAAATAAGGGTGAACTGACCCTAGTACATTTTGGAAAATATGCGAGCTTAGCCTAAACTCAAGAAAGAAAATTATAGTTCTTGGACGTTATATCAGAGTATCAATAAATAGAAATTAAAGCAAGGAGGAAAACCTCCAACGCTTTGAAAACCAGAGGGGTTTCTTTATAAGCTAGTCATAAATGAAAAAGACAATTACACTTGGCATTGGAATCTAAAAAAAAAGGCAAGAATCAATACCTCAACTCCACCGATGCAGAAAAGTATTATCAGCACCCACACAAACCAAGAAGACATGAAGAGATATAGTAGCACCAGAAAAGTGGAGGCTGAAATGACAAAGACTATGGCACTTTTTGCATTAATTTTGAGTATTTCATCACCTTCATCTTTTGCTGCTCCTGCGGATTCCTAAAGATAATTCATCAAAAAAAGATCATCAACATAAGTAGTGATATACATGCATGAAACATTTGATGTACTAACAAAACTTAGATATTTCAGCTACATTACGTATTGATATATAATTGTACAACTACAACTATTCTCTTTTGACACATAATCAATGATGGGAAAAAAGAGATCATGTTCAAACTTGACAAAGAAAGAGCATTCATAACTTAATGGCACATGACAAATTATGCTCATTTACTAGGGAAATTCGTGAAGAAAAGATCAAAAACCAACTAGCATGTTCCCTAAATGATTTAAACCCCATGTATTATATCCCCTAATTGATACTTATAGAACTTAACCCTTTCATGTCTTATACTCCATACTTATTAGAACTTCCTTGTTCATATATTAGTAAAGAGAGATAATAATCACAGGCCCCAGAGGCTAGAGAAGCACCATAAAGACGTCTTTCCAAGGGACACTACCTGCCCCCAGCCAAAAAAATGATGCTTATTGATATTCAAGACAGCTTTCAAAACCTTTCAAGAAACAACTTAATCTCCCACTTCTTCAACGTCATACATACCAAAACTAAATTGGGCATCAAAGGACAACTGACGCCTACATAAAAGTTTTATGATAAAACTATTGATTGACATTGGACTACTTCAACTCAGAGTTACACAATGGTCTTGGGTCCAGTTGGTATCTGGAGACCCCAAGTTCAATAGGATATCAAGTATATTATCAGGATTAGGAGTGACATAATATTCCTTGGATTTCTTCCACATTTTGTTCTCTTTTCTGTGTGATGACCTTTATTAAAAAATATATTTCGAGCCACTCAAAGCCCATGACATGCATATCTTATTCTCAAAGCAACCTTATGGACAGAATGGCAAAACCCAAATACACAATGTCATTCCTCCTCTGACTGCACAAAGTTAAAGTGGGTTACAGAATACACATCCACTCATGGGCTCCCCAAGTCCACAACCATTCACACAATTACACCTAGATCGGCTAGGTTCAGAAGAACATCGTCTATGATCTATCAAACAGTACTTTAAGATGCTAACTTTAGCACATCACTCTATCACTTTTTGGTCTTTAAAAAAAAGTTTTATGCTGGAAAAGGTTCTCATTGACTCTCCTAAAAAACGGATTCAGCTCCGCCTCATTCTTATTTCACATCTTTCAGAATAACCATCACAAGAGTAGGCTACTCTTGTGAAATGCAGACAAATAACAAGCAGGCTGGAACACTGGTAGATCACTGGTAATTACTACTTAGAATTATAGAGAATCAGTAAGAAATTGATGAAGAAAGATATCAAGAAAGTGTTTATTGATGAACGGCTTGTTTACGGAAGAAATACAATGGGCTATTCGAGATGCCCAGTCTCCTAGCCTAGCCAAAGCCAACAGAATACTTGCCTCCCTTATTTGCCTCCCCTTCCCTTTCTATTTATAGTACAAGCCCATTTATTAATATCTACAATAATAGGCTCATTCCTATCATTACTCCCCCTCTAAACAACCACCTTGTCCTCAAGGTGGGTGATAGGAATCAGCCATGATCTTCCACTTCCCCTTCATTCTTGCTCCTCTCCCCTCCCAATACGTGACTGGTTTCTGGACTTTTAGCTTCGGTACTTGAATCTTTTTCCATATGTACTTCATAGCAGGAAGAAACAGAAGCAAGAACATGGTGGCATAATGCTCCTTATTGTTGTAAAGGTTATAACATCCCAACATCAGCATCTTTCCTTGTAACCTTGGTTTTCCTTCCAACATCTTTTCCAGGAACTTGATTCTTTCAGATTCTGCTGCAACACAGAAAACAGAAATTTGTGGTTTTAAAGATAATTCCACAAGGTACTCTATCTTGGGAATATTCATTTCAGCAGCCTGGATAGTGTAATCCAGATTCACATTGGTTCCACCCCATTGGTATTCTGAATTAAAGCCAATAACATCACCATGATTCTTAAAATTGTCAACAGCACCAATCTCTTTTATTTCATCAACCTTTTCTTCAACACTGCTACCAAAAGCAAAATTATCGGTCCCTTTCAGACCCATATCTGAGGAGTCCAAGGATAGAAGCACGACAGTCATATGTTCATTAGCATCCCTTATGTTCTTTCGAACTGAATGTCCAACGTAGGCCAAATTTTTATCCCTGTACCATCTGTCTTCCTCAGAAAGCACTCCTAAAGAATTCCTGACTTTACATCTATATTTTCTAAGAATAACTTCGGTGAACAAGAATTCACTGCTCTCATTTATTACCTGATTTAGTTTCCTATTGTCCTTGCTTTTTCCATCCATATGTACGAGAGTAAGAGAAGCAAAAGAACTAGGAAATTTTCTTATCAACCCTGCAACAGAACAAATTTCAGGAATATAAACCTGAATAACCGATGATTTTTCCTGGCGTTCATCTTCACTTTTGTTGAGCTTAGATGTATTTTCGTCAAATTGCTTCAAATTCATTTCGTTAGAAGGAAGTGGCCGTCGACTCACATAATCCGGAGGAGGCGATGTAGCAGATTTTGAACTGCGAGGGGCGGTTTGCGACTAAACCTGCGCCCTCGGATGCTTGGCTAGCGACTGCAAAGTGGAGACTTCTGATTGCGATACAGTATGCGAACTGAGAGAAGTCGTTCGCATCTGCGAAGTAGGAGAAACACGAGAAACACGAGGACACCTGCGGACGACTGAGAGAAACGGTTTGCGATGACGATCGGTGATGAGAAACAGTTCTTGGCGAAACCAGAGAAGTCGAAGGATTTTCTCGCGAATGAGAAGAAACCTGCGCACTCGACGAGGTTTGTGAACTAGACAAAACTGTTCGCGATTGCGACACGGTCTGCGCACTTGGTGATACTCTGGGAGAATTAGTTTGCATCTGCGAACTGAAGGACGTTGTTGACGAACGCGATCGCCTTCTCCCCTGAAATTGTTCGTTCATCGCATCTAGCTGTCTGTCCATGTTTTCCAGCATCGTTATTATCATGTCTGCTAAAGTCTTCTTCATGGATGTCTGCTTCTTCTCTAGCGAATCCATCCTATTCTCCAGCGAATCCATCTTCTCCTCCATGCTTGGTGTATAGACTTCTTCCATCATACAGGTAGTTAATGTTCTCAATCGATTCAAGTCCTCTGCCACCAGGAAGTTAGTGATTTGATACCAATGGTAGATAACTGGTAATTACCACTTAGAATTATAGAGAATCAGTAAGAAATTGATGAAGAAAGATATCAAGAAAGTGTTTATTGATAAACGACTTGTTTAGGAAAGAAATACAATGGGCTATTCGAGATGCCCAGTCTCCTAGCCTAGCCAAAGCCAACAGAATACTTGCCTCCCTTATTTGCCTCCCCTTCCCTTTCTATTTATAGTACATGCCCATTTATTAATATCTACAATAATAGGCCCACTTATTTTTATCTACAATAATAGGCCCATTCCTATCAAACACATAGTTAAATGGTTCAAAAAGTCAAAAGTAACAATTTGACCAAAATCTGGAACTGAGAGATGGTGAAGGAACATAGATCAGTTAAAACTTAAAAACAATTATTAAGCTACAAAAAATGATATTATTCCAGATTTCCAGATATCACTTTCAGGTTAAAGGTACCCACAATAATTGTGAGTGTAGATTGTAAAATCTCATAACGATTCAAGTATATCAGAAGACACCATTCTGATGATCACAGGAAGGAAAAAATGTTCATTAGCCGTGACCTCCTTGAGGTTTGACTTATTATCACGAAGACCCTCGCGCTATGATAAATAGGCACTCACCTTCCTTTACGGGAGGTAAGTGACACACTTTCTAGGGTCTATGCATACATTTTCATATGTGCAGGGGTACTTATGTGTATAATATAAAATCATAGGGCGCAAGGTGCCTATTTGTGCAAAGGTATTATGATAATAAGACAAACCTTGAGGAGGTCAACGATAATAACCCATTAAAAATGAGACAAATAATGGATTTATTTGTAGAACCTTGGAAGATAGTTGGTAGTCATCAATCGCCTTGGATGCAGTAATTTTTGACCAAATAGATGCACAAAAAACAGTTCCAACAGCCATCAACCATAAGAATATTACTGAGTAATCCAAAATGGGGCGATCTGGCGCATACAAAAGCAGGTGCACTACAAGAAAAAATTGAAAAATAGTTTTATGAATTATTCGATGAAAATGTTTAGATTACTCACATTAGACAATGGGTTATTATCTTAAAGATTTATGTTTGTAAGTACTGGTACTGCAAAAAATAGTTGTACATGTCCAAGCTTACAAATACCGAACACGTATAAATATTAGTCATATGCCATCCACTAGAATTTGGAGTAACATATTACATAGTATATTAAAAACATCAGGTACATCATATGCAATTAGTTGTAGTGACCATGATAATTGAACATGCACTCCTACCAGAAGTACAGAAGCATTAAAAAGAACTGTGAAGATTCCCAAAGAACTAGCCTATTAAGGCTATTATAGTCTAGTACAAAATTATACTCCAACCTTTCACAAACTAAACCTAAGCAGAAATAACAAGTCAAATTTATATGTTTAAGATCTCTCAAGGGTCCTCCAATTGGTATTCATTCTTCTCCCTTATTCATTTGTCTTATTCTTTTTGCATATTCTTATTTTATTCAAATAAAAAAGATTCAGATCAGACTGAAAACATTTAGATGAGATCAAAAAAATTCAGACATGATTTACTATTTTTATAGCCTGTTTGGTAACACTGGAATTAGCTGCATCGACTGATTCTGCTGCAATTTATGAAGTTCTGGCTAAAGTGGTTAGATTGGTTGATTCTGCTTACTTATGAAAAAAAATATTAAAATATACTACCTCCATCCCATTTTAGTTAACCATCTTTGACTTTTCAGAGAATAAGATAAAAAGATTTTGGACAGATTAGAAACATTCATATCAAATTATACCAAAAAAAATCAGATCAAATCAAATCAAAACGATTCAGATCAAATCAAATCAGACCAGAAAAAATTCATATCATACCAGATCTTGAAATATTCTGATCATAAATATTCAAGTCAGGCAAGCATAACAACTTCTTAAAAATTCACTGTCTCTTAAGGGTTCCTCCATTTTAAATTTGTTCATCCACAAACGGGCAAAAGAGGTTATAACCCCCTCAACAAGTAAATGAGAGTGAAAGGGACAAAAATACCAAGAGTGGAATAACAATTTTAAAAGGTACCCATCTCCGGGGAAACTACTGTTTACCTATGTTTCCAGCATCCATGAATTTCCGAATTATGTCTCCTCTAGATTTAGATATCATCACCACTGGTATTTTTATTTGGACATCCTCATTTCCAGAACAACCCATCTCTACTAGAGCTGCAGGAAGAAAAGAAATAGCTTATTTCCCAATTGAACTTCACACAGTATAATTAGAAAGTAAGGAGTATAATATTTCAGCAAAGTTAACACTGAGCAAATAAAAAAACTCGAACCTTCATCCTCATTTATTATCACAATGCCTTCAGCACCTCCTCCTTGCGCAACTTTAGCCTTTGTTAAAAAATCACATTCACCACGCATAGCTAATGCCATAGCACCCGATAACTACAAGACATCAATAGATCTTTAAGTCGCCAAATGACCAAGTCCCGGCAATAAAAACTTAACATTAATACAATTCAATTGAATTCATATTTTGTTTATTGGAGACAAGAAAGTGTAAGAAAAATTACCAGCTTAACTCTGAGTCCAAGTCTAAAATTTGGTTATTAACTTAAATTTCCAAAATATCTATGTTCTAGAGAGTGCAGAGGCCATTAGCAAGGTATCTGACTCAACCACATAGGAATATTGTTCTGTATTCATGACTACAAAAATAATTCGAAGATGTAGAGTTCATTTCAATACATTACATATTATAGCTCTAAAGAATCTTCATAGTCACTACAATGAACCCCATTCAATATACAGGTATAAAGGAGTGTTTGTGGTTGCTTCTTTAAAAAGTACTCCGTAATTTTTTATGTGCTTTTAGAGAAAGTGTGATAGGACCTGATGGATTCAATGGGAAATAGAGAAAGAGGATTGGGAAATTCACAGAATCTGAATAAATTTCCCAAATGTTTCAGTCCGTATGGAGAGGACCAGACTCCTTACAAAATGATAATGCTTATAAAATATGACCTATCCCTTACGTAGCTAATCAGGAAGTATTTATAATAATTATAAAGTAATGGAGTAGTGGGTTACAGGTTATGCCCATAACCACTTCCACTAATGACTGAAAAATAGCCACAACTTCAACTGCCTTCCAAGAGCAGTTTCTTCCTGCGGGAATAAGTCTTCAGTGGTCTATCAGTACTCCCCCCCTGAAAAGTCACCTTGTCCTCAAGGTGGAAAGAAGGGAACTGCCCGGAGAGTAAGTCATAGTCCTCCCAGGTTGCTTCTTCAAGAGGCCGGCCTGCCCATTGCACCAGCAACTCTAAATTAGAACTAGTAACCCATCTGTGAGAGAGGACTTTTTCAGGTTGTAGCACATACTCCCAGTCAGTAGATATAGGAAGAGCTGCGGGTGGAACCGAAGGGGACTGTCCATAAGCAGGACGCAACAAAGACACATGAAAGATTGGATGGATTTTGCAATCTTCAGGAAGAGCCAACTCGTAAGCAACTGGACCCACGCGACGAACAATTGAATATGGCCCAAAGAAACGAGGGGACAATTTTTCAAACCGTCGTTTGGACAAAGAACGTTGACGGAAAGGTTGAATCCGGAGGAAAACAGCATCTCCTACCTCAAAAGACAGCTCCCGTCGTTTAGAGTCAGCTTGAGCCTTCATCCGGCATTGAGCTTTTTGGAGATTTTCCCTAAGGAGTTTTAGCATAGCATCACGAGACAGTAATTGTTCCTCCAGATCAGCATTGTTTGTTTCTCCTGGCACAAAAGGGTGTAGAACAGGCGGGTCCCGTCCATAGAGTATCTTGAATGGAGTGGTTCCCGTGGAAGAGTGGAAACCAGTGTTAAAAGAGTACTCAGCCCACGCCAGGTACTTGCTCCAGGAGGAGGGGCGCTCATGAGCAAAGCAGCGCAGGTAAGACTCAAGAGTGCGATTCACCACCTCCGTTTGCCCGTCAGATTGGGGGTGGTAGGCTGTACCCATGCGCAACCGGGTCCGACTAAGTCGGAACAATTCCTGCCAAAAATGACTCAGAAAAACAGGATCTCGATCAGATATGATAGAGCGTGGAAGCCCATGTAGACGTACAATTTCCCTGCAAAAAGAGGTAGCCACAGATTTAGCCGTAAATTGATGAGACAATGGCACAAAGTGGCAATATTTGCTGAATCTGTCCACCACTACGAGAATTGTGTCAAAACCTCCCGATTTCGGTAACCCAGTGATAAAATCAAGCGATATGTCCTCCCAAACACGATCAGGAAGTGGGATCGGTTGGAGTAGACCTGCTGGTGCCAGCGTCTCATATTTATTTCGTTGGCATACCAAACAGTTCTGAACGTAGTGTTTGACATCTTGCTTCAAGTTGGGCCAGAAGAAACTCTCAGATGCACGCTTCAATGTTTTCAGGAAACCACCATGTCCACCAGTGAGGGTATCATGACACTCAGATAGAATTTTTTGGCGAAGTGATGAAGTTCCCGGGATCACCAACCGCCCCTTGTAGAAAAGTCTCCCTTCCACCAAGGAATAATCACGGCAAGTAGTAAGATTCTGTTGAATTGATGAGATAATATCTTTAGTAACCGGATCTTGCATCAGTTCATCATGCAGAGTCATCAAGTCCATGTTCACGGGTAATGCCAGAGTAAGCAATTCAGCATGGTGTGCTTTCCGCGACAAGGCATCTGCTCCCTGATTGTCCTTCCCCTTCTTATAAATGATAGTGAAATTGAAGGGAAGTAGCTTTATGAGAAGGCGCTGCTGGGTATCCGATGTCAGACGTTGATCCAGCAGAAACTTCAAACTGCAGTGATCAGTTTTGACAAAGAAATGTCGCCCCAGTAAATAATGCTTCCATTTTTGCAAGGCTAAGACAACAGCAAGTAACTCCCGGTCATATGTGGACTTCAACCGATTAGAAGAAGAAAACCCCTTACTAAAATAAGAGACCGGGTGATCTGACTGGAGCAGAATAGCTCCAACCCCTGCAGTTGACGCATCACATTCCACTGTAAAGGGCAAGGTGAAGTCGGGTAACTTCAAAACAGGAGCAGAAGTTAATGCCATCTTTAGGCTCTGAAATGCTCTCTCTGCAATTGGACTCCAAAGGAAAGCATTTCTTTTCGTAAGTTCGGTGAGTGGTCTGGCAAGTATCCCATAGTCTTTGACAAAGCGGCGGTAGTACCCCGTCAACCCTAGGAATCCTCTCAACTCCTTGACATTCTGAGGAACCTGCCAATTCAGAACGGTTTGGACTTTCTCTGTCTCCATATCGACTCCATCACTGGACACTATATGCCCCAAGTACAGAATACGTTGCTGGCCGAATGAACACTTCTTGGCATTGGCATAAAATTGATGAACCCGTAGGAGATCAAAGACAATCCGTAAATGACCTAAGTGGTCCTCATGGTTTTTGCTGTACACCAGGATATCATCGAAAAACACTAGAACAAATTTTCGAAGATAGGGACGGAAAAGGTCGTTCATAGTGGATTGAAAGGTAGAGGGTGCATTCATCAACCCGAAAGGCATGACAAGGAATTCATAATGTCCGGAGTGAGTACGGAAAGCAGTTTTGGGAATATCCACTGGGTTCATTCTGATTTGGAAATAGCCAGACTTCAAGTCAATTTTCGAGAATATTGTGGCCCCATGAAGTGCATCCAAGAGGTCGTCAATATTGGGAATGGGGTACTTAGTCGGAACAGTTTGTTGGTTCAGTTTCCTATAATCCACACAGAACCGTGTAGTGCCATCTTTCTTGAATGCTAGTATTGCCGGGCTAGCAAAGGGGCTGGTGCTGGGTTGAATGAACCCTGTAGCCAGTAGGGTCTCTACATGGTTATCAATCTCTGTTTTCTGATCAGAGGTGTATCGGTATGGTCTAATATTTGGGGGAACAGAATTTGGATATAGATGAATGGAATGAGTTTGGGTTCGAAAAGGTGGTAAAGTGGTAACATCAGAAAAAACGTCCCGATATTCGGATAATAGGGACTGAACCTGGGTTGGGGCAGAAGTGTTTCCAGAATCCATTTGAACCCTGGAGAGACTTTGGAGTGATACCTCTTGTTTACTGGTAGATGGAATCCCTTGCAGTTTATACCTCTTCCCACCTAGGTAGAAAATCATAAACATTTCCTTCCAATTAGCTTGCACCGTATTTAGTGAAGCCAACCACTTTATTCCCAACACAACATCGGCTCCTCCGAGTGAGAAAGGAAAATAATCTTGTGTAATCTTCAGTCCCGGTAAGGTAACTGAAACATCACGGCAGATTTTATTGCACCTGATCACATCTCCGTTCCCGATCTCAACACCGAAAGTTGAAACCCCCTCTTCTTTGATCCCCAATTCCTCAACCAGTGATGTTGAGATGAAATTATGTGTAGACCCACTATCAATGAGGATTAGGACTTCCCTGTTTAAGAGGGATCCCCGAAGTTTCATGGTGGCCCCTGTTGACTTTCCGAGAATAGCATGGAAAGATATTTCAGCCATGTCCTGTAGGTTCTCTTCTCCACTCAGTTCACTGCCAACCTCTTCCTCCTGCTTTACCTCTTCCCTGCTGTCCGTGAGCTCCAACAGGGAAAAAGTAGGAGTCTTGCACCTATGCCCAGGGCCAAATTTTTCATTGCACCGAAAACAGAGTCCCTTGCCGCGCCGGAGTTGTCTTTCTGCTTCCCAAGATCGATTCGCCGTTACCGGAGCAGCTGTCGCATAACCTCCTTGCGGCGGAAGTGTTGCTGCTTTGGTGTCACGATGTTGTGTAGGTGTGGATTGACCCGTCCTGCTGTTTGAGAAGTAAGATGGTTTGCTTGGACCTTTATTTGGGCTGAGTTTGGATTCAAACTGTAGTGCGAGACTCATGGCCTGGTAGACAGTTCTGGGCTTATGGATCCTGACATCTGCTTTTAGGTCTTCTTTCAGGCCGTTGATAAAAACGCCAAGAAGACAGTGTTCAGGCCAATCGTGGACTCTGGACACCCTTCGTGAAAACTCTTGCCTGTATTCTTGGATGGAACCCGATTGTCTGATATTGCACAAATATTCATCTGGATTCTGGAATTCTGCTGGCCCAAAATTTTCTTGCAATAATTTCACCAATTCTTCCCAATATAGTATGGATTCCTCACCGTTCATCCAGGCGAACACGTCAAGAGCTTCGCCCTCCAAAGACATGGAAGCGATTTCGACCTTTTGATTGTCCGGCACCTGGTAATAACGGAAATATTTTTCCGCTTTGAGGATCCACCCTCGCGGATCACCACCATCAAATTTCGGAAAATCCACCTTCGCATAGGGTCTGCGATTCAAGTTTGGCGGCCATCCCGAATTCATCTCTTCATCTGCGATATCCCCCCACGGCACTCGTGTTCTCTCATGGAATCTTGCGTGACTTTCTTTCTCCTTGCCTCTGCCCGACCCTTCAGGCTGGCCGTCGCTACGCTGGGCTTTGAGAGCCGCCACATCAGCTGCTAAGGCATCAAGGGTTTGCAACCGTGAAGCAATAGAAGTTAACTGTTGAATCACATCGAGGTTGGGTTCAACAGGAGAATTTCCTGATTGGTGGTGCTGATCGGTCTGTGACCTGGTGGAAACCATTAGGATCTAACCTGTCTCTGATACCAAAATGATAAGACCTGATGGATTCAATGGGAAATAGAGAAAGAGGATTGGGAAATTCACAGAATCTGAATAAATTTCCCAAATGTTTCAGTCCGTATGGAGAGGACCAGACTCCTTACAAAATGATAATGCTTATAAAATATGACCTATCCCTTACGTAGCTAATCAGGAAGTATTTATAATAATTATAAAGTAATGGAGTAGTGGGTTACAGGTTATGCCCATAACCACTTCCACTAATGACTGAAAAATAGCCACAACTTCAACTGCCTTCCAAGAGCAGTTTCTTCCTGCGGGAATAAGTCTTCAGTGGTCTATCAAAGTGCTTAACATTAAAAGTTTGTAGTGTTTGAAAAAGTGATTTTTGAAAAAGTAAAAGTTATTATGTGTTTGATAAAATAAGTACTTTTTGAGTTTTTGTGTAATACAAAAAAGTGAAAGGTAGTTTAAAACACACGTCCACCTGCATCCAACCTTTAGCTTTAAAGTGTTTAATGTAACCCGAAATTGTCACTCGAAGACACCAATTTCTGCCTTTTAAGCAAAAAACCGAAAAACATTTTTTAATATGTTGCAAACACTCCCTAAGTTGCAGGTGACAGAAATACATAAATTTCTTTGAGTTGATAGCACGATAAATTAGTAGTGCTAAGCTGACATTATTTAAATAAGCAAGGAGACAATATTTAAATAAGCACGACATTACTTCTACAAGAAAATGGGAATTGAACTACACAGCATTTTTAAACGGTAAATAACTTTAAATAATACTAACTATTAACCATACACCACTAATAATACGTACTTTGGAAATAATTTTTAATAATACCAATGATTTCAATGTATAACAAAAATAATATGGAGCTACTTTCCGACTAAAAATCCAGTCATTTAAGATTTTAAGACATCAAAATCTGATATTAAACTATCAAATAAAGGTTATTTTGAAACATTTTGGACTTCCAAAATAGGGCTGACATATTTTTATTGCTTCAATGGGAGTAATTATTGCCAAACTTGAAAAATACTTTCATGTTTAAAGTCTGGTAATACCAAAACATGGTTGTAATTATTACTCCCTCCGTCCCAATTTGTAAGAAACTTTACGGTTTACGATGAAAACACATTGATCCCTGTCAACACTCAAATTAGTTTTAAAAAATAAAATTTACAGATTCAGAAACTACATTAAGACCTCTACAAAGCCTGCAAAAATAATTCAAATTTCATAAAATATTGATATATAAAGTAAAAGATTAATAGTGATCTATGTTGACCAAGTGAATAGGGAATGTATCTTACAAATTGGGACTGAGGGAGTACTATTTAGGAAATAAAAACATGACTTTATATTTTGGAATTCACAAGCTTTTTTACTCCTATTCAGGGCAATTTCTTTATTTTAAAATGAGAACTCTTACTCGATATTTTGATATAAGTTTATGATGAGTTAAAATTGTTAAGTGACTAAATTTCTAGTGGAAAATAGCCTTGTATCACGTTTGTTACATATTCAGATAATTGATATTATTGAATATTATGTCCTAAGTGTGTACAATTCTTGGTTTATGGGTGATAGCTGATACTCCCTCCGTCCCATTTTACATGTCGTACTTTCCTTTTAGAGTTGTCCCAAAATAAGTATCATATTTCCTTTTTGGAAAGAAATGTGTGGTTCACAACATTTCACTTTGTTATACTCAAACCTCAACCACATGTTTTACTTTTTCAACCACTTATTAATAATTGTGTCAAACCAAAACAAGACACATAAAATCGGACAGAGGTAGTATTGTGTAAAGTTATTTTCCCTTTTTTACTATATATTTGCTATATGAAACCATCTATCCTTGATTTTCAAATATGTGTGATAATAAACTTGCATATAATAAGGATATCGCCCAAGACACCAAATTTGTACATAGTAGATAATAAACTACGAACACACAAATTTGCATATATTCTACCATTATCATCTCTCCTTTTCTTTCTTAATAATCCAAATCAGGGTTCAATTACCAAACTTGGATAAACTTGCATATATTCTATCATTATCATCTCTCCTATTCTTTTTAATAATCCACATCAGATTCGAGTTGCCAAAGTTCTCCTGTCTAATTTACAGGCTTGCATTTCACCCATGATGGCCCTTGTTATGTCCTTCTATCCAATCTGATTGTAGACCTATCGCAAACCTTTTTTCCTATCACCATCTGACCTCAAAAACATAGGATGAGTGGATGACAACTCCAGAAAGGTAACTGTGCCTCATACCCTCCCAACTTTTATTAGTTCCATATGAATAACCTGATATGACAGGTGCTCATATTACTGATACCCATTCCCTCATGTTATCTACTTTTGACCCTATCAAGTTTCTAATGTAAACCATAGCATGTTGTTAAGGTACTCCCACTAAACCCCAGAATACATGCAGAAATGTGTACAGCAACCCCCCCCCCCCCCCCAACGACTGTTAAACTGCTTTTTCGAATTGAGCAATCCCTTTCTATGATAAACACCTTTGTAATTAACAAACACTTCATAGTAACTACTTGAACAAAATCAAAGAAGCAACAAAACCAAACTCTATGTATTAGATAACTGAAATAACATTTCTAGATCGGTGTAAGCATACTTTCGGAGAGATACTGGAACAGCAATTCAAAGGGTTTGTGTAAGAAGCACGCAATTTGACACCCTTTTTTTCCTCAGTAGGTAAAAGTGTGCCAAATGCTGCACTAAGTCCCCCTATTTCTTCCCCTTCTGCGCCATTCAACCATGTCTTGATTTTAACCTGCATAAACATGGGGTCAGAAGAAAATAATATGTTTTCTGCTAAGTATACCAATAACACCTTTTTGCTTCATTAATTCATTAACCCTTCCACGGTTCCACCATCCAGTGCAAGTCCCTCCAGGAAAGGAGAATCTTACAATGAAAAACAAATTATTTCATTCATAATAACTGTATTATGGGTAAAAATTATTTAGTTTTCTGGATTCTGACAGTTCCAGTGCCAGTTGGTCCTTCTCCCCCTCTTAAAGCATCCTGATTCCTGACTCCCATGGTCTGTGGATATTGAAAATGATATCGAACCTCCATCTTCTCTATTAACTCATAACTTTTCTAATTATCACTCTGCATTTCCGAAGTACAATGTAAAAGTCATATTAACTCATATCTTTTCTCATATTATGGATTTCCAAATCCAAAGGTCAATGGAACAAGGGTTACTAATATTGTTAATTTGACAATTCCATAGCTCAAAGGAACATTCATAAATGGGCGGAGCTGGATCCATACTAGTCCCTCGCCCACCCCGGATTAAAAAAAAAATGCTTTAAATATTAGTGTAAAAAATATATGTTAAAATTTCCCAACAAAACCTTTGTACCAGCCAGTCCAGTTTGGACCCCTAACTACGCCACCGTTTCAGAATCGAGCTCGAAAGCTTCTAGCAGTCAAGTGACTTATTCTTACCTAATGTCCAGTATAGTAGAGCTTATGATTGTGAGAAATTGAAAAAATCATAATCCACCATTTGTTAATTGATGTGTCACTATCTTAAATAAGCTAAGAAGTGTTAGGCAATCTATAATGCAGTATTTTTCAAACGTGTGAAAGGCACATAACTAAACTATATTATCAATAATCTATTAGGGATCATTTTGGATAAAAACCATATGTTAGACTTTAGATATAAAAGATTCTCAACATGCTCAAAACAACTTATGTAGTTATATAGGCTGTGTTCAAACAAACCTCTGGAAATCTATGCTTAAGTTTCTTGATATAAGGCTATCAAAATCTTGAAATAGTTCACGGACATAAGGTCAAGCTATATTTACAAAACGCATGAGCTATACACATTAAGCAAACCACAACCCACCTCTCCAGAAGAGAAAAAAGCCCTCTTGAATTATTAAATGTGCTATATCATCCCCCCATTCCGCTATCAATGTGTTATAGATGTATTAATGTATAATGTCATTGAATGAAGACCACTCGAATCCCTCTATGGCTGTATATCCCAAGACAGAAACACATAGAGAGCAAGACCAAAATAGTAATGCTAATAACTCCTGCCATGTATCAACATAGGTGACAACTTTGAATATGTAATGCAGCCATCCAGCAGTAGCCAAATCAATTATTCCAAGATTAACACTAGCTTTTTTCCAATTCGTTAAGTCAAACATCAATATATGAATACTTCCATCAAACTCTACAACCTAATCTACCAAATTAAGCACCTTTAAATACACACACGCAAAATGCAAACGCGGAAAAGCGCGTGTGCGAAATGAGGAAATACTCAGGCGGTGGAAAATCAATGGGAGAAAAAGGATATACCAATGTGAATGGATTGTTGCAGGTAGCAGACACGTTAGGGGAGGCGTGTGAAACATCATCGTCTGCGGCGCCGGCTGTTGCTGAAATACAAATGACGGAGACAATGATCCCCAATCCGAAAATGGACCGATAAATTTCCATACTTCAGATCGATCTTGTCTCCTTTCTAAATTTCTTCTCTTAATCCCCCCCTATTTCTTCTGCTTTATTCTTCCCTTCGCGATATCTACATATTCATGAAGGAAACGGAAAGAGAAGTCTGTATAGGAGCATCTCCACCCTTTCCACGTCAATGAACAGGTTAGTTTTGGAAATTCAAGCTACAGGCCTACAGCAACTAACCGTGTGTCTATGAGAGAGCTTTTTTTTTTTTTTTTTGAAATAAACTTTTTTTAATTATAACACACGTAATTCAGAACATGTAATTTTTTTTTAAAAAAAAAGATGTGTGTATGAATAATCTTTTTTCAAAATTCCAACAAATTGCTATACTTTTTTTGAGGCACGAGTCTTTATTGTCAAAACATATTATGATGTTAATGACTAATTTTAGCAATTAATGATTAAAAAATTGCTCTAAAAACCTTCCACGGTTGAGTTTTCATAATTTTATTTTTACTCTTTTATACTACGTATTCGATATTGATGCTATATGAGAGATCATAAAAATTGAAGTACGAATAAAAAGTTGTGTTACTTTAATGATAGGTTTTTACTTTTGCATATCACCACATTTTCTATCATTTTGTCGCAATCAAGTGCATCTCACTCATTCGTCAATATGACGATGAATACTCACCCCAAAAGTGCCCAACCCCACTTTGGCACCCTTGTATACTTTGGGTTGGACATGTTTTTGGGGTGAAAAGCTCAAATATGATCATAATTTTTTAATATTCAATGCGACAGTGTGTGTAGAATCACGCGCTCAAAGTTGATTCCTCTCAATTGTAGATGTTTTGACATTTTTTAGATGTGTGCAAGCTATTTTTATTCCACATTGCGCGCATGGGCTGGTTACCATGTTGATATTCTTTCTACAACTATTCAAAGTCACTATAAGTCTTTGATGTGCTCATATTTTACACACTTTTTAAACTTAGTTTGTTGTTAATTTTAGTTATTAAAGTTCTACTTTTGTACATATTTTTATTATTTGTCTTTAGTTTGTATTAGTGCAGTTCTATACGGGTATTTTATATTTTCAGGTACATTTAACGCTATTTGGATACATTTGAGTGTGAAGAAAAGAATGAAATAAAAATTCAAGTTGGAGGTCAATAAAAATGGAATTTCCTTGAAAGCAAATAAGGAGTAAATTGAAGAAAGGAAGCAAAACTAAGAAAAAATAGAGGTGTGATTCGAACTCTGATTTGAGGATTGAAAGTAGACATGCTCAACCGGCGGGCTGAGTGAAAATGTTATAATAGTTGAGATGGACCTTGATCCTATTGCATCTTATCGCAGCAAGGAAAAGAAAAAAATAGAAGTCACAGAACGGGCTTGAACCCACGCCCTACATGTTCACAACTGCTCTCTTTCCCGCTGCACTAATTCTACTCTTGAGGACGTATTGCGGTTAAGCTTTATTATACTTTTCTGTTCCGTAAATTCCAGCAATTAATGATTAATCATCTTATCATTATAAGGCTTAATCCATCTCCTTCCACACATAATCTCGATCCAACTTCTCTCTACACCTCCCAGAATCATTTTCTCCTCCTCTCTTCATTCTTCACTTCCAAATCATCAACCCATCTTCAACCACAACTAATCACTTTCTCATTCAAGATTAAGTCAAGATTAGCACCAAACTCCAAGGATTATCATCTATCACAAGTTTGATTTTCCTTATCTCTTTAAATCTTGTACTTTAATCATGAATTCATCTATTTCTAAGCTTCCAAACATGTATAGCTAAATAAATTTGGGGCTAGAAATTGGTTAATTAATTGTTCTTATCATGTTTTAATTTGTATTGATTTTAATTGTTAAGTTTGTTCTATTTAGATTGTTGTGTCCAGAAAATTAATTAAGTTATGTTTGTGATATATATTATGAGTACTCAATCATAAACATATTGTTTGTTAAATACACAAATGAACACTTTCTGAACACACCGTTAAACTTCTTTTACCTTGTCCCGGATTGAAGTTTTACGGGGGAATTTAATTATTTAATTATATTATTTACACCACGGGGTTGGGTAAATAATATAGTTAATAATTAAGGTTGTCGTTGCACTTAAACAACTAGTCTCGTTTTGGCCATCACTGGGAAATGTTGACTAGTTACTTATTTTAGATGACTTGTGTTGTGTCCTAAAATATTTATCTACAACTTCTCACAATCTATCTAAGAATAAAATTAGCAATTATGTCTCTCAATTAAACATTGAACAATTAGTTACCAATTTCTACCCCTACTTACTATTTGTTGAACTTTGTGTTGATAGAAATCTCCCATCTCAATCACTTTTATTTTATTACTTTTCCAAGCAACCAAAAAAAAACGCATTCTCAACTTTAATCCTTAGTTTGTGCGTAATTATTTTATTTCTCGCTTCTCTGTGGTTCGACACCCTACTTCCTTGGGTAAAAAAATAGTTGTGTGCCCATTATATGTACACACCAGTCTTTCATTCATAAAGTAGTGACTAAAAAATATAATCACAAATGCATTCCCCATGACACCATTCAATCATACAATGAAAAATGATTTCAACATGCACAAAAATATGTTAAAAGGCTGACTTGTCATTTCGGTGTGAAATTGTAATATATATGTTGAAATATTGACTTATCACTTGGTATGAAATTGTAATCTTAAAAGCCGCATCTTTATGTGAAAGTAATGAAATAGGAAAACAACAGAGAAAATTCTTAAAAGAGTGAATAAGAAGAGGGGAGATGGAGAAAAGAAAGAGAAAGAACACATTATCCGCGCATGGATTAGTGGTAGGAGAAAGTCTAATTAAAATAATATTCATGTCCTATTTTATGTCTTCTTTTCTTTTGGCATTGTCCAATATAAGTGTTATATTTTCTTTTTTGGAAAAAAATGTGTTCCACATCATTGTACTTTATTATATTCAAATAACTACAACGAATTTTATTTTTTCAATTGTTATATTAATAATTGGCCAAATCAAAACAAGACACATAAAATGGCACGAAAATGGTAGAAGATAATGAATTTGATATTAATAGTACATTTCAATAATGTATGATAAATTTTATTCATCAGACATTGTTACTAATTTTGGTAAAATATATCTGAACAATTGAACTATAAAAGATATAATTGAAGAATTGAACTACTCGCAGTGGAGAAATCATTCAATTTAACATCTAATGTGCTCTAATATGCAAATATAATTGAACAAAGAGGAGATCGCAAGTTCGAATCTCATCCCAATCAAGGATGTTTGCATTAAAAAGAGCAGATATTATAATAGGTTTAGAAGAATGTTCCAAAAAAACACATGCTCCTAAGTTCTACCATGCTTTACAAATAATTCATAACTATAAGAGCTACACACAAGGCCACAATGGCCTTATAATATTTTTTGTTAGAATTGTTGTTTTAAACCAAATCGTGGGGTTTGCCGGTTTGGTTTTGTGCTTTCTCTTCTCCTCCCCCACCCCACCTAGGCCCTAGCCTGCTTACACCCCATGTGCCCATTGTTGAATGGGATTAAATTGGACCTTGGATCTGATAATATTCCGTGACAATAACCTCACTTGGCCACTCATTTTAAGCTGAAGCATGATAAAAAAAACATACTGAAGTTTTAACAAAGAAGAAATTAAGATATAAAACCATACATATAGGCATATAACACGTCACTCAAAGATAGCATTCGGCGGCATTCGAGCATGGAGTGTGAATAATATGCAGTCCTTAATTTAGATGAGGAAGCAATGAGCTTCTGAATTTTCATGACAAACAGAAAGTTGCATCTCATATGCACTCAAATACTCAATCATGAATCATTATCAATTTTTCTTGAGCAGGCTTCCATTTTGATCTCTTCATGTTAGTGAAAATAGGAGGAGCCATTTTTATCAAGTTATCAACATGAAGCAGTAAATTACCATTGTAATAGCCCTTACAAAATAAATTGCTTACAAATTAATGAAAAGTAATATCAAAAGGCAAATAGATAACTCATTGTAAAGCATGATAGCTCACTTTTTGAATTTCACGTACAAATTCTGGTTCTCTGTGCAGCATAGTTTATAAATCTTAACAGCTAACAATAAGACATTAAATGCCTATTTCGAATACACTGACTAGCAAAATTGCAAACCACACCTCTTATGAAACAATAACAGCATATCTAGTGGCGCTTTCCACGGCCACCCTTCTTGCCCTTGTTCTTATTGCCCCCTTTTTTCTTCATACCTTTGTAAGGAGCAAACTTTTTCTCATCAGGGACAGCTGTCGACGTAGATGGTTTGAACAGACCTTTTACATCGAGCACGCCATTCCTGAACCGACCTTCACTTGATTTTAGTACCCTGTCCTCAGGGTTGCGCCTTTGAGTTTCTCTTCTAGAGCTGCATCCGTGATTTATCCCAAATCGCCTAAGAACTAAACTCTACACAAACAAATAGTTAACACCCACAATTTTTGGAAATTTGAAAAGAAATCAAACACCAGACAAGTGCCACCGCCCCCAGTTATTTTTGTTTATCAAACAAAGCTAATATCCCATGTAACTAGCCAAAAATGAGTCACCAAGAGATTATGTTAGCAAAAGCAACAAATAAATCTAAATATACATGTGTGATTGATTTTAGGGAAAAGGTGCAAATAGGCCCATGTACTAATCAAAAAAGGTCAAATAAGCCCTTATTTAGGAGGCTCTGTCCGGCCGTCGTCATTTGGGGTGGTTTCCGGTGGAATTTTTTGATGAAATTTTTTGAGCATCTTATTCATCAAGTCTAGTTTACTCATACCAAATTTCAGCTAAAACTTTAATCGGGAAGACATTCAAATGAATTCTTGAAGATAACTGCGCTTCTAACTTCAACTTGTATAGTTCTCCTGTTAAGTATTCTATAGGCTTTGCTTGAACTTGAGTAGCCTAAGAATACACCTTCATCAGCTTTTTCTTGAAATACTTTCAGATTCTCCTTTCCATTGTTTAGAATATAGCACTTGCATCCAAACACATGGAAGTAGCTGATGTTTGGCTTTCTTCCTTTCCACAGCTCATAGGGTGTCTTCTGATGGTTCTTGTGGATCATGCTTCTATTCTGAGTGTAGCATGCAGTGTTGATTGCTTCAGCCCAGTATCTGATGGGCAAACCTGATTCAGCAATCATGGTCCTTGCGGCTTCTTTCAGTGTTCTTTTCCTTCTTTCAGCAACACCATTTTGTTGGGGTGTTCTGGCAGCAGAAAGTTGATGGAAGGTGCCATTCTGATCACAGAAGTCCTTGATCACTTTGTTGACAAATTCAGTTCCTCTGTCAGATCTGATTGTTCTGACCTTCATATTCTTCTCAGTCTGAAGTTGCTTTAACAGAGATGGCAACTTCTGAAGAGTTTCATTCTTCTTTGCTAGGAACACAGTCCATGTATATCTTGAGTAGTCATCAACCATAACAAGAGTATATCTTTTTCCACCAACACTGGGAGTTTCAACTGGTCCAAATAAATCCATGTGAATCAGATTTAGAGGACAAGTAGAAAGATCTCCAGCTATGGGTTTGAATGAGGTCTTCACTTGTTTGCCTTTCTGACAAGCACTGCAGAGGGTCTCCTTCTTGTAAACAATGTCAGGCAGACCATCTACAATGTGTTCCCTTGCCAGTTTGTTGATAGTTTTGAAATTCAAGTGACTAAGCTTCTTGTGCCAATCCCAGCTTAGCTTTGAATTGTCTTTGGCTATCAGGCAGGTTCCACCTTTTGCTGTTTGCCAGTCAACAACATAGATGTTCTTCCTTCTTTTGGCTGTAAGAACCACTTCTTTGGTTGTCTCATGCTTGACATAGATAAGGTCTTGGTGAATTCAACTGTGTAGCCTTTGTCACAGAACTGGCTAGCACTAAGGAGGTTGAACTTCAGACCTTTGACATATGAGACATCTTCAATGATTATCTGGTTCTTGATTAGCTTCCCTCTTCCTTTTGTTTGCCCTTCCTTGTCATTTCCACCGAAAGTGACTCTGGGTCCATTGATTTTCTGGAACTCTGATAGGCAACTCTTGTCACCTGTCATGTGCCTGGAGCATCCACTGTCAATATACCATTCTTGTTCTGAGATGGCTCCAGCACACAGTTCCTGCAAGATTAAGAGGAAGATTTAGGTACCCAAGCAATGTTGGGTCCTGGGGGGTAATGTAGTCTTGGTAGTTGATACCATTTTGGTCTCATCAACTGAAACCTTGGTGGATGGTACCCATTGTCCACCTGGTAGTTGTAGTAAACAGATGTATGATTCACTTTGGGCAGATGCTTGTGAGGATCATGCTTTCTGTTTGCATACTTTTGCATAGCCTTCTTGGTTGGAAAGAAGTCCCATATGCTATCAAGATCAGAGGAGCGCTTAACTTTAGGCTTCTGAGGTTGACCAGACAACCTCTTCTGCCTATAGTTAATCTTCTCTTGATATCTGCCTTTCTGATAGCAGTTTCTGATACTGTTGTCATGAGATTGTCTGATAGGGTTAGGCCTTTGATTATTATTTTTCTGAAAACTTTTCCTTTTGTTAGAGTTTCTGCCAGGTTCATTAGTTTTCAAACTTTGTCTTTGTTTGGCCTTTAAAGTTTGTTTCTCTGGTATGACCTTCTCATGAACAACTTTAGTACCAGAAGTACTAGCATGACAATTAGGGCTCAGAGTCTGTGGCACTATGACCTTTTTAGCCTTAGCAACTTTGGTGCTAGGCCTTACAGAAGGCTCACCAGACTCTAGTTCAACATATCCAAGACCAGAGGTGAAGTTATGAGAGTCACCAATATTCTTCATGGAAGATTGCATCTTCAGAAGACTATTATATCTATTCTCAAGTTCCTCAATGTCTCTTATTCTTTTAAGAAGAGACTCATTTTCAGCCTTCAGTCTATCTCTTTCCTCAGTTAAGAGATTAAGTTTGCACTCAGTCTCTTTCCTTAGATCAGAGATATCAACTTTCAGCCTACTGTTCTCATCTTTAACAGAAGAATAAGTGGCTTGGATAGTTTGGAACTCTTCCCAAAATGATGACATTGGATCATCATTTAAGGCTGTGCCTACCGAAGAAGAAATAGAATCAGAAGTAGAGCATACCTCATCATCTGATTGTGCCATGAGGCAGAGGTCTTCAGTTTCTGCATCCAAGCAGCAGAATGCTTCATCAGAGTCGGAGTCTGAGCTGGACTCTGATTCAGAGAGTGGATCTCTCTCAGCTTGCTCTGAGACGAATGCTCTTCTTCTTCTGTGTTGATCTTCTGGTTTCTTTTCTTCTTCATGTCCTTGCTTCTTGGACACTCTTGGATAGGGGCAGTTTGCTTTGAAGTGCCCAGGTTGTCTGCAGTTGTAGCAGAGGTACTCTCCATTGCTTTCAGAAGGTTTGGTCTTCTGATGAGGTCTTCTGATGGAAGATGGACTCCTTCCATCTTTCTTCATAAACTTCTTAAACTTCCTGGCAAAAGCAGCCATATACTCACACTACTACATTTTCAGACCTAACGTAACATTAATGATGTAACAGTTTGTAAAAGTGTTACATATTTCTCTAATGTAACACTGTTTAGATCTAATGTAACACTTTCTAGAAGTATAAATGTTACATTAGGGTCTATAAAGTGTTACAATAGAATCTAATGCAACACGAGCAAATGTAATGGTAAAAAAGTGTTACAATTGATCTAATGTAACACTTTTTAGTGATATTGTAACACTTTTTAGTGGTATTGTAACACTTTTGACTGTTACATTAGGGGCTTAATTGTTGTAGTGTCATCAGATAAAAGTGTAGAAGGGTCAAAGTCACTTACCTTTGAGGTGCTGGCAGTGAGAGCAGTGGTGGTCCTTTCATCAGGAGCTTCCTCCTTCTCTTCATGCATCTCAAACTCATAAGCCTTGAGATCAGAAATGAGTTTCTCAGTGGCATAGGTCTTGATGTTCTTGCTTTCCTGGACTGCAATCACCTTCATCTTCCAGGCTGAAGGCAGTCCCCTGAGGATCTTCATGTTGACCTCTTTGATGGTGAGCTCCTTCCCAAGCTCAGAAATCTCACTGATGAGAATCAGCAATCTCTCATGCATCTTAGCAATGCATTCTTCTGGCAGAAGTTTGAAGTCATCAAACTTCTTCATTGCAATGGTCAACTTGTTATCTCTTTCTTGCTCATCTCCTGCTCCAATCTCATCTAGCTTGTCCCAGATTTCTTTGGCAGTTTTGCACTTCTTGATTCTGTTGAAGTATCTTTCATCAATAGCCTTGTAGAGGATGTCCTTGGCTATATTATCTAGATTGTACTGCCTCTTCTCTTCCTTGGTCCATTCTGACCGGGCTTTCTCAATCATCTGGGGCTGAGAGTTATCAATAGAGTGAGCAGGATTGATCTTCATGAACTGGATAAAGGGTCCATTTTCCAAGACTTCCCACATTTCATCATGAAGAGCACACAGATGTGCCTTCATTCTGATCTTCCAATCATCATATTTCTGATCTGTGAACATAAGATGCTTTGCAAGAGAATTGTCCATTATAATAAATAAAGAGGCTAAGAACAAGTGGATCTTTGTTCAAGGTGTAACCTAAAAGATTACAAGAACAAGGAGGCTCTGATACCACTTGTTGGTCCCGTTTAGTATGGTAATCAGTCTAGAGGGGGGGGGGGTGAATAGACTGATTGGTTTTTCAAACTTTCTCTAAGTCCAAAATGACTTATCAGAGAATGTCTGATTCTGGTGACAGAGAAAGGCTAATTCTGATATCAGAACTGGCCTTGGCAGCAGATTCTGATCTGTCCGGGTAGCCTCAGAAACACTAAGGCAAATGCCTCTCTGATAACTCTGAAAACAAGATCTGCTGAACACAGATTCCAAGTCTTAGAGTTAACAGTTAATATCCTAAGTGTAGAAATGTAAATTGCAGTAAAGTAAATGACACCGGATATTTTTATAGTGGTTCAAGGAACAACTCGTTCCTCTAGTCCACTGTTCCACTAGCTTTGAAGTAGATCGGTTACAAAGCTTAGTCCCTAGCACTTAAGAAGTTCTCCACGCCTTCTTCAAGTCTAGTTGTCACCCGGGATGCAATCCTGCTTCCTGATGACTGGTCCTTTCACTCAGCTTCCCGGAAGTATCACCACTTCACTACTGCAGTTACTTGGACGCCCTTCTTTGCAGAAGATGTTCTGAAAGCAGAGTTTTCTCCAACTTGCTTCGTTACAAGAGATATGTAGTTGAAGTTCTTGAAGTGTTGAAGAAACAGGATGAACTTTGCTGAGTGTTGGGGTTTGAGGTTATGAATATTAGAGTCTTCCCAACGTAAGCCTGTCTTGTTGAAGATTGTGGAGTTTGAATCTCAAGAGAGCTTGAAAATAAGATGAGCAAAAGTTGTAGCAAAGTTATTTCCCTGTTCTTCGGTGAGTAGCTTATATACTGGGGTTGTCTGCCCGTTGGAGGAGGAGACAACTGCATTAAATGCGCGTACTGTTGACTTGACCGCCGTTTTGGAAGGTTTCTATTTTTATAATATATCTTCCCGGATTCCTTGGTCAATCATTTGCAATCAATCCTTCAGCGTATCAGGCTCATTTAATGTGCATTAAATGCTTTCCTTTCATGCACAGTCTTCTAGCCGTTGGATGTTTTACCCGTTGGATTCATAGCTGTTGGATGTTGCTTGAAATCTTCTAAGTGTTAGTCGGGCTCTGATCAGGCTCTTCTGAAGTATTGAAATCTGATGGCTTTCTGATCTCTAACTCTGACTCTGATAGATCCGCTGATGAGTACCTCTGATTTGTAGTTCTCATCGGTTATCAGATGTCCAAATCTATCAGCAGCTCTCATGGTGCAACTCTGATGGACTTCTGGTAAGAGAACTCTGATCGATCAGTTCTCATAGAGCGAGTCTGGTCGAAGAATTCTGATGCACTCCTGATCTGATCCAAAACAGAGCAACTCTGATCGTCGACTACACTAATACTTACAATTGAAAATTCTAATACATAAAATCTAATTTGGGGGTACTCTATCTTTCTAATCCTATAGCATCATCAAAATCTAATTACATTTATTCCTTACAAAGACAACAAAGCCTTTGTTTAGTGTGTTGAGGATGGTGGACTCAGAGGACGTTGTTGGTATGGGATTTGTATATGGTTCTATGGATCGTGCCAAAAAAGAGATAACTAAAAATTTGGGTGAGAAACTAGCTGCCTATAAAGAAATTTGGAACATAGTGGAAATTTCAAATGCATCGTAATTTGCATGCAACAACATACTTTCTCAATCCACAATATCAATATGATCCCAATATGTCCCCTCATCTAGAGATTAAACTTAGCTTGTTCAGTTGTGTGGCCAAAATGTTTCCAGACCATGAGGTTCAAGAGAAGATACATTTGCAAATGAATGATTACCATTTGAAAAGGGGATTCTTCGGTCATGAAGTGGCGAAAAGCACTAGTAATAAGTGTAGTTCTGGTATGAAAAGTTAATTCATTAGACATCAATTTTTGTAGTTTACCTCATAATTTTATTTGAATGACTGCAGTGGATTGGTGGTCTCAATACGGGGATAAGACTCCATAATTAATGAATTTTGCTGTGAGAGTTGAGTCTGATATGTTCATCATCTGCTTGTGAACGTAACTGGAGCACATTTAATCAGGTATTAAAATGTATATACATTTTTAAATTAATACATATGTACATATGTAAATGTATTAACTGTTAACATATACAAATATGAATCAGTCAAGTAAATAATAAAATTTAACTAATATACTTGTAAATACATACCAAGAGAAGGAACCGTCTGTTTGCGAGCAATTTGTGATGTATAACCAGAGATTAAAGAGAAAATTGATGAAAAAAGTGTCACTTGAAGAAGACATCAAACCTTTATTGATGGATGAGATTCCATCGGATGATGAATGGGTGGTTGATGAAGATGAACCGAAATCCAGTGGTGGTGATATTGATAATGATCGTGATGTTGACGATGATGGTGGAGGCGTGGAGCTAATGTTGGGCGTGTCCATCATTGAAGTCAAGAAATTGGTCGTGGGAGTGGAATGAGTGGTGAAAAATGCCGTGGGGAGCGACAGTCAAGGTCAAAAAAGAAAGCACCCCGATAAAGGAAATAGGGAATTGCACTTATCTGATGAAGACGAAGAGCTAGACGTTGATGATAACACTTTTGATCTTGACCTTGATAATGGAAGAAATTTTGGTGGATATAATACCTATTTTATAGCATTAGATAGTGATGATTCATTTTTTCAATCATCAATCTAATAATCTTACAACTTCAAAACGTTAGGATGGTTCAGCTTTTTTGGACTACTCTATGCTTTGAATTTTGAATTATGGATTATTTCCTTATTATAGTTTGGTTTTATATTACATTTGATGAGTACTTTTGCTTATTAATAAACACAAACACACAGACAATATAAATTAATGTGCAATGAGGCTTAATTAATACTCCCTCCATATTTAAAAGATCGTTGCGTTTGGTGATGACACGAGATTTAAGATAGAATAGTAGGGGTAATAAATAATAATATAGAAAAAGTAGGAGAAAGGGTGAAAAGGTAGGAAAGAGAGGATAAAAGGTAAAAAAGTAAGGGTAATTGAGTATTTTTAAAGGAAAAACTTACCAAAAAGGAAAAGTGTATGGAACTTTTAAATACATCCCAAAAAGGAAAGTGTAGAGAACTTTTAAATAAGTAGGGAGTACGCCATAATAATAAAAACGCCACGATTACGCAATACGCAATTCTGAACCTTGGTCAAGATAAAAGACTTTTCCCACTACTAAGAAGGGTTTAATATGGGTTTAAGTTGTTTTACGTAATATTTGGATGGGCAAAAATCTTATTATAAGTATGGGTTTATTGTTTGGATGGGCAAAAATCTTATTATAAGCATGGGCTAGCTGTTTAAAGCAGGATCAAACAAAAAATAATCTCATAGGCCTTTCCCAGCCCAAGTGAATTAAGCGTGAGCTTTTCTCAGCCCTTCTACACCTAAAGTACGGTTCAAACACGGAGCTACGCTTGGACGTTGTTCAGTTGCTAAGCATCATGTGCGTTGCGTCTGGTGCGCTTAAGCGTCCAGGCGCTCGCTTAATCGCTTTTGACTACCTTGGTTCCCAAACATTCAAATCAAAGAATAAAAGCGACAATAACTATTGGCCAATAATTAAGCATTTTTCAATGCAATTTGATGCATTTCACAGTAGTAAAAAATATAGTTGCACTAATTTACCTAAAAATTGGATGTCTTTCAGGATAGACTTGAAGTCCACTTTTACATCTGGGTCATCTACAGTGGCAGCTTTGAAATGCTCAGCTTTTTGTCTTTGCTGCTTCATCATTTTGTCTGTTCAAAGAAGCCAAAGTATAAGATGCTAGGATTAGCTTCTACATAAGCAAAAGGTCAAGATAAGTACCATTATTATTAATTTCAAGAGTTGAATTCAAAGAGCATTAGTGATAGGGTTCCCAGACGTTTCATTTTGGGTCACACACACACCCCCGGAGAGGAAGTGGTGGAACACAGAAACTATATACTCTGTTTATTTTGTACACCTGTGAATCTAACCATCTCAGATAGCTTCATGCCTTCATATTCTTCTTTCATTGATACAGTGTTATAAACTGATAACTAATAACCTATTGAAAACATATGCTTTGTACATGTATAAATCCATTTACTAGATTTAACCCGTACAATACACTCAATGTAATTAATCCTTAGATTTATATTGAGTGCTATCATTCCCTCAGTCCCAAAATATATTTTCTGTGTGGTTTTTATCAAGGGCGGATCTAGTGCCGATCCTACCTAAACTCGAGCTAGAGTCGAGTTTCATAAAAAAGCCCCTATACATAGTGTTCGTTTGTCATATTAGTTCTTTAAAACTCAATGACTAAATATCACAAAAACACAATACTTAAATAAGTCTTATATTGCAACAAAATGACACTGAATGTATTAGAAAACTAATGAAGTACAACTCGCCGAACAATTTGAGATGCAAAAGTATAATCAAGTCCGCATAAAGAGTGTCATCAACATTCTCAATTTGTACATTTTCTTCATTCTCATTTGAAGCATTCTCCTTTTCACCTGTTAAATTTTTTGAAGATGTACTCTCTGAAATTGCTCTTTTATTTGAAATCAAGTGCTTATTAATGTTTCCGGCCTGACTTTGAAATAATGGTTCAGTACATCTTTTTTCCTCTTCTGAAATTCAGATAAAGATTTCAGAGGCATGATGCTAAAAAATAAATGAACACATAAATTAGTGGAATGCTTAACAATATAGACAGGGCCGGTCCCGAGAAAATGTAGACCCTATGCGAGAATAAAATTTGGGCCTTTTTCTAAGTTGCAACACAAGCAAATTGTTTTAAAATACAAGTTACTAATAAAGGTAATGATAAACATTAAAAATTATACTAGTATAATTATAATTTATCAACCTGAAGTTACCTAATAATATATTTATACCACTTTCTTAAAGTTAAATTGTCAAACACATTTACATATTTATTATCAAATTCAAATAATGGTTTAGTTTAATTACAAAAAATCAAGAAATAACAATTAACTACAATACATCAATTCAACAAACATGAAATCATAAAATAAACAAATTACAATAATCCAACAAAAAATTCAACAGTTCAATAATTCAAATATTCCCAAGAATTAGCAACTAAATGAATCACAAAGCTGAAAATCAGTGGACAGTGGACAGACCGGACTGAGGGGCTCAGGGAGGCGGGCAGGCAGGTCGCGGTGGCTGGTGGGAGCGTGGCAGCGTGGGGCAGTGCTGCAGTGGGCAGTGGCGGCCTGGCTGGGCGGCTGGCGCTGGGTTGGTGGCGGAGCCGCGGAGGACCGAGGTCAAGGGCTTCACTCCAGAGCAGCGGGATAGCGGCGAAGTGGAATCATCGTCCTTCTTCTGATTTCTGAATCGGCCTTTTTTGTGCGCAGGTTGATGATCGACGATAATGGAGTCGGGGGATTTTGGGCACAGGTTGATCGGGATTTGGGGCTTTGTGCGCAGGGTGAAGACTGAAGACAGGCGGATGATTTTGGGCAGGGTATAATACTAATTTTTTTGGGGCCCTTCAAAATTCCGGCCCTGAATATAGATAGTGTATTAGTAACTTTCTTTACAAAGGCTTTGTTTGCAACCACTTGTGCTTAAATAAAAGCACTTTTTGGGAAAAAGTGATTAGTAGTAAAAGTTCGTAGTGTTTGGTAAAATAAGTGCTTTTTGTGTAATAGAAAAAGTAAAAAGTAGATTCTACACGAAAACCGAGATAACAAAAGTTGGTACTGTTTGGTAAAATAAGTGTTTTTTTCTTAAAAAAAAAGCCAAAAGCACTTATAAATAGAGTTTGCAAATAGAGCCAAAATACAAAGCATATAATTTAATTGAGTGTGAATTGATAATTCCATAATTGCAATGCTGATAACCCTAATTAAAGAACAAGCAGGAATCAACTAACATTTAAACTTTTAAGAATTACCATCCGGCACTCACACACGAGAAATCAATTTTACAAATAGTCAAATGAAAAAAATAAAACATAGAATGATACTGTATAAATTATAATCCGTAAAATACAATCATACGTAGTATAATCTAAATAGCTAATAAGCTAGAAGTAGAATTGTGGAAAGGATAAAGAGATAAAAATAAAACAGCCTCACCTGCGATTCTGCCGTTCTGCGAAGGGCCCAACTGCCCAAGCCAAAGAAGTGAGAGGCGACGGGCGAGTTCCGTCCGACACAACACTCCGACCGTCGGACGTCCTTCGGTGGTGAGAATCGAGCAGTCGTCACTGGAGCAGAGAAGCCAGGTGCAGCAGAGGCGATATTATTCCCTAGTCGTTTAACCGCTTTTAGCTTTCCTCATCTAATCATATGGGCCTATTCACGAGTATGGATGTTTTGGGGTTTTCATAATGGGCCTATTTGCAGTACAAGTGCCGGCGGACGCATCACCCTAATTATGACACAGGCTAAATGAAAGATAGTGATTATTTTTTTTTATGGAAAGTGATTTTTTTTTTTGAGAACATGAAAGATAGGGATTATATTCGCAGTTACCAAATTACAGAGTACTATCTAATTAGTACGTTCATCAATTTAAATATTATTTTGTCTGTATTTTAATGATTACTAAATTAGTATTTGACACATTATTTAAGGAAGAAATAGTAGGGTATTGAATAATGTAGAAAAAAATAAGAAAGAGTGTGAAATGATATAAAAGAAAAGATAAAAAGTAGAAAAATTGTACGGAGTAATTTAGTCTTCTTAAACTGAAATATTATCAAAATGGAAAATAGTACCATTAGCAAACTTTTAAATACATCATAAAAAGGGAAAGTGTGTGAAACTTTCAAATACGTGGAGTACAAATCATGTTATTTAAATACATAATTAATTTGAGCATTAAGTAATAAAGTACTACGAGTAGTATATCATATACTCGTATGAGTGATTTTTTAAATAACAATAACTTTTGTTTGCTTTTTAATATTTCATATGTGATAATACACACAAATGAATTATATAAAGTTATTAATTTCATATAGGATTAGTAAATAAAATCTCCATATTTTATAATTCAATTAATAGTTTTTTTAGAATTAATTTAATTAATAGTTATGTTTTCTTTTAATTCAAAAAAATAGTTATGTATTCTTTAGATGAATAGTGGAATGCTCTTTTAATATTTCCCGCTCGTTGAACCTTTCCATGGCCTTGGTGTACCAAGCTCTGGCCATATGCGGATCCGTGCGGGCCACTCCCACCCCGATGTCGGTGGGGAACTTGATGCACGAATGCCGCACGGAGCATATGGCCTCCAGATCTTCCAATCCGGGCCGACCCAAAATTGCGTTGTGAGCACACTTTAGGCGGACCACGACGAACGTCATCCGGATGCGGGTGGTGTGAGGCCCATCCCGATTTCCACGGGGAGGCCGATGGTGCCCTCTGCGTCGATGCAGTCCCCCGTGAAGCCAGCAAGAGGGGTGCGTAGGGGGGTCAGCTGATCCTTCCTCAGCTTCATCCCTTCGAATGCCTCCCAGTAGAGGATGTTCACGCTGCTCCCAGTGTCTACAAGGACGCGGCGGACGATCGCGTTGTTGATATCCATGCTGATCACCAACTCATCCCTGTGCGGGGCCGGCGACATTGGTAGGTCGGCTGGTCTAAAGGTGATGGCCTCCACCTTGTTCCTTTTAGTGGGGGGAACTGATATGGAGCCCATATAGAGGGACCTTTCGAACTTCTTCCGTTCAGCGGGTGTGTCCCCAGTCTCAGCGCCCCCGAAGATCACCTTGATCTCCAACTTCTTTTTTCCGCCGCTCGGGCCGAGGGACCCCTCCGGACGTTTATCGACACTTCGATAATCGACGTCTTTTGGTTCAGCCTCGCGCCGGTCGTCGCGGCGCTACGTTCGTGGTCTCGGATGCGGCGGCCTCGGGCTATTCTTATTCAGCAGCTGCGTGAACTCGCCCAGGTAGCCCTGTCGGACCAGCTCGTCGATGGCCATCCTCAGTTGTTTGCAATTGTCGGTGAGGTGGCCGACCCTCTTGTGGTACTCGCAGTATGCGGTTTCATCAAGGCCCATTTGTGCCTTCCTGTCTTGGGGCTCCCTTAGGAGGCCCTTGTCTTTGATGGCATCAAAGATTTGGCCCACAGGATAGGCCAAAGGAACGTGATAATCCTCTGGACGTACGGTACCCGCCTCAGGGCGGGCTTTCCAGGGAATCATGCCTCCGTCCGTCCTCTGTCTCTTGTTTTTTGGGGAGGGGCCGCCCCCAGGGCCGAGCCTGTTTGATAACTTCCGGGAAGGGGCCGTCGGCGCGCCGTCCCTTAACCTGATTTCCTCCTCAATAGAGGCATACTTCTGCGCCCGAGCCAGTACCTCGGTGTAGCTGGTGCTGGGATTCCTCCGGAGGTCCCGGTATAGGTCCCCTCTTGCCAAAGCACTGGTGAACATGTTCGCCCCCAGCCGTTCGTCCAGGTCATCTACCTGGAGTACTTCGTCTCTCCATCTGATGAGGAACTGGGCCAGAGGTTCATCCTTTCCCTACTTTACACTGGTGAGCGATGCGAAGCTCTTCTTGGGGGTGGTGCTGGCAGCGAACTGTGCCATGAATTGCTGGGACAACCGTTCGTAGTTATCAATGGACTCGGGCCTCAGCTGCCCGAACCATTCCTGTGTCGGGCCTCGTAGGGTGCTGAAGAAGAGCCGGTAGATGGCCTCATCGGATGCTCCCAGCATGGAGAGGTTTCCCTGGAAACTGATCAAGTGAGCCTTGGGATCTCCGGTCCCGTTGTATATTATTCCTCCGGACGGCCTGCAGTCCCGTGGGATCTCTGCATTCATGACCCTCGGAGTAAACGGCGAGGTAAGGGAGAAACGGGGCGTAGCTGGGGTGGCCTCTGCCCGTCTGTACATTTCGGCTATTCGCCGTTCCATTGCCTCTAGCCGGGCCTCCTGTGCGGCCCTTCCGGGGGACACAGGAGGGGCGGCCTCGAGCACAATGTTTCTTCGTGGGGCAACCGTATCAGGTTGCCTCCGAGTAATATGGGCGCCATGCCTTTGGAAACGTCGTCTAATGTTGCTGGCGGCGGGAGTAACGGCTGTGCCCTGATCCTCCGAGGGGACGTCCGGTGTGTGCCCCCGGTGAGTGTCCTGCCAGCCATGACGAGGGGTGCTGGCTCTGGTGTGCCCCCCAGCCCCGTGGGAGGACGGATTTTGGCCCAACCTTGCGTGGACGGGCGTCCGACGCCCAGCGGATTCCGCCGTGTCCCTCAGGGATTGCATGTGGTGGATGGGCGATATGGGCGTCCATATGGTGTTAGCTGAGTACACCTCCTCTTCCGCCTCCTGTTCGTCCGCCATTCGGCGCATTGTTTCCGCCAGTTCTCTCATGAGTTGGGGGTCGCGCCTGGCCTCGTGGGGGGTGAGGTTGGTGAGGCCACCCGCACCCCCAGCAGTTCCCAACGTCTCGGAGCGCTCAGTGGTCTGCCCGCGGTTGCTCCGCCCGCGGGACAGCTGCTCGGAGAGGTCACGTTGTCCATTGTTCCTTGTCATCGTGCTTGCTGTAGGTAGATTTAGTAGCTGTTTGGGAGAGTTTAGGAAACTTTTTGTTCAGTTTCCCACAGACGGCGCCAGTGTTGGGGTTTATTCCTTCAACCCTTGGGTCCAACACGTAAGCCCAAAGATTTTGAGTGGAGTGTGTGTGAATATCTAGCCCTACAAGCAAGTGATATGGATCAAGGAAGAAGGTAGGCAGCAAGTAAATGTTTAGGTATTATTATCTCTTAATAACTCACTAATACAACACTTTTCGCTAAGGCTCGTCGGCCGATCGTCTTACGGGGCAGTAGAAGTGTCGCGAGTAAGAATGCTACAGCTATAATGCTAAGAATAGAAAGTTGCCAACCCTTTACAATGAAATAAATGCTTCTATTTATACCCGCCAATGGGCAGGTAGCTGCGCTGACGTGGAGGGCCGTGACTAGTTGTGCTCCAACCACCAAATCTTCAGCATTAAATGCGCTTCCCGCCAGAATCCAAGCTTCCCGCCTAATTAGTGGGGACGTTCGTCCGCCTGTGAGGCGAGCTGGGTTGCCCCCGGTGGCCTCCAAAGGAATTGGCCGTTCGTCCCCTGGCCTTGGTAGATTTCCGCCAGGTGGACTGGGCCGCCTCTGATGGCTATGGGCTTGCTCTGACGACGTTCGTCGCTATTTGGGTGACCCACGGTCCTGCTCCTTGTCCCAGCACGGATGTTCGTCGAGATGGGCCGTTGGGCCTAAACCCTGACTGCAGACGTTCGTCCATCCCGGAGGATATGGACCCACCAGGTCAGCCTAGCGTTTCACCCGGACGTTCGTCTGGAAGAAGGGGTAAATGGGCCGAACCCCAACTTGGGCCATTAACCCAACAATTATACACACTTTCTTTATAACCACTACATTTCATATTAATATTAATCATTATTTAACTCTCCAATACTATAATATATATATTAGAATTAATAGAGCATTCCATTATGCCTTCCATTATTCATCTAAAGAATACATAACAATTTTTTTTGAATTAAAAGAATACATAACTACGGATTATTAATTAATGTATAGCATGGAGATTTTATTTACTAATCCTATATGAAAGTAATGACTTTATATAATTCATTTGTGTGTATGATCACATATGAAATATTAAAAAGCAAACAAAAGTTATTGTGTTATTAAAAAATCACTCATAGGAGTATATCATATACTACTCGTAGTACTTTATTATTACTTAATGCTCAAATTAATTATTTAAATAACATGATTTGTACTCACTCCATATTTTAAAGTTTGTCACACTTTTCTTTTTATGATGTATTTAAAAGTGTGCTACTATTTTCCTTTTTGATAAGATTTCACTCTTTTTCTTGTTTTTTCTAAACTATTCAATACCTTACTATTTCTCCATTAAATAATTTGTCAAATACTAATTTAGTAATCATTAAAATACAGACGAAATATATATAAATTGATGAACGTACTAAGCTAATTTGGTGACTGAGAGCCCGTTTGGTAGCATGAAAATCGGCTGTTTTGGCTGTTTCTGCTGAAATTTATGAAGTTCTGGCTGAAGTGGCTGTTTTGGCTGTTTCTGCTGAAATTTATGAAGTTCTGGCTGAAGTGGCTGTTTTGGCTGATTCTGCTGATTCTAGAAAAAAAAATTTTAAAAATATATTTTATTAATAAAATAAAGAAAAAATTACATGTAAAAATAGCTAAAATGGTCATCTACAGTAATTTCAGCCAATACAGCCAGAAAAGTAACTCCAACCTTACTTTTTCTGCTTATTACACAATTCAGCACGCGAAAGTAAAAATTACGTGTTTGGTGAAAAAGCTGGCTAATAGGCCTGATAAGCCGAAAAAAGGGGTCTCCAAACGGGCTCTGAATATAATCACCCTCTTTCATTTAGCCCGTGTCATACATAATTAGGGTGGATTTGGGCTTGGGACTGAGTCATGCGTCTGCTGTCACTCGTACTGTAAGCCCATTATGAAAACCAAAAACAGCCATACTCGCGAATAGGCCCATATGATTAGCTGAGGAAAGCTAAAAGCGGTTAAACGACTAGGGAAGGATATCGCCTCTGCTGCACCTGGCTCCTCTGCTCGACTGCTCGATTCTCACCACCGAAGGACGTCCGACGGCCGGAGTGTTGTGTCGGACGTCCAGTCGCCTCTCATTTCTCTGGCTTGGGCAGTTGTGCTCTTCGCAGAACGGCAGAATCGCAGGTGAGGCTGTTTTATTTTTATCTCTTTATCCTTTCCACAATTCTACTTCTATCTTATTAGCTATTTAGATTATATGATTATATTTTACGGATTATAATTTATACAGTATCATTCTATGTTTTTATTTTTTTCATTTGACTATTTGTAAAATTGATTTTTCATGTGTGAGTGCCGGATGGCAAGTTTTAAAATTTTAAATGTTAGTTGATTCCTGCTTGTTCTTTAATTAGGGTTATCAGTATTGCAATTATGGTGATGGAGTATATGGCCCAAGAACCCCCGGCCCATAGACTCCTACTTCTGCTACACATGACCAATGAGCCCAGAGAACAACTCAGGCCCAAAAGCAACGGCCCAAGCCCCAAAAATAGCCCGAAATACATACTGGGGTGCCCTCGGCCTCCTTGGCCGAAGGCTCCGAAACTCTCAGGATAGCCTTTTTTGGGCATACGAAGCTACTGGGAGAAAACGGGAAAAACAGGAGCCTTCGGCATTATCGAGCCCTCGGCATCAGGGAAGCCTTCGGCTGAACCAAACCTCCGGTCACACAGGGCCTTCGGGTACACAGGGGTCCCCGGTTACATGAAGCCTTCGGCTACACAGAGCCCTCGGCCGAAGGAGAATCCTTCGGCCAAACCACTTAATCGTCAAAGATTCCCTCTGGAGACAAGCAACCACCGCATTTAATGCGACGTCACATCCACCAACCGCATTCAATGCGGTGAACATGCCACTGCCGGTGCCACCCGGCTGATGTGACCCTTCGGCCGTTGGATTGCTGACACGTGTACTCTCATCGCATTTATTGCTGCTATAAATAGCAGCCCTTATTTACCTTGTAAACCACGCTGAGTTCATTTAATAAATCGACTCTCTCTCCTCCTATTTGCTCTGACTTCTCTCTAAGTTATTCCCGCGATAACCCCTCGGATAAGATACCCCCCGGGTAGACTGTCCATCATTTGGTGCTCTCGTTGAGAGGTCTGATATTGCCGTACTGCCGCTTTCACCGCTTTCTCGAGGGGAGACTCCCGTACACCCCTCGAGATCTATGCCATCGGCCCTGATGAGCCATATTGCCGCTTTCACCGCCACCACGGGCACAAGACCGACGACTGCCACCAACTGAAAAACGCAATTGAGAGGCTGATACAGGCGGGCCACTTGTCTCAGTTTATCAGGGGCCCTCCTCCCCAGGGCCTCCTTCACCATCAAGGGCCTCCGCCGAAGGCAAACAAATGGGTGAACCCCAACACCATCCCCTTGGGAAACCCACAGGGGAAGAAGCGTGAAATTGGGGGCCTCGAGGACGAGGGAGAAGGCTCCCATCAGCAATACAAGCGCCACATTCACATGATTAACGGCGGCAACACTGGTGGAGACTCCACCAGCCAACGGAAGAAGTGGGCACAGTCCCTTTACATTGGGGAAGTCAATCACATGCCCCCAACTAAACGGCCGAGGGCGGATCCAATTTTCTTCACAGATGCGGACCTCCCCTCGGGTTCTCTGCCGCATAGGGATGCCCTCGTCATCCGCACTGAGATCAATGACGCCATCATCCACCGGACTTATGTCGACTCGGGGAGTTCGGTCAACGTCATGTATCTCAGCACTTTTCAAGAGTTGGGACTCGACAAGGGGTCCCTTCGACACATCAACACCCCCCTCTCCGGATTTACGGGGGACAGCATAGACGCCGAGGGCGTCATCTCCCTCATGGTTGAATTCGGCGACGGATCCCATAGAGCCAAGCTCGAAGTGGAATTCGTCGTCGTCAACCTCGACTGCGCGCACAACATCATCCTCGGCCGGCCTGCCCTCGAGGACTTGGAGGCCGTCATCTCTATGAGGCACCTCTGTCTCAAATTCCCCACACCCACCGGCATCGGCTACACAAGGGGGAATCAGAAACTCTCCAGGGCCTGCTACCTTCAGCTTACCAAGAAGGTTAGCAAAACTGAATTTCGAGTTGACACCATCACCACCAAGGCCCTAGAGGAAGAAGAAGGCAGGCCGAGGGCTGAGCCTGCCGAGGAAACCGAAGACTTGATACTCGATCCGGCCAAGCCGGAGAGAGTCCTGAAGATTGGAGCCAAGCTCCCCGAAGACTTGAAGGCTGCCATCACCAAGGCCCTCCGCGCCTACTCCATTGTTTTTGCATGGGGGCCGGAGGATATGCCAGGAATTGACCGAAGGGTTATCACCCACCGCCTGGCGGTGGACCCTTCGGCCAGACCAGTGCAGCAATGAAGAAGACCCCTCTCGGCCGAGAGAAGGGAGTTCGTGAAGAAGGAGGTATCTATGCTCCTCTCCATCAAACACATTAAGGAGGTGAAATACCCTTCTTGGTTGGCAAACGTAGTCCTCGCACAGAAGCCTCCTACCTTCCGCATGTGCGTGGACTACACTGATCTGAATAAGGCGTGCCCTATGGACCCCTTCCCTCTACCAAACATTGATCAACTGGTGGATGAGACCGCGGGATGCGAGATCATGTCATTCCTCGACGCGTTCCGCGGATATCATCAAATCTACATGCATGAGGAAGACGCTGAAAAAACCGCCTTCATGACACCCGAAGGTATCTTCTGCTACCTTGTGATGGCCTTCGGCCTCAAGAATTCAGGCGCCACCTACACCCGAATGGTGGCCAGAGTCTTTCAAGCTGTCTTGGGGCGCACTATGGAGGCCTATGTTGACGATATGATTGTCAAGAGCAAGAAGGCCGGCACTCACGCCGAGGACCTCCAGGAAATCTTCGCCATCATGCAAAAATTCAACCTCCGGTTGAATCCAAAGAAATGCACCTTCGGCGTACAAGGTGGAAAATTCTTGGGCTATATGGTAAGCCGAAGGGGTATCGAGGCCAACCCCGAGAAAATTCAGGCCATCATCAATATGGAGCCTCCGCGCAACGTCAAAGAAGTTCAACGGTTGACGGGTCGCCTGGCGGCCCTCAACCGATTCCTCTCTAAGTCGGCCGAGAGGGCCCTCCCCTTCTTCCAAATCATGAGGAAGACAGCTGGCTTCCAATGGACATCTGAGTGTCAAGAGGCCTTCGACGAACTTAAGAAGTACCTCTCTTCTCCCCCGGTGCTCTCCAAGCCGAGGGTCGGGGAGACCCTATACTTATACCTCGGCGTTAGCCCTGCGGTTATCAGCTCGGTACTAATACGAGAGGAAGACGGCATCCAACATGCCATCTTCTACGTCAGCAAAACCCTCCGGGAGGCCGAACTCAGATATTCTCCCGTCGAGAAGACGGTGCTAGCCATCGTTTGGACCGTCAAGAAGCTTGGCCACTACTTTCAGGCTCATCCGGTCCAAGTGCTCACTCATCAACCCCTCGGCGCCCTCATGAGGAGTCCCACTAGCTCCTCTCGGATGGTGAAATGGGCCATCTTCCTCAGCCAATACAACATAGATATCCGTCCGAGGCCTGCCATCAAGGGCCAAGCCCTGGCAGACTTCGTAACGGAATGCACCGCAAGATCAGCGGTGGATGAGGAGCCTTCGGCACCCCTCGATGAGTGGTGGACCCTCTATACCGATGGCTCCTCGGCCACCAAAGCATGTGGAGGGGGAGTGGTCCTCATTACTTCCGAGGGCTTCCGCGCCTATTATGCCATCCGATTCTCCTTCAAAGTCTCCAACAACGAAGCCGAGTATGAGGCCCTGCTCTGTGGCCTTCGGCTGGCAGCAAATCTGAAGGCCAAACAAATCCACGTCAAGTGCGACTCCAAGCTAGTCGTAGGCCAACTCTCCGGCGAATATGAGGCCAAGGAAGGAAGGATGAAGCAATACAAGGAAGCGGCCAAAGAATTGCTTAAGGTATTTGAGGCACATTCCCTCACCCAAATACCGAGGGCTCAAAACTCTGAGGCCGACATTCTATCCAAGCTCTCGGATGAATCCCCCGAGCACCTCTCCAAAATTGCAAGAATTGAGGAACTCAGCCTCTCAAGCATCCACGCGAGCCCCGTCATGGACATCCACCTAAGGCCGGAGGACTGGATCTCTGACATCATCGCCTTCATCACCACAGGGCAACTGCCCCAAGACGAAGCCCGCGCCAAGTTAGCAAAGCTGAGGGCTCCCAGCTATACCCTCGAGAATGGGAGGCTTTACAAAAGATCTTACAACGGCACCCTCCTTCGGTGCCTTCATCAAGATGAAGCCGAAGTCGCTATGGAGGAAGTGCACAGTGGCACTTGCTCAGCCCACCAGGGACCCTTCTCCATGTCCCGAAGGCTCATAGTTCAGGGCTACTTCTGGCCCACGATGGCTAGAGATTGTGCTGATCTAGCCCGAAGATGCACAGCGTGCCAACACTTCCAGAAGGCCCCCGGCAGGCCAGCGGTCAACTATGCCCCCATCAGCACCGCTATACCCTTCTCCAGATGGGGAATTGACTTAGTAGGCCCTCTGCCGAGGGGGACCTCCAACAACAGGTACATCATCGTTGCCATTGACTACTTCACCAAATGGGTAGAGGCCGAGCCCCTCGCCAGCATCACTGAAGCCCGGTGCCGCCACTTTGTTCTCAAAAATATTCTCACGAGGTTTGGCGTCCCCCAACAAATCATCTCTGACAACGGGACTCAATTCGAGGCAGCCCCCTTCTGTGCCCTCCTGGAGGCGTGGGGCATCAAACACACCTTTTCATCCGTTGCCTACCCCCAAGGCAACGGGCAAGTAGAGAACGCCAACCGAACCCTACTTGAAGGGTTGAAGAAAAAGCTGGAAGCCGAGGGGGGAGGCTGGGTAGAAGAGCTACACAACATCTTATGGGCCTACCGCACCACCCCTCGGCGCGCAACCGGCGAAACACCCTTCTCCCTATGCTATGGCTTTGAGGCTAAGGCTCCAACAGAAGTGACTCTTCCCACCGAAGGGTGGAACAATATGAGCCCGAGGTCAACGACGCCAACATGGCCCTCGACCTTCATCTCATCTCGGAACGCCGAGAGCAAGCCTTCCTCAGGGCTGAAAACTATAGGAGACAAGTCAAAGGATACATCGACGCCAAGGTCCGCTCCCGGGAATTCCAGGTGGGAGACTACGTCCTCCGACGAAGGGAGGCCAGTCTACCCACCGAAGGAGGAAAGATGGCGCCCAAGTTTGAAGGCCCCTACATCATCTCAGCCATCATCAAACCGGGGACATACAAGCTTAAACGCCCCAATGGGACGGAGGTCCCTAGACATTGGAATGTGCACCACCTTGTAAAATTCTATCAATAAAACATGAGCGGCCAAGCCCTCATCCTCCGCAAGTGTAAACATCAATGGCCCAAGGCCCCGTCTGTTTTTGAAGAATAATCAAAAGGCCAAGCCTTCATCACTTACATATTATACAAACGGCCCAAGGCCCCCTTCTCTCCTACACACGAGTGGCCAGGCCGTCATCTCTTCACCATAAAAGGCCCAAGGCCACTCCCTCTTATGAGGGGGAACAACAATTTAGGTACCAAGTACCAAGTGTATGGACCACCCCCATCACTCTTTGAAAACACCAAGTGTTTTCTCACTAAGCCGTACCCTACGAGGACGCAATCATGCATACATTATGCATACCTATACATATTCTATCCTCCTAAAAAAAAAAAAAAAAAAAAAAAAACCGGGGGGTGCAACACCCCTCGGCTCCGGCTGGTACCAAGTGCCCCCGGCTATTTGTGTTCCACACACAAATAAAACCCTTCCCAGGAACGCTTTCCGCGCCATCCCCCAAGGGGAGGCAGGCAACGGACCATGTCCCGGGCCCAGGATTCGACTTCCACAAACGAAACGCTCCCCGCGCTATCCCCCAAGGGGAAGCAGGCAACAGACCATGTCTCGGGCTGAGGGGACGACTTTCAAAACCGAGGCGCTTTCCGTGCTATCTCCCAAGGGGAAGCAGGCAACAGACGATGTCTCGGGCCGAGGAAACGACCCTCAAACCCTTCGGGATATCGGAAGGTCATTCCCGAAGGGGGAGCCAACGGTTTGTTCCGTTGCCTCCCATATAGCCCAAGCCTTTCCTAGAAACCAAGTTTCTAGATGCCTCTCCTACACCATCAAAAAAAAAAAAAAAAAAAAGATGTGTAGGGGGGGAGGAACTCCCCAGACACTATTCTCCCCGGAGGCTCAACACTTCGGATATACATTGCCGAAGGCTGCTACAAATACACAAGAAAACCTCCCGACAACAGGCCATCTGACTACATAGCCGAAGGCTTCACTACATGAAACCTTAGAGTACAAGATTTCCACCGGAGGCCCAAGAAGAGGGCTCACTAGGCAAAACTTCACCTAAATTTGGCTAAGGCCGAAATTCGGCTGGATCGAAGTCAACTATGTGACATGCCGAAGGCTCCACAAAGTTCTAAGGCAGGCTAAACCTATGTCTACACAAACCGGAGACTTCATGCCGAAGGCAGAATATCACCAGACTCATTTAAGGATGAAAGAATTCCTAAATCCACGTATTAGCATCCTTCGGGAAACACTCACCGAAACGGGGGGCTACTCACAAGATCTGTGGGAAACACATCTCAGAATTTCACTAAGTCCATAATCTCGAACCCCTCGGTGGACCCACACACTGGGGGTTTAGAAGGGCCTCATACCAGAGGGTTCAGTGCAACAACTATGTGGAGTTTGTGAAAAATGGCTAAGTCCACAGATGTGGACCCTTCGGGAGGGCAATTCTTCACCTACAGACTCATGGCCGGTGGCCTCCTAAACTACTGGGCAATAACCTGAAGCTACCCTACAATCGGAGGCTCGTCACTACCGAGGGCCTAGTCACCGAGGACATATTCTGGGATCTTGCTTAGAAATTTTCTAGGTCCACAGCTTCAAGCCCCCCGATGGTCCTACGCTACCGCAGAGGGCTCATGACAAAAGTTTTGCTTATAAAAATTTCTAAGTCCACAACGACAAGCCCCCGGCAACCTCAATATACGGCCGAGGGCTCATGATTGGGTTTACACTTAGAAAAATTTCTAAGTCCACAACGACAAGCCCCCGGCAACCTCAATATACGGCCGAGGGCTCATGATTGGGTTTACACTTAGAAAAATTTCTAAGTCCGCAACAACAACCCCCGGCTATTCTACTCTACATCCGAAGGGTTCTGATCAAGTTGTACTTAGAAAATTCTCTAAGTCCACAAACTTGTGGCCCCCGGGAACACGTGCATTCATTCAAAGAAGCGAGAGCATACAAACAAAAGGAAGTAAGGCGAAGACACACATTCTAATTCAAAATAAAGGAGGCATTCATATAGAAGAACCCGAAGGCATATCATACGCTCAACAGGGAAAGTTGTCAAAATACAAAGGGATGTTCGTTTACAAATATGACCGAAGCCGAGGCCTACAACTATTACATCAAAATATGACAAGAAAAATCTTAAGCTTGGGCCCCTCCGGCGGCATCTTCCTCAGCCTTTGAAGTTGCATCATCAGCAACCTCCTCTTCATCCGAGGCCAGCTGGTCCAGTGCGGAGTCTTCAAGCAGCGGCCTCTCTTCGCCTTCGGGAAGAGGGACTTGAATGTCAGGAAGCAGGGGGGGAAGGCCGTAGCCTTCGGGTTTAAAATCTTTCGGATCTACCCCCTGATTCCGAGCTAGTTTCCGGTAGAGCATGGCTTGTGTAAAATATTGGGCACCTTCGTAGAAGATTTTTCCCTTTAAAGCCAGCCACATCGCCCCGGGGCCTTTAACCCAGTCGTCGGCAGAAGCCGCCACTACCGAATCGAGCCACTGCTTGTGCTCTTCGGCTTTCCATCCCTCAGCTAGGAAGGAGGTGGTGGCATCACTTTTGGCCTTGAAGACGGCTTCGGCTTTCGCCTTTTCGGCTTCATCGGCGGCTTTCTTGGCGGCCTCAGCAGCTTCCTTCTCAGCTTCGGCCCGGCCCCCGGCTCTGGCCTTCTCCTCGGCCACCTTCAGATTCGCCGCCGCTTGCCTGAGGGCCTCTTCCAGCTGGGCCCCGACCTCGACGGCCTTGGAGTGATCGTGGATCAACTTCCTCAAGGCTTTCTCATTTTCCGCCTTCTTGAGGCGCATCTGCTCCATCCTCCGAGCGTACTCGCCGAAGGCTAGACTAGCCTGCAGAGATAAAAAACGACTGTTAAAAAAAAAAAAAAAAAACTAAGGCAAGCCACATTGAAGGGACGAGGAAGGGAAGTACTTACAGTGACAGAGGCCTCGAGAGCTTTCCGCTCGAGGGCATCATCCTCGAACTGACCGAGAGTGTAGCGATCCAATGGGGGAGTGGCACCCCTCAGGAAGTCCCTCGGGTCGAGGGTGCCTTGCACAATGGCCGCCCCCTTCTGGAAGGAGAACTGCACGGTCTCCAGAGGCAGGGGCCCCTCGCTGATATCATCAAGATGGGGGGAGTCCGAAGGGTTGGCCACCGAAGCTTCCTCGATGACCACCAAGGGGGCATCCTTGCCATCGATGGCCCCCTTCTTCTTCTTGCTCTCTGGAGGCTTGACGCCCTTCCCAGCATTTTTCCTCTTGAGCTCCAAAGTTCGGGAGCCCCCCCATCAGCACCGGGGTTAGCAACGGCGGCGTCCACCAAAGGCGCCTCCTTCCCCATGCCATCGGGGACCTGCTCCTTCTCGAAGAAGGCGTCAACACGAGGCTGGGTCGAAGGGGCCTCCTCCTTCTTTTTCTTGGGCACCTTGGCCAACTTCCTTGTTAGCTGAGCAAAGACTTTCGGGTCCATTATGTCACCTACAGAAAAGACGAAGGCAATCAGAATAAAACAGACAAACAAAACGGAAATGGCTAAGTACAAAAATAAAAGCCCTCGGCAACAACCTCCGGCTCTCAGGAATCCACGGTCGATGGTGGGGTACTTCTCATCCTCGTCTTCTACCACCCGATACCTCAGAAATCCTAGCAGACGGAGTTCCTCCGGCAGTATGGCATCCTTAATGGGATAAGCCTTATCTGAACCCGCCGGCTTTCTCGTCAGCTTCCTCCCATCCGCCTCGAGGGCCGCACTCCCAACTTTGGGGTGCCTCTTAAAGTTGTTTCGAACAGGAGAGGGGAAGGGATTCTCCACCGCGCGGATGTAGCAGAATTTGTCTTTCCAGCCTTTTAGGGATGAGGGCGCGTCCGAGAAAATCTTCCGGGCAGGGACCTGCTGAAGATTGGCGAATCCTCCGGCATGAGAGTGCCCCCCTCGGCACAGATTGAAGTGCATGAAGAACTGATCCAATGTCGGTGTCACCCCTCGGGACCGGCACAAGGACAGGAAGCCGACTATGTATGAATGGCTGTTGGGAGTCAATTGGCAGGGGACCAACTTCACAAAGCGGAAATACTCCAGAAAGAACGGATGGAGGGGGAACCGAAGGCCCATTTCCACCGACATCAGGTGGACAGCGAAACAGCCTTCGGGAGGTCGCAGCAGTACATCATCAGGCCCCGGTTGCACAACCTGCGCCGAAGGCCCCACCATAATTTGCGTGGCATGCAACTCCGCATCAGTGGCCGTAGACCTCACCTCGAGGGCGGTTGTATTCAGGTATGAGTGTCCCTCGGGAATACCGACGGGTCTCCCTTCGTCAGCGGCAGCTTGTTTGCTCTTGGGAGCTGCCCTCTTCTTTCTCCTCCTTCCCGGGGCCACACTCACCGGATCAGGATTTAGGGGCTGGGAGGTACTGGCCTCACCGGTTCCGCGAGGGGGGGGCACGACAACAGTCACCCTCCGTCTTTCTTCTTCCTCCGCCTCCTGCGCCACATGCAGGGCGAGGGCCAGCTCCTCGTCGTCGACTACTTGCTCAAAATCTTCGGCCTCCATCTCTAAGCGAAGTTGACTCTGGACCTCCTCCGCCATCCGATGATCATTCCCAACCGACGACTGCTCACTAGAAGTGGAGACTGCTGAAATACTCTCGTCTTGTGCCGGGGCATCCCCCGATATATTTTGGGAGTCACTGGCAGAAGACATGCTTGCGAGTAGAGGGAGGATCCTAAACCGAGGGCTACTAATAAACACTTAATCTACGATCACAAAGCAAAATATACTAAGGCTACGAAGAACAAGGAAAGAACTGACCTCAGGAAACTTAGTTTGATCGAGGGCTGGAGTTTATCTCTCTAGAAAATTTGGCAGAGCTCCGCTATCACTCAAGAAACGCACAGCGCAAATGGCCCTGGCCTTGGGGTATTTATAGGCAACTGGGCCTCGATATATGGGCCTCGATTTGAAAAGGCCATCATTACGGGCCGCCGTTTCAGCCAATGGGTGGTGCCCGCCCACCTTCGGCCAACTGGAGCACGCCGCGTGGCTCCCACCCCCAACGGCTATGTCACAACGGCTCTATTTTAGAACCTCTTGAGGCAACCTTTGACGATAGCCTCCGGCTATCACTAATGAAGCCTTCAGTGAACACATACCACCAAGTACCCTCAGGCAAACTGCAATATAAGCCTCCGGTTGTCGCTCACCACAGCCCCCTACCAGCAAATCTCACCAAGCGCCGTCGAGCCCGCGGCAGCGTAAGCCCCCGGCATGTCAACATTGTCACCCCTCGGGTTTGCATCATCACGTCATAACTCCTTCAGCCCGAACTAGCCTTCGACCTAAAGGAGTGAGGGACTGGGATACGCCCCTCGGGGTCATATACAACAAGAAATTTCTTAGAAACAAACAATTTACAGTTGACGCGTGCAGCCTCCGGACAAACATCAAAGTGGAACCCCTTCGGCAGAGGCAGGATATCACAAGTTTTCCACAAGTCACTTACGGAAATAAAGCAGCCCTCGTCACAACACATGCAGGCAATACATCTATGCCTTCCCCAGAAAACCCTCGACATGTGAGGGACTGGGAAAAGCCTTCTGCAGTCATGCAGGTGTTACGCTGCCCTCAGAAAGCCCTCGACATGTGAGGGACTGAGGGGAGCCCCTGGCGAACATGCGAAGGTTACGAATACCTTCCCTCAGGAAACCCTCGACATGTGAGTGCCTGAGGGAACCCTTCGGCAATCAGCAGAAGACGAGTTCTCCAACAAAGGCACCCAACGAAATGATGCAGCCTCCGGGAGAATCAACACAACTACTCCTTTTTCCCTCAAGTACCTTTCGGCAAAAGGAGTGAGGGACTCCTGATGGAGTATATGGCCCAAGAACCCCCGACCCATAGACTCCTACTTCTGCTACACATGACCAATGAGCCCAGAGAACAACTCAGGCCCAAAAGCAACGGCCCAAGCCCCAAAAATAGCCCGAAATACATACTGGGGTGCCCTCGGCCTCCTTGGCCGAAGGCTCCGAAACTCTCAGGATAGCCTTTTTTGGGCATACGAAGCTACTGGGAGAAAACGGGAAAAACAGGAGCCTTCGGCATTATCGAGCCCTCGGCATCAGGGAAGCTCTCGGCTGAACCAAACCTCCGGTCACACAGGGCCTTCGGGTACACAGGGGTCCCCGGTTACATGAAGCCTTCGGCTACACAGAGCCCTCGGCCGAAGGAGAATCCTTCGGCCAAACCACTTAATCGTCAAAGATTCCCTCTGGAGACAAGCAACCACCGCATTTAATGCGACGTCACATCCACCAACCGCATTCAATGCGGTGAACATGCCACTGCCGGTGCCACCCGGCTGATGTGACCCTTCGGCCGTTGGATTGCTGACACGTGTACTCTCATCGCATTTATTGCTGCTATAAATAGCAGCCCTTATTTACCTTGTAAACCACGCTGAGTTCATTTAATAAATCGACTCTCTCTCCTCCTATTTGCTCTGACTTCTCTCTAAGTTATTCCCGCGATAACCCCTCGGATAAGATACCCCCCGGGTAGACTGTCCATCATATGGAATTATCAATTCACACTTAATTAAATTATATGCTTTGTATTTTGTAGAGAAAGTTACTAATACACTATCTATATTGTTAAGCATTCCACTAATTTATGTGTTCATTTATTTTTTAGCATCATGCCTCTGAAATCTTTATCTGAATTTCAGAAGAGGAAAAAAGATGTACTGAACCATTATTTCAAAGTGAGGCCGGAAACATTAATAAGCACTTGATTTCAAATAAAAGAGCAATTTGAGAGAGCACATCGTCAAAAAATTTAACAGGTGAAAAGGAGAGTGCTTCAAATGAGAATGAAGAAAATTTTCAAATTGAGAATGTTGATGTCACTCTTTATGCGGACTTGATTATACTTTTGCATCTCAAATTGTTCGGCGAGTTGTACTTCATTAGTTTTCTAATACTTTGTTCGGCGAGTTGTACGTCATTTTGTTGCAATATAAGACTTTTTTTAAGTATTGCGTTTTTGTGATATTTAGTCATTAAGTTTTAAAGAACTAATATGACAAACGAACACTATGTATAGGGGTTTTTTTTATGAAGCTCGACTTTAGGTAGAATCGGCACTAGACCCGAGATTTTGAAACCGGGAACCAAAAAAAAATCCTGGAACCGAACCGAACCGAACCGATACGAAACGGTTCGATTCGGTTCCTCTTTTTTGGAGTTAAAACCTTAACGGTTCGGTTCCTAAGGTATACTATCGGTTCGGTTCTCTGTTTTTCATAAAAAAGTAACCAAGGTATTCTGTTTTTCATTCTTACTAGATCATCCATATTTCACAGTACAAATTAGAAACAAAAAATAATACGAAGTACAACCACAGCCCACTCGCAGCCCAAACTCCTTTAGTCCGCTTCAGTCTTCAATTCGTCGAGCACGACAAGGAGGAAAACCCTAGCTACACGGATCATCTTCTACTCTCCTCTTTCATATTCACTCGTGATTAATGGATTCGCCAAAGGAGAAGTGGCAGATAGTAGGTAACTAGGTAAGCTTTTCTTGCTCTTGGTATTTATTATTTTATTTAACTCAATCTTTCGAACCCTTGGCAAAACCGACACTGTTATCTTCTTTTCCTTTGTGAGAATAATAAACCAACACTATTTATTATTCTCAAGCTTCTGAGAATCTCTTCTTGAATCCTCGTGATATCTTCTTTATCTTGATTTTGACCCCATTTTGTTATCCTCATAATATTACACCCAACACTGTTATACATGGTTACAGCTGTGATTGGATTTTTGGCCGTGCATTGCCTTTGGAACGGCTATGTAAACCTGTATGTGTACATTTATAAATATAGATGTCTATATATTTATATATATTCATAACTTTTACTCTGTATTATCTTTGTATTTGTTGCTTTACTGATCATGCATACCCAACTAAGGGATATGCACATTTGGTTGTTACTTACTGATCAACTTTGTCCAGATTAACGATTATAATATATTTATGATGTTAAATTTGGAATTAGGGGCTGAACTGATTGTACCTTTTAAACTCCAATTTGTTAAGTAGTACTTTTTAAACAGATTAACTTTCATCTTTCAGTCAATCCTAATGTTTTGACAAACCTGAACTTGTAATTTTAACTTTGTTGGTTATTTAAGATGGGCTTATAGTTTGATTGATTGCATTTTTGTGGTGTATTCTAACTTTTGTGTGGCGAAAATCGTTGGATTTTAGTTTTTTTAAGAACCGAAAAATGACAAGAACCGAACTGTTAATACTTGGTTCGGTTCCATAATGGTTCTTGATTTTTTTGATAGGAACTGAACCGATATCATGATTTGTGATTTTCTTAACGGTTCCTCCAATTTTTAAAAGGAACCGAACCGATCCCATCTTAATCGGCACTAGATCCGCCCTTGATAAAAACCACATAGAAAATATATTTTGGGACTGAGGGAATGATAGTACTTAATATAAATCTAAGGATTAATTACATTGAGTGTATTGTATGGGTTAAATCTAGTAAATAGATTTATACATGTACAGAACATATGTTTTCAATAGGTTATTAGTTATCAGTTTATAACACTGTATCAATGAAAGAAGAACATGAAGGCATGAAGCTATCTGAGATGGTTAGCTTCACAGGTGTACAAAATAAACAGAGTATATAGTTTTTGTGTTCCACCACTTCCTCTCCGGGGGGGGGGGGGGCAGGGACGGATCCAAGGGGGGGGGGGGGGGGGAGGGGCGACCGCCCCCCTTGGACTTCCAAATTTTTCTATTATATATATATATATATATATATAATATTTTCATAAAATTTTCATACCTTAATTAGGTATATATGTTTTCGCCCCCCTTAACTTTTAGTTTTCAAAATTAATATATAGGCTCACATAATGCAATGCTTAATTGGAGATTTAAAAGAAGTAGAATCTAAAAACAAATAAACAGTAGAACTCGTTGTTTAAGACTTAGGGTACCAAAAAATTCTTAGTTTTCTAACGTTTAATTATCTTTATTAGATAATTAGTACTCGATTTTGTAAGATATCAAAAGATATTGAATATCAGATACAATAGTTAAATAGTATAAATGTTTGTTGACATTAAATTACACATTTCATTTACCTCTTACTTTTTAAAAACAATTTGTTCAATAGATAATACTTTAACTTATTTTAGCATTAATACAAATATAATATGCACCATATATATGAATTAGCATTACTACGTATCATATTATTCTAAGTATAATAATCTCATACATACTATTGTAATATTAAGAAAACTCATCGTGACAAACAAATAGCCTTCTCGGTAGACAAAAATCTCAATTCAAAAATCAATTCTTTATCCTGTTAAAATTCATGTGGTTAAACAAGACATAAGTTACTTAAAAAACATTGGTTGATGTGTACTTTTAACTTTAACCACTTTACCTTCAAATAATATCATAAAATGTTATACTATGTATATCATATCATTTCTTCTTTTCATATAATTTTCCTTTAATTTGTCATTTCTTAAGCTTTAATGTATCAATATTTTTTTCTGGAGCACTTATAGTTATTAAATCAAAATTATCTTTTCATTGTCTAAAACTAGATTCTCACCCGTGCGATGCACGGGGTATTAAAGAGCCGTTTGATAACACTGAAATCGATTTAATTAATAAAATAAAGAAAAAATTATATGTAAAGTAAGTCCAACATTACTTTTTCTTATTAATACACATTTCGTCACACAAAATCAAATGTTACGTGTTTGGTGAGAAAATTAGCTGATAAGCCTGATAAGTCGGATAGCAGTGTTAGTAAGCGGACTTTAAATGTAATAGCGATATGACATTATTTGTAGTAATTATTAGTTCATGTGTAAATGAATGCAAATTGTTATAGACGTAACCTGAATAATAAATTTATAATTAAAGAAATGATGATGAAGACTCATAGATTGGTAATCATAACAATTAAAAAATTATTATACCAATAATACTATTCATAAATTCTAATTTCAGATACAATAATAAATTAGACCACATAAGGCATAGATTATGGGATTATTGGTTAAATATATCCTCAATAATTATCAAATTTCGATCTATCAAATATTCTCAGTTTCATTAAAAAAAAAACTTTATTGTGTCTCACAATTACACTTTCAATGAATGAATTAGTAAAATTTAAGAAGAAAATCATATTTATATTCATATTTTTCGCTTCATTCTAGTTTTTATTTTACAAACTTGTATTGCTTATATCTTATTGATAAAAATGTGTAATTGAAAAAACAAAAAAAGAAAAACATAATTGTTGAAAAACATGAAGGTAGAGTTTTTTTTTTATAAAAGTCAAATAATAGGATAAATTTATGAATTTGATGATAATTTGAGATAAAATAAGCTATTAATTCTAAAATATATTATAACATAATTAATATTTCAATAAAATTCGAATTGTTAATAAGACTTCATTAAATATAATAATAATATTTAAGTGCTATAATGTAAAACTCATTAGTAGTCCTATTTTCCGACCCATTGCACATAAAACCCAGCCCAACAACCTAACCTAACCCGTCCTATATAACCTCACATTTAACCCTCATCTAATACATTTACTCAGCGGTCTATTTGACAGACCATCAGTGTTGTCTCAACCTCCCGTTTCTCTCTATTCATGACCCTTCTCATCGTTTTGTTTTGCCGATCTTGTCTTACGGCTGAGCAATAGAGAAGAACATCGGAGTTCGTCTACCGTTTGGCCGGTGGTTTCTTAATCCACCACTACTACGGCGCTACCTTTGTTTATTAAAGGTACATCATGTAGTTAGAACTCATGTATCCTTCGTATAGTGACTTGGATGTAAAAAAGGTACACATGAAGCTGAGTGATAACGGATAGAACTCATGTATAGAACTTATGTCTGCTTTTTAATCCACGATGCTACCTTTTGTATTCATTTGGTACGAAGGCTGAGTGATAACAGATGATCTCAGACCTCATTATTCCTTCTATTTTCAACTTGTATGTGACATGGATTAAGATCTATACGATTTCCCAAAAACCAATTGGATTGTGATAGATCTTCTGTTTTTTTATTATAGATTTTTTGTTATTTCTTGGCCTGCATATGTTCTCTATTATGCAATAATGGAATATCAAAACCTGTTTGTACAAAATATTTTCCTTGCATATGAACGACTCAAAGATGAAGTGATTATGAAGAAAGGATCTCAGATCTTTTGTCTTCCTTCGTTGTTTTTGTTATCCCTTAATAGATTAACTGATTAGATTAATAGTTTCTAAAAAGGCCGAATTAGATTAACTGATTCAAACTCTGCCTAATAAGATCTATCTGATTTATAAATATTTGGATTAATAGATCTACGAAGGCTAAAGTGATACTCAAGGATGTCAAATCTTATTGTTTCTTGTTATGGACTTGGGTCGGACTAGGCTTGATAGATTTTTATTCTCCAAATGTTATACGTTTGGCATAAACAGACCTTGTGATTGTGATATATCTTGATTTTTTTTTTTAAATTTATGTTTACACTGGGCTGGAAGGTATCTGGTCTCCTCAAAAATGGACTTATTAACTCATCATTTTTAAGGTGACCGTATTGGTTCACAACTTTAAAGAGTGGGGTTTATGTCCATCGTTTGCACACGACCAGTGGTACATCTACCAAGTCTTGAGATATAACCTCAGGATCTCAGCCCTCTTGTTTTTCTTTGTGGTATATTTGTCATACCTGTTTGTACTTAATTGATCTGAAATTTAATACTTTTATTAATTAGTTTTTAGTCTTTATCCATTAATTAGTCAAACTTTTTTGGATGTCACCCGAGTTTATAATTCACGATGTATTTATACTACTCCCTCCGTAACATTCATATCTTCCCACTTTCCTTTTTTGGACGTAACATTTATATCTTCCCATTTCTAAATCTTCCCATCATACCCTCAATAATTTAAAAAATAATACACTACTACACCTACTTTTTTTGGATTTATCCTTCATTCCATCACATTATTTCACCATCTTCCCATCATACCCTCAATAATTCATACCTCATTTCACTATTCTTAATCTCACCCACTTTGGAAGTGAGAAGATATATGTGATACGGAGGGAGTATTTAATTATGAGATTCATCAAGTTCTGAAATCAATATATTTATTTGAACGGAGATTAAATTCTATGCCACAATCAGCCACTTATATTTTTACATGGACATACACTCATTGTTCTTTGATTATAATCTTGTACATGCATGGCCGGGTGTAGTCTTTTGATGATTGCATAAATGTGTTCTCCCTGTTAATACAAACTAATGTTAATCACCAAGTAAAAACTATCACAAAACCATTGTGATAATCAAAGATAAAAATCACCTCTTGTCAAGCAATACCATTTCCAGTATCTGCCCTCCCCTAGCAAAGCACCTTGTAGAGTCTCACCATCTTAACCCTTCAAGACCAATTGGATTTGGTTTTTTCAACGCCCTAAACAAAGGCCACATTCCTTATTGATTGATGAACCTACCATTAATTCAAGACATACAGAGTAGTGACTTGTTGGCTGTGGTGATGGTTTGCTACTGTGGCCGAATGGGTATATGTGGTGATGGTTTGCTACTGTGGCCGAATGGGTATATATACTGGCTGAAGGATGCAAATAATTTTTAACCAATAGGCAATTCATTCTCATCAATCTTTTATTTAAAATTTTGTAGAACCAACATTAAATGTTTTGTGTGCTGGGCGATGCATGCGGATTCTGAAATGACCCCAAAAGATTTTTTAGTAGTATGTAGTTAATGCTATTTGGTAAAGTATCACTTTTTAAATTATATATCAGAGGCTCCACTTTCGAAATACTGTACTGATACCATCTCACAACAGATTTTTTGTCAATCAAGTACACCTTTTTCTTGAGCCACACAAACACAGACTGAACCACTAAATTAATTTGTTGGACATTGGGCCTGTTTTGAAAGTTATTGAGCAGACCATAGAACTTTCTACATGACCCGTCACTGAACCCATATTCACTTGACCTGGCCCGTTACTGTACAGTGTTTTGGCGGGAACACTGTACAGATTTCATTTTGCTTTTGTATAATAAAAGATTTGAATTACAATATAATAGATTTAATCGGCATCGTGTATGTAGTATGTACTAATGGAGCTTTTTAAATAAAAATTAGCCACAGAGTCCTTCACTAGCGAAAAAATTCGCCCCGCTACACTAGCGATTTTTTCCCCGTTCCTCGAACTAGCAAAATTTTTTCACTCCCTACACTAATGAAAAAATTTCGCCCCCCTTGACTCAAAATCCTGGATCCGTCCCGGGGGGATGTGACCCAAAATGAAACGTCTGGGAACCCTATCGCTAATGCTCTTTGAATTCAACTCTTGAAATTAATAATAATGGTACTTCTCTTGACCTCTTGCTCATGTAGAAGCTAATCCTAGCATCTTATACTTTGGCTTCTCTGAACAGACAAAATGATGAAGCAGCAAAGACAGAAAGCTGAGCGTTCCAAAGCTGCCACTGTAGATGACCCAGATGTAAAGGTGGACTTCAAGTCTATCCTGAAAGACATCCAATTTTTAGGTAAATTAGTGCAGCTATATTTCTTACTACTGTGAAATGCATCAAATTGTATTGAAAAATGCTTAATTATTGGCCAATAGTTATTGTCGCTTTTATTCTTTGATTTGAATGTTTGGGAACCAAGGTAGTCAAAAGTGAGCGCCTGGATGCTTATGCGCACTAGGCGCAACGGACATGATGCTTAGCAACTGAACAACGTCCAAGCGTAGCTCCGTGTTTGAACCGTAGTTTAGGTGTAGAAGCGCAGAAGTGCCCAAGCTGATAAAAGCTCACGCTTAAGTCACTTGGGCTGGGAAAGGCCTATGAGATTATTTTTTGTTTGATCCTACTTTAAACAGCAAGCCCATACTTATAATAAGATTTTTGCCCATCCGAACAATAAACCCATACTTATAATAAGATTTTTGCCCATCCAAATATTACGTAAAACAACTTAAACCCATATTAAACCCTTCTTAGTAGTGGGAAAAGTCTTTTATCTTGACCAAGGTTCAGAATTGCGTATTGCGTAATCGTGGCGTTTTTATTATTATTGCGTACTCCTTACTTATTTAAAAGTTCTCTACACTTTTCTTTTTGGGATGTATTTAAAAGTTCCCTACACTTTTCCTATTTGGTAAATTTTTCCTTTAAAAAATACTCAATTATCCTTACTTTTTTTACCTTTTATCCTCTCCTACTTTTCACCTTTTCTTATACTTTTTCTATATTATTCATTACCCCTACTATTCTATCTTAAATCTCGTGCCATAACCAAACACAACAATCTTTTAAGGGGAAAATAATTAAAATACCCCAAACTTTGAAGAGGTGTGAGATGAGTACCCCAAACTTGCATATGTAATTTAAATACCCCAAACTTAAAAAAAAGTTATTTTAGCACCATAGTTAAGTATTATTTCTTTCAAAAATGTAAACTTATGGTGTTAATTGCATAATTTAAAATATTTTAGAATTCATGAATGCACAATTAGCATTCAAACTTCTATTGTGACATAAATTACATTACCCCCGATCTATATAATTGCAACACTTTTACTTTTCTATTTTAAATTATGCAATTAACAGCATAAATTTACATTTTTGAAAGAAGCAATACATAAAAATGGTGCGAAAATAACATTATATGTAAAGTTTGGGGTATTTAAATTACAATTGCAAGTTTGGGGTGCTTAGCTCACACCCCTTTAAAGTTTGGGGTATTTTTATTATTTTTCCCATCTTTTAAATACGGAGGGAGTATTAATTAAGCCTCATTGCGCATTTATATGTATTTTCTGTGTGTTTGTGTTCATTAATAAGCAAAAGTACTCATCAAATGTAATATAAAACCATACTATAATAAGGAAATAATCCTGGTAAAGTAATTTGTTCAAAATTCAAAGCATAGAGTAGTCCAATAAAGCTGAACTGTTCTAACATTTTGAAATTGTAAGATTATTAGATTGATGATTGAAAAAATGAATCATCACTATCTAATGGTATAAAATAGGTATTATATCCACCAACATTTCTTCCATTATCAAGGTCAAGATCAAAAGCGTTATCATCAACGTCTCTATCTCTTCGTCTTCATCGGTTAAATGCAATTTCCCATTTCCTTTATCGGGGTGCTTTCTTTTTTGACCTTGACTGTGTCGCCCCCCTTGACATTTTTCACAACTCATTCCACTCCCACGACCAATTTCTTGACTTCAATGGTGGACATACCCAACATTAGCTCCAACATCATCGTCAACATCACCATCATATCACTATCACCACTACTTGATTTCGGTTCATCTTCATCAACCACCCATTCATCATTCGATGGAATCTCATCCATCAATAAAGGTTTGACGTCTTCTTCAAGTGACACTTTTTTCATCAATTTTCTCTTTAATCTCTTGTTAGACATCACAAATTGCTCGCATACAGACGATTCCTTCTCTTGGTATGTATGTGCAATTATATTAGTTAGATTTTATTATTTACTTGACTGATTCATATTTGTATATGTTAACCGTTAATACATATGTACGTATGTCTTAATTTAAAAATTTATATACATTTTAAATATGAACATATTAGACTCAAAACTCTAACTCTCACAGCAAAATTCATTAATTCTGGAGTCTTATCCCCGTATTGAGACCACCAATCCACTGCAGTCATTCAAATAAAATTATGAGGTAGGCTACAAAAATTGATGTCTAATGAATTAACTTTTCATACCAGAATTACGTTTATTACTAGTGCATTTCGCCACTTCATGACCGAAGAATCCCCTTTTCAAATGGTAATCATCCATTTGCAAATGTATCTTCTCTTGAACCTCACGGTCTGGAAACATTTTGGCCACACAACTGAACAAGCTAAGTTTAATCTTTGGATGAGAGGACATATCAGGATCATATTGATATTGTGGATTGAGAAAGTATGTTGTTGCATGCAAATTACTATGCATTTGAAATTCCCACTTCTTATCTATTATGTTCCAAATTTCTTTATAGGCATCCAGATCCTCACCCAAATTTGTAGCTATCTCTTTTTTGGCACGATCCATAGAACCATATACAAATTCCATACCAACAACGTTCTCTGAGTCCGCCATCCTCAACACACTAAACAAAGACTTTGTTGTCTTTATTGCATAAGCCATGCTCAGTCGAAAATATTTATCTCTGATCAGAATTTGTTTCATGCTTCTGTTGTTTTGGACATGTGATGAGATGCCCATTCTTTATAAGCACACATTTCTTCCAAATCGTCTTTTGCATTGTGCATGCTTTGCAACGTGAGGTAAATTGTAACAAATCTTGTGGCAGCAGAACGAGTAAGACCTCTTTTAAGCATTTGTCGGATCAAAGCGAGTGCTCATCCATAATTGTACATATAATGAATCAATTTTAAGTTATACATTATTAAATTTATGTTTCTATTTTGCAATTTCAAAAGCAATAATCAAATTTTAAACTTTAAATTACTTTTTTAGCCTTTGTTAGCGCACTCTTGTGTTGAGAGAGCTCCCCAATTTTCTCAAGCATCAAATCAATGCAATGAGCTGCACAAGGTGTCCACTAAAGACGTTGTCGCTTTGTCATCAATAATTTCTCAGTAGCTTTATAGTTCAATGCATAATCGGTTACAACCGATGTAACAATATCTTCCTCAACCTCTTCCACAACACTATCTAGAAGATTACACAACATCCGTGCATGTTTTACGTGGTTCGATGCATCAACAAATTTTAAAAAGAACTGTTTCATATGAATTATTGATGAGAAATTTGATCAATTGTCGTCCGGGCATATCTTTCCACCCATCAGACAATATAGACATGCCGGTATGTCCATGTCAGCTTCACGCCACCGACACTTTTTTGAGTTGTTTTGGTTTCTTTGTCTAGAATCAAATGGCTCAGCTCATAAGCTGAAGATGGCCTGAAGCCCCTTTCGTAATTACCGATTGCATGCCACATGTTGATAAATGAAGGTGAATTGGCCACGTTGAAAGGAGTAATGCCATTCTCGGAAAAAAATCTACCAACATTCAAACAACATTGTCACCTTGCTTCCTTTTCACCCACATGAGTTTCCTTCAGATTCACCTTCGACGTCAATGATATATCTATCAATAAGATCCTCGATGCCTTGTTGGGTATTGGTACCCTCACTTGAATCTCCTTGTTTGAGTTCGCACTTTGATAATATGAACCACCATTAATAACCTCCTCCCGATCTCTATCTCTAACCGTTAGTGTTTACTCACTCAACTTCAGAAGGGCTATCATATCTTCTTTTACATCATCCGGAACAAAGGGACATGGTCTTAATTCCTTCTTGTGCAGGCAAGATGATTCTTTAATCCACTTACCCATCCTATGGTCTCTTGACCGCAATAGTGAGACTTTAGATATTTGCAAGACTTCCCCTTTAACCCTTCTCATTTTATTTCCTCTCCATGTTTCCATGTTGGATCTCTACTCGACATTGTAGTCGGACTAGAAAAACTACATGGTTGCGTAAAACGTGAAGCTGACATGGACACATACTGAAGTGTCTATATTGTATGATGGATGGAAGGATGTGCGTGGACGACAACCAATCAACTTTCTCGTTAATAATCCATATGGAATAGTGTTTTTCTTTAAATCTGTTGATACCTCGAACCACGTAAAAAATGCAAGAATGTTCTGCTAGCTTCTAGATAGTGTTGTGAAAAGGTTGGGGAAGACATTGTTATGCAGCTGCAACCGATAATGCATCGAACTATAAAGCTGCTGGGGAATTATTGATGACGAAGCGCCATCTTTGGTGGACACCTTATGTAGCTCATTACATTGATTTGATGCTCGAGAAAATTGAGGAGCTCCCACAACACAAGAATGCGCTAACAAAGGCTAAAAAAGTAAGTACAAGTCTAAAATTTAATCATTATTTTTGAAATTGCAAAATAGTAACATAAATTTAATAATTTTATAATATTATATTGGTGATTCACTATATGGATGAGCACAGACTTTGATGTGACAAATGCTTAAAAGAGATCTTATTTGTCTTGCTCCCACAAGATTTGCTACAGTTACGTTGCAAAGCATGCATAATGCAAAAGACGATTTGGAAAAAATGTTTGTTTCTAAAGAATGGTCATCTCATCACATGTTCAATGAAACAAATGCAAAGACGGTGAAACAAATTGTGATTGGAGATACATATTTTCGGCCAAACATGGCTTATGTAATCAAGACAACAAAGCCTTTGTTTAGTGTGTTGAGGTTGGTGGACCAGAGAATGTTGCTGATATGGGATTTGTATATGGTTTTATGGATTGTGCCAAAGAAGAGATAACTAAAAATTTGGGTGAGGATCCGACTGCTTATAAAGAAATTTTGAACAAAATAGATGAGAAGTGGGAATTTCAAATGCATTGTGATTTGCATGCAACAACATACTATCTTAATCCACAGTATCAATATGATCCCACTATGTCCATTCATCCATATATTAAACATGACTTGTTCAACTTTGTGGTCAATATGTTTCCAGATCGTGAGGTTCAGGAGAAGATACATTTGTAAATGGATGATTACCGTTTGAAAAGGGATTCTTCAGTCATGAAGTTGGAAAAAAACACCGTCAATAAGCGCGTGACTCGAGCACGGGGATCAGACTCCAAAGTTAATGGATTTTTTTGTGAGAGTTTTGAGTCTAACATGTTCCTTGTCTGCTTGTAAACGTATCTCGAGCACTTTTACTAAGATATTATTATAATGTATATAAATATTTAATTGAGTACATATGTTCATATTTAATTTAATACAAATATGAATCAGTCATGTAAATAATTAGTTTAACTAATATACATGTAGATACATACCAAGAGAAGGAATCGTTTGCACACGAGCAATCTGAACAAGTTGGTATTTGTGATGTATAACAAGAGATTAAAGACAAAATGGATGAAAAAAGTGACACTTAAAGAATACATTTATCCATTAAGGATGGATGATTTTCCTTCGGATGATTAATGGGTGGTTGATGAAGATGGATTGAATCCTAGTGGTGATAGTGATGATGATCGTGATGTTGACGATGATGATGGAGCTAGATCTAGGCGTGTCCATCATTCAAGTCAAAAAGTTGTTCGTGGGAATGCAATGTGTCATGAAAAAGGTCGTGGGGGACATAGTCAGGGTCCAAAATGAAAGCGCCATGATAAAGGAAAAAGAAAATTGCACTTGGTTCATTAAGATGAAGAGTTGGACGTTGACATGATGATGGAGGAAATTCTAGTACATATGATCCCTATTTTATACTTAAATGTTAGGACGGTTCAGATTGTTTTGGACTACTCCACGCTATGAAATTTGAACGTATTACTTTACAAAAATTATTTTCTCATGATAATTTGTTTCTGTATTACATTCATGAGTACTTTTCTCTATTTTTAGTTGTGTTTATAAACACACACCATATGTATGTATGTATACGCCTCATTGCGCAATGAGTAGTTCACGATAATAATAAAAACGCCACGATTATGCATTATATGCAATATGCAATTTGAACCTTGATAAGGTGTTGAATATGTCAAATTTGATCACTTAAGAATAGTAGAACAAACCTTAGTGCCGCAAAGACTCCCACCTACGGTGGGGTAAGGGGTCAAATGTACGTAACCTTACCCATGTACTAAAGCATAAAAAGATTGTTTCCGGATGACCCAAGATGAAAATCGAGTTGAAAATTGCATGGACTGACTGCTACTTCATAACAAAGAGACCCTGACAGTTTAGTGATTCATTTTACTTTATTTTATGATATTTTCATGCCAAAAAATAGTGATGTTTTGCCTCCTTTGAAAATATTCCCATGAGCACTCTAGAATAGAATACATATTACCTCCATCTCAATTTTTTTTATTTAAAAAAATTACATATTCAGAAACTACATTAAGGGGGTGTTTGAATCTGATTCTTAAACTGCTTTTGCTCCTTCAGGGAGCAGAAACAAAATTTGGAGTGTTTGGGTGGAAGTGCAAAAGTGCTTCTGGTGCCCAAATTTACCTCTAGAATCAGTTTTTTAAGAAGCTTGGGAAGACCAGCTTCTGAAATCTAATTCTGCTTCTGCTATAAAAAAGAAGCAGAATCAGAATCAGTTCCAAACACCCCCTAAAAGCTCTACTAAGTCACAAAAACCAGAATCAAGTTTGATAAAAAAAATTGATATACTCCCTCCGTCCCGCTATTAACTTCCTACTTTCCTTTTTGGGCTGTCCCAAAATCATCTTTTCATTTCCCTAAATGGAAAGTTATCCTACATCAAAACAGTGTCAAACAGTGTCAAACAGTGTCTAAACAGTGTCAAACAGTGTCTAAACAGTAAAGTCAAATTTATTTTCTAAATATGTGTGTATGTCAAAGTAGGAACTTAATAGAGGGACGGAGGGAGTATAAAGTATGAGATTAAGAGTGATTTCTGACCGAGTAAATAAGAACTTGTACCATTAAATTGGGACGGAGGTAGTAATATTTTTTAAATAGTGCGCTTGACGTGAATCACGCGAGCCTTTTTTTGCGCTCTGCGTCTCATGTGATACAAGTACTCTATAGCGCCTTAAGTGCGCCTCACTACTTTGACTACCTTTTTAGGAACCATAATTTCTTCTCGAGAACTAATTGGTTTTGTTATCTCTGTTTTGACTTTTAACAATATACTTTTTCCTTATAGTAATAGTTTTGTTTTGTCATTGATGCAATTCCATAGATGTATTTTGATAAGTCTTAGGTAGTGGTACTCCACTTTAATGGGCATAAGAGTTGTGAATGGAGCATTAGGCATTAGTCATGCTCCATCCCGATACGGATTGGCCGCTATTATAACTTTAGGTAGATGTTGCTGTCAATAGTTTGCATATTTTCTTAGTACCCCTTTGCTTTATCTTTACATATGGAGAGATGATCAAAGAACCTGAAATATTACATTAGGTGAATCAGTTTTATTTGTTGATTTATGCATGTTTTCCCCCAGATTTTATGACCTACTTCAATCACAATAATCTTCTTGTCAGGTTCCCCACACATGACATGGAAGGAGAAGAAGGATTTGGAAAACAAAAAAGTTGCTTCTCTTGGGGGAAAGGTGATCCCTTTTTCCAAGGATATTGTTACATTGATATTTATTTAACATATATGTTTATATTTATGTCCATGTCGCCTGTTGGTATTCATTAACTTTATTTGGAGTCAATTCAGCATCCAAAGAAGCAGAGACTTCCACTTAGTGTGGCTCGGGTGATGATGAAGAAACAGAAGGAGAGGGAGCAAAAAGAATTAGAAGAGGTAGGTCGTTCATTCTACTCTATCTTGTCTCACTTTGGGTTTGTTTGGAGAAGAAGGTTTTGGAGGGTTGTGTATCTATGTTTTGAGTTTTGACTTGTCTTTTGAAGTTCTTAAGAAAAAATTAAAGATCAACATAAAATGATATTCAAGCTTGTCATGGTGAATGGTAAGCGCCATGGCACAAAGGCATTTTTCATGGTGCACGGTGATGGTGCATATGACGCTATGGCGAAGATCACTTTTTCATGCCGATGGCGCATATAGCGCTATGGCGAAGACCACTTTTTCATGGCGATGGCACATATGGCGCGTGCCATATCTCGCCATTGACAACTTATGATGATATTGTATTATGTATTATATATGTATAACATCTCAATTACGTTTTATGCTCTTTCAGAAACATTCTATAGACTAGGCCTCCAAAGCCCCTCCCCAGGGGCGGCCACAGAGAGTTCAAGGCCCTGGGCTACAGAGCAGCGTATAATTTATACAAACAAAAATAATAAAAAAAATAATTAAATAATTATATTGATCTAATGAATGATTATGAACGTTTCAATGTAATTAAATATTCTATCAATCCAAATAAAATTTACTTTCAAAACAAATGTTTCAATTTTAAAATAACTTTCATACAATATAAAATATATAAATTTCATAACTAGAATCATTGTAATTGTCCAAAATCTACTACCATTGACCAAACAAAGTCGGTTTGATCATGGGATGGGGATAATAGTTTTATATATACTTGAAATTTTCCTTTTCTCAATAGAAAACTTTATCAACTTTTGCACTCTAAATAAAATTACATTTTTAAACAATCAGCACATCAACAGGAATAAATAATACAATATTCTCTGCTTTGATGTTTCAAGAAAGATTTGAATATTTCAAAGAAAAAATAAATATGATTTTTAGAAATGAAGAACTTTTAAGTCTTATATAATCAATTATAATAGCTTTATTATATTATGATCACTTTCTTATTATTTAAAAAGAACTGTAGCATTACTTGGGAATACATTTAATAATATAAGAACATAAATTAATTAGTAGAATTTTTTGTACGTGTCTATAAAAAAGTTAGCATCATAAATCACTTACTTTAAATAGAATATTCTTTTTTTAACAACTAAATAAAAAAGTTAACAAACTCGAGTGATTCAAAAGTTAAAGGTAGTACTCCCTCCTTATTTTTTTGTTTGCTACAATAGGTGCTGACACATTTTTTAAGAGTGAAATAGTAAGGGTAATGAATAGTATAGAAAAAGTAGGAGAGATGGTGGAAAAGTATGAAAGAGAAGATAAAAAGTAGAAAAAGTAAGGGTGGTTGAGTATTTTTAAAGAAAAAACTTACCAAAAAGGGAAAGTGTAGCAAATTTTTGAATACATCCAAAAAAGGAAAGTGTAGCAAACAAAAAATTACGGAGGGAGTACATATTAGTATTCATTTTTTATGGCATTACTATTTATTTATTTATTTATTTATTTATTTATTTATTACTATTTTTACAAAAAAAAATACAAAAAATGGGGGCCCTTGAGATGTGAGGCCCTAGGCACCTTGCCTAGGGTAACTCCCCCTAAGGACGCCTCTGCCCCTCCCCAAAGTCCTTCATCCAAACATACATATTTGACCCATGTAAACTTTTAAATTTCGATTTAAAATCAATCACACATGTATATTTAGATTTATTTGTTGCTTTTGCTAACATAACCTCTTGGTGACTCATTTTTGGCTAGTTACATGGGATATTACCTTTGATAAAAAAAATAACTGGGGGCGGTGGCACTTGTCTGGTGTTTGATTTCTTTTCAAATTTCCAAAAATTGTGGGTGTTAACTATTTGTTTGTGTAGAATTTAGTTCTTAGGCGATTTGGGATAAATAACGGATGCAGCTCTAGAAGAGAAACTCAAAGGCGCAACCCTGAGGACAGGGTACTAAAATCAAGTGAAGGTCGGTTCAGGAATGGCGTGCTCGATGTAAAAGGTCTGTTCAAACCATCTACGTCGACAGCTGTCCCTGATGAGAAAAAGTTTGCTCCTTACAAAGGTATGAAGAAAAAGGGGGGCAATAAGAACAAGGGCAAGAAGGGTGGCCGTGGAAAGCGCCACTAGATATGCTGTTATCGTTTCATAAGAGGCGTGGTTTGCAATTTTGCTATTCAGTGTATTCGAAATAGTCATTTAATGTCTTATTGTTAGCTGTTAAGATTTATAAACTATGTTGCACAGAGAACCAGAATTTGTACGTGAAATTCAAAAAGTGAGCTATCGTGCTTTACTATGAGTTATACAGAGTATCTATTTGCCTTTTGATACTAGTATTACTTTTTCATTAACTTGTAAGCAATTTATTTTGTAAGGGCTATTATAATGGTAATTTACTGCTTCATGTTGATAACTTGATGAAAATGGCTCCTCCTATTTTCACTAACATAAAGAGATCAAAATGGAAGCCTGCTCAAGAAAAATTGATAATGATTCATGATTTGAGTATTTGAGTGCATATGAGATGCAACTTTCTGTTTGTCATGAAAATTCAGAAGCTCTTTGCTTCCTCATCTAAATTAAGGACTGCATATTTTTCACACTCCATGCCCGAATGCTATCTTTGAGGGACGTGTTATTTGCCTATATGTATGGTTTTATATCTTCTTAATTTCTTCTTTGTTAAAACTTCAGTATGTTTTTTTTATCATGCTTCAGCTTAAAATGAGTGGCCAAGTGAGGTTATTGTCACGGAATATTATCAGATTCAAGGTCCAATTTAATCCCATTGAACAATGGGGACATGGGGTGTAAGCAGGCTAGGTGGGGTGGGGGAGGAGAAGAGAAAGCACAAAACCAAACCGGCAAACCCCACGATGTGGCCTTGTGTGTAGCTCTTATAGTTATGATTTATTTGTAAAGCATGCTAGAAGCATGTTTTTTTTTGGAACATTCTTCTAAACCTATTATATTATCTGCTCTTGTTAATGTTAACATATTTGATTGGGATGCGATTCGAACTGCGATCTTCCCTTTGGGAAATCATCAGTAATGTCATATATTTGCATATTAGAGCACGTTAGATATTAAATTGAATGATTTCTCCACTACAAGGAGTAGTTCAATTCTTCAATTATATCTTTTATAATTCAATTGTTCAATTATATTTTACCAAAATTAGTACTAATTAGTAATAGTGGTTTCAATAATTTAAAGGGAAAATGGAAACTAATAATCCAACCTTTTAGTGGTCTTCTTTTAATAATCCTACCTTTTCGTTATTCATGAATAATCCAACCTTTGCACCTCATCTTCATTCATTAATCTCTGGTCGGTTGATGACCTGCTATTCCAAGTTATTTTCTTATCTCTGCAAACCATTATATCATAAATCTCACATTTCACAAAGATAATATTTTGCAAAGATAAGAAAATAATTTGGAATAGCATGTCATCAATCGGTTAGGGACCAGTGAATGAAGATGAGGTCAAAGGTTAGATTATTCATGAATAACGAAAAGGTGGGATTATTAAAAGAAGACCGCTAAAAGGTTGGATTATTAGTTTCTATTTTCCCTAATTTAAATCAGTATCATTTAACAATTAAAATGAAATTTAATGCAAGCTAACTTTATAGTTACGCATATAATTAGTAACCGTGAATGATGAATAAAATTTATCATACATTATTGAAATGTACTAGTAATATCAAATTCATTATCTTCTACCATTTTCGTGTCATTTTATGTGTCTTCAATTATTAATATAACGATTCAAAAAATAAAATTCGTTGTAGTTATTTGAATATAATAAAGTAAAGAGAAATTACCCTAAATAGGACTAAAAACGTTTGTATATTCTCTAAATAGGACTGTCATGTTTTTATTCCCAAAATAGGACTAATTACTGTCATGTTTTGGCAGTACCAGACTTTAAAGATGACAGTATTTTCCTAACCTGACAGTAATTACTCCTATTTTGGGAATAAAAACATGACAGTCCTATTTTGGAATTTTCAAACTTATTTAGTCCTATTTCGGGAACTTTCCCTAAAGTAAAATGATGTGAATCACATTTTTTTCCAAAAAAGAAAATATAATACTTATATTGGACAATGCCAAAAGAAAAGAAGACATAAAATAGGATGTGAGTATTATTTTAACTAGACTTTCTCCTACTACTAATCCATAGGCGGACAATGTGTTCTTTCTCTTTCTTTTTTCTATCTCCCCTCTTCTTATTCACCCTTTTAAGAATTTTCTTTGTTGTGTTCTTACTAGTCCATTACTTTCACATAAAGATGCGGCTTTTAAGATTGCAATTTCATACCGAAGTGATAAGTCAATATTTAAACATATATATTACAATTTACAATTTACCACAGAAATGACAAGTCAGTGTTTTAACATATTTTTGTGCATGTTGAAATCATTTTTCATTGTATGATTGAATGGTGTCATCGGGAATGCATTTGTGATTTTATTTTTTAGCCACTACGTTATGAATGAAATACATATAGTGACATTGAATAATTGTAGGAAGAGTATCTAACATGGTAACCAGCTCATGCGAGCAATGTGGAATAAAAATATCTTGCACACATCTAAAAAATGTCAAAACATCTACAATTGAGAGGAATCAACTTTGAGCGTGTGATTCTGCCCACATTGTCACATTGAATATTAAAAAATTGTGATCATTTAAGTTGTCCACAGTCTCGGAGTGGAAAAGTCATAATTGAACTTTTTACCACAAAAACATGTCCAACCCAAAGTATACAAGGGTGCGAAAGTGGGGTTAAGGCACTCTTGGGGTGAGGATTCATCGGCATATTGACGAATGAGTGAGATGCAGTTGACTACGACAAAATGATAGAAAATGTGGGGATATGCAAAAGTAAAAACCTATTATTAAAGTAACATAACCTTTTTATTCGTACTTCAATTTTCATGATCTTTCATATAGCTTCAATATCGAATATAAAAGAATAAAAATAAAATTATGAAAACTCAACCATTGAATGTTTTTAGAGCAATTTTTTTATCATTAATTGCTAAAACTAGTCATTAATATCACAAAAAAATCATTAATTGCTAAAATTAGTCATTAATATTTTTTTGGGAATAAAGACTCGTGCCTAAAAAAAAGTATAGCAATTCGTTGGAATTTTGAAATATGATTATTCATACACACATCCTTTTTTTTTTAAATTACATGTTCTGAATTACGTTTGTTATAAAAAGAAGCTCTCTCACGGGCACACTGTTAGTTGTTGTAGCTTGAATTTCCAAAACTAAAGATTATAGAAAAGAGAGCCTTAGAGAAACATGGAAAGAAAATTCAAGCTTTATTGAATTCTTGCGTAGAGAGCTTATGATTTTTTATGCCTTCTTATGGGTACAATGAGCTCCTTATGTAGAAGATTTCCACAGTGGTACAATTATTACACGATAGAAATTAAATGATACATGAATAGTAAATATTTCATTATTGTTGTACATTTGTAAAGCAATAAATAGTAATCTCCACAATAGTTTGCCAAATGTCTCTTGACATGTTGTTTTGGGACTCCCACTTGATTTACATTGATAATATATTAATATGTGTCCTTTTGATGGCTCTCATCCTCCATTTGTTGGCTCCATCTCTCATGATAGATAACAAGTGTCAACTTTTCTTCCACATAATATCTTCATTTTTTTGGTGGCTCCATCTTTCTGCATCTCTTCTGAATAATATTCCTGACATAGGTCTTGATATGTCTTCTTTTCCCGTAAGAATTTTAAAGTGTATTATTGGTAATATGATTGTAATATGGACTTACTGTAGTATGAACTACAATGAGTCAGTTAATATGACTATTTTGGGCTAATCCAAATTTTGTAATATAGGTACCGATTTACATCAGACCTATTGTACCATAATATATCCCAAATTTTACATGCGGCTTTGAACCGATCAAAAAAAGTATAGCAATTCGTTGGAATTTTGAAATATGATCATACACACATCCCCTATTTTTAATTACAGAATTACGTCGTTATAAAAAAACAAACAATCTATAGGTACCCAAAATGTACCCCATTTTGTACCCACCCTCCTGAATTGCCTGTGTACACATGTCTGTGTACCCACCCTCCTGAATTGCCTGTGTACACATGTCTGTGTACACAGACGGTGTACAGATTGGGGTACAAAATGGGGTACCCAAGGAGCACTCTAAAAAAAAGCTCTCTCACGGACACACGGTTAGTTCTGTACCTTGAATTTCCAAAACTAACCTGTTCATTGACGTGGAAAGGGTGGAGATGCTCCTATACAGACTTCTCTTTCCGTTTCCTTCATGAATATGTAGATATCGCGAAGGGAAGAATAAAGCAGAAGAAATAGGGGGGAATTAAGGGAAGATAATTAGAAAGGAGGCAAGATCGATCTGAAGTATGGAAATGTATCGGTCCATTTTCGGATTGGGAATCATTGTCTCCGTACTTTGTATTTCAGCAACAGCCGGTGCCGCAGACGATGACGTTTCACACGCCTCCCCTAATGTGTCTGCTACCTGCAACAATCCATTCACATTGGTATTTCATTTTTCTCCCATTAATTTTCCACCGCCTTGAGTATTTCCTCATTTCGCACATGCGCCTCTCCGCGTTTGCATTTTGCGTGTGTGTATTTAAAGGTGCTTAATTTGGTAGATTAGGTTGTAGAGTTTGATGGAAGTATTCATATATTGATGTTTGACTTAACGAATTGAAAAAAAACTAGTGTTAATCTTGGAATAATTGATTTGGCTACTGCTGGATGGCTGCATTTCATATTCAAAGTTGTCACCTATGTTGATACTTGGCAGGAATTTTTAGCATTACTATTTTGGTCTTGCTCTCTATGTGTTTCTGCCTTGGGATATACAGCCATCGAGGCATTTGAGTGGTCTTCATTCAATGACATTGTACATTAATACATCAATAACACATTGATAGCGGAATGGGGGGATGATATAGCACATTTAATAATTCAAGAGGGCTTTTTTTCTCTTCTGGAGAGGTGGGTTGTGGTTTGCTTAATGTATATAGCTCATGTGTTTTGAAAATATAGCTTGACCTTATGTCAGTGAACTATTTCAAGAATTTGATAGCCTTATATCAAGAAACTTAAGCATAGATTTTCAGAGGTTTGTTTGAACACAGCCTATATAACTACATAAGTTGTTTTGAGCATGTTGAGAATCTTTTATATCTAAAGTCTAACGTATGACGGTATGGTGTTTATCCAAAATGATCCCTTATAGATTATTGATAATATAGTTCAGCTATGTGCCTTTTACACGTTTGAAAAATAGTGCATTATAGATTGCCCAACACTTCTGAGCTTATTTAAGGTGGTGACACATCAATTAACAAATGGTGGATTATGATTTTTTCAATTTCTCACAATCATAAGCTCTACTATACTGGACATCAGGTAAGAATAAGTCACTTGACTGCTAGAAGCTTGGAGCTCGGTTTTGAAACGGTGACGTAGTTATGGGTCCAAACTGGACTGGGCTGGTACAAATTGTTTTTGGGAAATTTTAACATATAATTTTTTACACTAATATTTAAAGCATTTTTTTTTTTTTAATTTGGGGTGGGCGAGGGACTAGCATGGATCCAGCTCCGCCCATTTATGAATGTTCCTTTGACCTTTGGAATTGTCAAATTAACAATATTAGTAACCCATGTTCCATTGACCTTTGGATTTGGAAATCCATAATATGAGAAAAGATATGAGTTAATATGACTGTTACATTGTACTTCGGAAATGCAGAGTGATAATTAGAAAAGTTATGAGTTAATAGAGAAGATGGAGGTTCGATATCATTTTCAATATCCACGGACCATGGGAGTCAGGATGCTTTAAGAGGAGGAGAAGGATCAGTCTGGACCTGTCAGATTTCAGAAAGCTACATAATTTTTAACCATAATACAGTTATTATGAATGAAATAATTTGTCTTTCATTGTAAGATTCTCCTTTCCTGGAGGGACTTCCACTGGATGGTGGAAGGGTTAATGAATTAATGAAGCAAAAAAGTGCTATTGGTATACTTAGCAGAAAACATATTTTTTTTCTTCTGACCCCATCTTTCATTCAGGTTAAAATCAAGACATGGTTGAATGGCGCAGAAGGGGAAGAAATAGGGGGACTTAGTGCAGCATTTGGTACACTTTTACCTACGGAGGAAAAAAAGGGTGTCAAATTGCGTGCTTCTTACACAAACCCTTTGAATTGCTGTTCCAGTATCTCTCCGAAAGTATGCTTACACTAATCTAGAAATGTTATTTCAGTTATCTAAAACATAGAGTTTGGTTTTGTTGCTTCTATTTTGTTCAAGTAGTTACTATGAAGTGTTTGTTAATTACAAAGGTGTTTATCATAGAAAGGGATTGCTCAATTAGAAAAAGCAGTTTAACAGTCATTTGGGGGGAGATGCTGTACACATTTCAGCATGGGGTTTAGTGGGAGTACCTTAACATCATGCTATGGTTTGCATTCAAAACTTGATAGGGTACAAAGGAGATAACATGAGGGAATGGGTATCAGTAATATGAGCACCTGTCACATCAGGTTGTTGATATAATGATATGGAACTAATAAAAGTTGGGAGGTTATGAGGCATAGTTACCTTTTTGGAGTTGTCATCCACTCATCCTATGTTTTTGAGGTCAGGTGATGATAGGCAAAAAAAGGTTTGCGATAGGTGTACAATCAGTTTGGATAGAAGGACATAACAATTAACAAGGGCCATCATGGGTGAAATGCAGGCCTATAAATCAGACAGGAGAACTTTGGCAGTTCGAACCTGATGTGGATTATTAAAAAGAATAAGAGAGATGATAATGATATAATATATGCAAGTTTATCCAAGTTTGGCAGTTGGACTCTGATTTGGATTATAAAAAAAGAAAAGGAGAGATGATAATGGTAGAATATATGCAAATTTGTGTGTTCGTAGTTTATTATGTACTATGTACAAATTTGGTGTCTTGGGTGATATCCTTATTATATGCAAGTTTATTATCACCCATATTTGAAATTCAAGGATAGATGGTTTCGTATAGCAAATATATACTTAAAAGGGGAAAATAACTTTGCACAATACTACCTCTGTCCCATTTTATGTGACTTGTTTTGGTTTGACACAATTATTAATAAGTGATTGAAAAAGTAAAACATGTGGTTGAGATTTGACTCATTTGAGTATAATAAAGTGAAATGTTGTGAACCACATATTTCTTTCCAAAAAGGAAATATGATACTTATTTTGGGACAACTTTAATAGGAAAGTAAGACATGTAAAATGGGACGGAGGGAGTATCAGCCATCACCCATAAACCAAGAATTGTACACACATTGGACATAATATTCAATAATATTAATTATTTGAATATGTAACAAATGTGATATAGAGCTATTTTCCACTAGAAATTTAGTCATTTAACAATTATAACTCATCATAAACTCTTATCAAAATATTGAGTAAGAAACCTCATTTCAAAATAAAGAAATTGTCGAATAGGAGTAAAAACGCTTGTGAATTCCAAAATATAAAGTCATATTTTTATTTTCTAAATAGTACTTCCTCCGTTCTTTTTTAATTGTAACGTTCCACTTTTCACGTTTGCCAATGCCCAAGTTTGGGCATTAATATCTTTCATACCTTATTAGTAAAAAATTAAAAAATTCATATTTTAAAAAATTATAATGAGAGGAATTTAAGAATATTTTTAAAAGTTTAATTTATAATACGTTAATAAATAAAATATAGTCAAAGTAGAATATGTGAATAGTGCAAAAAGTCCAATGTTGCAAATAAAAGAGAACGGAAGTAGTAATAATTACTGCCATGTTTTGTTATTACCAGATTTTAAACATGAAAGTATTTTTCAAGTTTGGCAGTAATTACTCCTATTTAAGCAATAAAAATATGACAGTCCTATTTTGCAAGTCCAAAATGTTTCAAAATAACCATTTTTTGATAGTTTAATATCAGATTTTGATGTCTTAGAATCTCAAATGACTGGATTTTTAGTCGGAAAGTAGCTCCATATTATTTTTGTTATATATTGAAATAATTGGTATTATTAAAAATATTTCCAAAGTACGTATTATTAGTGGTTTATGGTTAATAGTTAATATTATATAATTCCCATTTTCTTGTAGAAGTAATTTCATGCTTATTTAAATATTGTCTCCTTGTTGGTCAACTTAGCCCTACTAATTTATCGTGCTATCAACTCAAAGAAATTTATGCATTTCTGTCACCTGCAACTTAGGGAGTGTTTGCAACATATTAAAAAATGTTTTTTTAGTTTTTTTGCTTAAAAAGGCAGAAATTGGTGTTTTCAAATGACAATTTCGGTTTACATTAAGCACTTCAAAGCTAAAGGCTGGATGCAGGTGGACGTGTGCTTTAAACTACTTTTCACTTTTTTGTATTACACAAAAACTCAAAAAGTACTTATTTTACCAAATAGTATAAAACCTTTACTTTTTCAAAATCACTTTTTCAAACACTAAAACTTTTACTATTAAGCCCTTTCTCTAAAAGCACATATAAATCACTTTTTAAAGAAGCAACCACAAACACTCCTTTATACCTGCATTTTGAATGGGGTTCATTGTAGTGACTATGAAGATGCTTTAGAGCTGTAATATGTAATGTATTGAAATGAACTCTACATCTTTGAATTATTTATGTAATCATGAATACAGAACAATATTCCTATGTGGTTGAGTCAGATACCTTGCTACTGGCCTCTGCACTCTCTAGAACATAGATATTTTGGAGATATAAGTTAATAACCAAAATTTAGACTTGGACTCAGAGTCAAGCTGATAATTTGTCTTACACTTTCTTGTCTCCAATAAACAAAATGTGAAATCAATTGAATCGTATTGATGTTAAGTTTTTATTGCCTGGACTTGGTCATTTGGCGATTTAAAGATCTATTGATGTCTTGTAGTTATCGGGTGCTATGGCATTAGCAATGCGTGGTGAATGTGATTTTTTAACAAAGGCTAAAGTTGCGCAAGGAGGAGGTGCTGAAGGCATTGTGATAATAAATGAGGATGAAGGTTTGAGTTTTTTTATTTGCTCAATGTTAAATTTGCTGAAATATTATACTCCTTACTTTCTCATTATACTGTGTGAAGTTCAATTGGGAAATAAGCTATTTCATTTCTTCCTCCAGCTCTAGTGGAGATGGGTTGTTCTGGAAATGAGGATGTCCAAATAAAAATACCAGTGGTGATGATATCTAAATCTGGAGGAGACATAATTCGAAAATACATGGATGCTGGAAACAAAGGTAAACAGTAGTTTCCCTGGAGATGGGTACCTTTTAAAGTTGTTATGTTACTCTTGGTATTTTTGTCCCTTTTGCTCTCATTTACTTGTTGAGGGGGTTAGAACCTCTTTTGCCCATTTGTGGATGAACGAATCCAAAAGGGAGGAACCCTTAAGAGACCGTGAACCTATAAGAAGTTGTTATGCTTGCCTGACTTGGATATTTCTGATCATAATATTTCAAGATCTGGTGTGATTTGAATTTTCTCTGGTCTGTTTTGATTTGATCTGAATCGTTTTGATTTGATCTAATCTGATTTTTTTATATAATTTGATATGAATGTTTCTAATCTGACATACAAATAACAACAACAATAATAACATATGAATAACAACACCAATGATAATAAATAACACCAATGATAATAAATAACATTAACAATTATAGTGTTAATCATCATCATATTGAGAATAACAATAATAGTGTTAATCATCATCATATTCAGAATAACAATAATAGTAATGATAATAATAATAGCCCGCTTGGTGACCATTTTTTTCCGCTTGTCTGTCTTATCAATCAAAATTTTCATTAAACACGTAACTTTTGATTTCGCAGACTGAATTGTGTAATAATCGGAATAAGTAAGGTTGCAGACTTGCAGAATTGGCTAAAGTTACTGTAAAAGACCATTTTAGCTATTTTTCACATAATTTTTTCTTTATTTTATTAATAAAATACCCCCCCAATCTGTTTTTATTAACCAAACTTGACTATTCAAGTCAATAATGTCTAATTTTGATCGATTATATATTTATATACAGAAGTATTGATAATATGAAAATGTCCATCGTCAAAAATATTATCATAAAAGTATTAATTTATTAAGCTTTGCATAAATATATCACTCCCTCAGTCCCATTTTGTAAGATATCTTTCCTATTAACTTTGTCAACACAAATCACTCTTAATCTCTTACTTTATATATCAAATTTTTATCAAATTTGATTCTAGTTTTTGCGACCTTGTAAAGCTTTTGATGTAGTTTCTGAATACGTATTCTTTTTATAAAAATAATTTGAGTGCGGACAAGGATCCGTTTGCTTTATCTTTGGTCAAACATCGTAAACCGTAAAGTATCTTACAATTCGGGATGGAGGGAGTAATAAAAATAATTGATCAAAATTTACCATCTTTGACGGGAAAAGTCAAAGATGGCTAACTAAAATGGGATGGAGGTAGTATATTTTAATATTTTTTCATAAATAAGTAAATAAACAGAATCAACCAATCCAACCACTTCGTCCAGAACTTCATAAATTACAGCAGAATCAGTCGATTCAGGTAATTCGAGTGTTACCAAATGGGTTCTAAAAGTAATAAATCATGTCTGAATTTTTTTTTTATCTCATCTAAATGTTTTCAGTCTGATCTGAATCTTTTTTTATTTGAATAAAATAAGAATAAGATGAACGAATAAGGTAGAGGAATGAATACCAATTGGAGGACCCTAGAGAGATCTTAAACATATAAATTTCATTTGTTATGTCTGCTTCGGTTTAGTTTGTGAAAGATTGGGGTATAATTTTGTACTAGACTATAATAGGCTAGTTCTTGGGAATTTTTCACAGTTCTTTTTAATTCTTTTGGTAGGAATGTGTTACAATCCCACACCGGTCAAGTATGGGCTTGACTGGTGGCTTATAAGCAAGGTGTTCCCTCCTCCTAATCGATTGGTCTTTTAGGAGTGAGTTCTACACATGGGCTTATGACACCGGTATGAGCCTGGTATGAGCCTAGTATGGGCTAGGTCCATAACAATTGGTATCAGAGCCGTCCCCATCTTCGTAGTCCCGACACTCGGAGTGGTGGCCTATGGAGTGGTGGGCCGGTGGCTTGGGCCCTGGGGGTGCCAACCGTGACCAACATAGCTGTGACCAACGAGGACGTTGGCTCTTCGAAGTGTGGGGTATTGTTACGATCCCACACAGGTCAAGTATGGGCTTGACCGGTGACTTATAAGCAAGGTGTTCCCTCCTAATCGGTTGGTCTTTTAGGAGTGAGTTCTAGACATGGGCTTATGACACTGGTATGAACCTAGTATGGGCTAGGTCCATAACAGAATGCAATGTTCAATTATCATGGTCACTACAAGTAATTTATATGATGCTCAATGCTCATGTACCTGATGTTTTTAATTTACTACGTAGTATGTAATATGTTACTCTGTATACTAGTGGATGGCATATGACTAGTATTTAGACGTGTTCTGTATCTGTAAGTGTGGACATGTGTAGCTAATTTTTGTGGGTACCAGTACTTACAAACATAAATCTTTAAGATAGTAACCCATTGTCTAATGTGACTAATCTAAACATTTTCATCGAATGATTCATAAAACTATTTTTCAATTTTTTCTTGCAGTGCACCTGCTTTTGTATGCGCCAGATCGCCCCATTTTGGATTACTCAGTGATATTCTTATGGTTGATGGCTGTTGGAACTGTTTTTTGTGCATCTATTTGGTCAAAATTTACTGCATCCAAGGCGATTGATGACTACCAACTATCTTCCAAGGTTCTACAAATAAATCAATTATTTGTGTCATTTTTATTGGGTTATTATCGTTGACCTCCTCAAGGTTTGTCGTATTATCATAATACGCTTGCACAAATAGGCACCTTGCACCCTATGATTTTATATTCTACACATAAGTACCCCTGCACATATGAAAATGTATGCATATAGACCCTAGAAAGTGTGTCACTTACCTCCCGTAGTCCCGTAAAGGAAGGCCAGTGCCTATTTATCATAGCGCATGGGTCTTTGTGATATTAAGTCAAATCTCAAGGAGGTCACAGCTAATGAACATTTTTTCCTTCCTGTGATCCTCAGAATGGTGTCTTCTGATATACTTGAATCTGTATGAGATTTTACAATCTACGCTCACAATTATTTTGGGTACCTTTAATATTTGGAATAATATCATTTTTTGTAGCTTAATAGTTGTTTTTAAGTTTTAACTGATGTATGTTTCCTTCACCATCTCTCAGTTCCAGATTTTGGTCAAATTGTTACTTTTGACTTTTTGAATCATTTAACTATGTGTTCCAGCCTGCTTGTTATTTGTCTGCATTTCACAAGAGCAGCCTACTCTTGTGATGGTTATTCTGAAGGATATGAAATAAGAATGAGCCAGAGCTGAATCCGTTTTTTTGGAGAGTCGATGAGAACCTTTTCCAGCATAAACTTTTTTTAAAGACCAAAAAGTGTTAGAGTGATGTGCTAAAGCTAGCATCTTAAAGTACTGTTTGATAGATTCATAGATCATAGATGATGTTCTTCTGAACCTAGCCGATCTAGGTGTAATTGTGTAAATGGTTGTGGACTTGGGGAGCCCATGAGTGGATGTGTATTCTGTAACACACTTTTACTTTGTGCAGTCAGAGGAGGAATGACATTGTGTATTTGGGAATTTTGTCCATAAGGTTGCTTTGAGAATAAGATATGCATGTCATGGGCTTTGAGTGGCTAGAAATATATTTTTTTAATAAAGGTCATCACACAGAAAAAAGAACAAAATGTGGAAGAAATCCAAGGAATATCATGTCTCTCCGAATCCCAATAATATACTTTATATCCTATTGAACTTGGGGTCTCCAGATACCAAATGAACCCAAGACCATAGTGTAACTCTGAGTTGAAGTAGTCCAATGTCGATCAATAGTTTTATCATAAAACTTTTATGCTGGCGTCAGTTGTCCTCTGATGCCCAATTTAGTTTTGGTATGTATGGCGTTGAAGAAGTGAAGTCTAAGTTGTTTCTTGAAATGTTTAGAAAGTTGCCTTGAAGCTCAATAAGCATCATTTTTTTGGCTGGGGGGAGGGAGTGTCCCTTGGAAAGACGTCTTTATGGTGCTCCTCTAGCATCGGGGGCCTGTGATTATTATCTCTCTTTACTAATATATGAACAAGGAAGTTCTAATAAGTATGGAGTATAAGACATGAAAGGGTTAAGTTCTATAAGTATCAATTAGGGGATATAATACATGGGTTTTAAATCATTTAGGGAACATGCTAGGTGGTTTTTGATCTTTTGCTTCACGAATTTCCCTAGTAAATAGCATAATTTGTCATGTGCCATTAAGTTATGAATGCTCTCTCTGTCAAGTGTGAACATGATCTTTTTTCCCCATCAATGATTATGTGTCAAAAGAGAATATTTGTAGTTGTACAATTATATGTCACTACGTAATGTAGCTGAAATATCTATGTTTTGTTAGTGCATCAAATGTCTCATGCATGTATATCACTACTTATGTTGATGATCTTTTTTTGCATGAATTATCTTTAGGAATCTGCAGGAGCAGCAAAAGATGAAGGTGATGAAATACTCAATATTAATGCAAAAAGTGCCATAGTCTTTGTCATTTCAGCCTCCACTTTTTTGGTGCTACTATATCTCTTCATGTCTTCTTGGTTTGTGTGGGTGCTGATAATACTTTTCTGCATCGGAGGAGTTGAGGTATTGATTCTTGCCTTTTTTAGATTCCAATACCAAGTGTAATTGTCTTTTTCGTTTATGACTAGCCTATAAAGAAACCCATCTGGTTTTCAAAGCATTGGAGGTTTTCCTCGCTTTAGTTTCTGTTTATTGATACTCTTATATAACGTCTAATAACTATAGTTTTCTTTCTCGAGTTTTTGCCAAGCTCGCAATGTACTAGGGTTAGTTCACCTTTATTTTTCACATAATATGATGTGCATATGCAATCATAATGAATTAAAAACAAAATAGCCAGTGTTACTTATTAACGTCTTTTCGGTCATGTTCCTCGCTGTAAAATTTGATATTTTAAACCCATTTGTTTGCAATGGACATGGCTATAGTAATTAACTCAACTTATCATGGTCTAATGAAATTTCTTATGGGATTGGAAAAACATATGATTATGATGGTGCTGAAACTTGAAACTTCATCTAACTATTCCTTCTAAAGAAAGTTGTGACCGCCTGACAGGAAGAGCATGAATTTACATGAATTTAAATGATTTTACATGAATTTACTTTGTTAATAATCTAGACAGTTAAGTGACACTATTATTTTCATGCCCCCACAACAAGGTCGGGATTGTGGTATAAGTGACGAGGATTAGGATTAATAATGTCGTAACGTCTTCAAAGAAACTCAAAAGAAAAACTTTTTACATGATTGGTTCATATGTAGTTCAAAAAACTATGGTTGTGTACATCATCCCATGATATTAACTATCTCAATGCATCACCATCTTATGATTTTTTAAGTTCAAGTGTAAGGTTGCACACGCAAGGTGCCCCTTGTCGAACATTGACTTACTCGACATGATGACTTTTTGACGTTTTGTTTTATTTGATTTTACACAATTATTGACACGTTAAACAATTTACCTACCCAATTTAGTACAACTTGGGATTAAGGTGGTGGTGATTATGATGATGGATGAAACGATGAGGTCATGAGACATAATCCTATATTCCTATGATACGTCATTACATAATTGCCAAAGTATTTCGATGACGCCATCTATAGATTTTTGTTGCATACAGATTTGAGTGGGGGAGGATAAGCAAACTTTTTTTCTTCGTTTTTAAAATATCATATTTAACATGTAATGGATTGACAAGTTTTTTACTACCTACTTTTCATCTCAGGGTATGCACAATTGTATAGTAACACTTATATCAAGGTAATTAGTATTGCTTTATTTTAACTTATTGCTTAAACTAAATATTTTGTTTTACGTACATAATGGTACCTTCTACAATTCAGATTCTCATTTGTTTATCTTAATGTCTTATGGGCAGTAAATGTAAAACTTGTGCAAGGAAGACGGTAAATTTGCCACTTCTGGGGGAAACATCCATTTTATCTCTTGCGGTGTTGTTACTTTGCTTGGCTTTTGCCATATTTTGGGCTGCAAACAGGAAAGAATCATACTCTTGGATTGGCCAAGATATTCTTGTAAGTTTGATTTTAAATTTAATTTTATCAGCTGCCTTAAATTGTTCTGCCTTTTTTGGTGATACAACCAGACCCATTATTCAAATAATCAAATCTTATTTTGAATTTATAATGGTCTGTGATATTTAGGCGATATGCATCTTTTAGTCCATGCATATACTTGTGTCAAATTATTGTACATCCCTGCATGACTTAATGCTTCTTTTGAAGTGCTTGTATGTATTACAGTTAAGTTAGGAGTAGTTTTCTTGTTTCCAGGGCATATGTCTAATGATAACCGTCCTGCAGATGGCTCAGTTACCCAATATAAAGGTACTTCATTATGTGCATAGAACTATATCTAATAAACTTTTCCCGTCCCAAAAAAGAGCCGTGTTTGAGTAAGGTACAACATATTTTCAATCAACTCAGTCAAGGCACAAGCTTTACAATATATAAATGGTCACTCATGCCCCTCAAACTTATTTTCATCATTGTTTGGAGTACTTGACTAGCCTGCCTGCTTCTTGGCTGTATAGGAATTTAAATTAAAAATGAAAGTTGACTTTTTGAAACCTAACTTTTTGTTTGGACGAAAAAAGCTCTTGAAACATTCTGCTCTTTTTTTGGACGAATTACCAATTATTCATTAAAGTGAGCATGTCTTTACCAATATTAAGGTACTTCATTATGTGGGTAGAAGTAAGTGTAGACCTATATGTAGTTTGCCATTTATCTGATAATTGAATTTGTTCTAGGTTGCTACGGTACTACTGTGTTCTGCATTCATGTACGACATTTTTTGGGTGTTCCTATCACCTCTAATATTCCACGACAGCGTTATGATTGCGGTAAGAATCGGTTTATTTAGTCATTTACTTTTGACATATTAGATAGATAAGCTTTTCATTATCAAAAGTTGTTAATAAAGTTAGGATTTTCATAGTTATTCAAGGCTTGAACCCATGACCTCTCGGTGATTCAGCAACACCTTAACAGGTGCCCCAAGGCTCCCCTTTATCTAAAAATAAATTTGTATTTTTATTTAATAAATTAAAGAAAATAATGTCTTGAGGGGAAGAGAGGAATGTCATTTACTTGCATTTTAGCCATTTCTCTAAAAAGGGTGCAGATTCTGCACCATCTTTTCAGCCTGCAGCCCTTCAAAATTAATTAAGTTTTTGGTTTGTATGAAATCTAGATACCATAACAACAACATGCAAGCCTTTATCCCAAAAGATTTAGGGGTCGGCTAACATGAATCGATCCATGATATCAGAGCCAAAGGAGAAGAAAGATAATAAAAATAAAAAGATAAGGTGAGATAAGATGACTGAGATAAAAATAACATAAGAACATAAGATAGATAAAAGATGGTATGAAATCTAGATAATAAAAAGAAAAAAAAAAGCTACCGTATGGGCACAAAGTCTAGTAAGTAAATTAAGGAGCAAAGTAGTAGTATCATGTGGTCTTGATCAAGTTTTTTTAATACCCCATCAAGGAATGCAAGTCTATAAGTCATCCTTGTCCTTATTTCTAGCTCTCAGCCTCTTATCATTAAAAAAAGAATCAAAACAGTTTCCTGTAACTTGCCCAACTCTTTCAATACTTCTAAACCTTAAGTCAACCATTATCATTTACATTGTTTTCCTGGTAAGAAAAAGAAAAATGTGATTGGGTCCAACAACTAGCAACTTGAATAAACTGTTACTCTCCCATTACTCGGCTCAATGGTTACCATCGAGGGTACCACTTAACGCCCAACAACCGAGAGATGATATTTAACAACTTTTTGTAGGTTGCTAAAGGTGACAAAAGTGGGGGAGAATCCATCCCAATGCTTCTAAGGGTACCTCGACTCTCAGATCCTTGGGATGGTTATGATATGATTGGGTTTGGAGACATTCTGTTCCCTGGCTTGCTAGTTTCTTTTGCTTTTAGGTATGCTCACTTTTATTTTCTTGTATTTTTACACTAAAAATTTTAGTTTTAAGAAAAGGGGGAACACACGCACATACTCATACCCGACTACTTGAGTAGTCCTCTTGGATTCTTTTGAAATATATCTTACCCCGAATGCATATGCAAATATGAAAAACATATAAAATGGATATGGGTGCATCTGTGCATGGCTTTGGAATATTGTTCACTGTTATAGTCTCCTTTATGTCACAATGTATGTATAAAACAAGAGTATTAAAATTCAAATATTAATGAACATGCATAATGCATCAATTGGACAAATTGCTTATTTATCGCAACACGCTTCATTGTGGCGTGGTTTATAAATTGTTAATGTTTTTGCAGGTTTGACAAAGCTAACCAAAAGGGTCTACTGAATGGATACTTCCCTTGGCTAATGGTTGGGTATGGAGTCGGTAGGTATTCTTGCTTAATGGTTTGTTTGGTTATATAGGTTTTAGTAAGAGAAAACATGCAAGGAGAGAAGTCTGAATACTCCAGTGCATCGTATTTGTATCTTTTTCTTCCTGTTCCATGGTCAAACCGTCAAACTAATATTGGATTGTTGCAGGCCTTTGCTTTACTTACCTAGGGTTGTATCTAATGAATGGGCATGGTCAACCTGCCCTTCTCTACCTTGTACCCTGCACATTGGGTATTGTACTTTCAAATCCATTGATTAATAATTTGATTATAAATTTTTGGGCAATAGTAAACATTCTGTTGCTCTATTTGATGTAGGAACTTGTGTCGTGCTGGGTATGATTAGAGGTGAAATGAGAAAACTTTGGACCTATGGCACTCAATCCACTGAGATGCCTGGAAGTGCCTGATATACTGTGTACTGTGTATACCAAAAGAAACAACTGAGTAGCTTTTGAAGGTTAAAGACCTCGGTATTTCCAACTATCTACTTGCTATTTTCGTTTAGTGTTCTCTTATGTTTTTAACTCCTCTTACTGTATATATTAGTAGTTGTGTACCATAAACGGAATATTTACTTTACATATTATGCTGTAATATATGTCTTATGTAGCACGTTGTAACACCCCTTCACATTTTGTTGGTTGTGTAATGAATTGCTTTACTTTTCCAGATTAAATTGGACTTTCTAATCTACGTCCCCTCTCTAGATAGATGTTCTAAGATGCGCTTAGTGGAGTGTTAAAAACCTTCAGAATTCCAGAACAATTTACAGAAAATTATCAAGAAAAACAACTGAAATTCTTTATTGAAGAAGATGAACAGTAATCGTACAAAGGCCGAAGCCCCCAAAGCCGAAGCCCCAAAAGATCGAGATGTTCAGTCTCGTATCCTTCCCAGTCCCAAGACCAAATGTCTAAAAGCCTCCTTATGCCTTCCTCCCCTTTTCTATTTATAGTATAAGCCCATCTTATTATTCTCTATAATAATAGGCCCAAAATAACAGGCCCATTAAACAGTAGCTATTCTTCTAGTATTCATATTAGAATTACTATCTATTATTACTCAAATAGGTAGGTCCCTATCAATACTCCCTCCATAAACATCCACCTTGCCCTCAAGGTGGGCGGTAGGAGGCAGCCAAGATCTTCCGTTTCTTCTTCTTCCTTGCTCCTCTTCCTTCCCAATAGCTAACCGGTTGATGGACTGAGGACTTCTGTACTATATCTTTTAAAATCACAGAACTTTCAGCAGTAAAAGAGATTTGAAATGAGGTTTCATTCGGCTCAGTCACTATCCAGCAGTCCCTTTCAGCTTCTTCCTCTTTCAATTCTTTGACTTCCTTATTTGAGAAAATAAGCCTCAAAGGTTTTGGCAGGTAAGTAAGGATACCCCTTATTCCAGTTGCAGTTCTCCTAACCGAGGAACATGAAAGATTATTTCCCATGTAAGATTTCCAAAATTGGCATCCTAGCAGGTGAGCAGATTCTTCACCAGAAGAAAACATTGCCATTTTCAAGCTTTGTTTCACCTTCTCCTTTTCATTAGCTTCATTATTTTGTTCCACATAACTTCCTGCCGTTTTCTCAATGATATAACCTGTACTTCTGAACTCTCCTGCCACCCGGTCCACCCCTAAGTTGGCAGGTGAGTCACAACTACTTGGACCCTTCTCACTCAGATGCACAATTGCAGAAGAAACAACTGGAGCATATTCTTGATGATCCTTCGAATTATAAGGAGCTGAAAGTCCCTCTTCAACCTGGTTTTTGAAAATTGCTTTAAACATACTAGAAGAGTGCATCCCAGTGGTCAATTTTGGATTGTACACTGCTGTTTCAGCCTCTCTACCATCCATAACCAGTCTTCCTCCACTCATAACATTCATCCCAGTTGGTGAACCTCTATGTGAAATCACTGCCCAATTGGAATAATGGTATATGTTTTCCCATAAAAAAGATGAACATGAATCTCTGGACCAATCCTCCTTTTACCCCGGCATGAGTTTTCAGAAAACATCACCTTTGCTGTCTAGGTTCTTGACTTTTGACAAGAACAGCTTTATCTTCTGCAACTTCCTTGATTTCATCTTTCTTATTCCTATGCATTATTACAGGTTCAGTTGGTTCCATCTTGTTTACAGGTTCAATTGAAACTGATGATTCAACCCGATTCAACTCAAGAGTTGGTGTCCTTAATGAAATTTTCCGCATCAAAGCTTGAACTGAATCGGAAATTTCTTCAGTCCAAACATCCTTTGGAGATGAGTATAAATCTGATTCCACATTTTCCATTCCTTCCGAATCTTCTGGTGGCCTGATACAAGTTGATGCCGATCTGACAGCCACAATTCCGGATTGCGAACTGGTAACTTCACATATGGATTGCTTCTTAAGTAAACTGGTAGTAGCAACTGAATCCTGTGAACTGAAGGATGATTTTGGCAATGACTTTTGCGAACTGGAAGAAGTTCTTGTTGATCTGGTTGACTCCTGTTTTGCTGTCTTCCCCGTCTTCTGCCGGTGTCTAGGTGGAAAATCCCTAATCACATCTTCTTTTAGAGCCTCCCAACTATCTTCTCTCTTTTGAAAATCCCACCATTGAAACCAGCCATCTGCTTCTTCGCCCATAGCCTTTGCTGCCACGTCCACTTTAAATCTTTCTGCAATAGCTTGGACTCGGAAATATCTTTCCATCCTCCCTATCCATTCGTATGCTTCATGTTCGTAGAATAGAGGTAATTCTTCCTTCTTTGAACTAGTCGAATTCCGAGAAGTAACTTTAGACGAAGAATGTGAACTGTGAGAATCCTTTAAGGAAGTCTGCGAACTCTGATGCGAAGAGCGATGATAAGAGTGATGCGAAGAGCGATGATAAGAGTGATGCGAAGAGCGATGATAAGAGTGATGCGAAGAGCGATGATAAGAATTCTGCGAAGAGCGATGCGGATGAGAATGGTCAGAATTCCCTTCCGACTCCCCTGAACCTACTGATTTTCGCGAGTGACTCGAGTGGTGATGGCTAGGCGAATGATGATGACGAGGTGAATGATGATGGCGAGGTGTGCGATGCGAGGAACGATGCGAAGAGTCCGAGCTTATCTTCACCAAGGTCGATGTTGAGGAACGATGCGATGAACGATGCAATGAGTCTGACTTATGCGGTCTGCTTCCCGATCAATTCCGCGTGTTTATCTCCAATTTCGGGATACTTATTTGTAACGCCGCAAAACTCGCCGCCATTTTAGTCTGGAACTCCCGCAGACTTCTTTCCATATTTGTTTGCACTTCGTTGATTCTCCCTTCCATATTTGCGCATGTCTATCTCTTCTAGCGATCAACTCGCTCTGATACCAATTGTTAAGAACCTCCAGAATTCCAGAACAATTTACAGAAAATTATCAAGAAAAACAACTGAAATTCTTTATTGAAGAAGATGAACAGTAATCGTACAAAGGCCGAAGCCCCCAAAGCCGAAGCCCCAAAAGATCGAGATGTTCAGTCTCGTATCCTTCCCAGTCCCAAGACCAAATGTCTAAAAGCCTCCTTATGCCTTCCTCCCCTTTTCTATTTATAGTATAAACCCATCTTATTATTCTCTATAATAATAGGCCCAAAATAACAGGCCCACTAAACAGTAGCTATTCTTCTAGTATTCATATTAGAATTATTATCTATTATTACTCAAATAGGTAGGTCCCTATCATGGAGCCAGTAGGTGGTGCGCTTATATGGAGACAGACAGACCATACCATAGATATGATTCATCCAGAGTAATGTATATCTATATGGTGTGTAACTAGAGGTTGCACTTTTCCAGTCCAAGTTCCACATTGGCCGTTTCCAGGTCTTGGTTATGCTGGAACCAAAACTGTAACCAGTTACACCTAGTCTGGTTTCTTGTCAGTTCTCATGTCAGTTCCAGAGCGGTTTTTTAGCCGGTTAAAAAAATACGGAACTGACTGGTATCAATTCTGTTCCGGGATTGGAAAACCGGCTCAGTCTTCAGCAGGTCCTGGCCCAGTGTAGAATAGGGACCATGCCCACCCCTATGTATAGGGGTCACTTTGGATGTGGAGGTTTAGGAAGGCTAAACCTATGGTGGACTTGGTGGTAATTCATTTGAGTATCTATTCTAGATTCCTTTGTTTAGGATTTATGTTTGCGAATTGCGATGGTTTGCATACTAATGGAACAAGCACCAGCCAAAGCAAAATGAGTTTGTATTTTATGTGTTGGTGTTTGATTATCGATTACAAACAAGCCATTTTAACTTTAGTGAAGCTTTTCCCAAACAAAAAAAGAACATGACAAATTCAATACGGGCTTATTAGCAGTTATTTGGTCCAATAATTTAAATACAGAAATCTGGCATACTTTTTGTCGATAGCGATAACTACTCAAAATTTTGGCTTGAATATCAGAGTCTAGGTATGCCCCTGGTGAACCCTTGAGATTTGGTTCTACACTTCTACTTGCCATCCTCCGGGGAATCACCCTAAGCGATAGGATAATGGAGTATGAATAGTGCAAGAGTTTTGAATAAACAGAGAGGTTTATAAGGATTAAGTTCATTCCACCGTAACTAACATTTTATAACTTGTTCAATTGTGCACTTTTTTGAGTTTGATAATCCGATTGAAATTTAATCACAAACAGAAAGGTCTTTGTCCAGTTATCTCTACTATTCACATATTCGTATGATCTGTACTATTCACATATTCGTTTTTAATTTTAGCCTTTTACTGATATACTACTTATAATAAATAATAATCATCTCTCTCTAATTATGTAAAATATCGTTAAGTGTGTCGCTATATATCTTATCAAATATACACTTCAGTAACACGTTGCTAGATATACAATGGTCCTAGACTCGCAGTACTTAGCAAATGAAAAGTTAAAACATACGGAGTAAAAGCTAAAAGAATAGGTTCGTTTACGAGTATATACCTCATATATAGTAAACGCAAAATCGCTTTCTACTTGCATTTTCCCTACATAGATATTTTAAAAAGCACAATCCACCGCCAAACTTCTTAACTCTGTCCGTATTGATGTCATTGTTTATCATCCCTTTGTCACATGTTAGGAGGAACACACTTTTTCAGTTTTCTAATCTAGGGCAATACTGGACGTATAACTGTAGAAGGTTGAACAAACGCACTCATTTCCTCGTCTTTGGAATATTTAGATCATATTTTGTGAAGCTCAAAATATCTTATTTGATCATAAAATCATTTGACTTTGCACTTTATTCTTTCATTAATTTCAGATCATAGAGTGCACACATTAATGATTTTGAAAATATAGTAATAAGTCCAATATTGCTTTTTCAAAAAAAAAAAGGTCCAATATTGCTAAAAACATGGTTTGCAAAATCAAATCCCACTATATAAAACTAGTATACCCCTTATCATCAACTTTGTTTGATCATTATTCCAGTTTTAGTCAAGTTTGCTGGCAGTCATGTTTAATGAAAATGAGCAAGCTATTTACAAGCTTTAAACAGAATTATTGGTCAGGTTTTGTGTTTATTTGTGGTCCTTCTAAGCCAATGGGCATGTTTGACATTCAACGGTTAGTGGTTAGCGGATTATGTTAGCAGGTTGACAATAGCGGATTCAATCGGCGGGTTTGACTAGCGGAATAAGTTGACGGGTTGTTAGAATATGTTTGGTAATTTAGTTGTTTGGCCATTTTTCACAGCGATGATCCAAAACTCTCCTATTTACAGCGTTTCCATTTTAGCGGTTCCGTTCAAAAACGGTAGTGCCGAATCGTTGTTTACCAAATAGTGTTTTCACTTATCGAAAACGTCAAAAATGGTCAAACCGTCATTTTTGGCTGAAACGTCATTTATCAAACACCCTCAGTATCTTGCTGCTATATAACTCATCTGTTTATTTATTTATTTATTTATTTATTTATTTATTTATTTATTTATTTATTTATTCATTCATTCATTCATTCATTCATTCATTCATTCATTCATTCATTCATTCATTCATTCATTCATTCATTCATTCATTCATTCATTCATTCATTCATTCATTCATTCATTCATTCATTCATTCATTCATTCATTCATTCATTCATTCATTCATTCATTCATTCATTCATTCATTCATTCATTCATTCATTCATTCATTCATTCATTCATTCATTCATTCATTCATTCATTCATTCATTCATTCATTCATTCATTCATTCATTCATTCATTCATTCATTCATTCATTCATTCATTCATTCATTCATTCATTCATTCATTCATTCATTCATTCATTCATTCATTCATTCATTCATTCATTCATTCATTCATTCATTCATTCATTCATTCATTCATTCATTCATTCATTCATTCATTCATTCATTCATTCATTCATTCATTCATTCATTCATTCATTCATTCATTCATTCATTCATTCATTCATTCATTCATTCATTCATTCATTCATTCATTCATTCATTCATTCATTCATTCATTCATTCATTCATTCATTCATTCATTCATTCATTCATTCATTCATTCATTCATTCATTCATTCATTCATTCATTCATTCATTCATTCATTCATTCATTCATTCATTCATTCATTCATTCATTCATTCATTCATTCATTCATTCATTCATTCATTCATTCATTCATTCATTCATTCATTCATTCATTCATTCATTCATTCATTCATTCATTCATTCATTCATTCATTCATTCATTCATTCATTCATTCATTCATTCATTCATTCATTCATTCATTCATTCATTCATTCATTCATGCATTCATGGTTTTATGGGGATGCATGTGAACACTTGATTAATAGCATGAAAATACTCGAGTAGATGGTAGATGGTAGATGAAGAGGTTAAAAAATAAAATATGAAATAGTAGATTAATAAGAAAGAAAATGAGAAAAATATGAAATATAATCAAGACACAAAAGAAGATGAAAAGTGCATCAAAAATCAATAGGAATAGAATTTTCTAAAAAAAAAGTCAATAGTAAAGAACGGGGATCTATTCATTTCTAAAAACATTATATTGGCTATCTATATAGGAGTTTTTTTTTTTTGAAAGAAAGGGGCTTAGATTAAAATCATAACATTCAGATAGGGGTTAAAATAAGAAATGCACTACAAGTAACCATCCGCCCTTGGGCTAGACTCTGAGTTAATCACCTTTGACAAAGCAATATATGACCAACGGGTCTAAGAACTCGGACCCGTTGCCTCTTCGTTTTTTGGGTCAAAGAGTCATTTTGTCCCCCCCCCCCCGTATCCTCGTGTAGCTTCTCCTTCCACCCCCTCTTGCGCTTCTGTTCTCCCGGAATCTCCATGTTCTTTGCCCCATCGATCATCATTGCACCCGCTTCATGACCTTCCTGCTCGTGGAGATTCAGCACTTCTCTCTTCTTAGGCTCCCCAGTTTGATTAGCATCTGGAACCATCTCTAAACTCTTAGCAGCTCCTTGCACCAGAAACATTGCTAAATCTTCTTTATTTGACCCAAACTCCAACTCCCCACCTTTATTCTCCAACCCCACACAATCTGCCAACTTCAAAATGTTCAGCCTCCTTTTTTCCCCTGCCACCGAACTCCCCTTCCCTCCTTCTCCCAAAACAACACTCCTGCCAACAACCCATATGTGCCCCACCTTATCCATTTCCCTTACAACCCTTTCCCCACCTTCCTGCTCAAAAAAACCTGCATAGCCCGAACCCCATCACCACCTTCATCCCCATCACTTTCCTTTTCTTTAGGAAATAACCACCGCCTACCAGACAAACACCATACGACCTAGACAGATCACTGCCCCGTTCCCCTACATGACCTGGACAAAAACGGTCAGAATGACCCAATCTGCCACAGATATAACAAAATGTGGGCAACCGCTCGTACCAGAATTCGATCCACACCCATTCCTTTCCTCTACGCAACTTCATCATTTGCTTCAGGGGATTTGCAATGTCCACTAAGACATGCACACGCATAAAAACTTTTACAGGGCCCTTATAATTATTTTCATCAACTGAAACAAAAATGCCCACATAATTGCCAATTAATTCAGCTACATACGACGTCATCAAGTTCAAAGGAATATTGTGTACCTGAATCATAAAAGTTGCTTGCGTGAGAGTACACTGATTTGAGCTCTCAAACGATCCCAGCCGCTTCGGAAGAAGTAGGTTACGATCAAACGACCAGGGGCCGTCATCCAACACCCTACAAAGGTCATATTTGTGATAGAACTGCACCAAAAATTTCTGTCCACCCAAGTCTCTCATGGAGACCCCTTTTCCTGGCCTCCAGGCGTTTGCCATCGTCTCCTTGAAGGCGGTAAATTTCACTGGACGGTCCGTAAGAATCCGGCCCACCAGTCGACGTATGAACACCCTTTGCCTCCGTCTCGCTTGCTTCTCCAACATCCACACCCTCCTCCTCTTCCTGAGCAAGATGCGATTTAAAATATAGATCCTCAAGTGAAGAAGATGAGCCCATCATACTTAAACGCTGCATACATAACGGTAGGAAGAAACAAAAAAACGGCACAACGCTGACGGCTAAACCCTAAGCTGCGGTAGGGGAGAAAACTGATGCACATGAGATATCGCTTGCCTTTTTCCACACCCAGGAGATTTGAAAACTCCTACGTATGCAATATTAATTTATTATTTGGGCAAACTGTCAAAATATGATGTGTTAAAAGTTAGAACAAGGTCCATACCATACATAACGACAACAAAAAATTTAAGGAGACCCATACGTCTCTCTTAGGCTGCCCGCAACCTTGTTCCGTCAATAAATCAAATTCCACATCTCTTTATACGTATTCACTCAGTCAAACCATTTTTCTCTACAACCCAGCACCGTCAATATATTCATCCAGCACATTTTTTTAAAAAAAATTAAATGTATAAATCCTTACTTTTACTGCAACCCAGCACCGTCAATATATTCACTCTGTAAAGTTTTTTAATTAAAATCTTAACATTTATTATTATACATCATTTCTTTCCATTGTTTGTAAATAAATTTGAAGTTTAGTTTTAATTTTGTTACTTCAGAGCTATTTTAAAATAAAAATATTTGAAAGATGGAAAAATAATTTAATTGTGAAATCTTCATTTTGACACCCGAATCTATTTAAGAAAAAATTTAGGTCTGAAATCTTTCATTAGTAGAATCTTCAACTTTTTTCATTTTACTTTACATATGTGATATTGGTGTCATATGAAAGGTCATAAAAAGTTAAGAATTTTGATATATTTTTTATAAAAATCAGAGTATAAATAAAAAAAGTTAAAACACTTTAAATATAAAATAAGATTTACATTTTGAGTGGGACCCATGTTATTATTTGATGCGGCTGCTCCTTTTTGCTTTCCTCCAGCGAAGTGTGAATTTGGTGGGAGTGGAAAAGCTCATCTAATTTCCACCCATGGGATGCCATCTATCCAGGCTTAGCCTCTACAAATACAAGGGTTGTGGAGTCTTTAGGAGTGAATAGATCAAAATTGCTTTTTGACCCATGGGTTGCAATCAGCCTTAGGGCATCTCAAGTGTCTATTATAGTTCCACCTCATCAATTGCACTTTTGAAATATAAATGTCACCTCCAAGTTTAAGTGATATGACAATTGAAAAAATAGACTAAGGTTTAGGACAAGGTCCATTTGTGTATCTTTGGGTGCCACCCTCTATAATCATTATTATGGAGCTTTTCTCTTTCTTATTTTGCTTTTCATTGGAATATTATTTTGATAGATCCTCCATTTTAGTTAAAATTTTGCTTACATATCAAGTAGACTCCATCCATTTTTTTGCCACTTCATCACTAATGCACTAAGAGCATTGGAGATGTTCTTATGGAGTCCTATGAGTCCATAAGTCTACTCTAAATACAACGAAAGTACTCTCTTTAGGAGTGAACATATTGGCTAAACTTAATCGAATCAAATTCTACCATACCATGTCAATTGTCATATGCCATTTAAGTTTCAAAGCATTTTACCAAATTGTGTTGAATTGAAAACAAGAAAAAATGAATTGAATTACAAAATCTGGATTAAATCAAACCAATCAAACCTAATGAAAAATATGGAACTTGGTAAATGATCTTCCAATACATTTCAAACTCAAGAAAACAAAACAAAAAATGATAAAAACCAACAGTTCACCCTTACATACTTCAATTTACATGAGAAATTGACATTCAAACTTACACTTCAAACAATTATACGACTAAAACATGACATGTTCCCCACATATGACTTGTAATTAATAAATTCACGAGCTTTGAACAAGCCAGACACCAACATTCAACAGTCAACAACCCTTCAACCGATGCTTTTGTTTACTGTCCTCCAAAGCGTATAGAGGGAATATCCGTGCTAATAATTTGTTTCTTTTGTCCCAGAAAACATTCTATTTATCCCAAGTCTACAGCCAATTATTCCAAGGATCTTTATCCCAATTTACACAATAGTGTTTGGAATTGAAAACCATTCACACTGGTACTCTTCTTCTGGAGAGAAGGGCGGATACGAAATCATCAATTGCGCGGAGGGAAGACCCTTTACCCCCTCCGTCGGCTGCTGCATTTTCTTCCTTCACGGCTACCCTGATCAAATCCTTGACTCGGCCCGCTTTCTCCGTCATTTCCTTGCTGCATAGCACAATATCTATCACTCTCTTTACATCACTCCTGGCAATATTGCTCTTAACTCCCTTGGTCAGCTCAATGCAGACCCCCAATTCCTCCGCCATCATCTTGGAATTGAAGGCCTGCTCTCCCGCCATGGGCCACCCGATTAAGGGCACCCCTTGGCTCAAGCTCTCGAGGCTCGAGTTCCACCCGCAATGGCTCAAGAATGCTCCTGTTGATTTGTGCCACAGGATCTCCAGCTGCGGTGCCCAGCCGTGGATCACCAGCCCTTGCTTTGGGCCACGTCTCTCTGCCTGAATACAAAAAATTGGACTTTGTAGAATTGTAGGTTGTACAATGTTTTTCTTACAGCTGCCCTTTGTTCACATTTTACAATCATTCATGGACGTGTAGATAATTTTACAAAGTAAAATTTTTACAAAGTTTGTTATACATTACTTTTTGGGATACATTTAAAAGATTCCTACACTTTCCTTTTTTTGTATGTTTATCATTTAAAAAATATTCAATTGTTCCAACTTTTTCTATTTTTTATCTTATCTTTCATACATTTTCACTTTTACTTTTGCTACACTATTAATTACTCGTACTATTCCATCCTTAAATAATGTGATTAGACCTAGGGGTGGTTCGGTACGATATACCGAAGATTTTATTCATACTTTTACCATACCATAAACTTTCGGTATGCAAAAATACATACCATTACCATACCTAAATTTCGGTATACCTTGTTTCGGTATACCAAAATTTCGGTACGGTAAGCTCCGGTATCGGCAAATTATCATGATTTAATATCAAATTGTTATATATCAAATGAAATATAGAAAATCAGTGTTAATAGTGATATACTAAAATTATTAATGAAATTAATTATAAAATACCAATGATAACCTATTTGTGTTCTATTCAACTTTGAACAAAAAAATATTATAAATATGTACGGATACTTCAACACATGGTATATGAAGATAACAACACATTCTGCTAAAATAATAATTTAAACAACATAAATATATTTGAAATAACATCGATCTCCAACAAAAAGTATAAATAATTCAAGAAACATGGATATAAAGTCATTATCCTTGAATTAATGTTGTGTTTCTAGTTATTTTTATAATTTTAAAGAAATCATTGACTTGGAATTACGGTATGACGGTATACTGTTTATTTTCAAAATATATACCGATACCATACCGAAGTAATTCAGTACGATATCATACCGTACCAAAAGTGTCGGTATATCAAACACTTCGGTAAATTCGGTATTTTTCAATAGGGTAAGTCTGGTATACCGAAATTTCGGTATTTTTCCCCACCCTTACTTAAACCTATTTTAGTGAATTTTAAACAGAGAGTATTGATTTTCGTATACGTGCAAAGTACATGTACACTAGCGGTTAGCCAATCAATGTCTTGCTTTCTGTGCACGATTTTCAATTTGTATAAATTTTTTTTAACGAAGTCTTTGTATTATGGTGAAATACTGAAATGTAGAGGGCCTGTCACGTGCCTAGAAAAAAATCTACAAATGGCATTCTTTCATTTGTACCACCAATTTTCTAAATATTCTTTTCACATTTTCTAAATATTGAATTTCACATTTTTCAACAATTTTGATTCTTGAGGCATCTCGCTCTCCATCAGTTGCTCTTCATTAGTCGCTCTCTATTAGTCATGCAATTTTCCAAACATTTATGATCCCATTTTTGTCCCCTCTTTTAAGGAAGGTGATGTTGAGTTGTTGACAACCCCTTCCAAATGGTACTCGTATAACATTTTTGCCAATTGTTATTATCTTTCATTTATAAGTCCATTTTTAACAAAAATTATACAATCGTACTTTGTATCAAATTTTATAACATTTTATGATTTCTTATATGATATCAATATTGTATATCTAAAATTTGTAAAAAAGACTGTTGTTAAAAGTAAAAACAAATGTGGACTTCACCCCTAGTTGTTTGTCCACACATGCAATTCATTATAAAACTGTCTTGCATACAGACAACTAGACATGGTGTACATAATATGTGTACAAAGTATGTGTACACCAAACATTTTTGACCAAAAATAGAATTGTTCAATTTTATACAAAATATGCAATATTGACTATTGAGTATTGACAATTTTAGTGTCGTCAAATTGGCTCAAAAATAAGAAGGAAAGAAAATTAAAAGTCTGTTTAATAACATTAAAATTGACTGAATCAAATTATTCTGTTGAAATTTATGATATTATGGTTGAAATAGCTGGATTAGCTAATTCTGCTGATTTATGGGGAAATTATATTTAAAATATTTTTTATTAATGAAATAAAAAAATATGAAAAACAGGTAAATCACTATAACTTCGGCCAATACAATCAGAAAGGTGACTTTAAACTTATTTTTTTATTATTACAAAAATTATGTTTGTTTGTGAAAAAAAGTTAGATAATAAACATAATAAGTCAAAACACAGTCTACAAACGTGTATGTAAGTAGGTATGAATAATTAGACGGAAAATCATCACCTGATTCTCTTCTAGAAACCCTTCCGGCAACCATTCGGATTTGAATTCCCCTTTAATGTCAAACCCAATGGGCGGCCTTATCACCCAGATGAACGCCTTCCCGCTATCCTTCAAACCCAGACCCAATTCCATCATCTGCGAAGCGCTTATGGTGTTCTGCGACCCGAACGAGATGTACAGGACAGATCCTTCAGATTGCTCATCCAGCCATTCTCTGCATTTCTCCGGCGACAATCCGTGAACCTTCCCCGTCCTTTTTCCGGCGATGTCCAGAGACCCCGGTCCGTCCTTCAGCATCGCCGGAGGGATCAAAGGCCCGACGCACCAAACCGGAAGCTTCGTGAAGCTTCGGAGCGCTTCCGAGCCTAACGGTTCGATTTCCTCAACGGTGTTACACAGAGATCCAAATGAATCTAAGCTATCGGAGACGAACGATTGGATGACGTTAGACCACGGATCTGTACCGTCTGCGGCTCTCATGTAAGGGTGGAGATGGGAGAGGTTGAACCGGCAGGAATCCGGAAATCCAGGGATGGAGAACTCGCCTTCGCCGTCTGCTCCGGCGGCGGAGAGGTGGGGAAGGTTTCGCCAGAAGGAGTTGTAAGCCGTGGTGCCGTAGGCCCCGGAGGTGGTGAAGGACACGTTCACCGTCCCGCAGGCGCGGGCGACTTCGCTGCCCCACCCGATGAACACGTCGGAGATTATGCAGAGCGGAGGTTTCCCGTCGCCGGCAGTGATATCCGCGATGAGGTCGCGGAAGGGCTCCTTGAGGGAATGGGTGGAACGGATGATGGTGATCATGTGGTGCAAGGGCAAGGCCTCGGTGTTCTCTGAGTTGGGTGGCAAGCCATTGTCAGCGCAGCTGAACGGCAGCGCCACCAATCGGATACTCTGGTTGGCGGCGGCGGAGTCATCGCCGGCGGTGTCAATACAGGAGGTGAGGTATTTGACGTTGAGAGGAGTGGTGGCGAGGGTGACCCGGAACCCGGTTCGATGGTGGAGTCGCTGGGCTAAACTCAAGAATGGAATCAAGTGGCCATGCGCCATGAATGGCACCATCACTATGTGTTCCGAGCCACCCATATCTCTCTCCTGTGTTATCTTTGTTTCAAAACTACTTTAAACCAGAGCAATATATACACATGTTATGAACAAATGAACAATATGCGGTAAACTAATTAAGGACTGTTCTTCGTGTACATAAGATGTCACAAAAAGTGTACATTGCCTATATATATAAAGAATTAGAAAGGTTTTGCTATCAAATTCTGCCTTTTTTAAATAAATTGTCTGTTTACACAGATAACTAAAAGAGTTTTGAGTACAGTGTAAACTAAGATTTTTTTTTTAATTATTGATCATTTTGCTATCAATGGTTTACTAATTGAAGTGTCCTTTTAAGATTCTCTTTGATTAGATTCATGGGCGGAGCCAAGGGGAAGTTAGGGATGTCAGCCGACCCCACTGAAGGTTTGAGAGTGTAGAACTCTGAAACATCTTCGATTTGATACATTATGGTCTTCGTAACTCATTATGAGTAAAAAATTATGACTTCTTGAAAATCATCACTATATAAACATAAAATCACATAATTTGATGCATATTATAGATTATTTTCTCAAATTAAAAAAAAAAGGTAGAAATCACTCAATACTTACATAACACGACTCAGAAACAGAGCAAAGACAAAAACGATCTATCTTATTGTTATGAGTACTTATTTATTTAAACTGCATATGAAATATTTAACTTGGACATTGTTTAAAAACGATCCACCATTTTCATTCTGTAATGGGTTGAGTTTCAACCCCTCTAAGTAGTTTTTCTGGCTCCGCCACTGATTAGATTGATGGACATGATCGTAAAAACTGTATCAAATTGAATAGGAAAAATTGTCAAATATATCCTCATACTATATTCAAAAAGTCAATTAAACCCTCCTACTATTAAATCTGCCAATTAAATCCTCCAACTATGAAAAAAGGTTCAATTTTACATTTCAGCCTGTTAGAGCATCCACAACGCGAGTATGTATATGGTACAACCGGCTGTACGGTGAGCACCGTACAACCGGCCCAATAATAGGCCCAAGGGAAAAATAGAAAAATAATTCGGTGGCATTTATGTAATTAATGCGAAAATCGCGGTTTCTGCTAAATGAGCATTAATGTACTATTAATGAGCAATAGTCCAATTGTAATGAGTATTAAGCGTCTAATAATGAGCACCACGTTTATTACAAGAAATCTGATATCACAACTAAAAAACGGTGTCATTTTCGTAATTTCAGTGAAAATCGCGGGTTTCGTTAGATGAGCATCAAACGTATTCTACTAAGCATTGAGAGTATCACAATGAGTATTGTGATATCAACTTCATATATTGTTATTCACTTTCTTTTTCTTATTTTTTCTTTTATAAAATCTTATTAAATTATATCTATAATCAATTCCTATGAATTTCAATATGTGAATCTAATGTAATATGATACTTTTGAAATATAAATTGTTATGACATTTTAGAAATGAGCACATCAGTATCAAATGAGCATACATAACGTACAAATGAGCATTTATATGAAAATCGCAACTTTTGTTAGTTGAGCATCAAGCCTCTTCTAGTGAACATCTGACATGTTTTGTTGAGCATTGGAAACCTAACAATGAATATCGTAATTTGCTTTATATATTCCACAATTCACTTTTTTTCTTATTTTCCCCCTTTTAAGAACTTATTAAATATTTATCTATAATCAACTTATATGAACTCCAATATGCGAATTTAATGTAATATGCAACTTTTGAAATATGCATTGATATAACATTTTAAAATGAGTGTAATACCGGTAGAAAATGAGTATACATTACTTACCAAATGAGCAATGATATCAAAATGGTAAGCTTTGTTAGTTGAGTATCAAGAGATTGTCATTGAACATCAAACTTGCTCTATTGAGTATTAAAAACATGCAATCGAGTATCATAACCTCTGTTCCCATTATATAATCTAACTCTTCAGCATCTAATATGATACTTTTAAAATATATGCATTAATATGAAATTTTAAAATCTATACTAATGTAAAAAGGGAAACCAAGGCAATAACTGTTCCCACCTCAAAGTAACGACCGGACAATGTGTGAAGGCAATAGACGTGCATACATGTGGCACCAAATTGCATAACCTGTCGTAATTATATGTATACATATCAATAGACGTGATTTTTAACATTATTGTTAATCGCCGTTTGCGGATAATGGATACACGTGGCAGTACAACTTCTTTTATCATACGTGCCAGCAGTGGCGTATCCAGAAAATTCGGCCAGTGGAGGCAGATTTACACTTACGTTATCACACGTTTTCTAGAAAATAAATATTAATTAAAAAATTAACAATTTACTAAAAAATAAAATAATTTTTTATAAGAAACACATGGAAAATGTAATTATAAGTTTATAACTAATTAAGTTACGAATAAACAAGTGTGTTTTACTATTAAGTGCGAAAAGATGTGATTGAAATTACATACTCTTTCCTTCCCACTAAGATTGTCTCATTTTACATTTTCGGGAAACCCCACTAAGATTCTCTCATATTAAAATGGGTAAAAATTTGTGTGGCTCTAAGTAATTTTTACTTTATTCTTATTTATCAATTCAATATCAACAACATAAACACATTTTTCTTAATAACCGCACAACGTTCTCTTGATATTAAAACTATCTTTAATAGTTTACTCATACCAAATTTTAGCTAAAACTTCAATCGGACAGTAAGGAGTTATTAAGAAAATATGAGTATGTTTACTGGAACACATGCAGTATTATGGAACAGATGTAGTATCATTTAATAGTTACATTCTAATAAATCATTTTAAAGTAATTTGGATCTTAGGTTTAGACATTCTATAGTACAAAGATACATAAGAAATGGGTGAAATATGTAATTATAAGTGATTTAAGTTACAAATAAACAAATTTTAATATTAAGTGTGAAAAGATGTTATTGAATGTACATCTTCGTATCATTTATTAGCTACAATAAAAAATTAAATTGAATCTTAAATTTGGTCAAATATCAAACAGTTCCAAAAGAAAAAAACTACAATAAAGTGGCCAGGAGGATTTGAACTTGGCCAAAGTAACGGAGCATCAAACACTTCAGCCGCTTGGCTACAGAACTCACTTTGCTAAGTTAGGAGCTTAAGCGTTATTATGCTTTACACAAAACAATGATATATACACAAATAGAATTTGATACATGTATATATATATAATGGGGTTGGGTGGAGGTTGAGTGGGGGCAGCTGCCCCCACGCCAGATACGCCCCTGCGTGCCAGTATATCTTCTCCACACAATGGAAAATTTGAATATTCGCATTTGCAGGGTCCAAATTTTGTTGATAGGTATATTACTTTGTTTTCGTAATGGTAGTTGCATCTTGCCGTTTCTATTCAGCAGTTAAGATCATGTTGTGAGTAATTTTTATTACAGTCTATCCACTAAAACAAATTGGGTAATACTGAGTAAAACTTGTGGTTGCATATGGAGAGCATTTTTCATGATCAGGAGGTACTTTAAGTCTCTTTTATATAAACCAAGTATATAAAATGATCAACTAATCACACTAAAGTTTCAGATCAGTAAATTTAATTGACAATAATGCAATTACATTTATGCTTTTTGGTTGTAAACTTAATTCAGAAATCTATTGGTTTTTATAGTAAAAGTACTACATACGTAGTATATATTATATTAATTCTACTTTTGCATAAAAGTAACCTGTTTAGAAATTAATTTGTTATCTATCCATCACATGAAAATATTAATTAAAGTGTTCAAATTTTAAAAAATATATGAAATCTTATTTAACACATGGAAATTCATGAAAAGTATACTTATTTATATGTAAAGTTCTTAATTTCATCAATCTATATGTGCCCAAATTTCACACACAAAATTTTATATGCATGCGTATTCATATAAATTTCAAAATGTAAAATGGTGACGACGTTTTCATGAGTTTAAGTTTGTTATAAATAATGGATGTATCCAGGGCCGGTTCTGAGAAAATAGGGACCCGGTACAACAACAAAAATTGGACCTTTTTCCAAGTTCCAACACAAGTATTTTGTTTTAAAACATTGATTACGATGTCCACTATATCATCAGGATTCTCAGCCACGTCATTACCACAATGATCTGGTATTTCAACATTATTTTCAACGCCTACATCCTATTGTTCACCCTCTTAAACCTGTCTAGCTTTTTTTTACCTCTCTAGCTTCTTTAATACGGAGTAATAAATTTATCAAGAACTCCTTTTTGAGACAAGGTTAACTTTTCAAGTTTTTTCTTTTGAAGCTTCTCATGACCAGATGGGTATTTCTTTGGAAATATAATTACCACCACATATCAATTATTGAAATTCTCCCCTAATCTTGTACAAGTTTTAAAAAATTTGGTTAATAAAATTTTATTTGACAATTAAAAAGCATAAATGTAATTGCATTATTTTTGGTTACAACCAAAAAGTAACCATAAATGTAATTGCATTATGTCCAAAATGTAAAACATTATGTCCAACTCCTTTTAGTTAGTAATATTTGTGACCAAACCCCTTTCACTAATTTGCAATTCAAGGAAATCAGAAAATCATAGTGGTGAATCTGGTGATAGTTGCTTACCGGTTACTGTGGTAGCAGCCTGGACAGTGGACTGGTGGGGCGTCGGCGCGGTCGTGGTCTTGGAGGCGGGAGGTGAAGTGTGGCTGGCGGCGGTGGTCGGCTTGGTCGCTTTAGCAGTTTCGGTTTTGAGCTTTCTCTTCCCGTCTTCAGTCTTCTACTCTTCCGTAAGTTCCCTTCGTTCTGTTATTTTCTTCCTTCGAACCTGGGCTGGCTAGTGGCAGATGGATGACTACTACTACAAATTTTATTTTTGGGCCCCCTAAATTTTGGACCCTGTGCGACTGGGCTGGAAGCACGTGCTCTGGGCCGGCCTTGGATGTATCATGTATGAGTTAATATAGAACTCCGTTAACTACAAAGCAGGTTATTCTGTACTCCGTATGTGTTTAATGCCCTTCTACAAAAATGTACAAATGTTATATTTTACAAAAACGTTACAAAAACGAAATCATTCTTATGACTTCACTTTTCAATATAATTCTTGATGTCACACGTAGTGTGAAGACAATTCTTTATATTTGTGCTTCCAAGTTTCTACTTGGATGTAATTTTGGCAGTGCTTCCTAATTTAACATAATTTTGAGAAAGAGCACCTTCTTATATGGGTATATAGAATGTGATCCTTTCATTGCTCTTCAATATGAAAGAAATACTCCGTATTATTTTGTATCATGCAAATCTTTCATGTTTTAGCTTTTGAGACTATGATCCACTTGACCTCAGCGTCCTCACCTCTATGTACACATACACACCACAAAAGCTATTTTTAAATTCAATTTTTATTGATAATTTGATACGTTGCAACTAAAAAGGAAGTATATGAAAATCTAAACATTTGGCCCCTATCACCAAAGCCTTATTTTTCACTGTTATGCGGCAACTATTATACAAATACTAAAAGGCATTATCCTAATTGTGTTTACACACTAATAGAGTAATAGGTATATTCAAGTAAAAATAGAGTCCCGTAAAAAATGATGATAAATGTAACCTTGTATTACTTAATTGTTTGATTAGATGAAATTTTTAATCATAATAGCACGAAGACAAAATATTGTGCAAATGCTTATGATAAGATAGCTTATAGTTTTTTTTGGGCAATAAGATAGCTTATAGATTTAAGCATGGGCGGATCTATGTTGGGGCAGGGCTGGGCTCCAGCCCAGCCCAGCCCAATTTATTTTTATTATTATAGGTATAGGTTTAATTTCCAGCCCACTTTAAAATTAATGTCTAGCCCAGCTCAAGCCTACCAACTTTGTAATTCTATTCGATTATTAATTGAATATTTTCAGTAGATAGTAAAATAGTTTTTATTTTATTATAAATTTATAATGATTAAAGATTTTAGAATTAAAGATTAGAAAAGGATTTATTTATTATGCAATTAAAGAATAGAGAACGATGGACTTACTATTTAGGCATGTAAGAATGGATTCAAAATCTCAATTCAATTTTAAAATTGGGAATACTTATTAGTTTTATGTACATCGACTATTTTTACTTATTAGTTTTATACTTTTATAGAAGTATTTTAATTCACATTACAAAAAAAGGCAGGATTGGCACGGAATTTGGCACGGACTTATCAATGTTTCGTGCCAAATAGCTCGTGCCAAAGTGTTTTGGCACGGATTTGGCGTATCCCTGCCAAAATCCGTGCCAAAATCTCTACCAATCCCGTGTTTTTTTTGTAGTGTCATATCAATAAATACTACTCCGTAAAATCTTTAATAATCAATAATAAAATTATAAATCACACTAAAAACGTTTAAATTTTAGATATACTACCTCCGTCTCATTTTATTTAGCCATCTTTGACTCCTTAGTCAAAGATGGTAAACTTTGATCCATCATTTTAACTCATGTATTAATGTGAAACTTACTAAATTTATACTTTTATGATAAACTTTTTAACAAAGAACATTTCCATTTCATTTTCATATTATCAATTTTATTGTATAAGTATATAGTCATTCAAAGTTTAACTTCTTTGACTTGAAAAATCAAATTAGTCTTAATAAAAGTGGGTGGAGGTAGTATATAGTTTATTTCTATACTTTATAAGTTATCAATATGCTCGAGTCCAGATCGAACTGAACATGACTATGCTCGAATTCAGCATGAAAACTATTCAAACTCAAAAAAATAACGGCCGCTTTTTTGTAAAAACAAACTTAAACTAAAATATAGCCCGTGTTCGAGATTGAAGCTCGTTAAGATTTGGTCATTAAATTAAATTCGAAATCACGATCGAACTCGAGTAGTTCGAAAAAAACTCAGTTCAATAACTATCAATCCTAAACTAAACCTTTTGTATGCAGTAAAGAAAATTGTTATTGTTTAGCCCACCACACCCCTCATTCCTGGATCCGCCCCTGGATTTAAGTACACATGAATGCTAAAAAACTATCATATGGGAGAAACTTACACATATTTAATTTTGTACTTAGATGGACATTTTTATGTTCTACATATAAACTTACTATATATTTTGATAAATGACTTCGCGTTTCTTAAAATTTATTACCTTTCACCTTTCTTCACATCAGTAGCCAAAATTATATTAGTGCTTATTTTCACATATAAAATACTTTTTATGCGAATTAAATTCTATATATACATATACCAAGTTTTTTTATCATAAAAGAGCTGTCGTTATTTTAAAATCGAGAACACATACAAGACAACCTCAAACAGAAATTACAGATCCTAGCGTGAACACATACAAAGCAACATGACTCACTAAACCTGAAACAGGAAAATTTAGGCCTAAAACGATCGAAACCGAAACCTGCCTATCAAAAGAACTCCAAAAATCCAAACATTCAAACCAAATCTACTCGGAGTAAAACAGAAACAAGTGCTACTAAAGAGAAAATAATACTGAAATAAAATCTTTTCACAAAGCTCTTCCTGGTATGGAGGTGGTTCCGGAGGAGGACGAGCTCTTAAAATATGGGTGAATACAACCTCCTCCACCGTCAGAATGGCCGACCAAGGCTTCACAATCCCGCCTCGATTTCATATTAATGCATATATTAAATATGCATTAATATGAAATTTTAAAATAAGCATAAAACCAGTACCAAATGAACATACATGGTTTACAAATTAAATGATTATCGAAAAACTTAAAAGCTTGTTTGAGTTCTCTAATATGTTCAAATGTTTATTTGTGCATATTTAGTTTACATTATACTCATTTTAATATAACACAAAACTCATATTAGTAATTGACACACAATATTTAATAACTAATAAATACTTATCTTAAAAGTAAAAATAGAAAGACAAAACATTTATACCTAAAAAAACAACAAATTAAAAAAATGATGTTAGAATTATGATTGAAAAAAGGAGAAAAAAAACTCGACACCATATTAATATTTTATATTATAAATTTTCATAATGATTGAATAAAAATTAAAGCAAAAGGCTCTTGAATTAAAAAGTAAAGAAAAAGAGAAAAAGAAAACAAGTAAAAGAGTAACCTAGAGACGAACGAAAGAAAGAAACAAATGAAAAGAGAAACTAAAAAAAAAAGCAGAGCAGGCAACGTGCGGACTGCAGGCATGCGGCTAAGAAAACACGGCTACTGAAGAAGAATTGGAGAAAGCAGAGCACCGTAGCTATAACTCCTATAAGCCTGCAAGTTCAATTTAATTTCAAAAATACCCGGCTGTACGGTGCTCACCGTACAGCCGGTTGTACGGTATAATTTGCGACGCCGGACTGTTTAGTCTAAGAAAAACATGCCACGTAATAAAAGTAGACATGGACTAAATATTTTGTGCTCCAACGTTGGTAGTCCGTGAACAGGGTTTGCTGACCTGTCAACAAAAAACCTTCACACTGTGAAGAGTAATGTGTGCGCATAGACGGGCTTCAACACTTGCTGACTCGGATGAAATGCACGCTGTTTTTTGAAAATTCCACGGAAAGGAATTTTATTTCCTGAAAACTTCCTTCATGCACGGATAAAAACTCGGATAAAAACCCCACGATTTAGTTTTATATTAATATATATTACTTCCACATGGCACGTTATGCATTGGAGACTTATTCCATTAATTAATACTCAATCACTTCACTATGCATTATTATGGGTTGTAACACGTTATGCATTGGAGACTTATTCCATTAATTAATACTCAATCACTTCACTATGCATTATGTGGATTAGAAAGCCTTTTAAGTTTTTAACATGTGGCATAAATTATTTAGACTAGATATGATTGCATTGGAGATGCTCTTAATGTTAAATTTTGCCGGTGACCAATGACGTGGAAATGTAGGTGGCATTAGCTTTTTTTTGTCTCTTTTTCTAGTTTTATTTTCTTCTAATTTCTTTCTTCCTCTCTTTCTGGAAGTAGTTCTTCGACTTCTTTCTTTCTCTTTCTTTGATTCTTTCTTTCTTTCTTTTGCCTTTCCCTTGACTCCATCTTCGCCGGCCAACGCGCGGCCAAGCCCTCTGCCTCTCTTCCTCTAGCTCTTTAGGATCTGGATATTTTTATGCCTTTGTCGCCTTGTCGATGAAGAGAGACGAGGTAACGAGCATCGTCAACCGGAAGTTCTAAACACCATTGTTGCCGTCGTCCGTGGCCAGAGTCCCTGCCAGTGTTCTCTTCTGGCGTCAGTTGCCGGAGTCCGCCGACGGATTCCAAGAGCTGCGCATTGTTAGCATTATTAGGGTGCCGTGTATACTAAAACAGTGGAATAAAAGGTGAAAAAATGTAAAAGAAAAATAATGTAGAAGCTAAAGCGAAGCGTCGCATACGGAGGAAGAAGAAAGGCATAGGAGAAAGAAAAAAGAAAGAAAAGCAAAAAGAATAAATTAGCCACCTTGGTGCCATGTAGCTGCCACATATGCATATTAACCTGGTAACCGGCACATTACCGGTTAAATGTATCATTTTGAAAGTTGGAGGACTTGATTGAATGATTTAATAGTAGAAGGATTCAATTGACTTTTTAAATATAGTACAACGACCTATTAGACAATTTTCCCAATTGAATATCAAACTTTTAAGCATGGGCGGAGCCAGAAAAATGACTTAGAGGGGTCAAAATCAAATTTACATTGAATCAAAACGGTAGATTATTTTTAGGCAATACCCGAATTCAATGTAGCTTAGATAAATGATAGTTTAAATGAAACTAATAGAGTATATGCAGTTAATATACTTCGTATATGTCACATATATTATAAACTTGTTTTATACGGGTTGAATTGAGTACCTCGGATGAGACCCATTGTCTTACCCTAGTACTCTATGGTTCTCTTCGATCTTACTCAGTTTAGTATCTAGATTTCTTACTAGAAAAGAATCATTTATTGAGTAGGCACTCGTAGCAGTAAGATATGTTGTCTTTGCTCCGTCCCTAAGTCATGTCACAAAAGTAACGACTGAATTACACGTTATTTTGTGAATATAATTAATATTACACATCACAATTTTACTAATTTCAAATTTAAATAGTTTTGATTTTGCAGAAGTCATAACTTTTTACTCATTATGAGTTACGAGAGTCATAATATATCAAATCGAAGATATTTTAAAGCTCTACACTCTTAAATTTTCAGCGGGATTGGCTGACCATCCTGACCCCAGTAGCTCCACCCCTGCTTTTAAGATTCTCTTTGATTAGATTGATGGACATGATCATAAAAAACGTATCAAACTGGAAATTGAACTCAAAGATGATTTGGACATAGTTGTTTGGTTTTGATTTTCACGTGTAAAAATTAAACCGAACAAACTTTTTATTTATTAATCATTATTAGGTATTTTTAGGTTTTTTAATTCTTGATACTATAAGATTAATGGCTAATGCTAGATTTGTTGTGATTCACAAGATAATGACATTAGATAATATTTACGTAGTACTCCGTATGTTAATTGCGAGAAATATAGAGTTTGGTTTGTCGTTTCTTTAATTTTGTTCAAGTAGTTACTATAACAAATCTTTTGATCACAAATAGAAAAAGTCTTATCTTGGAGTAACATGGCCGTTCAAAATGCAAAATTGATGGTCCTATATGAATAAAAATAAAATCATATATATTATGTAATAACAAACTCACATAATTCATGGATGACTTTTTGGGACATGCAACTGAAAGTGATCGTCGTCCCCCTATCTCAATGACGTGCACTTTGTCGTGGTGTACACTCAAAATAATATTCAATACAACAATTATACGTAGTATAATGAAGTAAGGTTCGTATCCACATGGAAAGGAATACTTCTCTTTTTTATGGAAATAAATAGTAACAAAGGGGGGTTTTGATGTTTGGTTGATGAACTTAAATTATATTTAACACAAAGATGAACGACTTATGTGGTTTAATTAATAGAGATGAAGACTTGGTTTTGCTTTTATCCACTTAATGAAATGTTCGTCGATCCCGGTTATATCCTTAACTATCTTCCTCTCGAATACTCAATCGAGGAGTATATCCAGTTCATCGAGGGTAGTTATTAATAACGAGATGCGTTCATTAATAAAACTTACTATCGAGTTAATATAGAACAAGTGTCATACATTAACTTGATAGTAGCAATAAACTTAAGATGAAAACGATTGAGATTGATAACCTCAACACAAGCGGTTTATTGGTTTAATCAATATAATTAATTCCCCTTGGCTTATTAACCATGAGAAGCATGCATTAACAATCCAAGTTTACTACCATTGAAAGAACCGAATTAATAACAAGCGTATTAACCGATTGATTCTAGTAATAATTAATATATAGAACAAGACTAGTTGATACTTTAAGTAATGCTCAATATATTAATATGGGATATAAATAGGAAGTAATTAATATTCAAGGAAGAAGATTAAAGAAAATGACTCACAACTTACAAATCATTAAGCTTCAAAGTAGCAAAACCAAGATGGAAGAGTTTAGCTCCTCATTTGGAGACTAAACATAATGAAAAATATAAAGAGAGAACTTGTCTAAACTGAGCTAAGAAGTATATGTGAATTGGTGATCCTATTGTGAAGGAAAGGAGGCCTATTTATAGGCTTTTTTGGGGTGCAGGTCGGGTACTCGATCGAGTATATACACGTACTCGATCGAGTATGTGTAGAAAGCTGAATTCGATCCATACTCGATCAAATTTGGAGTAGAATTCATAGCTATACCCGATCGAGTATGTCGGTGTACCCGATCGGGTATAGACACTCGATCGTGGGGAAATCTTCTTCTGCATGTTCCTTTGTTTTCGGATCCGATCCGATTTGAAATTTCAACCAGATACTTGATCGAGTATGAGAGATACTCGACCGAGTATATACAAAAATCGGGATTTCCTTTTCTTTGTCTTGTACTCTTGCACCTTCCTCCACCAATGATCATTTGATTGATCTTTGGACCTGTTTAAGCTCAGAATAAACCTAATCTAAACAATTTACAAGAATTTAATAAACTAAACTATTGCACCAAAAGTGTGTAATTTCCGAAATACTAAACAAACAAAACTAACTAAAAACGTAAATAAACATACAGAAATTACAAACGTATCAACTCCCCCACACTTAGTTCTTTACTCGACCTCGAGTAAAATAAAATGTTTCGAACAGTTCAAGATCGTTCCATGAGTTCAAGGAAGAAAGGAACTAAGATCACAAAAACAAAATGATTTTACAAACAACATTCTTTCTTGGGTTTTATGATCTTCTATGCTCCATCTTCTTGCCTCTTTTGCTTCTTCTCTTCTTCTTTTTCTTCTCCTTTTTCTCCCAAGAGATCAACTGAGTTCCTGCACACAGAAAAAAATATTTCTCTCATATCTCTCATTTTGCCTAGGAGCCTTTTCAGGTTTTCATCCTAGCATCTCTTTTCATTTCCATTCTCCCTACTCACTCATTTCTTTTTATAAGCCTTTTTTGCTTAGATTGTCCATTGTTGGGTTTTCAACATAACTAGCATTTACTTTTTCTTTTATTCCCCGTTTTTTTTTGTTTACAAAGAGTAAAAGAAGTTCATGCATAGTAAAGGGTGAAAATAAGATTACATACCCATGATGAGTCTCCTCCCCCACACTTTAGCTCAGGCACTGTCCCTAGTGCCCGCCTTCTCCGCCATAGCAACCGCCTCCAAATCCGCCTCCATAGCCTCCGCCCCCCATGTGAGTATCTCCTCCGTCCCCGCCATCATAACCTCCACCCCCGGAGATAGATCCTCCAAAATTACCCCATTGAGTGGGGTCATACCAAGAGGGGGTGGGGGTGGTTGATCCATGGTGTTAAACTGGCCTTGATGAGCCATGTAAGAGTACATAGGTCCATAGAACCTACGTTGATCTTCTTCGTACCTTCGGTTGTCTTCGGCCCGTTGCTCCTCAAGTCTTTGAAATCCCTCTCTTTGTTCCTCCCGATATCTCCCAACTTCATTGGTAACTCTGTTGAATCCGTCAAGTAGTTGTTGGAAGTAATCGGGGGGTGGGGGAGCTTGGTTGTATTTGAGCATGTGGTGAAGTGCATCTTCGGGTTCTTGTTGCTCGGGTTGAGGTTCTTGGTCGGGTTGGTTGTCGGGGAGGTCTTGATCTTGAGGTTCTTGGAGATGTGGTGGGAGGGCGTGTGGGAAAAGGTAGTGAGGCACCTCGAACTCCGGTCTATAGGTTATTTTGGGGAGGTCCCGGCTTGGCATTAGGAAATATTGGACCGGTTGGGTGTGTATGATCCAATTATACATGTTCTTCGGTTGGTCCCCAATATACACCGTATGGGAAAAAGAGACGCATCCCGAGCGGCCTAACCAACCTATGTCCATCAAACAATAGTCGGGTATAGGAGAGTTATCCGTATACCCGAACTTGCTTGCCAAGTGCATAATTACCCCACCCATGACAATGGCACCTTTGGCTACGCTTTCCTTTTTTAGATGTGCCCAGATGAGATTGCATAGATTGAAGTAACACCGCTCCCAACTTAAACATGGATTTTTAAATCCATTGATATAAAAAAAATTAAGTGAAAGTAAAAATACTAAATTCGATAAGGATGACTAGTTAAATTCGTGAATGTATATTCACTTTGAAAACTAGTTACAAATATAATGATCATACTAGAAATGATTAATCGATTAAATTAATACCAATTAATTAAATTGGGGATCGGACCCCAAACATGGGGAGGGACAAACTAATATATATTCTTGGACCAAGATAAATCAAATAAAATCCCAAGGATAAGGGAGTAAGTACAATATTACTGTTTGGGCCGAATAAAAGGTAAGGGAATAAGACGAGAGATCATTTGAGTCCACTTACTAATAATAGAAATATAAGTGGGTTTGAGCCCGAATATTGGAGAGGACCATCCAATACCTTTTAGGACCGACCTATTAAGGCCACTAGCCTAAAATAATATAAATAGATGGATAAGAGTCATTTGGGACGGACCGAGTAAACAAAGTGACATTTTTTCCCAACTTACCGAAAATAGCGAGTATGAGAGTGAAGGGCTTCCTACACTTTAATTCGGAGTATTCCGTATAAAGTGTAGACCATAACCAATCGGAGGATTAATTTATAAATAGCTTCGGGCCAGATTAATTAAAAGGAAACAGCCCGTGAACCGAACCCAACTAAAATGACCCAACCTTACTAAAAATAGAAAGGATAAGGAGGACTCCTTTCCTTCCACTCATTTGAGAGTGTCGTTGGCAGCAAAGAAAGATATAGAGGAGCTCAGCCTCATGGTCTCACACGCCCAAGAAGAATAGAAGACCAAGAAGGGGTGATTCCGGGAAGAAGAAAGCTCGATTCTAGGTAACCGAATGCTAATCCTGTTCAAACTAGTTATTTACTTTGTTTTGTGAATATGATTTTTAAGAAATCATATGTGGGATTAATGAGGATGTTCTACACGTTTAAAAGTGTAGAAATATGATATAAAGTGTTGGTAATTAACTTAGAAGAGTTGTGGAATCGATAGGAATCGAAATCGCCGGAAACCGCCACTTCTAGGTGCTGTTTTCGTGCAGCAGAACCCGAAAGCCGGGCAGCTTTTGCAAAAGCCGTGCGGCTTTTGTCCCCTGCCAGCCAAGCTTGATTCAGATCATTCCCGATCGAAGGGTTAACGACGGGGCTTCAATAGGCAACCTTGCTGGACATATTTAAGGTGAGGATGACTGACTATATTGCTTATAATTGTTGGGTTAATTTCATAAGATTACCTAAGATTATTAAATGAGTTTTTTCATGGATTATTAAGTGATTAATAATGCCGATATGAAACGAATGATGTATAAGTAAGTGAAGCATGATATACAAGTTTATGGGATAAATTGTGTATGATCATGTGATATGAATATGAAGGAATGATAGTTGAAGTAACTATACAATATTGTGATAAAATATACTTTTACTTCATGTATAAGAATCATGAACGGATAAAAGTGATATTTTTTATATTGAGATTAAATGATTTTCGGATTGGAAAATCAAATGGAATGAACCTTATAGCTAAGAATTAAGAACTTGGTTGCTTTAAGGTTATTGGGCTAGTATTGAATTTACTAGCCGGAAATGTTGGTATAAAAAGTGATAGAACAAATCCTAAGGTCTTGGATTGTGAAAGATGTGTCTTAAGTAGTCATATGAAATGTCTTAAGGTAGAAACGGGTAAACGCTAAGTTAGGGCTGTTAACGAACCGAGCTTTTATCGAACTATTCGAGCTCGAGCTCGGTTTTTAGCCTAACAAGCCGAGCTTAACGAGCTTTCGAACCCGAACCCGAGCTGAGTTTTAAGTTCGAAAAATTAATCGAGCCGAGCTCGAACATAGTAGTATTCGGCTCGGTTCGAACTCGAGCCTATCGAACACCCTGAAATTATAAATATAATTTATATATAATCAAAATTTTAATATAATTAGTTAGATTTTATGAATTTAAATATGTTTATTAACGAACCGAACACTTGTCGAATCGTTCGAGCACGAGCCTATTAACGAGCATCACCTAAATTTTTAAATTCAACCATATTTATCGAGCTTATCGAGCGCTCGGTTCGAACATCAAACGCCTATCGAGCCGAACACGAGCCTCATTTGTAAAGCTCGCCGAGCTTCGAGCTCGAACCCGAACACCATTAATTCCTTATCGAGCCGAACTCGAGCTTTAGGTGTTCGGGCTCGGCTCGGCTCGTTAACAGCCCTACGCTAAGTTACCGTAGGAGTAGACCTCAAAGGTTACTCATAGTAGAGGAACTCTAGGCATAGAATTTGCTTAGTGAACTAGTATCGTGACTAGAGGAAGCCTCTAGCACGATGAAGAATGACTGGAGGAAGCCTCCAGCATTCATGTAGGACGACTAGAGGAAGCCTCTAGCGTAATGTAGGATGACTAGAGGAAGCCTCTAGCATAACGTAATGTGACTGGAGGAAGCCTCTAGCACAACGTATGTATGGTGATTAGAGGAAGCCTCTAACACCAAGTGAAGTGACTAGAGTAAGCCTCTAGCACGACAAAACATGACTAGAAGAAGCCTCTAGCATGACAAAGTAATATAGATAAGTGTGGTTTGAAGCGTGTAGAACGACTAGAGGAAGCCTCTAGCGTAACGTAGGATGAGTAGGGTAAGCATTTGGCATAACGTAATGTGACTAGAGGAAGCCTCTAGCACAATGTATGTAAGGTGATTAGAGGAAGCCTCTAACACCAAGTGGAGTGACTAGAGTAAGCCTCTAGCACGACAAAATATGACTAGAGGAAGCCTCTAGCATAATAAATTAATATAGATGGGCGTGGCTTGAAGTCACGGGGAAATGGGTCGAATGTTTTCAAAGTAAACATGGGCCTATGGGCCGACTACTTGACTTTATATATAAAGTAAGTATATTTTAAAGGAGGGTAACCAAGGGTTATGGCCTATGATATAATATCACTCTATTTGAGGGTCTTAGAAATTGAATCATTGATTATACTTAGTATAGTTGTCATTGTACTTGTCAAATGCTTCCAAGTACTGACCTTCCCTTCACGGGGGAGGCCACCTCACAGTTTTCAGGTAGAAGCTAGAGCTTGCTTCCTGTTCCCGTTGCTTTAGGTGATCAATGGAGAGAAGACGTGGTTCGTACTTCTTCCAGTTCTATTTTGATATAAATAAAATAATGCTCATGGAACTATTTTAAATTATAAATGAGTTGGGAGCCTGCGTGCTCATGTTCGCCCTGTGTGGCCTTTGACTTTTTAAAAGTATTTGTATTCCGCTGCGAATATTTGAAATGTTTTATTTATGATTGTTTATGGATGTACTTGTGTGAATGGTATTCATGTACGCCTTGCATGGTTCGAGTAGGGTGAACTGCGGTTGCCTTAATCGGATTATGCGGCGGTTGTTAGCGCGTCCGGCCACACCGGGGTGTGACAGGAGAGTTATCCGTATACCTGAACTTGCTTGCCAAGTGCATAATCACCCCACCCATGACAATGGCACCTTTGGCTACGCTTTCCTTTTTTAGATGTGCCCAGATGAGATTGCATAGATTGAAGTCCACATGACGCCGGAATAGGGCTACGGAGATCAAACACACATCCCCTATCCTAGTGTGGTGGTTGTTAGGTCGCCCAAGCAAGCAATTTGCCAAGAATTTCAAAAACAACCGGAGGATGGGGTGTTGGACATGACTTATATACATTTGGGAGGAGCTAAAGTTCACCTCCCCAGCCATCTTGGTCCATAGGGAATGTCCAAAAATGGTGTTATCGGAGATGGACCTTTGGTAGGGGACGGGGATGCCAAAGTGTTCGGAGAACTCAAGTTTCGTTATTGAATAGTTCCGGTTAAACAAACGAAACTCGAGTCTATCATCCCTAAAATCCTCCTCATTGCTCTCAAAGTGCACCGAGCTCATAAATTCATAAATAGTTCTTTCATTTGAGTTGTATTTCATTTTGAAAACAAGGTCCATATTCAACTCATGAAAGAATTTCTTCATAATTTTATATACCCCTAATTCACGTAGAGCATCGTGACATAGAAAACGAGAAGGTTTTACCTTCCTTTTTATGGTTGTGAGGAGTCAAGCCCCGTGATCGTTGTCGGCGGGAATGAGGTCCTCGAAACCCGGGATGGGTGCCATAGCTCTAGAGCTTTGCCCTTTGTCCTTCCTTGATGCCATTTTTGATGGTTTTGGAGCTTAAAATATCAAATTTTCGAAATTGGGGTAGGGTTTTTGGATTTTGTGGATGTTTGGGGAAAATGGGATTTATGGGTATAGATATGGAGAGGAGAGTGAGGGGAGTATTTTGGTGGTAGAATGGGGTGATTTGGTGAAGAAATGAGGGAGATATGGTAGAGAGAAGGTTGAAAAATGGAGGTTTGGGGGAGAGGGGTTCGAAGTTGGGAGGTTGTTTGGGAAAGATGAAGTGTTTTTGGGTGTTGTTTGGGTATAAATCGCAGGGGTACCCGATCGAGTATCCCTGTATACCCGATCGGGTACCGGAGGCAGGGGGGTGCAGATATGGTTTTTCAGCCATACTCGACCGAGTATTGACATATACTCAATCGGGTATAGGAGGCAGGGGTTTATTGCTGTTGTTTTTCCACAAATACTCGATCGAGTATGCATATGTACTCGATCGGGCCTCAGAGACAGGCTTCCGATGGAGTTGATTTTTCAGGCATACTCGACCGGGTATGTTACAATACTCGATCGAGTATACCTGTATCTTTGAAAATTGATGTGCACCTCGATCGAGTATGGAAACCGGGTCCCCTTTTTTACCCATACCCGACCGAGTATTGCAGAGTACTCGATCGGGCATGTCCCCAGATACACTTTTTTCTCATTTTTTTTGACACCCACACATAATGAAATAAGCTGAAAAGAAAACATACCTTGCTTGGGTTGCCTCCCAAGAAGCGCCTAATTTAACGTCGCGGCACGACGCCATGGTATAGTTTATCCTTCATAGATTGGATCGACGAGATCCATGCATTCAACGCTTTCTTTTGAAAAGCTCTCAAGGAACGGTTTGAGTTGATGTCCGTTAACCTTGAGGATTTTGCCGGTGTCGAGGCTCTTTATTTCAACTGCTCCGTGGGGGTAGACTTTGACTACCTCGAATGGTCCTTCCCATCGTGACCTCAGTTTATCGGGGAAAAGACGAAGGCGTGAGAGAAAGAGGACTTTGTCTCCGATTTGGAAGTCCTTTCTCATTATCATTTTATCATGCCATACCTTTATCTTTTCCTTGTAGATGGCGGCGTTCTCATAGGACTCAAGTCGAAGTTCCTCTAGCTCTTGGAGTTGTAGCTTCCTTTGCATCCCCGCTTGCTCCATGTCAAGATTGAATGTTTTTACCGCCCAATAAGACTTATGTTCGAGTTCGACCGGGAGATGGCAAGCCTTCCCGAACACAAGTCTATAGGGGGACATTCCAATTGGTGTTTTGAAAGCGGTTCTATATGCCCACAAGGCATCATCTATCCGAAGACTCCAATCTTTACGGTTAGGGTTCACCGTCTTTTGGAGTATAGACTTCAACTCCCTGTTCGAGACCTCGACTTGACCGTTTGTTTGCGGGTGATAGGCGATGGAGAGCTTGTGGGTGACACCATATTTTTTCAACAAGGCACTCACAGTTTTGTTGTGGAAGTGAGTGCCCCTATCACTTATCAAAATGTGCGGGACTCCAAACCTTGAGAAGATGCGGGTTTTGATGAAATTTGCCACTACTTTGGCATCATCGGTCTTGGTGGCTTTTGCTTCCACCCATTTCGAAATATAGTCCACTGCCAAAAGAATGTATAGATTTCCATGGGAGTTAGGAAAAGGTCCCATGAAATATATTCCCCATACATCAAAGATTTCTACGTAGAGCATTGGTACTTGTGGCATCTCATGCTTTCGAGATATGTTGCCCATGCGTTGGCAGTTGTCACAAGATTGACAAAAGATATGGGCATCCCGAAATAAGCTCGGCCACCGAAAACCGCATTCAAGTACCTTCATGGATGTTCGCTTGCCTCCAAAGTGTCCACCGCATGCATGGGAGTGGCAAAAGGCGAGGATGGATGCAATCTCCGTTTCAAGAATGCACCTTCTAATGACTTGATCTTTGCAATGTTTCCATAAATATGGTTCATCCCATACGTACTGTTTTGCATCGTGTTGGAGCTTCTCTCTTTGAGCTTTAGAGAAGCTTGGTGGAAACCTGTTTAGAACAAGGAAATTAACAATATGAGCGTACCAAGGACGAATTTCCTTAAGAGAGAAAAGAGTCTCATCGGGAAATTCCCCCCGGATGTCTTCTTTGATATGATCACTTCCTTCATCAAGGACTAAACGGCTCAAGTGATCGGCCACCAAGTTCTCCATGCCCTTCTTGTCCTTGATCTCAACATCAAATTCACTCAAGAGTAGTATCCACCGAATCAACCTTGGTTTGGCCTCCTTTTTTGTCATCAAAAACCTAAGAGCCGCATGATCGGTGTAAATGATCACTTTGGTTCCAAGTAAGTATGACCTGAATTTTTCAAGTGCATAGACGACGGCCAACATTTCTTTTTCGGTGGTGGAGTATTTTCTTTGTGCATCGTTGAGTGTGGTAGATGCATAGTAGATCACGTGAGAAGCTCTTCCCACCTTTTGGCCCAAAACGGCCCCGACCGCATAGTCACTAGCGTCACACATGATCTCAAAAGGAAGAGACCAATCGGGTGCTTGAATGATAGGAGCAGTCACTAGTTTTTCCTTCAAAGTTTTGAAGGCCTTCTTGCAATCCTCGGAAAAAATGAACTCCGCCTCCTTTTGCAAAAGAGTGCACAAAGGAGATGCAATTTTTGAGAAGTCTTTGATGAATCTCCGGTAAAAACCTGCATGTCCAAGGAATGATCGTATCTCCCTAACGGTGGTAGGGTAAGGGAGTGATTGGATGACTTCAACTTTGGCCTTGTCAACCTCTATCCCTTTGGATGTAATTACTGTCAAGTTTGGAAAATACTGCCATGTTTGAAGTCTGGTACTGCCAAAACATGACAGTAATTAGTCCTATTTTGGGAATAAAAACATGGCAGTCCTATTTTGGAATTTTCAAACATTTTTAGTCCTATTTTGGGTAATATCTCAATTTTTATTTGTAGAGGCGAGAGGCAATGCGCATGTATGAAGATATTAATAATGGTCAATCTTTCAAGTATGAACATTGTTGGGAGATCATGAAAACAAATTCAAAATGGCGTGTAAAGGAGGTTACTAGGACCAAAGATAACTCTAAGCAAAAAGCTACCAATGGAAGCGGTGATACCCGAGTACCAATTTAACCCAGGAGTTCAGGTAATGAAGGTGAAAACTGTGCCAGCGTAGATGGTAATGCTGCGAGAGGCAATGCGCATGTATGAAGATATTAATAATGGTCAATCTTTCAAGTATGAACATTGTTGGGAGATCATGAAAACAAATTCAAAATGGCGTGCAAAGGAGGTTACTAGGACCGAAGATAACTCTAAGCAAAAAGCTACCAATGGAAGCGGTGATACCCGAGTACCAATTCAACCCAGGAGTTCAGGTAATGAAGGTGAAAACTGTGCCACCGTAGATGGTAATGCTGATGGTAAATGCAATGATATTGAACGCCCTGAAGGAAGAAAGGCTACCAAAGAAAAAAAGAGGAGGTTGAATGATGAAAAATTTGTAGTTGAAGCTTTCAATAAGTTACAAACTACAATGGAAAAACAGATTTGTATTAGTCAGGAAGAGCTCAAGATGAAGAGGGAAAAGAACTTAAAAGACTTTGATTTACGAGAAAAGGCAATGGAAAGAGAGTTGAAGCTAAAAGAATATGCTCAGAAATCGAAGGAGAAGGATCAACACTTAAAAGAGGCTGCTCAAAAGTTTAAGGAGAAAGTTCAAAAGAGAGAAGAACAAGAGCGTATTTTGAATCAAGATGTCACCAAACCTCCCATAAGCATTAGAGAGACATTTGAGATGTATAAAGCTCAAATTATAAAGGCATGGGAAAAGGATGGACATTTTGGTAATTGAATGTTTTTGTACCATTTTATGTACTTACTTTTACTAATAATAGTTATGAAAAATAAATTAATTAAAAACTGATCGTAGTTTTATTGTGTGGCAGGTGTGAATTACAATTAAAGAAGCTCAAGTTTTGATGAATCTAAATAGTAATACTTGGTGGAAGACTAGAAACATTATGTGTGAAGACTAGTTCTTTATTTTTTGTGAATTTGTGTTTGGTTTGCTAGTTTGGAACAATTGTTTTTATTGTTTACATATACTTTAGGTTTGTGCCGTCTTTAGATAGATTTTATCCTTTTTATTGTTTATTACACTCTAAGATTCTAAAGAGTAATGATTAAACCAAATTGCAGCTCTCTTTTACAATATATTGCAGCTCTCTTTTAAAACAGATTGCAGTGACCAGTGTGCATTACCTGATAAAACTCTCTTTGAAATCAGTTCTCTTTTAAATCAGCTGCAGTTAGCAGAAATGATCTAGGAGTTGAAGAGGCTGGATCCAGCTCTCTTTTAAATCAACTCTTTTACAATAGATTTGCTCTCTTTTAGAACAGATCACAATAAGGTCAATGCAAGTACTCCATTGAAAAAAAGTTCTTGTAAGAAAACCAGTGTGCATTAAAATTTAATTTTAAAAGTTGTAGCTTAGATGTTTATTTAAGAAAACCAGTGTGCATTAAAATTTAATTTTAAAAGTTGCAACTTAGAAGTGCATTGCAGTAAACCAGTTTTGCATTATAATAGATTTTAGAAGTGCAGCACTTTAGAAGTGTATTAAAATAAAACCAGTACTTAGTGTGGTGTTTAATGATTTACTTAGTCTTGCATTAAAACCAGTACTTAGTACTGGAGATTATGATTTTTTTTGTGAAGTCCTAACGAGTTGATATATTTGTTACATTGAGTATCTATACCAATTTTCCCCTATGAAATCCTGTCGTGATGTATATTTGCAGCTAACGTTAATAGTCTGCTTGCTGTATGATGCTCTTTGAACAGCAACGGTTTAATTTTGAGAATTTACCCAAAATAGGACTAAAAAAGTTTGAAAATTCCAAAATAGGACTGATATGTTTTTATTCCCAAAATAGGACTAATTACTGCAATGTTTTGGCAGTACCAGACTTCAAACATGGCAGTATTTTCAAACATGACAGTAATTACTCCTATTTTGGTAATAAAAAACATGACAGTCCTATTTTGGAATTTTCAAACTGTTTTAGTCCTATTTCGGGAACTTTCCCTTTAATTTTTTTCCCAGCTAATGTTATAAAAAGAAAGAAGATAATATTTTTTATGTGTTTTGTTTAAGGGAAAAAACCTAGGCAGACCCTCTTCCCGTCTTTCCTATTGGTAAATGGTAAGTGGAGGTTATCGATATATACTAGCTAGGTATATAATCAGATAGATTTCTAATATAGAAGTAGTTCATACACTCTTCAGAATGTAACATTACTAAAGAAGCCTAATATCATAAAGTCCTATATAGATATAGTCACCCTTAAGAGCTCAAATTTCAGCATAGTAAAAAAGAATTCCCTTCAAGAGCACAACAGTCCCATTAAGATTTATCAGAAATCTAAATAATTAACAATTCAAGATAGTAAATTAAAAAACTTCAATTGCAATTATAAGACTTTCTTATTAAAAAAATTACTTTAATATCAGCTTGCTTGTTGACCACCATATAGCTCCCATATATGATTGATGAGATCATTTTTCAAATATCTATGAACTCTTTTGTCTTGAACTTGTTTCATTCTTCCGATCATTCTAGAGACAATAAAATTATAATCACGCTCTAATTCGACATTTTCAACTCTTTCATCTCCAAGCAGTTGCCAATTCTCGGGATTCATTCCTTGGCTAGATTCACTCTCAATGATCATATTATGCAAGATGATACAAGTCTTCATTATCTTCTCCAAATCTTTTTCTTTCCACATACGTGCGGGACCTTTAACAATATGCCACCTACTTTGCAAAACCCCAAAAGCACGCTCTACATCCTTCCTTGTAGCTTCTTGGCGTTCAGAAAATATTTTCTCTTTAAGAGAAGAAGGCTGAGAGATAGACTGCATCAACGTAGCATATTGTGGGTAAATTCCATCAGTCGGATAATACCCCATATCATATTGATGCTCTTGCACTACATAGTGACATGATAGTGTAACACCATTAATAATACCATCGAATAGTGGAGATCTATCTAATACCATTATGTCATTATTCGTACCAGCCATACCAAAGAATGCATGTCAAATCCATAAATTCTTTGAAGCTACAATCTCTAATATGAGAGTTGGGACTCTTTTAAAACCATTTGTATACGTACCATGCCAAGCGGTTGGACAATTCTTCCAATGCCAATGCATACAATCAAGACTCCCTAATATACCAGGAAAACCTCGATCTTCTGCTTCTTGAAGTAGCCTTGAAATATCTTTTTTGTTTGGTTTTCTCAAATATTCTTGTTCAAAAACACTTATCACGGCATCACAGAAATGCTTAAGGCTTTCAATTGCAGTGCTTTACCCAATTTGAACATATTCATCCAAAAGATCAGCTGAACACCCATAAGCAAGCATCCGCACTGCAGCTATCGTTTTCTGTAAAGGACTTAATCCTTCTTTTCTGGTCGCATCAAACTTTACAGAGAAATAACTATCGTTTTTCTCAACTGCTTCCAAAATGCGATTAAATAGTTCCACATCCATTCGGAATCTTCTGCGAAAATGATCTGATGTATACTTTGATTGTTCACCATTGAAATAGTTTCTAATAATTACCTCATGACGTTCCCTTCTATCACGATGAATATAACGTCTGCAACTTGTTGTACCCCCATGAGGCCGCTTCTTACCTCCCAACAATGTTGAAACTATTACTGAAGCATTGATGGTAGTGGTATGAATCAAATCACGACTCTTTTTTAAACTACTGTCATCTTCTTCAGATTGTTCATCAAATAGTCTTTTCGCCAACGAGGGAGAATCATAGCCAGAAGATGTACTATCATCGTCAAGTTCTGACTCTGAAGAAGACATCACCTATAAATTATAAGAAAAGTTTAAGAAAAAACAAAATTCATTAATATGTACGGAGTACTTCGTATTATATACTCCCCCGCCCCAAAAAGGTTCATCCAATTGATCTTTCTTTATCAATGGCAACAACGTTTGGGCCCTTCCCGGTATATTTTTTTGATGAATTTTTATGGAATGTTTTTCATCAAGTATAGTTTATCCACAAAAAATTTCAGCTAAAACTTCAATCAGGAAGAATGTCAAATAATTTTTTATAGATAAGTGCGTTTATATGTATATTTTGGGCGTAGTTTTCTTCCAAAAATTATTTGACGTCTTTCCCGATTGAATTTTTTTGTGATTAAACTATATTTGATGAAGAACACGTCATAGAAGTGTCATAAAAAAAACTAGACCGGGAAGGGGACGAAACGCCACCGTCCGGAAGGCGGTTCCTATCTGGAATTCTGGACAAGAATATTACTCTCTATATATATTATATATAATATATATACATGTGATGCTGTGAGAAAAATTGGATGTACGTACCTGGAACTCCTGGAAGCTGCGGTTATTTTGAAGAATGCTGGAAGCTGCGGTTAGTTACGTAAAAGAGCCCTGCTCATCTTTTTTAGTTATACACGTAGGACCAATTCACAATTGGGTTGGAGCGGAAACATTATTTTAAATGACTATGTATCCACTTAAGCTGCACGGCCTGTTTAAATTGATGACATGTCCATTTTAATGGGATACAATCCACATGCCCACATTTTTAATGGGCTACATACTCACACCCCCTTCATCAACTTTGACTTTCACGTGGATTAATAACGTAAAAACTGTGTGGTTGAAATTTGTGCAGGGGAGAGAATTAACTTTAGTCACATATTCCTTACTTATTTTTGGACCCGGTCGGTAAACCACCAAAATCAGTGGGGTAAATGCCGAGGAACATTTACCAGCTTTTATTGAGGTAAAGGAGATGAGTTACATAAAAAGAAGAATAATTGGGGGGACTATACCTGACCCAACTACCAAAAGATGAGTTACTCCAAATTGACCGAGAAAACGCACAATTCAGCAAGACATGGTCCTGGGATGCTTCAGCTGACGTACATAGGGGACACCAAGATGGGAAGATAACAACAAATTTAGCTAGCTGCTCCGGGAATGGTAGGCACCTGTGCCACAGCCTCCAGAGAAACACTTTAACTTTGGGAATTTGTTTGTGATGCCAAATATTTTTTGTAGATAACGACCCTCCCCCCTTGACCTGAGAGCCAGATACGCTGATTTGGTTGAGAAAACTCCATCTGTAGAGTGTTTCCATGTGATAGAGGTAGTACCTCTATCCATCACAGTTTCTGCCTCCAAATGGTCGTGGCAGATTCGTTTCCAGGTTGGAGAGTCAGACAACTTAACCTCCCCAAGGACTCTCTTGCCATATTTACTTTGCATAAGCCTAGACCAAACTGTTTCTCCTTGCTGAAAGTCCCACCATAATTTAATGGATGAGACTTTTTGAACATCCTCAATAGACCTGATCCCAACACCACCGGCTTCAATAGGTTTACTCATTCTCTTGATGCTAGCCCAATGATGTTTAGACCTTCCATCCTTCATACCCTAGAAGAAGTTGGATATTTTTGTATTAATCAAATGAATGACTGAGGCTGGCATCTTAGTCACTGCTACCACATGAATAGGAAGGGAAACCAACACATGCTTAATTAGTATGAGCCTCCCGCCCTTAGATAGAGTTCTTTGTCCCCATGCTGATAATTTAGAGTCAAAAGACTCTAAAATTTCCTTACAATGCTCCAGCCTAGTGATGCCCTTGTGTAATTGTACACCCAAGTATTTAAAAGGCAGTTTACTAACCTTCATTCTCAATTCCCTTTCCATGTGTGATATCCTCCCAGCTGATGCATGTTTACCAACCACAAAGCAACTTTTATCTTTGTTAACAAGTTGTCCCATTGCTTTTTGATAAAGCAAAAGAAACTTGTTAAAGTTGCTAATAGACCTCGCAGAGCCATTTATAAAGATCATTAGGTCATCTGCAAAGGCAAGATGACAAATATTTATGTTTTTGCCCATATTGAAATGTTCAATATCCCCAACTCGGATTAAATGATTTAATCCCCGGGAAAAAGCCTCAGACATGATAATAAAAAGGAGGGGGGAAAGCGGGTCCCCCTGCTTGACACCACGTTGAGGTTTAAAAAAACCATAAGGAACCCCATTGATAAGGATAGAAATGAAAGTAGCCTGTAGATTGCCCATAATAATCTTCCTAATAGCCTGACTGAATCCAAACTTCTGCAAAATGGCATCTAAAAATCCCCAGGAAACCCTGTCAAACGCCTTAGCCATATTCAGCTTAATAACCATATTTGATGCCCGCACCTTTTTATCCAGATGATGAAGCATCTCAAACACAGTTAGGACTTGATATTGAATTTCCTTACCTTTCATGAACCCAAACTGCTCACTAGAAATAATTTTAGGCAAAATATGTGTAATCCTTGAACCAATAATTCGAGTATTAATCTTACTAAAAAAAGTTGATAGGCATATCGGTCTGAAATCCCCAAAAGAAACTGGATTCTTTTTTTTTAGGAATGAGGACCATATTCACACTTCCAACACCCTTAGGAATAGGAAATCATAGGAAAAATTCCTGAGCCGCAAGGACCACATCTTGTTTAATAATCTCCCAACACCCCATATAAAAACCTCCTCCAAATCCATCTAGGCCTGGAGCAGCACCGGAACCCAAATTCCAAATCGCCTCCTTTATCTCAACTTCAGTAGGCAAGGCCGCCAATCCCTCATTTTCCTCATTGTTAAGAATAGATGGAATATAGTTTAGCAACATATCATAAGAATCAGTATGTTCAAACCCGTAAAGGTTTCCAAAAAAAGGGACCGCCTCTTCCCCTATCTCACAATCATTGTAACACCACTGACCATTAGTCTTTTTAATCGCCTTAATAGACTGTTTCCTGATCTTGTCCTTAACTGCTGAGTGGAAAAACTTAGTGTTAGCATCCCCCTCTTTCATCCATTTAATATTGGCTTTTTGTTTCCAAAAAGTTTCAAGTTGCTTGACTTTGCTTAATAAGTTCGCCTGCATCTTGTGGCAGTTAGCTCGTGTCTCCTCGGATGGAGCATCTTCATAAGCAATTTCAGCTGTCATCACTTCCTGTTCAAGCTTTCGAACCTCCTCAAAAATATTCCCAAATACTTCTTTATTCCACACACGAAGGTCCCTCTTCAAAGATTGCAGCTTAGAAATCAAACCTCACATACCCCCCATTCTAGGGTATTCTGCCCATTTCCTACTGACAAATGGCATGAAGTCTGGATTTGTTAACCACATGTTTTGGAAACGAAACTGTCTTGGCCCTCTCAATGAAACCTCCTCACAAATCAGTAGAATAGGGCAATGATCTGACGGTGTTTTGCTCAAATGCTGGATATTAACAGACTCAAAGGTGTCCATAAAGCCCTGATTAGCTAGATAGCGGTCCAACCTCTCCCAGACTCTACCATTGGACCGAACTCCCGTCCACATATAAGTAGACCCAATAACCGGAATTTGCATAAGACTACATCTATCTATGCACTACCTGAAATCCAGCATATCACCCAAAGGAGGAGAAGATTGACCCTTATATTCTGCTAAATTTGAGACAATATTAAAATTACCTCCAAGTACCCATTTAATATCACGCTAATGAGCAATATTAAATAAATCGTCCCAAAGATACGACCTCTCCGGGCAGAATACAAAATTCAGGTCCATAGGAACAAATCTCAATTTGATCAAAATAAATTGACCCAAGTCCGAGATAGAGACAACATCAAAAACTGCTGAGTTCCACATAACCCATATTTTATTAGATGATGACATAAAAACATCAGAAAAACCAAGATTACACTTGTATGAATCACTCGAGCTAGAATCAACCATAGGCTCTATAATAGAGACAAAGTCAAGTGAATGGTGCCTTACAATTTCTCTTAGCCTCGGGCACGAAGAAGCGAGGTCACGAACATTCCATGTAAGAAACTTCATAAAGAAACATCAAAGGAGGCTAATCTAGTAGTGACCGAGAGGGGATGCACTTCTTTGACTTTTCTTCTTGATACCACTCCCAAAGCCTCTACCTTAGAGCTCTCTATAAAATTCACTTTTTTCTGTAATTCCTTACAAACTTCCTTCCACGCACCTTTGGTAACCTCTTCCATGATTGCATGAGTTCCTTCAGAATCATATCCTGCTGTTCCACTATCACACTGCCATCAGCCAACCCAGGATCAATCTCTCCCTCCTCGAGTGATTTACCCTTGACCAATAATGTTCCCTCCAATTGTGGTTTAAAAAACTGCCCCTCCTCTTCCTTGGTCACGTCTTCCAAAGCCACTTCCTGACTGGGCTCCTCCAAGATTGGCTCATGACTAGCCTCCTTAACCAACACGGGCTCCTCCAAAATATTTTCCAGCAGATCCACAGGATTCGGGACAGGGCTTGTTTCTAACACCCCCATAGAAGAGTCGGCCTTCTTCAACTCCCCCCCTGAATCCATCAAGACTGATCCTTCCTCAACAACTGGATCCAGACCCCCCCATGACACCTCCATTCTCTGATGATTCAGCCTTCTCATGTGCAACCTCCAAACTCTTTGAAGATTCTGCCTTCTCATTTTCAACCACCATTTTGGCTTTCCCATGTTTCTTCCCCAACACTTGAACCCATCTATCTGGAGCTTTTGGAACTTCCTGAGTTATATTCTTGTGAACCACATGATTAGTAGGATTAGTATGCACCAAACCTCCTTGCTGCAAATGAGGCCTTATCAAGCCACACTCTTCTTCAGAGTGTCCCATTTTGTTGCATTTCACACCATACTTAGGAAGATTGGCAGTCGCTGCAGCATCAACCTTAAGCGGCTTGCCTACCATCCCAGCAATGGATAAAAGAGCACGTTTATCCTGAAAGTGAAGAGGCAATCCATCAAACATGATCCAAACAGGGACGATGGGAGACTCAATGTCCGGGCTGAAATCCGGTGTCCATTTAGTCACCTTCATCCTAAATCCACGAATAGACCATGTCTGTCTCAACCAACACCGTTGAAAGTCTTCTTCGGATCCAAACTCAATGACAATGTGTCGATGATCCAGTAAACCAAGTGTGAGAGCTCCATTGAATCCGATCTTCTCAAACTCTTGCCTAATGATGGCCATTGAAGGACGTCCTCTAGGAAAAGAACCCACTAATGCAAATTTATGCACCTCAGCCAGAGTTGATACTTCATCATCAGAGAATTTGATCGCTGTGAAACCCCGATGTCTAAAAGGAACTTTGAGAGGGATGTCTTTATCTGCTGCCAGCACCTCCGCGAACGAGCGCATAACCACCCCCGACCCTCCGGCCGGGGCAGCCCAGGGAGCCGACATCACCATGTAATCGCCAGAGCAAAACCCTAGGTTAACCCTACGATTGGCTTAAATATTGAGAGAATATCTTTTTTTGTTGCTTCGTCACATATTCCTTACTTTAAATGTAAATGACAAATCTTTTTGGGACATCCAAAAAAGAAAATTTGGCAAACATTTTCGGGACGAAGGGAGTATATTTCTTATTCTTAGAAAGCTAACTGATATGCGGTTTAAATTGGTCGTGCAAATCAATTCCATATTTTTAGGAAGAGTTGATTAATTAATTACCCGTTACTTAATATGGTTGAGGGTAATCATGGGATTAAAAAATAATTAAAAAATATGGAATAGTCATGAGCCATATATGGTTGAGTCAATAGGGATAAAACTAATGAGGTCATATGTTGGGAAACACATCATCTTTTAGTCATAACTCATAAGAGGTAAATATCTCCATAAAAAACTGTTCCACTAAAACAAAACTAACGTTGTTACTTGCTAAATGGTGGAGTCGCTGGCCAGACCTAAAAATGGAATCAAGTGGCCATGTGCCATGGGTGGCAGCATCACTTATATTTGGTTTAGCCTAAACTTGTCTGGTTTGAAAGGTGTCTAATATGTGTGTATTTTATAATTGTGAAATAGTTTATTAAAATTTGATCTGGCCTAGTATATTTAAGTTGCATCAAAAATATGATAATGGTGAGATAAGGGAGAGGAAACAACAAAGGTGTAAAGAGTGGCAGTTTGCGGACAATAAGAAACTAAGAAAGAGGAGAAAAGGAGGCGAGCAGTTGCATCAACAATATGATAATGGTGAGACGGATGTGATTGCAAATGAAGATGGCTGAAATGAAGTGTAAGGAAGGATGAGTTAGGCGAGATGAGATGCTTGAGAAGAATTAGTGTGTTTCCAACTTTCATTTGAAATTAGTCAAAATTGTACATGAAGTTGTTTCGACAGGACTAAGTAGTACTTTAACCTGCATTTGAAATTTTAAAGTATATGAACTTGTATTTTTAGAATTGATTGAGTACAATTGCTTTGTTAAAATGTTAAAATTTATGACTTAATCAAACTACCAGTTTGTAATATACCATTGCAGTTCAAGTCATCAAATAATTAATCTATAAACTCTATTTTTTTTCAGTTCACTCTTTTTAACCTTCACTCTTCATTAATTATAATAGGGGTTTTTTCATTATATTTTTCCTTTCTGCTCTCCATACTATCCTGCTGATTTCTTCTTTTTGCTCTATTTATTTTCTTCTTCTCTTTCTATGATAAAGATGGACTGATAACAAATAACAGAAGAAGCCGACGAGATAGCAGGGAGAGCAGACGAGAGAGAGAAGGAGAGTAGCACAGGTGGAGCTAGAGGAGGCCAACCTAGGCCCCAGCCCACCCCAAATTTTAAAACTGTTCTAATTTTAAAGTAAAAAATTTGTTGAAATATTTTTCCAAAACTATTATTTGTACTGCTCCCATCTACGCTGGCTCCGCCCTTGAAGAGTAGACGAGAGAAATGTAAGATGAAGCACGGAGAGAAGGAAGAGCAAACATGAGAAATATAAGATGAGGATCGAAGAAGGAAAAGAGTTTACTAGAGGAAGTTAGAGTTAATGGATTAATATTTGACCAGGTCAGCTATTCTAATGTTTTAACAGAGCAAATGTACTTAATCGACTTTAAAAGTGCCAGCCCACGTACTTTGTAGTTTCAAGTGAAAGATGACGTATTACTTCACTTCAAACAACTTCATGTAATATTTTGATCATTTTCTCCTTATAAAAATTAGTCATGGGCCCGGTCCAGGCCGCTACTGTGCGGGCCCGGCCCGGGAAACCACTTCCGGGCCTAGGCCCGGCCGAGGGGATAACGGGGGCGGTTCCGATGCACGAAAAGGCGTACCGGCCCGGCCAGTTCGGGCTTTTTTCTTTGGGTTGTTTTGGGTTTGGGTTGGGTTTAGGTGGGCTGGGCTGGGTGATTCCGAGGGGTTTGGAGGGTGGGGGGGATGGGGGTAGGGCTTGAAATAAATTCTAATGTTTTAACAGAGCAAATGTACTTAATCGACTTTAAAAGTGCAAGCCCACGTACTTTGTAGTTTCAAGTGAAAGATGACGTATTACTTCACTTCAAACAACTTCATGTAATATTTTGATCATTTTCTCCTTATAAAAATTAGTCATGGGCCCGGTCCAGGCCGCTACTGTGCGGGCCCGGCCCGGGAAACCACTTCCGGGCCTAGGCCCGGCCGAGGGGATAACGGGGGCGGTTCCGATGCACGAAAAGGCGTACCGGCCCGGCCAGTTCGGGCTTTTTTCTTTGGGTTGTTTTGGGTTTGGGTTGGGTTTAGGTGGGCTGGGCTGGGTGATTCCGAGGGGTTTGGAGGGTGGGGGGGATGGGGGTAGGGCTTGAAATAAATTCTAATGTTTTAACAGAGCAAATGTACTTAATCGACTTTAAAAGTGCAAGCCCACGTACTTTGTAGTTTCAAGTGAAAGATGACGTATTACTTCACTTCAAACAACTTCATGTAATATTTTGATCATTTTCTCCTTATAAAAATTAGTCATGGGCCCGGTCCAGGCCGCTACTGTGCGGGCCCGGCCCGGGAAACCACTTCCGGGCCTAGGCCCGGCCGAGGGGATAACGGGGGCGGTTCCGATGCACGAAAAGGCGTACCGGCCCGGCCAGTTCGGGCTTTTTTCTTTGGGTTGTTTTGGGTTTGGGTTGGGTTTAGGTGGGCTGGGCTGGGTGATTCCGAGGGGTTTGGAGGGTGGGGGGGATGGGGGTTGAAATAAATAAGAAAACACACAAAAAAATGGAACCGGCCCGGCCCGGAACCGGTAGCCTCCCGGGTCGGTCGCGGGCCTTACCAAAAACCTTCCAGGCCCAACCGGGCCTAGGCCCGAACGAGGAACCGGACCGGGCCCGATCCAACACTAATAGAAATACTTGATCTCTTTTTTATGCAGTAAATTGTAGTCTTATTTTTGTCACCTAAAACTCTGAAGTCTGAACTATTATCTTTGACGTCTATTTATCTACTAGTTTTTTAAACGCGTGTTGCGCGATTAGCTAAATGCCCAATATTGTGATTCTTTAGACAAATCATTTGTATGAAATGTTTGTTTGTTATGTACAAACAAAAGTATATTATGTATCAACGTAGTTTGTTTTTTAAGAACTACAAAAATTGTGTTAAAAGTTAAAAAAGAATGAAATATTCACACCCTGTTAGATTTTATTTTCTTGTTAACATAACTTAGTTAATTAAGACTTTTTTACTCGATTCATCAACCGTGAGGAAATACATACACAAGTAGAGATTCACATATCTTGAAATAAACCTTAGGGGGCTAATATAAATTCATGGTGAGATAATGTATAAATTTCAATGTAGTCCATTATGCCCTTTTACCAAATGGCAGAACATTCATTAATCGGAATTGTAACTTAACGCTTGAGTAGAGCTAGCTTATCGAAAGAATCACTTATACATCCACGCTCACTTGCATACATGACATTCCTTTATATATACATCCACGCTCACTTGCATACATGACATTCCTTTATATTGTGACTTATGTAAGGGTGATTTGGAAACAAGTCCACACCTATTTTTTCAATGTCTTTTTTCAGGAAGAATATGGAGTCAAATCAGAGATTGGATGGGATTTGGGCACCAAATGACCACTATTTTGAGCTCTATAAAGTGGATCAAGAAGGAACACAAAGGCTCTACGTTGAAGGCAAAGGCGGCAAGACTGGCGTTTTGTGCCACGATTTACTACATTTGGCATGCTAGGAATGCTTGTAGATTTGACGGGAGCATGCCGAAGGAGGAAGAGGTCGTTGCGAAGATAAAGCACGTCATGTACAAAATTATGTACTCTCTATATCCGCATGACTTGATTAGGTTTTGAAGATTGACACACGAGAGCGAAAGTTGGGTGGCCGCCGCGTACACTCTTGTCTAATGGAGGTGGCGAGTGGCAGATTTCGGCACACATACGTGGATGTAGCGAGCATGGGCAGGCATTATGCCGCGGCATTATTATAGCCTCTGGTCACTTAATATGCCGCGGCATTAACAGTACCTATGGGCACTGATTATGCCACGGCACTACCAGAACCTCTGATGTTTTGATTTTTGTTGCGGGTGTTTGCCTTTCCCAACACCCGGTATTGCTCTGTTTTATTAGGTTTTGATTTGTGAGCGTGCGCTTGCAGCTCCGATATATTTTTTGTACTTCATTTACCAAGTATTCTACTTGGTTTTTTGGACATTCATTAGATCAAGTAAAAACCCCCTTCACCCCCACATTATGTGGGGGTGGGGGAGGTTTTAGGAGATCTAGGATATGTGTTGTACAGATCCTTTTGGGTGTTAATATATATTTACAGTTCATCCAAAAAAAAATGACATTCCTTTATATATAGACGGGTCCAAAGCTTATAATGCTCCACATATCAGATATATATATTTGTACCTCCACATATACTTAAGGGCTATATTTGTACATTTCCTCTATTTTAAAATATCACATATAATGTTGCAAATTAATTTGAATGACCACATTTTCCTTTATATATTGAAAAAATAAAATGTATCATGCCATGTGAGGTTAATTACACGCTTTTTGTCATTAGGTGCGACATTATTGTATCTTCATCTCAAGTCGTCACCTTGCTTCCATATTAGACATCAAGAAGTTCGGTAAAATTGAAGAGTTTCTAGCTATAACACCAATGAAATTCTCACTCTTAAAGACTATCAAGAGGTTTCAATCAACTAATATTTGTATATTCATATGGACTAAGTAAGTATATATAAATATTTGTAATATTAAGATGTGGCACTAGGACTAAGAAGTTTAAGGTCACAAAAAGCGTACGAATATTCTCATTCAGCCATTATTTGGCATTTTTATAAACCTTTGAGACCGTAAAAACTTATGGCCATGCATACAAAATGTAAAACATTTCATTCATACAATATATTTGACAAAATGCATATTATATCACAAAAGTTTATATTAACAAATTTATTCTTTGTTTGGAAATTTTATTATCCCGTGCATCGCACGGGTAGAATACTAGTATATATTACATGTACAAGTTTGGGGTATTTACGTCACACTCATTCAAAGTTTGGGATACTTTAATTATTTTCTCTCTTTAAAAACAGTGGTTCATTATTATAGTAATATAACTTCCTATTTGTACTCCAATTGTTACAAAAACATATCACAACCCACAAATTTCGCTATTATCATTCATATGATCACACCAATTTTTGTTATCCGCATAAATTCTTAAGTGTGGAAAAATTTCTCTCTCATATGTAGTGTTTTAAGGTATCAGATAAATGCACAAAGAATTGAGCGGGATCATTTCTTCTCTCATATGTTGTGCTTTAAAATGTAAGATAAGCAGACTAATAATTAAGCAGGAGAATTTCCTTTCTCATATGTAGCGCTTTTAGGTATAACAAGTGAGGATAAGTATTTTTTTTTTTTTAAAAACAATCAAGTATTTGATTTTTTTTAAGAAGAAGGACCATTTTATTCATAAAATAAAAAGTACAATGCAAGAAGATAAATAAAATAAAAAAGTACATAAAAGAGAGAAGAAAATATAAAGGCAAAAGCTAGAGCCACGGGAAATCTCTGGTTTGAGATCTAGTCCTCATGCTATGCCGCCTTTTGTTTTTTTGAGACTTCCTGTAGAGTTTGAGTTGTGTGTTCAGGTTCTCTGTAGGCAGGCAATTTTCATTGGTGACTAACGCAGATTTTCGGCAAATCGTTCTGTTGAATTTGGATTTTCTAATTTCTTCCTTATTTGAAATAGAAGGACGGCGATCGCTTTCTGTTGTGTGTCCTAGAAAATTGTCAGAGAAGAAAGAGTCGTCTGAAGGATCAAAGCTGTCTGAGACATCAGAGTAAACCTATAGAAGTGGAATTTCGGGTTGTGTTTCAAAAGAGAGGGGTTGTTGCTTCTTGCCATAGGCTCTCTGAACTTCATAGTTAAATATGAGTTTGGAGATGGAGATTTGTTCGGTGTCTTCTGAATTCTCGTGCTCCCTATGTAGTGGTTCATCCGGCTCAAAATGAGATAATCCCACGAAATTAGAAAATAATGTCATAAAATCCTTGAGTTTTGAATTGTGTGGGCCCCCTGGGGATTAGAACATAACTACCCTTTTCCTTAGCAATCTTTACACAACAACCCGATTTGTTGAGCAACGAAGAAACCGTGATAGGTCCGAATTTGCTATTCTGCCCGTGAACAAAGTCTTTTGGGCTTGTGAGTTGGTGGATAAAATGGTGGATGTGAGGGGCAAGTTCTCTTTTGAAATTAATCCTTTTTAGGGAGGATTTGTGAATTTCAAAGATGACCAATTCATTTTCTGTGGCAGCAAATCTAAGGAGTTTGGATTCTATTTTTATGGAATCAAAACCCTCCTCCCCAAAAAAGTTGAATTTTTCTGAAGCCTTGGACACAGCATCTGACGTGGCATCAATAAGGGCAACTGTATCTGTATGGGCACTGGAATTACTGTCCTTGGTGAAAACTTGATTATCTTTATTATTTGAGGATGCAGCGTAGCGGACAATTGAGAGCATGGCTTGGTCTCCGCCTTTGTCCATTTCGGACCTCACAATGTCAGCCCACGTGAGGATAAGTATTTTATCTCTATAATATGTAGTGCTTTTAGGTATTATAAAAGATAAGCTTGCTAACAATTGAGGGAAATAATTTTCTTTTTCATAGATAGTTCTTATAAGTATAATATAAGCCGACAATAATTGAGCGGAATAATTTTTTCTTTCATTTGTATTGCTTTTAGGTATAAGAAGCTAAAAAGATAAACTTGCTAATAATTGAGCACGCGAATTTTCTTTCTCTATATAGTGCTCGTTAGCTAGGAAGCACGGAAACTCTCTATGGCTCACGTTTCCACGTTTCGGAAACTCGGAAGCGTTTCGGAAACTCGAAAACTTCAAATTCCTGTTTCGGGGTCGTTTCCGTAATTAAGAAAAATTTGGAAACCCGTTTCACTACGTTTCGAAACCTCGGATTCCAATTTTTTTTATTTTTCAAAATATTCTGTGATGGAAAATAATTTTTTATAGTGAATTTTTGTGGTATTTCTCAGTGGCAACACTTGTTAAATTTCGTAACGCAATGTATTGCTAGAAATGTATTACTCCGTACATTTTATGTTTAATTATGTACTAATATGAAATAATATCTAAATTCGAACATGTAGAGTGATTTTATTATTTGGTTACTAAACAAATTATATTAGAAAAACATTTGCATATGGAAAAACTTGTGTACATATATTAAAAAATATTTATAAATATATCCTTATATTTTATAATGTTTACGCGTTTCCCCCACGTTTCGTGTCCTATATTTTTTAGAAATTACGTTTCTCGTTGATGGAGTATATGGCCCAGGAACCCCCGGCCCATAGACTCCTACTTCTCCCACACAAGTCCATTGAGCTCAGGAAACAACTCAGGCCCGGATGCAACGGCCCAAGCCTCAAAGTAGCCCGGAATACACACTGGGGTGCCTTCGGCCTCCTTGGCCGAAGGCTCCAAAACTCGCAGGATAGCCCTCTCTGGCATAAGAAGCTGCTGGGAGAAAACGGGCAAAAACATGAGCCTTCGGCATTCTCATGCCCTCGGCACCAGGGGAAGCCTTCGGCTGAACCTAGCCTTCGGCTACACAAGGAGCCCTCGGCTACGCAAGGAGCCCTCGGCTACGCAAGGAGCCCTCGGCTACGCAAGGAGCCCTCGGCTACGCAAGGAGCCCTCGGCTACACAGGGAATCCTCGGCTACACAAGGAGCCCTCGGCCGAACAAGCTCAATCATCGAAGATTCCTTTTAGAGACAGCCAACCACCGCATTTAATGCTACGTCACATCCGCCAACCGCATTCAATGCGGTAAACGTACCACTGCCGGTGCCAACCGGCTGATGTGACCCTTCGGCCGTTGGATTACTGACACGTGTCCTCTCATCGCATTTATTGCTGCTATAAATAGCAGCCCATTTCTCCTTGTAAGACATAATCGACATCTCGATTACACACACTGAGTTCATTTAATAAAATCGACTCTCTCTCCTCCTATTTACTCTGACTTCTCTCTAAGTTATTCCCGCAATAACCCCTCGGATAAGATACCCCCCGGGTAGACTATCCATCATTTGGTGCTCTCGTTGAGAGGTCAGAACAAATCAAGTAAGAAACCCTCCCCCTCTACCAAACACAAAACACTTACCAAAAATGGGAAGAACCACTCGTGCCCAATCCAAAACCCTAGAGGAGAACCACGTAGCCCCCGGGGAAACCAACGGGGCTGAGGCCTCCAACAGGCTCTTAGTGCCCGAGGGTGGTATCATCCTCGAATTGGAGCAGGCTACTGCTGACCTCCGTCAGCAACTACAGAAGAACGCCCCTGATGCCCGCATTGGCCTTGATAATCGAAGGAGGGATCGGAGTGAGAACCAAGTTCCCCCTCCGGCCCCGGCCATCGATCTTCAGGCAGCCTTTGCGGCCTTTGTTCAAAACATGGCTCTCAATTCCGGAGCCCTCGCCTCCCAGGCACCCCTTCAGCCCTACGCCGGAGGAAACGTTATTCAATTGCCACCACTCCCTCCTTTGTTTAACAACCCTCCCCCGGGGGTTGGCAATGCCGAGGGGGTCATAGCGCAGGATACCGCCTCCCAGGAGGCTCAATCCAGGGACAAGCGCCCCATGATGAAGGAGAAACCCCGGACCTCTGCACTTGAGAGGCTTGGGGAAGCTCCCGGCCGCCGAGGGGTCCAAGACCGCCTCGGCAAGCAAGAATTTAGCAGGCCCCAGGAGAGCGGTGCCTCCGCTTCGGGTGCCGAGGGCGTGCCTCCCCCCCGAAGCAAAGGTAAAGCCCTCCTCCATGCCGATGACGCCAGGCACCAAATCAATCAGGCGCAGTCCTTCCGGGCCAACTCCCAAGGGGTTGCCCCGAAGGATCCCAAGGACGAAATCATTGAAGCCCTCCTCCGTCAACTTGAGGAGAATCGTCAGGCGCCACCGACGGCTTCCACAGCTAGACCGGATCCGGAATACGCTGACCTCCGGGCACAAGTGGAGGAAATGAAGCGCAAACTGGCCGAAGGCTCCGGCGAGCCCCTCATTCAACTCCGCACTAAAACACCCTTCACCCCAAGGGTGTTGGCGGCCAAAATCCCTCACAAATATCGGGGGCAGCCCATCAAGCCGTATAAGGGGAAGACGGATCCCCAAGAACACTATAGCCGCTATCAAAATAGCATGATGATGATGGGGGCCTCGGATGAATACTTATGCCGTTGGTTCCTTTCCACCTTGGAGGGGCCCGCGTATGAGTGGTTCAACCGGTTGCCCGAAGGCAGCATTGATTCTTGGCAAGAACTTGCCCACCGCTTCCTTACACAATTTGCAGGGAGACACCGCTCAAAGAAACACTTCTCCCACCTCCTAAACGTGAGACAACAAAAGGAGGAAACCCTTCGGAGTTTCCTAGAACGCTGGAGGCAGGCCTCCCTCGAGGTCGAGGGTGCTGATGACAGAACCTTGATGGCCCTCTTCCACACCGTCCTCCGCAACGGTAACTTCTCCCGGAGCCTCATTACTGATCCCCCCCGCGATTATACAAAGGCCCTTCAGCGGGGGGACCGATATGCTGAAGCGGAGGAAATCGAGATGGACCGCCGCAACACGGACCCCTCTCAGAAGAATGAAGGCAGGAATCGGCCCGGAGGGCCTCCCCCTCCGGCCAACCGCGAGGCCCAATACAACGATCGCTCCCGAGGTGGCCAAGCCAGACCCGGGGGCGGTTACAAGAACAATCCGAAGGCATGGGCGCAACCCGTCCTCCTTGAGCACCCACGCACTCCCTTGACGCATCCCGTCAGCGTCATTCTTGATCATGCGGAAGAGCGGGGGCTCGTAGAGCGAGACTCCCGCACACCCCTCGAGATTTATGCCATCGGTCCTGATGAGCCCTACTGCCGCTTCCACCGCCACCATGGGCACAAAACCGACGACTGCCACCAACTGAAAAACGCGATTGAGAGGCTGATACAGGCGGGCCACTTATCTCAGTTTATCAGGGGCCCTCCTCCCCAGGGCCCCCCTCATCATCAAGGGCCTCCGCCGAAGGCAAACAAATGGGTGAACCCCAACACCATCCCCTTGGGAAACCCACAGGGGAAGAAGCGTGAAATTGGGGGTCTCGATGACGAGGGAGAGGGCTCCCATCAACAATACAAGCGCCATATCCATATGATCAACGGCGGCAACACCGGAGGCGATTCAACAAGCCAAAGGAAGAAGTGGGCACAGTCCCTTTACATTGGGGAAGTCAATCACGTGCCCCCAACTAAAAGGCCGAGGGCGGATCCAATTTACTTCACAGATGCGGACCTCCCCTCGGGTTCTCTGCCGCATAGGGATGCCCTCGTCATCCGCACTGAGATCAGTGACGCCATCATCCACCGGACTTACGTCGACACGGGGAGTTCTGTCAACGTCATGTATCTCAGCACTTTCCAAGAGTTGGGACTCGATAGGGGGTCCCTTCGGCACATCAACACCCCCCTCTCTGGATTTACGGGGGATAGCATAGACGCCGAAGGCGTCATCACCCTCGTAGTTGAATTCGGCGACGGGTCCCATAGAGCCAAGCTCGAAGTGGAATTCGTCGTCGTCAACCTCGACTGCGCACACAACATCATCCTCGGCCGGCCTGCCCTCGAAGACTTGGAAGCCGTCATCTCCATGAGGCACCTCTGCCTCAAATTCCCTACACCCACCGGCATCGGCTATTCGAGGGGGAACCAGAAACTCTCCAGGGCCTGCTACCTTCAGCTTACCAAGAAGGTTAGTAAAACTGAGTTTCGTGTAGACACCATCACCACCAAGGCTTTGGAGGAAGAAGAAGGCAGGCTGAGGGCCGAGCCTGCCGAGGAGACCGAAGACTTGATACTCGATCCGGCCAAGCCGGAGAGAGTCCTGAAGATCGGAGCCAAGCTCCCCGAAGACTTGAAGGCTGGCATCACCAAGGCCCTCCGCGCCTACTCCATTGTTTTTGCATGGGGGCCGGAGGATATGCCAGGAATTGACCGAAGGGTTATCACCCACCGCCTAGCGGTGGACCCTTCGGCCAAACCAGTGCAGCAGCGAAGAAGACCCCTCTCGGCCGAGAGAAGGGAGTTCGTGAAGAAGGAGGTAGCCATGCTCCTCTCCATCAAACACATTAAGGAGGTGAAATACCCTTCTTGGTTGGCAAACGTAGTCCTCGCACAGAAGCCTCCTACCTTCCGCATGTGCGTGGACTACACAGATCTGAATAAGGCGTGCCCTATGGACCCCTTCCCTCTGCCAAACATTGATCAACTGGTGGATGAGACCGCGGGATGCGAGATCATGTCATTCCTCGACGCGTTCCGCGGATATCATCAAATCTACATGCATGAGGAAGACGCTGAAAAGACCGCTTTCATGACACCCGAAGGCATCTTCTGCTATCTTGTGATGGCCTTCGGTCTAAAAAATTCAGGCGCCACCTACACACGCATGGTGGCTAGGGTGTTTCAAGCTGTCTTGGGGCGCACTATGGAGGCCTATGTTGACGATATGATTGTCAAGAGCAAGAAGGCCAGCACTCACGCCGAGGACCTCCAGGAAATCTTCGCCATCATGCAAAAATTCAACCTCCGGTTGAATCCAAAGAAATGCACCTTCGGCGTACAAGGTGGGAAATTCTTGGGCTATATGGTAAGCCGAAGGGGTATCGAAGCCAACCCCGAGAAAATTCAGGCCATCATCAACATGGAGCCTCCACGCAACGTCAAAGAAGTCCAACGGTTGACGGGTCGCCTGGCAGCCCTCAACCGTTTCCTCTCCAAGTCAGCCGAAAGGGCCCTCCCCTTCTTCCAAATCATGAGGAAGACGGCAGGTTTTCAATGGACATCCGAATGTCAAGAGGCTTTTGACGAACTCAAGAAGTACCTCTCTTCTCCCCCAGTGCTCTCCAAACCAAAGGTGGGGGAGACTTTGTATTTATATCTTGGTGTTAGCCCTTCGGCCATCAGCTCAGTGCTAATACGAGAGGAGGACGGCGTCCAACACGCCATCTTCTACGTCAGCAAAACCCTTCGGGAGGCCGAACTCAGGTATTCTCCCGTTGAGAAGACAGTGCTAGCCATCGTCTGGACCGTCAAGAAGCTTGGACATTACTTTCAGGCCCATCCGGTCCAAGTGCTCACACATCAACCCCTCGGCGCCCTCATGAGAAGCCCCACAAGTTCCTCCCGAATGGTGTAATGGGCCATCTTCCTCAGCCAGTACAACATAGATATCCGTCCGAGGCCTACCATTAAGGGCCAAGCCCTGGCGGACTTCGTGACGGAATGCACCGCGAGATCAGCAACTGACGAGGAGCCTTCGGCGCCTCTTGACGAATGGTGGACCCTTGATGTGAGTTTTCTCGCACTTAAAATAGTTGTAGAAAAGTGGTTGAAAGTACGAGTATCGTCTCCACAGGGACGGACAAAAGGGAATTAAAGATTAACTAAATTCAGCGATTAAACAGAAATAAATAAATTAAAATGCGATGTGCGAGATTGATTGATTGAATTAAAATTAAAACTAATGCTAATGAGCGATAAAAATAAAAGATTGGTTTCTTCTCAATTAACGACGAAGGGAACAGGGATTGATTCCGGGGTAACCAGATTTCTGGCAGATCAGGCCTAATTACATGAATTTAATTTAATTGAGCCTAGCTAATCATTACTAAGTTCTTACCGCTCTCGCGGCGTAGAGTACAATAATTTAGGGGACCAGACTGATCTCTCATGCGACAGGATCCTAAGTTATTGTCAAGACGAGCGAGCTTACGGCCCCTTAATCGCTACTAATCTCTTAGTGAACGATTAAGTGTGTGTGAATGTGTCCTAGAACAAATTAGATCTCTCTTAATTTATTCTACATGCAATTGTAATTCTAGCTGCAGTCTAGGTTACAAGAGATATCAATTAAATTATTCAAACACAAATTAAACGGCATTCATGCAATTAAACCGACAAGAATCTAGCCATCAATCATGATTAACCCCTTCATCAATCCCAAATCCCTAATTAAATTACTCACAATTCATAATTGAAGAATCAACAGAATTGAGATGAATAGAAATAATTTTCATTAATTAAAAAGATGAACTTACAAATAATCCCAGGGTCTCGGAAGAAAATAGCGTAAAAAACGGTGTTAAGTTCGTCCCTAGGCCTCTCCGTAATGTTCGTAACCCCTAAAAAGGGTTAGGGAGGCCTTATTTATAGAAAAAAAAGGGGAAAAAAACCGAATTTGGGCCGAAATAGGAAATTTCCGCGCGTGTCACGGGGCTACGCACGATCGTGCGTCCCTGCCTACGCACGATCGTGCGTAGCAGGCAGAGGCCTCATCGCGGTTTAGTAATGGACGCACGATCGTGCGTCCCAGACGCACGACCGTGCGTCTGACTTTTTCGCTCCGTTTTCTCGTTTTCTTGCTCCAAACGTGCCCGGATTCAAACGAGGTCAATCCCAATGCTCTTTCTTCATCAAAATTTCGCCGTGAATCACCCGGTGACCTCCAAATCTCTCAATTCTTCCTTGAATGCTCTCTATCTCCTCCCGATTGTCTCTTTAGCGCCGATTGCCGGACTCTAACTTCTTCAAATCAACTCCAAATGCAACGAAACTCGATCCAACGCCTGCTAAACACAACTTGAGCCAAATTTGAGACTTGTAACGCCCTAAAGCCGAGAAAATCATCAAAATCCGACCCGGACACGCATCAAATGCGTGTCGAAATACGGACTTATCACACTCCCCCACACTTAAGCTTTTGCTTGTCCTCAAGCAAATCGAACAACGGGACTTACGATAATCACCACACGGAATTTAAAACAGTTAGCATACATACGTAGTTAAGGGGATATTCACAGGACAGACAATTTAAATCAAGAAAATTCTTCCCTAAACTACACCTTTGTACTCAAGCTAAACTATTTGACACAATTATTCACAACATCCTCAAAGTAATGACAGCATTCACTAATAAGCTAGCTACTGATCAGAAGGACTTGTGAATTTGATGGTGAATGGATAATAATGAAAGTAGTCCCTTTATTTTGAAAGGTAGGAATATTCTAACAAAGATCCAATGTTTTCAGGAACTTCAGGGCTATTCTTAGAATCAAAGGACTCAGTAGGCCACAATTTAGGAACAATCATTTAAACCTATGCAAAGAGTAGACATGGTGTACAACTAAGCTAAACCGTCTCGGCCCATTTGTGCTTTGACGTATACTTGAAGTACGCGGAGGACTAAAGCTAAATTTTGAGATAGCCTCCAAGTTCATTAATTTAAGTTTAGTTTTCCTTGTCATGTTGGCACGAGAACGCCGTTTCTTTCGAAAGATACCCAAGTCTCATCTTACGCTTTTTGACCAGGGTTCCCATTCTCTTTTTCGCAAAGCAAGAGGTCTAGCTATATTAATTTTTCACCTTTCGGATTCTCACTAGACATTACCCCATTCTAATCTCGGCCTCACCAAGGAAAAATAGCAATTAAAGTTCATTAATTTAAAAGTGAATCCATGCCTACAATGCAATCCTCGAAAGTATCAAATTCCTAAAAAGTGATTGCTCTTACCCCATTTGGAGCATAGGAACAGTGCCAAAAATGGCTCCTACACAAAATTCCCTAAACTTATCAAATTAATCCCTTAATTCCCTAAACATCAGGACTAAGTCAGAAATCTTCACGGGTAAGGAAACAGGCCATTTGGCTATGGAGCTAAATTAATTGGGTAAACAAAGAACGGTCAGGCTCAAAATGGCTTCTCCTAAAGGGTCTTATTCAGGTAGGGTGGATGATTAATGGATTAATTCAATGGGTAACTAATGCCTTCATCCTTTCAACAACTAGATTGTAGTGTAAGCAATTTAAGCCTAAATACTTCAAAGATGTTCTAAAAGCATAGTCAAAATGCTAGCCAACTCACAAAGACACAGTTTAAAGAAAAATTTTCAAAAATTTTGCATGAATTTCATATGAATATACAACTAACACCTGCGCATGCTAACTCTAACAAATCACATGTGACAACTACTGCCCGAATGCCCAATTCACTCCCCCACACTTAAACTTTGGCATCGTCCTCGATGACCAAAAATGCATTATGTATTAGGGGTAAAGAGGAAAGGGTCACGCGTGCTCAACATTAACTCAAGTCATTATCACAAAAATAAGAACCAAAGCAACTTCCCTATGGCGATGGTTGGTGTAGAACTCAACTGTGTGAAATGAACTCGGCAATTTCATCCACGGGACTAGTAAGCTGCAATCATCAAAACACAAACAAAATCCAAGAAATACGGAGAAAGAGTAAAGAGTAATGTGAGTGAGTGAGTGAGTGTGAAAGTATAGAAACAGTCATCCAACAAAAATCAGAGAACAGAGGCTAACGGCGAACAATCTACTAAATCACTACTGCTCCGGAGGTGGCGGTGGCTGCTGTGCATCAAAGAACGAACTCCAGCTGGACTCTAAGGATGTGACACGAGTGTCCAACTCCGCGTACTGTACGCGCAGGTTGGAAAACCCGGTCGTAATGTCCTCGTGAATGGTCCGCTGGAGCTCTCTGTGGTAAGTCTGCCTCTCTGCCCGGACCTCCTGAAAGAATGCCTGCTGGTCCGCCCTCATCTGGCGATAAAGCTCCTGCTGTCTCTGTCGCTCTGCCTGAACATCGGCAAAGAAACGCTGCTGACTCTCAAAAAGTGACCTGTGATGGCGCTGCTGACTCTCCCTCCACTCGACATGATAAGCCCTCTGCTCCTCATGCCAACTCGAAAAAGCATCCTGAAAAGCAGGTGGCATGACAGGAATAGAATGAGCAGCATCATGGTCCATAGCTGCTCCTCCCCCCTCAGTGTGGCGCTCCTCATCATCATCATCAACGTGGCCAGCTGCGCCGCCCTCCTGAATATGGATCCCCGCCTGATGCGGTACTCTCTGCTCTCCCTCAACTGGCTGCTCTGCTAGGCGCCTCCTTCTGGCCACTCCGGTGTTCAGCTCCGGAAGCTTAGTCAACGGCGCATAGTAAGAACTCTCATCCATGTTTACAAAGTGGTCGCCGTAACCCATCCCTCGCAGAAGACAGGTGATGTAGGGTCCAGAAAAGATAGCCTTGATCTTGTAGGTAGACTGACGGTGGAAGAGGCCGGCAATGATAGCACCCATGTGTGGTAGTTTGTTGTGGATCATGCAATAAAGGTACAAAAGATCTGTAGTGGAGACCTTGCCTGCTACCTCGGCCCTCCCAGTGATGGTGGATGAAAGGAGGGAATGGATAACTCTGTACGCCCGTGGATACAACAAGGTGCTAGGGGTGTCCCGGGGGTCATAAGTGCCGCCGTCTCTAGAAATGCTCTCCCAAAACCTCTGGCGGTCTACATCTCGTGGAAAATCAGTCAATCCGGCTTCATTATCTGCTCTATCCTCAATCCGGGTAAAACCTAAGTGCCACTGGATGTTGTAAATGGATATGGCATGGTCCTCATTGAAAGCCCGGAACTTAATTAGGGGTCGGTGGTTATCGGAGAAACTGATAGATCGAGGCACCTTAATTGTGGCCAACACTTCGCAAGTTACTTCTTTGTATGTGGTCTCTCGGATGCCAAAGAAAAGGTGTTGCCACCATCCCCGACGGAGTAGCGTCATCACCTCATCATGAAGCCCAGCGGCTGTCAAGGTGGGCTCATCAGGATAATGAAACGTGCCTACCTCCTTTTTCAGCAAATCGAGGTATGTGATCATTTGTTCGTCCTTCGGGAATTGAGGATGATATCGGGCACCTGTGGCCCGACTAGAGCTGGTTCCAACATTCTTGGTTCGCTTCTTTGGTGGCATCTGTCAAGACAATTCAACAACAACAACAACCATTCCAACGGGGCTTCCAAGTATTAGAATAAAACTCCAAATCAACAGTAATAACCCCGTCAGTAATCAGTCATTCAAGAGCATCAACAATATTATCAATCAATCCAAGTTTAACCAGAATAGTTGAAACTTTTGAATTTTTATCAAAGAAAATTTCTTTGAAGTAAAGTCAAATATTTCAACGACACACGGTATAAACAAGGTCACAAGCAAGAATCCTTATCAAAACAAGTGTTAAGAATGGAGTTCCTCCCAAAAGAATTAAAGAGATATTAGATTAGGGGAAGAACTCTCAATTCTCAAATTGGACAAAGTTTGGCCTAAAATTTGGGGATTTATGCTCAATTTAACTCAACAACAAGTATTCAACATCATAATCAACAATTCATTCCTTAATTGAAGCAAGGAGCACAAAAAAAAACCCCAAATTTATCTCACATTCATCAATTTTCAACCCTAAATTGGCTAAATTAGCTCAAAAATTAGGGATTTCAATCAAAAGAAATAAATTCATCAATCATAGAATATCAAAATCATCATCACAAGCTTCAATTTAATCATGTGGATGTAAATCCCTAATTTTAGAGCATAAGAATTTGGATTTCTAGAAAAGCTTGGAGAAACCTCCATTAATGGAGAAAAGAGAGGAAAGGAGAAGAAGGAGAAAATACCTTGGAGAAGAGAGAAGAGAGAAGAGAGAAGCGGGTGGTTGGTGGAGCGGCGGTCGCGGCGGACGCGGCGGTCGCGGGGTGGGTCGGAGGTGCGGCGGCAGGGCGGTGGTCGTGGCTGCTAGGCGGTCTCGGCTGGTGTTCGTCGACTGGGTAAGGGGAGAGCTGGGGTCGGGCTTCGGTCGCGTAGAGGAGAAGGGGGAGGTTGGGTTGGGCAATGTTTAATTAAGGGGGGTAATTTTGGAAATTTTGGGACGCACGACCGTGCGTAGGGGGCGACGCACGATCGTGCGTCGATGGCAGTGGCATCTCCCGTGGTTCAGATGTTACGCACGATCGTGCGTAGGGGGGGACGCACGATCGTGCGTCGATGGCAGTGGCACCCCCTCGATTTTTTTCTTTGACGCACGGCGTGCGTGCCTGGACGCACGACCGTGCGTCCGCACGAACAGTTTTTTTTTTTTTTTTTTTTTTTTGTGGGTTTTTGAAAAGCAACAAAACTAAACTTAAACAAAAACAAATTAAGCTCGGGTTGCCTCCCGAGAAGCGCTATTTTTAACGTCGTTTGCCCGACGCAACTACGCACTCATCTCTCTAAATTCGTGACAAAGGTCACCTCACGCTCGCGTTCTAGCGGTCCTCCGTAGTATTTCTTCAGGTGATGGCCATTAACTTTAAAACGGCCCTTCTCAGGATGATCAATCTCAATAGTTCCATACGGAAAAACTTCGCTCACTACAAAAGGACCGGACCACCTAGACTTCAACTTTCCTTTAAAAATCTTCATTCGGGGATTGAATAGCAGAACTTGATCCCCCTTACAAAACTCTTTTCCTTGCTTAATGTGCCGATCATGATAGGCTTTGGTACGCTCCTTACTAATTTTAGAGTTCTCATAGGCCATAAGCCTCCACTCGTCCAACTCGTTGAGCTTCCAAAGCCGTTCACGACCCGCCAAAGACAAATCCTTATTTAATGTTTTCAAGGCCCAGTATGCCTTATGCTCTATCTCTACCGGAAGGTGGCACGCCTTCCCATAAACCAAGTGAAATGGAGTAGTGCCAATGGGTGTCTTATACGCTGTACGCAGTGCCCACAGCGCATCATCTAGCTTATCAGACCAATCCTTCCTATGGGTCTCAACAGTCTTCTCAAGGATGGTCTTAATGTCCCTATTCGAGTTCTCAACTTGGCCACTAGTTTGAGGGTGATAAGGGACGCCCCCTTTATGAGTGACCCCGTACTTTGCCAGAAGGCGAGTCATCGGATCATTCCTAAAGTGGGTACCCCTGTCACTTATCAAAACTCGTGGCACTCCAAACCTAGAAAACAATTTCTTCAGAAAACGAATCACAACTCGAGCATCATTTGTGGGCAGAGCTTCAGCCTCGACCCACTTGGAGACATAATCCACAGCAACCAGAATGAATTTATTACCTTTAGAACCCGGGAACGGCCCCATGAAGTCAATGCCCCAAACATCAAATACCTCACAAGCCAATATAAAATTCTGGGGCATTTCATCCCTCTTGGTAACCGGCCCGGTGCGTTGACACCTGTCACATTCCTGCACAAACGTTAGAGCATCTTTAAACAAAGTGGGCCAGAAGAAACCACATTCCAACACCTTACGAGCTGTCCGGTTAAAAGAATAGTGTCCCCCAGTCGGTCCGAAGTGACAATGTTTTAGAATCTCAACTCCTTCACTCAGGGGAACACATCTTCTAACAACCTGATCAGCACAAATACGAAACAAATATGGTTCCTCCCAGAAATAATATTTCAAATCAGCAAAAAATTTCCGTCTTTGATGAGGTGTATAATCAGAAAGAACAACACCCCCAACAAGATAGTTGGCGATGTCAGAAAACCAAGGCACCTCATCAACGATCCTCAACAGTCTCTCATCAGGAAAAGTACCCTCAATATCTCTCTCACTCAAGGAATCAAGAAAGGGGTTTTCTAACCTACTCAAGTGATCAGCCGCTAAATTCTCAGCCCCTTTCTTATCCCTAATCTCAATATCAAACTCCTGGAGTAGTAATATCCACCGAATCAATCTAGGCTTAGCATCCACTTTTTGCATCAAATATTTAAGAGCAGAATGATCGGTGAATATCACTACCTTAGACAAAATCAAATAAGGACGAAACTTGTCAAGAGCAAACACAACAGCAAGCAATTCTTTCTCGGTGGTAGTGTAGTTTTCTTGGGCACTATCGAGAGTCTTTGAAGCATAAGAAATAGGCTGAAAATGTTTCTCTCGACGCTGCCCAAGAACGGCTCCTACTGCAAAATCACTAGCATCACACATAATCTCAAAAGGCAAAGACCAGTCAGGAGCTACTACCACCGGTGCCTTGACCAGTTTCTCCTTCAAACACTCAAAAGCCTCTAAACACTCCTTTGAGAAGTCAAACGGTGTATCCTTCTCAAGGAGCTTAGTCATGGGTCGGGCTATCTTAGAAAAGTCCTGGATGAACCTACGGTAAAAACCTGCGTGGCCTAGAAAACTCCTAATGGCACGGACCGAAGTAGGGGGAGGTAGTTTAGAAATCACATCAACTTTAGCCGGATCAACCTCAATCCCCTTACTTGAAATCTTATGCCCTAGGACCACTCCCTCACTAACCATGAAGTGGCACTTCTCCCAGTTAAGTACCAAATCCACCTCTCGACACCTAACCAGGACTTTCTTCAAATTCTCTAAGCACTCATCAAAAGTATCACCATACACCGAAAAATCATCCATAAAAACCTCCATAAACTTCCCAATGAAATCCCCAAAAATAGCAAGCATGCATCTCATAAAGGTAGCAGGGGCATTACATAATCCAAACGCCATCCTCCGATAAGCAAAGGTACCGAATGGACATGTAAAAGTGGTCTTATCCTGGTCCTCGGGGGCTATGGGGATCTGGAAGTATCCCGACATCCCGTCAAGGAAACAGTAAAACTTATGCCCTGCTAGCCTCTCTAAAATCTGATCAATGAAGGGGAGGGGGAAGTGGTCCTTCCGGGTGGCGGCATTCAACCTTCGGTAATCAATGCAAACCCGCCATCCGGTGACCGTACGTGTAGCAATCAACTCATCTTTCTCATTCCTAACCACAGTCATCCCCCCTTTCTTGGGAACCACCTGGGTCGGGCTGACCCAAGGGCTGTCTGAAATCGGATAAATAATCCCTACATCTAACAGACGGATGACTTCCTCCCTGACCACCTCCTGCATATTAGGATTCAATCTCCTTTGTGGCTGCACTACCGGTTTAGCATTATCTTCCATCAAAATTTTATGAGTGCAGAAAACAGGACTGATTCCTTTCATGTCAGAAAGTTTCCGGGCTAGAGCTTCCCTTTGTTCACAAAGTAAGTCAAGACATGCAGATTTTTGGGATTGCTCAAGCCCGGATGCAAGAATAACAGGGAGGTCAGGACTATCATCTAGAAACGCATACTCAAGGTGGGAGGGAAGAGGCTTTAGATTTAATGGAGAAGGAGTAACAATAGAAGAATCAGTCTGACAGTCTTCCTTCTCCACCTTATCTAAGTCATCTTCCTTCCCCTTCACATCACTAGCATCACTTGAGTCCTCCTCCCCATCAAGCATAAGGCAATCAAAACTGGGGAGGAGCTCAAGATCCTCTGCTGACAAACTATCATCCAAAAGAAGATCAAAGAAGGCTTCATCAGAAAGCATGTTAGGAATGCAATCCTCCACCAAAGAATCAACCACATCCATGTAAAAACACTCACCACTATCTTGACAGGGCCTCTTCATTATTTTGGACATGTCAAAGGTGGCAGACTCATCCCCAACGCGGAGGACAAGCTTACCGTCTCCAACATCAATAAGTGCACGGGCAGTTGCCAAGAATGGTCTGCCCAAAATCAATGGTACCTCCCGATCCTGATCCATGTCCAAAATAACAAAGTCTACCGGAAAAATAAATTTGTCCACTTTAACCAACACGTCTTCAATAATCCCTTGGGGATATTTGACTGAACGATCAGCCAACTGAATACACATACGTGTAGGTTTAAGTGGACCGAGTGCAAGCTTTTCATATAAAGCAAGAGGCATCAGATTAATGCTTGCACCCAAATCAGCCAGGGCCCTATCAAAAGTAAGATCTCCTATAAAGCAGGGAATAGTAAAAGAACCTGGATCCTTAAGCTTCTTCGGCAGATCTGTCCGTATCACAGCTGAGCACTCCTCATTAAGCGTCACAGTAGACGCTTCTTCCAGCCTCCTCTTGTTCGTGAGCAAATCCTTCATAAACTTCGCGTACTTCGGCATCTGAGCTAGTGCATCCACGAATGGTAAGTTAATCTGCACTTGTTTCATGAGATGCAGAAACTTACCAAACTGGTCACTATCGTTCTTCCTAGTCAATCGCGCCGGATAGGGGAGAGGTGGGGTGTAATTCTTGACCGGAACGGACTGTTTTGGTGCAGCCGCCACCTCTCTTCCCTCATCTTTCTCCTTCTCTTCCTCCCGGACAGCCGGTTCAACTTGAACTTCATCGGGCTTCTTTGTTGTGGCAGCAGGTTCCAGCTCTTTTCCGCTCCTCAAGGTCACAGCCTGAACATGTTCTCTGGGATTTGGTTCAGTATTACTAGGGAGGGATCCCTGAGGCCTCTCAGATACAGCCTTAAAGATCTGCCCCAATTGAGTTTCCATGTTATGCATCCTTGCATCAGTCACTTGCATGTATTTCTTGAATGTGTCTTCCAAACTAGAGAATCTTTGCTCAGTCTCTTTTCTAAAACTCCCTTGCTGCGGCTGAGGTGCTTGTTGTTGGCCTTGAGGTACCTGGGGTTGATTAAAGTTTCTTGACTGCTGCTGATTTCCCTGCCCGTATTGCCCTTGCTGCTGCTGTCCGTAGGGCTGATTATAATAGCCCTGTCGCTGATAATACATCGCATCCACTTGCTCTACTCCAGGGGCTGCCGAGTGTGCCATCATTGTGCATTCATGTGGCGAATGGAGTCCCCCACACATAGAACAAGAGGGACTAATAGGAACGGGGGCTACCATATTCACACTGGGCACCGAGAGAGCAAGTTCCGTCTTCTTCTGATTATCGTCCACCGTAGTAGCAAGCTTCTGAATTAAACTGGTCAAAGCATCTACCCTTGCAGAAAGGGCAGAATTCTCACTGATCTCGTACAATCCCGGGGCCTTCTGGTGAGGTGTGTCCCGAGAACTGTACCATGAAGCATTATTAGACACAATCTTCTCCACTAATTCTTCTGCAACCTCAGATGGCAACTGAGGAAAAGCTCCACCTCCCGAAGCATCAAGCATCATCTTTCCTTCATTGTTGAGTCCACTATAAAAACAAGATAGAACCTCGCAATCAGTCATCTTGCCTTGAGGGCAAGCTCTTCTCAGCACCTTGAACCTCTTCCACGCCTCAGCTAGTGTCTCCAAAGAACCTTGCTTGAATTCCTGTAGCTGCTTCTTCAACTTTATGGCCTTTGATGTTGGGAAGTATTCTTTTATGAAGGCCTTGTGCAGTTGATCCCAAGTCTGAATGTGGTGATGTGGATTGCTATCCAACCACCTCTGCGCATCATCCCTCAAAGAGAAAGGGAATAGTAGCATCCGTACCTGATCGTCATCTAGCCCAGGAATCTTGAAAGTCTGGCACATCCTCAGGAATTTGGTAATGTGTGCCACTGGATCTTCCGTAGGGCTCCCTCCAAACTGATTATTTAGGACCATATTGATCACCGCCGGCTTGATCTCGTAACGGGGTGCAGTAATCCCCGGTACCTGAATGCTGTCATACTCTGTGATCTCGGGGGCTAGGAAGTCTGCAATGCTCTCTCCTTGATAGAGTGGATTGTCATGTGGAACATAGTTGTGGTAAGGAGGAGCTTGATACCTCGGCTGATGAACTGGTTGGGGTCGAATGGGTTGTGGACGGATGACATTTGGCTGAGGTTGGGTTTGATGGAATTGTTGATATTGGGGTTGGAAGGGCTGATTTTGTGGCTGAGTAGGGGGTGGATTTTGTGTGACTGGCGGTTGGTTCTGTCTAGGCTGAAAGACTGGATTATTTTGCCCTAGACCTTGCATCCCAAAGGTTTGGTTTTGAAAGGTGGTTTCGGGAGCAATGGAAGTGTTTTGAAAGAGCTGATAGAGTGGTGGAAGATTTAGTTGTGGAGTGGACTGATTTTGGTGGAAGAATGGGGTACGGAGATTTTGATACCCCGGATAAGCTCTAGGTGAATTTTCTTGTGAAGACTGGGGAGAGGTATTAACATAAAAATCCAGATTACCAGAAGTGGTTTGGACCTCAGACGTCCCAGCTGTTCCAGATGCGGATGGTTGATCCATGGTTGCTTTCTGCTCTCTAAAGGCCTTGCGGTTCTGTTTAGCTAGCTTCTCGATCTCAGGATTAAGAGGGACTAGTGATTCTCCCTTCTTAGAGCGTGTATGCATAAACAGATCTGACCTGCAAGGTTAGTAGACAAAAAATCCTACGAAAAACTAAAAACAGGTCGCTAAAATTAATTAATCCTTAAATCCGACACCGTCCCCGGCAACGGCGCCAAAAACTGATGTGAGTTTTCTCGCACTTAAAATAGTTGTAGAAAAGTGGTTGAAAGTACGAGTATCGTCTCCACAGGGACGGACAAAAGGGAATTAAAGATTAACTAAATTCAGCGATTAAACAGAAATAAATAAATTAAAATGCGATGTGCGAGATTGATTGATTGAATTAAAATTAAAACTAATGCTAATGAGCGATAAAAATAAAAGATTGGTTTCTTCTCAATTAACGACGAAGGGAACAGGGATTGATTCCGGGGTAACCAGATTTCTGGCAGATCAGGCCTAATTACATGAATTTAATTTAATTGAGCCTAGCTAATCATTACTAAGTTCTTACCGCTCTCGCGGCGTAGAGTACAATAATTTAGGGGACCAGACTGATCTCTCATGCGACAGGATCCTAAGTTATTGTCAAGACGAGCGAGCTTACGGCCCCTTAATCGCTACTAATCTCTTAGTGAACGATTAAGTGTGTGTGAATGTGTCCTAGAACAAATTAGATCTCTCTTAATTTATTCTACATGCAATTGTAATTCTAGCTGCAGTCTAGGTTACAAGAGATATCAATTAAATTATTCAAACACAAATTAAACGGCATTCATGCAATTAAACCGACAAGAATCTAGCCATCAATCATGATTAACCCCTTCATCAATCCCAAATCCCTAATTAAATTACTCACAATTCATAATTGAAGAATCAACAGAATTGAGATGAATAGAAATAATTTTCATTAATTAAAAAGATGAACTTACAAATAATCCCAGGGTCTCGGAAGAAAATAGCGTAAAAACGGTGTTAAGTTCGTCCCTAGGCCTCTCCGTAATGTTCGTAACCCCTAAAAAGGGTTAGGGAGGCCTTATTTATAGAAAAAAAAGGGGAAAAAACCGAATTTGGGCCGAAATAGGAAATTTCCGCGCGTGTCACGGGGCTACGCACGATCGTGCGTCCCTGCCTACGCACGATCGTGCGTAGCAGGCAGAGGCCTCATCGCGGTTTAGTAATGGACGCACGATCGTGCGTCCCAGACGCACGACCGTGCGTCTGACTTTTTCGCTCCGTTTTCTCGTTTTCTTGCTCCAAACGTGCCCGGATTCAAACGAGGTCAATCCCAATGCTCTTTCTTCATCAAAATTTCGCCGTGAATCACCCGGTGACCTCCAAATCTCTCAATTCTTCCTTGAATGCTCTCTATCTCCTCCCGATTGTCTCTTTAGCGCCGATTGCCGGACTCTAACTTCTTCAAATCAACTCCAAATGCAACGAAACTCGATCCAACGCCTGCTAAACACAACTTGAGCCAAATTTGAGACTTGTAACGCCCTAAAGCCGAGAAAATCATCAAAATCCGACCCGGACACGCATCAAATGCGTGTCGAAATACGGACTTATCAACCCTCTACACCGATGGCTCCTCAGCCGCCAAAGCATGCGGAGGGGGAGTAGTTCTGATCACACCCGAAGGCTTCCGCGCCTATTATGCCATCCGCTTCTCCTTCTAGGTATCAAACAATGAAGCCGAATACGAAGCCCTCCTTTGCGGCCTTCGGCTGGCGGCGAATCTGAAGGCTAAGCTGATCCACGTCAAGTGTGACTCCAAACTCGTCGTGGGTCAAATTTCCGGGGAATACGAAGCCAAGGAAGGAAGGATGAAACAATACAAAGAAGCGGCTAAGGAGTTGCTCGACGTGTTTGAGGCACATTCCCTCACCCAAATACCGAGGGCTCAAAACTCCGAGGCCGACATTCTATCCAAGCTTTCGGATGAATCCCCCGAACACCTCTCAAAAATTGCAAGAATTGAGGAACTTAACCTCTCAAGCATCCACGCGAGCCCCGTCATGAGCATTAACCTGAGGCCGGAGGACTGGATCTCCGACATCGTCACCTTCATCACCACAGGGCAACTACCCCAGGATGAAGCCCGCGCCAAGTTGGCTAGGCTGAGGGCTCCCAGCTACACCATCGAAAACGGGAGGCTTTACAAGAGATCTTACAACGGCACCCTCCTTCGGTGCCTTCACCAAGATGAGGCCGAAGTCGCCATGGAGGAAGTACACAGTGGCACTTGCTCAGCTCACCAGGGACCCTTCTCCATGTCCCGAAGGCTCATAGTTCAGGGCTACTTCTGGCCCACGATGGCTAGAGATTGTGCTGACCTAGCCCGAAGGTGCACCGCTTGCCAACACTTTCAGAAGGCCCCCGGCAGACCAGCGGTCAACTATGCTCCCATCAGCACCGCTATACCCTTCTCCAGATGGGGGATTGACTTGGTGGGCCCTTTGCCGAGGGGTACCTCCAACAACAGATACATCATTGTGGCCATTGACTACTTCACCAAATGGGTAGAGGCCGAACCCCTCGCCAGCATCACTGAAGCCCGGTGCCGCCACTTCGTTCTCAAAAATATTCTCACAAGGTTCGGCGTCCCCCAACAAATCATCTCTGACAACGGGACACAATTCGAGGCAGCCCCCTTCTGTGCCCTCCTGGAGGCATGGGGCATCAAACACACCTTTTCATCCGTGGCCTACCCTCAGGGCAACGGGCAAGTAGAGAACGCCAACCGAACCATACTTGAAGGGTTGAAGAAGAAACTGGAAGCCGAAGGGGGAGGCTGGGTAGAAGAGCTACACAACATCTTATGGGCCTACCGTACCACCCCTCGGCGAGCAACAGGCGAAACACCCTTCTCCCTATGCTATGGCTTTGAAGCTAAGGCTCCAACAGAAGTGACTCTTCCCACCCGAAGGGTTGAGCAATATGAGCCCGAGGACAACGACGCCAACATGGCCCTCGACCTTCATCTCATCTCAGAACGCCGAGAGCAAGCTTTCCTCAGGGCCGAAAACTATAGGAGACAAGTCAAAAGCTACATCGACGCCAAGGTCCACTCCCGGGAATTCCAGGTGGGAGACTACGTCCTCCGACGAAGGGAGGCCAGCCTACCCACCGAAGGAGGAAAGATGGCGCCCAAGTTTGAAGGCCCCTACATCATCTCAGCCATCATCAAACCAGGGACATACAAGCTTAAACGCCCCAATGGGACGGAGGTCCCAAGACATTGGAATGTGCACCACCTTGTCAAATTCTATCAATAAGGCGTGAGCGGCCAAGCCCTCATCCTCAGCAAGTGTAAATATCAATGGCCCAAGGCCCCATCTGTTTTTGAAGAATAATCAAAAGGCCAAGCCTTCATCACCTACATATTGCACAAGCGGCCCAAGCCCCCCCCCTTCTCTCCTACAAATGAGTGGTCGAGCCCTCATCGCTTCGCAAAAATAGGCCCAAGGCCTCTCCCTCTCATGAGGAGGAACAACAATTTAGGTACCAAGTACCAAGTGTATGGGTCACCCCCATCACTCTTTGAAAACACCAAGTGTTTTCTCACCAAGCCGTACCCCACGAGGACGCAATCATGCATACATTGTGCATACTTATACATACTCTACCCTCCTAAAAAAAAAAAACCTGGGGGGGGGGGGGGTAACACCCCTCGGCTCCGGCTGGCACCAAGTGCCCCCGGCTATTTGTGTCTCGCACACAAATGAAACCCTTCCCAGGAACGCTTTCCGCGCCATCCCCCAAGGGGAGGCAGGCAACGGACCATGTCCCGGGCCCAGGATTCGACTTCCACAAACGAAACGCTCCCCGCGCTATCCCCCAAGGGGAAGCAGGCAACAGACCATGTCTCGGGCTGAGGGTACGACTTTCAAAACCGAGGCGCTTTCCGTGCTATCTCCCAAGGGGAAGCAGGCAACAGACGATGTCTCGGGCCGAGGAAACGACCCTCAAACCCTTCGGGATATCGGAAGGTCATTCCTGAAGGGGGAGCCAACGGTTTATTCCGTTGCCTCCCATATGGGCCAAGCCTTCCCTAGAAACCAAGTTTCTGGATGCCTCTCCTACACCATCTAAAAAAAAAAAAAAAAAAAAGAAAAAAAAGAAAGAAAAAAAAAGGATGTGTGGGGGGGAAGGAACTCCCCGGATACTATTCTCCCCAGAGGCTAAACACTTCGGATATATTCCCGAAGGCTCCTACAAAGGCACAATAAAATCTCTCTACAACAAGTCATCTGGCTACATAGCCGAAGGCTTCACTGCATGAAGCCTTGGAGTACAAGATTACCACCGGGGGCCCAAGAAGAAGGCTCACTAAGCAAAACTTCACCTAGATTTGGCTAGGGCCGAAATTCGGCTGGATCAAAGTCAACTATGCGACATGCCGAGGGCTCCACAAAGTTCTAAGGCAGGCTAGACCTATATCTACACAAACCGGAGGATTCATGCCGAAGGCAGAATGCCACCCGACTCATTCAACGATGAAAAAATTTCTAAGTCCACGTATCGGCATCCTTCGGAAAACATTCACCAAACCGGAAGCTACTCACAAGATCTGTTGGAGGCCACTCACAAGATCTGTTGGAAACAAAGTCTCACAATTTCACCGAGTCCATAATCTCGAACCCCTCGGCAATCATATACACCGGGGGCTCGGGCAATCCCCACGCTCAAAGGTTCGCCACGACAGCTATTGGAATTTTGTGTAAATTTGACTAAGTCCACAAGTGCGGACCCTTCGGCTCGCGGCCGTGCACTGCACTGCTAATCTGAGGCCCAGCATTTCCGGGGGCATAGGATGCAATTTCTCCTAGTGGAATTCCTGAGTCTAATCCATTTTATCCCTCGGCCTTCACTACTACGAATATCCGAAGGGGGATGATTCTACTCTACATCCGAAGGGTTCTGGTCAAGTTTACTTGGAAAATTTTCTAAGTCCATAACAACGGCCCCCCGGCGATACGACACTACAACCGGGGGCTAGCAGGGAGTTACACTTAGAAAATTTTCTAAGTCCACAAACTTGTGGCCTCCGGGAGCACATGCATTCATTCAAAGAAGGAAGGGCATACAGACAAAAGGAAGTAAGGCGAAAGCATACATTCTAATAAAGAAGGCATCCATATAAAAGAACCCGGGGGCATATCATCCATTCAACATGGAAAGTTGTCAAAGTACAAAAATGTGTTTCATTACAAGACATGGCCGAAGCCGGGACCTACGGACTATTACAAAATTTGAACTTAGAAAACTTCAAGGTTGAGCTTCTTGACCCACGTCACCCTTCGTCTTGGAAGCAGCATCATCCTCGACTTCTTCGCCACCGTCTTCGCCCATCAGCTCGGAATCCTCTAGATCCGGCCTTTCTTCTCCTTCGGGAAGGGGGACTCTTACATCTGGCTGCAGAAGGGGGAGGCCATATGCCGTTGGGTCGAACTTCTTGGGATCGATCTTGAAGTGCCTGGCGAGCCTCCGGTAGATAAGGTTTTGAGTAAAAAACTCGCCACCATCATAATAGTCTTTGCCCTTTCGGGCTAACCATTCGGCGCCAGGACCTTTCACCCAGGCATCCACCCCCTGCTCTATGACCGAGGCCACCCATCCTTTCCGGTCCTCGGCCCTCCAGCCCTCGGCGGCAAAGGCGGCAATGGCGTTCTTCTCAGCCTCGGCGACAGCTTCCTTCTTGACTGCCTCGGCCTCCTCGGCGGCAACCTTGGCGGCTTCGGCAGCGGCCCTCTCTGCGTCGGCCTTCCCCTCGGCTCTGGCGATTACTTTGTTATTTTCGAGAATGCCGTTGAATGCCATCTTCTCCAACCGAAGGGTCTCTTGGGCTTCTTGAAGTTGCCGTCGGGATTCCGCCAGAGCCTCATCAGCCTGGCGCTTCTGCGCCTGATATTGCTCCATCCTCTGGAGCAGCTCTCCAAGACCGAGGGCAGCCTGCAGATCAAAACCATCATGCAACAATGATCAGTTTTGTAAAGTAAAAAAAAATATACGCCAAGACTACCAACTAAACAAAAGCTAAGCGAAAGACTTACGGTGACAGAGGCTTGGAGCACTTTGGCGCTGAGGGCATCATCCTTGGCCCTCGACAGCACCGACTTGTCAGTCGGGGGCGTGGCACCCTTTAGGAACTCCCTCGGGTTGAGGGTGCCATGCATGATGGCAGTTCCCTTGGTGATAGAGAACTGCACATCATCCCGGGGCCAAGCCAAGCTGTTATCTTGGCCCCCGGGGAGAGGGAGGACATTTCCCGGGGGGGAGGAGGAAGAGTGCTCTTCGACAATGACAACGGGGGCGTCCGTCTTCTCGGGGGGCCCCTTCTTCTTCTTCTTCTCCGGAGGCATCACACCCTTGCCGGAGTTTTTCCTCTTTTGCTCCGCCTTGGAGCCCCCGGCACCAGCACCGGTATCAGCAGCTTGGGAGGGTCCCTCACCCTCCGGGACCTGAGCATCCCCTTCCTTTCGGAAGAACTCATCGACAGGTTTCTGAACCCCCGTCTCCTTCTTCTTCTTCGGCTCCTTGGCCAGCTTTTTCTTCAGCGCGGCAAAGTTGGAGACGTCCATACTAACACCTGCAAAACAACGGTAAAGTCAGACCGAAAGGGTCAACTACAAAAGAAAGGAAATGAGGAGGTACGAAAATCCTAAGTACAATAAAGCAGACCCTTCGGTAACTACCTCCAATGCTACCAAAGGCTCTCTCGAGGACAGGGTACTGTTCGTCCTTTTCGCCCAGGAAACGATACCGCCGGAAGCCGAGGGCCAGCAAATCTTCTGGGAGAGTCGAGTCTTTGACGGTCACGTGCTTTGTGGCCCCCGGCAGCAAAGCAGCAATCTTCTTCCCCTCCCTCTGAAGTACGACATTTCCAACCTTCGGGTGCCGCCGGAAATGATTGCGCAACTCCCTCGGGAACGGATTTTCCGCCATCTTGATGTAGCAGAAGCGGTCCTTCCATCCTTTGTGGGACGAAGGCACGTCATCAAACAGCCTCCAGGGAGCAAGCTGCTGCAGGTTTGCGAACCCCTCAGAATTGGTGTGACCCCCTCGGCACAAATTGAAGCTTTGAAAGAATAGGTCGAGGGTCGCGGTTACCCCTCGGGATTGACACAGTTGCAGGAAGCCGGTTATGTAGGAATGGCTGTTTGGGGTTAGCTGGCAGGGGGCTAAACCCACGTACCTCAGGTATTCGAGGAGAAAAGGATGCAGCGGGAACCGAAGGCCCATGGCAACCGATAGCACATGGACCGCAAAGCAACCCTCCGGAGCTTGCAACAGGAGATCATCGGGTCCCGGTTCGATCACGGTAGCCGAAGGCCCCACATGCAGCTGGGTAACGTAGCATTCGGCCCGATCAGCCCTCGACTTCAGCGCGAGGGAAGCAGTGTTCAGCCATGAGTGCCCCTCGGGTATCCCCACGGGTTTCCCGCAATCCACGGCGGTTTGCTTGCCGTTTTTGGAAGCCTTCGTCTTCTTCCTCTTCTTTCCCACGGCAACGCTGAGGGGTTCCGGATCTAGGGGCCGGGAGGTACTCGCCTCCCCGGATCCACGGAGAGGCAAGACGGCGACCGTAACCTCCTGTCGCTCCCTCTCTTCTTCTTCCTCAGCTACTTGGAGTGCGAGGGCCATTTCTTCATCAGCAGCAACTTGCTCGAACTCCTCCGCCTCCAGCTCAGTGCGAAGGTTATTTTGAACTTCCTCGGCAACCGCTGAATCGTTGTTAGCCGAGGATTGCGCACTCGAGGATTCCACGTCCGAGTAGCTTCCCTGTCGTGCCGACGACTCCCCCGAGATATCTTGGGAATCGCTTTGAGAGGACATGATTCTGAAGGAAGAATAGGAGAAGTGTGGCTGAGGGGGACTACCTAAGTGTTCCGACCGAAGGCTCCTAAGACCTCTAACACAAGATCTAAGAGAGGAAGAGCAAAATATGCTAAGGAATTCGAAGAACTGAAGAAGAACTGACCTCAAAAGTCGCTTTTGATCGAAGGAATTACTTTGTCTCTCTAGAAAATTGGGCAGAGCTTCGCTATAGCTTAAAATCGCGCAAGGAGAATGACCTCTGCCCTTGGGTATTTATAGGGAATGGGCCTCGATATATGGGCCTCCGTTTGAAAAAACCATCATTACACACCGCCGGTTCAGCCAATGGGTGGCGCCCGCCCTCCATCTGCCAATAAGGAATCGCCACGTCAACCCCTCTTCCAACGGCTATATCACAACGGCTCTATTTCGGAGACTCTTGAGACAACCCCAGGCGATAGCCTCCGGTTAACAGCAGAAGATAGGTGATCAGTCAAAGGCACCCAACAAAACGATGAAGCTTTCAGGAGAATCAACACAATTACTCCTTTTCCCTCAAGTACCTTTCGGCAAAAGGAGTGAGGGACTCCTGATGGAGTATATGGCCCAGGAACCCCCGGCCCATAGACTCCTACTTCTCCCACACAAGTCCATTGAGCTCAGGAAACAACTCAGGCCCGGATGCAACGGCCCAAGCCTCAAAGTAGCCCGGAATACACACTGGGGTGCCTTCGGCCTCCTTGGCCGAAGGCTCCAAAACTCGCAGGATAGCCCTCTCTGGCATAAGAAGCTGCTGGGAGAAAACGGGCAAAAACATGAGCCTTCGGCATTCTCATGCCCTCGGCACCAGGGGAAGCCTTCGGCTGAACCTAGCCTTCGACTACACAAGGAGCCCTCGGCTACGCAAGGAGCCCTCGGCTACACAGGGAATCCTCGGCTACACAAGGAGCCCTCGGCCGAACAAGCTCAATCATCGAAGATTCCTTTTAGAGACAGCCAACCACCGCATTTAATGCTACGTCACATCCGCCAACCGCATTCAATGCGGTAAACGTACCACTGCCGGTGCCAACCGACTGATGTGACCCTTCGGCCGTTGGATTACTGACACGTGTCCTCTCATCGCATTTATTGCTGCTATAAATAGCAGCCCATTTCTCCTTGTAAGACATAATCGACATCTCGATTACACACACTGAGTTCATTTAATAAAATCGACTCTCTCTCCTCCTATTTACTCTGACTTCTCTCTAAGTTATTCCCGCAATAACCCCTCGGATAAGATACCCCCCGGGTAGACTATCCATCACTCGCGTTTCCCGTTTCACGTTTCACGTTTCCCGTTTCCGTGCTACTTAGCTCGTTAGTATAAAGTAAGATAACTCATCTAACAGTTGAGCGGATGAATTTTTTCGCTCATATGTTGTGTTTTTAGATATAAGAAAGATTAAGTCATAAGTCGTCTAACAATTGAGCGAGAGACTTTTATCTCTCAGAAGTAGTGCTTTTAGGTATAAAATAATCCAACTAACAATTGAGAGAGAGACTTTTATCTATCAAATATAGTGTTTTTAGGTAAAAAGACAAGCCAATTAACAATTGAGTGGGAGAGAATTTCTCTCTCTCATATGTAACGTTTTTATGTATTAGAAAATAAACTTGCTAACAATTGAACGAAATCTTATATATAATTCTCATATGTAGTGCTTTTAGGTATAAAGTAAGCCAACTAACAATTGAATGGGAGGGTTTTCACTGCCGTCACCGCCCGTGTCACTGTAACCACCGCCCGTGTCACTACGGTCACCGCCCTTGTCACTGCGGTCACCGCCCGTGTCATTGCGGCCACCAATTTCAACCAAAAGTTAGCACCACACTAACGACACCGCCATTACTGCCTCTCCAACCCCACCCCCTTCCCAGCCCACCACCCCCCTCCCTATCCCACTAGCCTCCTTTCCCAGCATACCAGCCCCTGCCTAGCCTACCAGCTCACCCGCTAGCCTATCAGCAACCTCCCTCCCCAGCCCCAAAGACCCCCCTCCCAACAATCACCACATATTCCCTTCCCAGGCCCTCCCACAAACCCTTCCATTCCAACCCCTCTTTCAACATTCCTCCAAACCAACCATCTTTATCGTAAACTTCAGCAAACAATGTCAATTGCAAAATCATCCTCCTAATCCCAATTAACAAAAACCAAACCCTAATCTCACTCCCCTAATCCCCAATCTCAGTTATTAAAAACTAATCAACTCATATCTGATGATTGTGAGTAACAAAAATAGAAGAAAACGTTGAAGATAGGAATCGAAGCAGAGGCAGCAAGTTGCAGAGGTGATGGAGCTAACGATGAAGAAAGCAGGAGTTGCAGCGGCGAGGTAGCCGACGTCGCCATAGCTCTTCGTCGCCGAATCGATGCAGAAGAAGAATGAAGTCTGGTCTCCATCTTCATCACAGGATTCAGTCGCCATCTTCATCGCAAGGGTTTGGTCGCCATCTCTACAGGGTTGCAATTGTCAAAGAATTGGGGGCAGCGTAGAAGACATGCCGTAGATGGAGCGCTGGAAAGAGAAGGGAGGATTTTTTTTTATTTTGACAGGACACTTTTTTGTCCATGTCAAAACAGGTCATATTTTTTTTCCATCCAAAGTGTACAAGTAATATTGGTGCAATTATTTCTAGTAATTTTTTGACACTATCCCTAAATTTTATTTCATTTTATTTCAACTATCATTAAGTACTTGAATTTTTTTGTAGGTCTTTCATTTAAATTAATTAAGTGTGGTGATTCCCATCAAAACAAAAATAAAAACACATAAAGAGGAAAATAATAACATGAAACGTTAATAGCTGCATTTAAAATCCAGATTGACTTACGACTGGATGTAAACTAACAATACAACACTTAAATAATAAGGATGTTTTTACATGGACTGTAATTTGCTGGTCTGGTCTGATCTAAACTGATCTGGTTTCTTTGAATTTTTATAACTACACAAGTCTAGTCTGATCTGGAACAAATTACAGTCCAAGTAAAAACATCCCAAGTGACAAACAAATGATCCCCTACATAGAGGGTGTAATTTATCCTACTGAATAAGTTAAAAGTTACAACACGGATTGTTTTGCACCCACCCCCAATGATACTTGCCTTGGTAGGGTTGGATGGCGTAAGAAAATCAAAATCTCCTACATGGCATGCCCCTGTATTGATAGAATAAGGATGATGATCTATCAGCTAGAAATCACGATTGATGGAAAGAACACGTGAATCATCTTGTACAGGTCTAAAGTCGCTTGGTAGAATTGATCCAAACTCATGAACAATGCACGACACAGTCGGTACTGTGTACGGATAACGTCCCGCGATACATTTATTAGATATACACCACCCTCGCTCATGGGGGTGATTAGATAAATCATAGAACAACCAAGCACGCAATCCAAGCTTAGAAACAGAAGCATCATAGAAGTTGGCACAGACAGGGCAACATTTCCTCTGGCACTCCAAATATGTCTTGATATGAGCAACCTTAGGAAAGATCTCCTCCTCATTCCAATCAATGGCTTTTCCAAATGGATTACCTCCAAACACACTCAGGAACTTATCATCAAAGCGGGCAGCATGACGAGTGTCAAGGTGCTTTAGCTCTCTTTGCCCATCCAGTATTATAGCGAGAGCTCTAGAAGACAACACACATGATTGAATATCTAGATGCTCCAGTTGAGGCAGCTTGTTGGCAATCATATCCGCATTGTTGTCTCTTATCCATCCATATAGTTGAAGTTTTGTGATCTCTTTGCAATGGACAATCTTTCTCACGAAAAAAACATGTAAGTGTGCTTCTGTTAGCTTTGGCCAATAACGAAACATACCTGTCATCAATCTCAATGAACCAACACGAAAATGTCTGTGGATAACTACACATTCCAATTCAGGCAGTCTGGAGAGAAAAAAAAAACTGAAGATGTAAGCATAAACCCCATTGCATGTCACCACATTGGTAGTGCAGATGACCTCTACTATTGATAGCCAGTCTTTTTCCAAAACAGATTGTGAAGCAACTATAATGAAGGGTAAGTTCAAGTTCCTGATGTTGATAAGGTTGTTTAAATGTATTAACTAGCATGGATGAAATTGAGGTCAAACCAGAGCACAGTTCTATAGGGTCTGTTTATTTTACGGTCTGTTTCAGAAGCAGGTGTTTCTGGGAAAATAATTTCCAGAAAAACAGAGTCATTTTCTGCAAACCATTTCCATCTTCTAGTGTTTCACTGAAAGCAAGACCAGTCTTCATCTGTTTGGGTTTAATTTCCAGGAGTGATCAGAAAGTATTACAGAGTTATTTCCTTCTACTCATGTGCTAGTGACACCAAAACCAAAGAATACGCATAAAAAAATATTGTAGCCCATGTGGTCAATGACGGAGCCAGACATTTAGGGTTACAGGGGCCAATCCTTAACAATTCTACATTGAAGGGGCCAAAGTTTAAAATATCAACATACTTTCTACAGATTAAAAGTATTTATACATAATATATACTTAAGAATTTTTTTCCTGCAGGGGCCGTGGCCACCTCCAGCCCCTCCCTGTCTCCACCCCTGCATGTGGTGATGTAGGGCTCCTGCAAACTAACACCTAGATGTGATACCGCTCATAATCCTTTGCAATAGATTATACCCAGAATCTTGTTTAGAATACAAAGACATCAACCAAAACTAGTAATACCACTCTCAGGCAGGGATCAACTAACAAACTGGGTAATTCAGTCCTTAATCCCCTGGTGATGCTGGAAAAAATGGGAAAGATTGAATTGCAATTTTACACTGTTCAGTGTAGCACTTTAAAACTTAAAACTAACATTTCTCAGGTTGAAATTTCAGAAAAGACAAATGGCGACTTGGACATAATACACAGAAGTAGCTGCAACTTATGAAAAAGCATTTTAAAAGGCTGGTGCAGGAAAAGGACAGCTCTGAAAGGTCAAAGTATGTTGAACAGAAATAAAGTTGAATATAGACCATAAAAACATTAAATAATAACTAGAAAGTTGTAAGATTGTATTGCATACGTGACTACTAGGGACTCTAGAGTTTTTCCCAATCCAAGGCCTCACTAAAGCATTATGATCAATAGGGAATGGACTTCCAGATGAGGTACCTTTTAGCTATCCCCTCATAGAGCTCTCGTCTGAAGGGGCGTTGAGGGAAAAAAACCTTGGTGTATTTGCGTCGTTTGAGCACCATCCAGAGGTAATTCTCATACACTCTTTGGGTTGTTTCAGCATTTTCTGTGATCTTATCAAAAAGGCGCAGGTCAAGCACATCTCCCGGTGGGAAAACAGAGTCTAACAGAGCAGATAGCCATGACTTGCACATATGCTTTATGGTGTAAGTCTTCTGAAAATAACCTATGTGCTTCATTATGTCAACCAAAATATCATGTGGCATCTCATTCCACCTTTTTTCCCTGCTAACAACCTTCATCTTCTCCTCAAGTCCAATAGAAGGCTTCTTAGTCCTATGCATCATACAATCAAGGATGTTCTCGCTCTGACGCTTCTGCTTCCAAGATCTTTTCACCAGTGACATGGCTCCTCCAACACCTACAAGCAGATTGAGATGCATCATGCATGTAAAGTAGCTAGACAACTCCAAAATGATATAATAGTGTTTCTTTTAATGTTCTCAGAGAAGAAATTAGAGTGCAAGTTATAATAATTTCTTGCCAAGGATTTCAATGAATGAAACGTAAATTTTTTTGGAAACCTACGGAGTACAATACATATTGTGTAATTTGTGTGACAAGGAATCACCTTGAGAGCTACCACTTCAGAATTGTGTTCAATAGACATTTTTATAAGTAAATTTTTAGCCCAAATATTATTACTTTTAGTGCTGCTTTTCATTTTTTTTTTTTTGAATTGTTCTTTGAATTCTGTTGATGCAAGATTTCATTTATAAATGCACATTTCCGTATAGTCATTGCTTTGTATAAGAGACATCTGTATACTCTGTCCACAGGCCCACTCCTGTCGATTTCAAAGGCAAGGGGCGGGAAATGTATAATGGGCTTAATCTATAAAAAAATGTAAGAACATTAGCTAGTCTAAACTAACATAGTAACATGCTTAATAATAAATTAAGTATACTCGGTTCAAATATAAAAAATATAGAAAATTTTACTGCGTGATAAATATACTTAAATATGTTTCTTGTTGAGCATTGTGAAGCCAAATCATCAAAGATAGGGGAAAAGGGTCAAATAAGCCCTCGAACTTACATAAAAAAGTCAAATAAGCCCTTATATAGGAGGCTCTGTCCGGCCATCGCAATTTGGGGAAGTTCCCGATGGAATTTTTTGATGAATTTTTATTAGCATCTTATTCATTAAGTCTAGTTTACTCATATCAAATTTCAGCTAACAATTCAATCGGGAAGGCATTCAAATGAATTCTTGAAGATAAGTGCACTTCTAACTACGCAGTTATCTTCAAGCATTCATTTGAATGCCTTCCCGATTGAAGTTTTAGCTGAAATTTGGTATGAGTAAACTAGACTTAATGAATAAGATGCTCAAAAAAATCAATCAAAAAATTCCACCGGGAACCGCCCCAAATGATCTTGGCGGGACAGAGCCTCCTATATAAGGGCTTATTTGACCTTTTTATGTAAGTTCGAGGGTTTATCTGACCATTTTCCCTCAAAGATAGCTTCAAAATCAAGCTTTTCTAATTATGCTCAATGGTCAATGCTCAGTATTGTTCATCCATTAAGCATCTTTCTCTCATCCTCTCCTCTTCTATTCTTTCTCAGTCCAGATTCAACCATTTTAATCACACCTTGAAATGAGTTAAATTTATAAATTTACTTATGGTTCAAAAAATAAATTACTGAAGATATTATAACACTAACACAAAATCAGAATTTAATTACATTACAAAAAAATCACTAATCACTTAAAATTCAACAAGTCAACAACTATGAACTAATAGTTTCAAAAAACATCAACTAATCAACTAAAGTCAACATCAACAAGGGCACAACTATACACCATTATAACAAATCAACATATAACAATCAAGTAATCCACAAATATGAATATGAACTAATCATGTAATCACACTCTTACACTCCACAGACAACAAATCAATTAACTATTTATTAAATAATCATTTATAAACAACTAATCAACTATGAATTCATGAACTATATAACTAATCAAAAAGAGTTAAGGAGGTGTACCAGAGAACTGAGAAGGGAAAAGGGGGGCTTGGAAGAAACAAAATCGTCTGAATCGCAGGTCCAGTGGTCGGACGTCATGCAGGCTCCAGCCTCCAGGCGGTGGTGCCGGTCACCCGCGATCACCCGGCTCAGTCGTGGGTTTTGCAGCGCTACAGAAGGCTGAGCAGTCAGCTCAGCAGAAATGAGAAGGACGGAAGGGGCAGGGTGGAGGCGGTTGCCGGCCAAGCGTCAACAATTTGCAAGTTGGCGTTGGCGTTCCGGCGGTTCCGCGTTCGTCGATGTTGATGAGTGACGAGTCAATAGCTCTTTGGGCTTTGGTTATTGATACGGTTTAAGGGCAATTCTTAATGCAGCCATAGTTTTACTATCCACACCCCTATATTTAAAACTAGTATTCTACCGTGCGATGTACGGGACACCGTGTGATACACGGGACAATAAAATTTCATAATTAAGAATAAATTTATTAATATAGACTGTTTTCATCATATAAACATGCATTATTATCAAATATATTAAGTGGAAGAAATGTTTTAGTTTTCTATGGACTTGAGTTTCGGTCTCAAAGGATTAAAAAATGTCAGATAATGATTGCATAAAAACATTCTTACGCTTTTCTGTGGCCTTAAATTTCTTAGTCCTAGTGTCCTATCTCAATATATATTACAAAAACTTATATATATATATATTTGGGAAAATCGCACTTTTAGTTCCTGAGATTATCACAATATTGAAATGTTAGACCCGTATTTCTGAGATTGTAAATATCATCTCTCCATTGTCCAAATTGTTGTAAATATGGTCTTTTGAGGAGTGGAATGTACTCCTCGCCCACATTATACATTTCACCTCTCAAAGGACCATATTTACAGCAATTTAGACAATCGAGAGATGATATTTACAAATTGGGAAACACGGGTCTGACAGTTAAATATGATGACTACTTCAGGAAAGGTGTCGTAGTCCATATGAATATACAAATATTAGTGGATCAAAACCTCTTGATAGTATTTGAGAGTGAGAATTTGGTTAAGGCTATAGCTACTAATTTCAATGTTTATTTAATTTTTAAAACTAAATATTATTCTAATAAAGTGAGTACACTAAGTTAATGACATAAAGTTTAAATGAATACAATAAATATTAAAACTAACGAATATTAGTTAAATAAGAACATGCTAACCATTAGTTAAATTATTGCTAACTTATGAGAGAGAAAATTATTCTCTTACTCAATTATTAGCAGGTAGACTTTAGACCTTAAAGAATTACATATGAGAGAAAATTCTTCAGCTCAATTTTTAGCCGGATTAACTTATACCTAAAATTATTACGTACGTATGAGAGACAATTCTACCACTTAATTGTCAGCCGACTTATCTTATACATAAACGAACTACATATATGAGAGAAAGTTATCTCGCTCAATTGTAAGCAAACTTTTTTTTTTTGAAATAATTGTAAGCAAGCTTATCGTCTATCTAATATCTAAAAGCACTACATATGAGAGATAAAATTCTTCCCCTCAAATATTAACAAACTTTTCTTATACCTAAAAGCACTGCATATGTGAGAGTCAATTCTTCCGCTCAATTGTTAGCCATATTATCTTATAGCTACATATGAGAAAGAAAACTTTCCTACTCAATTGTTTGCTGAATTATCATATCATCATATCATATACTTAAAAGAATTACATAATAGAAAAAAAGATTTGTCACACAATTGTCAGAAAGTTTATTTTCTTTTCCTTATACCTAAATCACTACATGTGATAGAGAATTGAAAATTGTCTCGTTCAATTGCTAGTTGGATTATCTTATACCAAAGATCACTACATATGAGAGAAAAAACTATCTCATTCAATTGTTAGCAAACTTATCTTTTAATATAATACCTAAAAGCACTACAAATGAGAGAGGAAAATATCCCGCTCAACTTCCCTGCTTACTTGTTAGCAAGTTTATTTTCTAATACTTAAAAGCACTACGTATGAAAGAAAAATTTTTCCCGCTCAATATCTTCTACCTAAAACCACTACATATGAGAAAGAAAGTTATCCCGCTCAATTGTTACTGACTTATATATTATACCAAAAATCACTACATATGAGAAAGAAAATTATCTCGTTCAATTGTTAGCAAGCTTGTCTTCTAATGCCTAAAAGCACTACATATGAGAGATAATTAAAATTATCTCGCTCAATTGTTAGTTGACTTATCTTCTTATCTTCTACTTAAAACCACTACATATAGAGAGAAAGTTCTTCCGCTCAATTGTTATGGGCTTATATTATGCCTAAAATAACTACACATGAGAGAGAAAATTATCATGTTTAATTGTTAGCAAGTTTGTCTTCTAATACATAAAAGCACTACATATGAGAGATAATTAAAACTATCTCGCTCAATTGTTAGTTGACTTATCTTCTTATACCTAAAAACACTGCATATGAGCAAGAAAATTGTTCTGCTCAATTTTTAGCCGACTTATCTTATCTTCGTATACTTAAAAGAACTACATATTAGAGATTAAATTTTCCCACTCAATTATAAGCAAACTTATTTTCAAATACCTAAACGTACTACATATGAGATACAAAATGTTTCAGCTCAATTGTTAGCCAACTTATCTTATACCTAACAGGATTACATATGTCAAAGAAAATTCTTCTGCTCAATTGTTAGTAAGCATATCTTATAGATAGTACTTCGTACTTTAAAAAAATGTTTATGAGAGAGAAAGTTCTGCCGCTCATTTCTTTGTACTTTTAATGTTGTTTTGATTCACTGGTAACAATAGTAATTATATTTCCAAATATGATATTCATATGTGAATTTGTCATTCAACCAATGGTGTGATATTTTGTACTGTATGGACAATGTTTTTTAAAAATAACATGACTCACCTCAAAGAATGTTATTTCAAAGCAATGCATATATGTTATTTTTAGCAAGTTTTACATTCTTTTAACATTTTAACTTTTTCCAACATTGGCATTATTTCAACATTGGCATTAACTTAACATCACGACAAATCATGCCAGACAAAAATAATAGTGAAATCAATACTTACAGGTGTGAACCTTCAATACTTAATAGCTATACAAATATTTAAGTCAATTGTCAACAAAAACTTCTTCACATTATAAACAGCATGGCGGGAAAAGTTTTGATCAAGAAATGTAGTTATTGTAGTATAATGTCATACTTTTAACTCTTTATTCAACCTAATATGAAAATTCTTGTAAAGTGAGAGTTAAAAACTCATACAAAGGTGATAGATTCTAGAGAAACACATTGATTATGGTAAATTACAGGGAAAGAGATCGAATTATGAGTTGGAGATTTTACTAATATAACTTGTGGTAATATTTTTTAGAATATCAATAGGAGGAACACTTAAACTTCATAGCAAGTTCAAAGAACAAAGGAAAAGATGCAAAAACGAAGCAAAGCAAATTAAGTAATATTAAAAGTAAGCAACAGTCATTAATTCGTAACCGGAAAATGAAGACACGAAGATCGGAAAACCCCTAACCTGTTTGGGAAATATTGTTCAGTTGTGAGCCGAATGGGACAGTCTCACCTGTAAGTGGTACCTCGTTTAGCGTCGATACACGTGTATCAGTGTATCGATGAGGAATTCAGAGGTGTAGGAAGAAGAAAATAGAAATTAAGGATGTGGTAAACTTGTGGTTCAAGTAGATTTAACAGAGCCGTAGGGATATGTTAGGTAAAAAAAAGAACAGGTTGGACGGAGAAGTAAATGGCTAAAGCAAGTTGTACAAGTTATTATAACTATTAGTTACACCAACACATTTTTCATACCCAAATTACCCTTACTATCATTGACTTTTATAATTTTTTAGATATTAATTCATATTAATGTGACACTACTGGGGCATTGCCCCAGGTGTTACACTAGATCTAAATTAATTCCAACTAATAGCCCACCCTTCATGAAGACTCTATTAACCTGGTTAACCTGGAGACCATGTTTTAGCCGGTAATAAGGGCTCACGTGCATTCAACGTGACTAATAAATTATCCCCGGAAACTCATTCTAAAGACGGACGACGGAGAAGAAGCCAGCGACGAAGCTTGGAGGAAGGAGAAGAAGCCCGACGACGAAGCTTGGACGAAGGAGAAGAAGAGAAACATTCCCGATGAAGTCCGTCAGTGGATCATCTTCTTCGACATCTAACTCCATTAGAAAATTTCTTGGATGCTCACTTTGGCCGGCCTGTAAGTATCCCTGATTGCAATTTGATTGTATTCGTATAAGTTTGAGGTTAAGCTAAACCACAAATAAATTTCGGATGAATTTAGGGTATTCGTGATTTAGGTTATTCGTAATTTGATTGATTGCAATAAGTTTGGTTGGATTTCTTGATAGTGTAAGAGAATGAACTAGCCATGTGAAGTGTTCCTTTAGCTTATTCGTAGTGTAAAAGAATATCTTTATAGCTGTGTCAAGTATTTTCTGTATTGAACTTATCATGTATTTTTGTTGAGAATCGAATTGAGTATAGATTTAAGTTCTGAATGTTTTGAACTGGACTAGCCCCGTACTTGACAATTTACTTTTGCCAAAAAAGTTGGGTTCTTTAGCTTAGGGTCTTGTCTGTTTCCTTCTATAATACTTCAACAATTGAAATTTACTTCTAATGGGTTTGTTATTAGTTTTTATGGAACATGAGTGCAAGGTCGTAACTCAATATCTAATTATTAGCAGTAATTTTATCCTTAATTGAAACCTTCCTATTACTGCTGTTATAATAGTTACATTAGACCAGTTGTCATTTGCTCAGATAATATGATACCATTAAGACGAATCACAAATATATCAACAATAAATGAAAACCACTTGTCATGGTCATATAGCAATTTACAAGTCAACTTGAAATGTGAATTTCTCAAAGGTGCCCCTCAACATGTGCACCACCTAGCCTCATCCACTCTATGAGCCAGTTCTTGATACCTGAAAGAAAAGAACTCCATCGCACTATTATTATTATGTATTCCTTGACTTAATTCAGACACCCAAGAAATTAGAAAACAAAAACAAATACGTATAGCTTATGAATCATTGATGTTTACTGAATTTAATGCTAACATGAGTGTGAGCCTATATTTCATATGCATAAATTTAAGGCACAGTCTCTTTAGGACCAGTTTGAAACCCAGAAAATGCTACAGAAAAAAAAATGAAAAGGAAAATGGAAACTAAACATTTTTAGAATGCAGGTGTATTAATAGTCACCCCATTTTCATGCTCAATATGTTGGAAACCAAACAAATTCACAAATTAGTAGAGTTATTTGACTGGTGTGGCTTATATTATTTGTGTTATTGTGACTTTAGAATGCAGGTTGTGGTACTTCCAATGGTACAATGAGAATGACTTGGATTGTGATGAATTTAAAATAGAGAAAGACATAGTAATTGATAAGTTGTTGGCCGAGGACAAAGACATAGTCATTGAGAAGTTGTTGGCCGAGAAGAAGACTTTGGAAGAAAAAGATCAAAAGCTGAAGAACAAGAACAAAAAGATGAATGTCAAAATGAGTGAAGTGAAGATGATGGCTTCCAAAAGTGCTAAAAGAGAAAGAAATGTTGTTATGGTTGTACTTGTATCTTGGATAGTGTTTGCTATTCTAGGCTATTTGAAGTGAGATGTAGAACAATAAAGTTTGTAGGCTGTTATGGTTATGGTTGTATACTTGTATGTAGCCCTGGTGTCTTGGATAGTGTATGTTGTTATGGTTGTATGTTAGCTATAACGGTGTGTAATTTGTAGGCTTGTAGCTATGTGTATGAACTTTATGTTTGGTAGATGAAATGAATATATAAAGAAGTGCATGTTTCACTTTATGTTTAATGATTTCCTATCATTTCTAATAAGTTGGAACTATAAATACAGACTATATAGTTAAATACTTAAATGTTAACACAATCTCTATGCCTCGTTTTCTTTCCAGCAAAACAGCATGTAAAGAAGTGCATCTTTCACTTGAGGCAAAGGCTTTCAACTTAGTAGACTGTACCTGATTGTTATCATTCTTTTGGCTAAGTAACATTCGGTTGTCATAGGAAAAACCTGGGATTGGCTAATGATTCCAACCCTGTAGAGAATGTGGTTTTTTCTTTTAGTTGGTGGAAACCTTTGCTATTTATTAGGGTGGAAATTTTGTACTTGCCACCAGACTGTTGACCCATTATAGGCCCCCACATATGTGTACATAGATACTTGTGGTATGCCTGTAAATAAATTTTTCTGCATTTCTCATCCATGATAAACTAACTGAAATCTTTATGAACTTATTAAAAGTAGTAGCTACTTTACCACGACCGGAAACAACTCACATCTATAAAATCTTACACATATATTACCATAAACATAAATGAACCAACTGAAATCCAACAAGAACCTTTCAATTCAATGTTCAACACACATAATCCAAAATACATCATCCAACAACAAAAAACCATAGAATACATCAAACACCATAACAAATGAACTGAAACCCAACACAAATTGAACACATAAATTAAACACCGTCCTTTCACATCATCCCGAGGTATACATTAAACATCATCCCAAACACTATCCCAGTGTACTCATGAAGTGGCATTGCTTGAAGGAGGACATGCAGCCCCTGAGATTATTTGCGGTCCTCCGACCTGACTAGGAGCCTACAAAAACGAATCAAAGAATTCCGTAAAGTACAATTTTTAACAAGATCAATCATAACAAATGAATTCATTAACAATTTTTAACCAGATCAATCATAACAAATGAATTCATTAACAAATTTAACTGTATCAATCATTCTCACATTGTTATCGAAGACTAACTTGAGTGTCATCAATAACCTAATTAATAAGTCACCATGTTAACAATTAATATCATTCATTTAAGAAAACCTAACAAAAAAAATTAATTAACACCATCGCACATATAATATAAGCCACACCAGACAAATAACTCTACCAACGTGTGATTTTGTTTAGTTTCAAATGTAGAACAGCTTTGCACTTATTTACATGGAAAAGTCAATGGGAGTAAGGTGTGGATTATCTATGGAACATAATTAATTTACATCCTCACAAAGACACAAACTAACTCAAACACATAAGATTAATTTATGTTCCTGTAATCTCATTTTTCATGAGAAAAGTTTATTGCTTGAAGCATTGAAGGGAATCTCACGAAACTTCCATTTTTAGCATAATGATGATATAATCATTTAGACCAAATTATCGGTTACACCAAACTCTACCAACGTATTGGGTAATAATTTACACATTAGTACACAAATTTATTATACTATAAATTAACACCTAAAATCAATTTTTAAAGAAACAAATAACTCTACACTATTCAATTCTGACTTCCAATTTTAAAAATCAACACTATCAACCAATCCCATTCTCTTACAATATCAAGAAATTCAACCAAACATTTTTTTAGTGTTTAAAACCTAACAAACGAAATTAATTAACACCATAAAACCCAATTAAATCAGCTAAACTGCAAAACCCCTAATTTTCACCCAAAAATGATATACACAAACACTACCCACAAATGTAAGAATTTCAGACAAATATACTTACCATTTTCTTTCAACAACCAGGGCAGTGCATAACATCCGAGTACCAGTCTGCGAAGAGCGTCATCAACCTTCTGTGACGGGAGTAAATGTTCTGGGCTAGCCGGCTGTGAGAATGGGGGTGACCTTTGTTTTAGGTGGATGGTTGTTTCAGTTTTTTCCGATGTTAGCAGCGCAAATTTTAATTCAACTGGGCTAGCAGGTTGCCAATGCACTAGGACTGTTCAGGGAAGGGTGGGCTATTAGTTGGAATTAATTTAGAATAATTCATAAGAGGGATTAATAATAGAAGACTCTCAATAGGTTGGATTATTAGTGTGAAATTTTCCTTATTATTATTATTATTATTATTATTATTATTATAACTACTACTACCTCTGTAAATATAATTACATTTATAACTGTATCTATAGTTACAATTAGTGTAATTGGTATAATTATTATAATTTTAAATTTAATTATAATTATAATTATATTTTTTATAATTATGATTATAATTATTATTTTATTTAAGTTATATTTGTAATTACAATTATAATTATAATAATTATAATTGTAATTATAATTATAATTATAGAAATATCCAAATCTAATCAGAAATATTCGGATCAAATCAGATCAGAAGAATTCAGATCAGATCAGAAACATTCAGATCAGATTAGACCAGATCAGAAAAATTCAGATCAGATCGAATCAGAACTTAAAAAATTCAGATCAGGTGAAGAGAAAAGCTTCTAAGAATGTGGTGGGGGTGGGGTAGGGTGGAAGAGTAGATCTTGTAGTCACTAAGAAGTGACAGGGTGTGTTGGAATCCGATGATCAAGAACACGACTCGTAGTCACTAAAGACTATGAAGTGCATGTAATGTTAAGGCGTCAAAGACTATGAAAGTATGAAGTGCATGTAATGTTAAGGCGTCAAATCTTGCAGTGACTACAACCTCAATACTTATTAGGGAAAAGGGTCAAATAATCCCTCGAACTTACATAAAAAGGGTCAAATTTATCCTTATAAAGGGGGCTTTGTCCGGCCGTCGCCATTTAGGGCAGTTCTCAGTGGAATTTTTTGATGAAGTTTTCTGAGCACTTTATTCATTAAATCTAGTTACTCATACCAAATTTCAGATAACAATTCAATCCGGAAGGCATTCAAATGAATTCTTGAAGGACACAATTTGAGTTTGCACCCCATTTTATTGTTCAGATTAGATTTGCACTCCATTTTAAAAAAACTTTGCTTTTGCACCCCAACCTCATATGAAAAGACAAAAATGTCTTCCCATTAACAATTATGTTGGCATTCAACATATTCTGATCGAGGGCATTTATGTCTTTTCATATGGGGTTGGTGGTGCAAAAATAAAGTTTTTTAAAAACGGGGTGCAAAGTCCAATTTTAACAATAACAGGGGGTGCAAACTCAAATTACCCCTTCTTGAAGATAATTGCGCTTTTAACTGAGTAGTTATCTTCAAGAATTTATTTGAATGTCTTCTCGATTGAAGTTTTAGCTGAAATTTGGTATGAGTAAACTAGACTTAATGAATAAGATGCTAACAAAATTTCATTAGAAAATTCCAGAAGATAGAGCCCATTTATTGCTCTAGCAGAACCAATCATCACTTTCTTCTGCTTGTCCTGAATCAAGCAATACTTATCATCAAAAATTAGGCAGTATTTGGCATTCTTGAGTATCTTACTTCCTGATATTAGGTTAAAACTGAATTGAGGTACATATAGCACATCCTCAAGTAATAATTGTGGTAGCACTCTCACAGTACCCATGTATTCCACATTGATAGTTAATCCATTAGGTAATCTAACGGATAAGCCAGATACTGAAGAATAAGTTTCAAAGTGATCCATTGTGCACACTATATTATCTGTAGCACTTGTGTTTATGATCCATGTTGATTTAGTGAGGACAAAGTTAATCAACTTAGGAGCAAGGGGGAAATACCAGATTCAGTATTAGTACTGAAGTGTGCAGTCACTCCCTCATTCCTTGTAATTGCACCACAATGCGCAGATGTGCCTTCTTGTTTGTTGCCAAGCTGACTGTCTAGGAGATTGAGCAACTTCTTAAACTGTTCTGGTGTGAATCCAGAAAAGGTGTTCTCAGTGAGGCTGAGCTGATTTGAACTCCTGATGGTGTTGCCTTCTTGTTTCGCCTTTCCTTTATAGTTTGGTGGATATCCATACTTCTTCCAGCATTTGTCTACAGTATGTCCAGTCTTTCCGCAGAACGTGCACTGGGATTTTTTTCTTATGATAGTTGTTTTGATCAGATCTTCCCATAACACATGCCATTGCATTATCATCAACCTTATGTGAGTGATTCTCATGTTGTGGCAGTTCGTAGAGTCCCTTCATATTTCCAGATAGTTGTCTCTCATGTTTCATGATTACTCCACATGCCTTCTTGGTTGTAGGAATAGGATCTTGTAATAATATGTGTGACCTTAGTGTGGAGAATTGATCATTCAGTCCTCTCAAAAAATTGAATGACCTGATCTTCTGCCCTTTACTTTTTCGCTTTATCCACATCTCCACATTTGCGTTTTGGATTGCACGAACAGTCTGGTAGAGGACACATGATAACCATTTCCTCCAGGAGAGTCCTCAATTGTGTGTAATAGTCATTTACATTCATGACTCCTTGTTTGAGTGTACTGATTTCTTCTTGTAGACCTGCAATTATACAGGCATCCGCAGTGGAGAATCTCTCCTCTAAATCTGTCCAGATCTCACTTGCAACATCAATCCAGATAATGCTTTGAGCTATCGAAGGAGAAACAGACCTGACGATCCAGGAGGCAACGATATTGTTGCACCTCTCCCAAACAGCATAGAGCGCATCATCCTTGGATAGAGGAGTGATTGATCCATCTACGAAGTGGAATTTGTTCTTCGTTATTAACGCCATTTTCATGGCTCGTTTCCATGAGTGATAGTTGTTTCCTGTTAGCGGTACTGAAACCAAATTTAGGTTAGGATTTTCTCCAATATGGAGATAGTAAGGACTCGTTGAATCATCTGAATTGCTAGCTCCGCCTGAACCGGTTGAGACTGCGGCGGCATAGGTTATCGGCATGGTTGTCGATCAGAGCTCTGATACCATATTGGATTTTAGGGAGAGAGAAGAACAGTTTCTAGTTGTAACAGAATTAGTTCAAAGAGAATGTAATTCCATTAAACTCATAAGTCGGTAATACATGGGTATTTATAATGAAAGAAAATACAAAGTTTATTCTGTAAATGTATGCTATATTCTACGAGTGTGATGACATGTCTCTCTGTAATATTTATATTTGTGATAGGTGACGGCCGGACTTAGCCTCCTAGTTATCATTGTGTAAGATCATGCAATATAATCTACACACCCCCGCAGTTAACATCATGCTATTGGTTGAGATTGCTGTTGCCAATCGTCCACGACTTCTCCAAAAATTACTCTTAAATTATAACAAACTCTTGTTTGATGGTAAACTAAAACAAAAAGGCATATTTTCAAATCAATAACAATGTGCAATCGTATTTGGTTAGAACTCGATATAGGATGCTAAAAAGCAGGACATGACTATAGACCTTAGTTACACCAAATCAAGGAAATTATATTAATGTGTTATTTATTAAATTAATTGAGGACTCGTACAAGGTAATTTACCTTTACCCATTAAATACCCCACGTATCGCCTAGTAATCACTTTTTTGGAACTTAAGTTTATGAGTCACTTTTTTGTCATTTGATATTATATTAGTAAGGCTAAATGGTCAAATAGACCCTCAAACTAACTTAAAAAGCGCAATTCACCCCTTAAATAGGAGGTTTTGTTCGACCGTCATCAATTAGGGCGGTTCGCGGTGAAAATTTTTGATGGATTTTTTTAGCATCTTCTTCATTATGTCTAATTTACCCATAACAAATTTCAGATACAAATTGAACCGGGAAGACAGTCAAATGATTTTCTGAAATGTACTGCGTTGTTTAACTGCACAGTTATTTTCAAAAACTCATTTGATTGCCTTCCCGATTGAATTTTAATTTGAAATTTGGTATGAGTAAACTAGATCTAATGAAGAATATAGTCAAAAATTTCATCAATTTTTTTTTTATCGAAAACCACCCCAAATGATGACGGACGGACAGAGCCTCCTATATAACATGTCAATTGCACATTTTAAGTTAGTTAGAAGGTCTGTTTGACCCTTTAGTCTATTAGTAATATTTACAAAAAAAGACCACAAAGAAAATTGTTGGCGAGCATTTTGAGGACTATTGGTACGACAAGGTGATAAGGAGACAGGAGTTTTGGTGCAAGATGTTGAAGGTGAAAATAAATTAATGAAGCATGAACATAGATGTGATGTTATAGAAGACAATGATATAAGGAAAGAATATCATTTAAGAGTCTCGGCATGGATGAGATCCCAATTTCGGCATGCTCGATGCCTCGAGCCCTCGATTCTAATCTAAAAATATAAGGTCGGGCTACGTCTCCGAAGATAGTTGGAAAAAGACATATATCATTGGGCCACTAATACGAATTAAAAGAAATTAAGCGAAGCCGATGAGAAAATCTTGAATTGTGAAAAAGCCTCCAAAAAACCATAGTTAAAGTATTAGATAAAGTAAACACGCACGCTACTTAAAAAACCGCTTACTAATCGAAATAAGTGCTTAAAGTGTCGCTTACTAATCATATCACATGTATTAATTAAGCGGCACTTTAAGCTTTTTCATTTTCCGAATTTACCCCCTGCCCTTACCCTTATTGTTACCCCCTACCCGACCTACCCTACTACCCCGACCCCACCATACCCACTACCTCCATCCATCCTCGTACCTTACCCATACTCGACCATTAACCCACCCCCACCCCGCGTACCCCTTTTCCCTACCCACTAGGGGACCCCTGTTGGCCTAACCCTGACCCACCCTACCCCTACCTAGGCCCATACCACCCTACCCCAACGGGCCCACCCCCGACCCTATCCTACCTTACCTTACCCTGACCCCACCCCTACTCTACTCCTTACCCCTAGGCCCTTTAACACCCTACCACTACCACATTGGCACCACCTGGACCCCACCCTACCCCTTTACCCTTTACCCCCTACCCCAACCCCTACCCCCTGCCACGCAATCCCACCTCTGACCCCACCCTATATGGGGTAGGATGGCGGTAGGGTGGGCCAGGATCTGGGTGGAGCAAAGGTGGGGGCATCTGGTATGGGTGATTGGGGGTGGGTGGTAATAAGGGGTGGGGTGGGGTTGTGGTTGAGATCGGGGTGGGGCCGAGGTAGGGTCAAGTGGTGTATTGAGTGGAGTTGGGTCGTGGTTAGGGGTAAGGGTGGGGATTGTGGGTAGGGTAGGGTGGGGTTTGGGTTAAGGAAGGTACGGTAGGGGTAGGGTAGGGGTCTGGGGTCGGGGTAAGGTAGGGTAGGATAGGGGGTTTGGGTGGGGTGGTTAGGGCCTAGGGGTAGGGGTGGGGTCGAGGACGGGGTAGTGATGGGGTCAAGGTTAGGTAGTGGGGTCGGGGTGGGGATGATGTAGTAGAGGGTAGGGGTAGGGTGATAAGGTCCTACGGGGTATAGGGTGGGGTCGGGTAATGTAGGGTGGAGATAAGGTGTTGGGGGTATGGGTACACATAATACTTATGTTCATGAATGTTTATGTGTCTATATATGTATAGGGTTATTTTGGACATTTTAATGCTAAACGATGTTTTAAACCTTTTAAAGTAAACACGATCTTATAACATTGCTAATTTTATGCGCCACTTATTAACGCGGGTCTTAGTAAGCACCGTTTAGTAACCCGTGAAGTAAACATGTTCTTAGAGACTCAATGGCATGGTTGCACGCCTATTGATGCGCATAACAAAAACTGGTAAACTCAACATTCATGAAATTGTGTAATTATAATATAGTTAATTATATATAAAATTATTATTAAGTAATTTTAAATTCGTGTAGGAAGGACTTGGACCCGGAAAAAAGAAAGTGACAAAATATGATTTTGTCGAGGCTTGTTGACATCTGAGGTTCGGGGAGTCACCGCCACCTCGCATCGCTGACATCAAAGCAAAGAGCAAAAATTATAATTATTTAATAATTCACTAAATAAATTTTTAAACCTTAACTATAAGTATTTTATGAACTTGTAGAGAATAGAAGTTGAAAAGGATTCAATTCCCGAGCCAAGTGATTCGAAAGTTGAAATTGGTAGGGAGGATGATTGTGACGCCTTCTTGACGGCGGTTGTTGCGACGAAAGGTCGGGTTACGTGCATGGGTTCTTAATCTCGTTGGATTTTGAAAAATTCTCGAGGGGCTAGTTCGTCTTCTCAAGCGGTGGTGAGTGAAGAGCAAGTTGGCCGACTTGAAAAGGAATTGCAAAGAGAATGAGAACTCTTAGAAGGAGTAGAATCGAAGAGAGAGAAAAACTGGAGCTCATGCAAAGTCAAATGAATACATTCTTTGCCACATGGCGGCCTCCAACGCAGCCCCAAATGCAACCATACATGGGTTATGGGTATGAGTTTCAATTCTATCCCACCATATTCCGGAATGCCGACTAACATGGCTGGAAATCTGGAATGTTGCCGCCTTTTCGGTATTATCAAGATGGCCAACATTTTTTTACTCCTCCAAGACCACCCAGAGGTCAATACGGTCGAGGCGACAGGCAAGACAACGAGCAAGGCGGTGAGCAAGGCAGCGTCAACCTGAGTCAAGTTCTCATCCTAGTACGGAATTTGATGTGAACATGTATTTGGATCCCAATTCCCAACGGGAACCCTCATAGTCCCCCGAATCTTTAGTAGTAATTTTATTTTCGATTCTGGAGTTTTATTTCAGCGTGTACATGTTTTTAATTCTGCTATTTATTTTCAGTTCTGGAATTTTTTATTTTTAAATGTAATAATATATTTGTCACTTACGTCGGCCGTGACAAAACTGAATTTATTTAAGGTGGCAATTTCGGTACCTTTTAAAAAAACGGGGTACTGTAACTACCATTCATTTGATTGGATCACATCACTTTATCATTTTTAATTTAGATTTAAATAATTCAACTGCTGCATTCTCATTGGTCCATGTCGACAAAGGTATGGTACCTTATGAGTACCATAGAATCTACCTTTATTTAATTCGATCGCCGTTCTATTTCTAATGCTTTAAATGGATTTTTTTTTACAGAAAAGTTTGATCACGAATCCCGGCCGTAACAAACCCTTGAAAAATTTAAAATTTTAAACTTTCCCGCCTCATTGTCATGGATTCAGTCCGTGACAATAATAAAATCAAGATGTTTCGGATTAAGGTTGTCACAGATTTAATCCGGGACAACCTTTGTCACGGATAAATTCCGTGACAAAACCCAAGCCGGAAGGTTTCGCTGATCGATAATCTTTTTGTCAGGGATTGATCGATAATATTTTGTAAAAAAATACTGAAATCACATACTATCTCCGTTCCATAATGGTTGTCTCATTTCAATTTGGCACGGTTATTAATAAAGTGGTTGAAAGTAAAAGTTGTGATTGAAATTTGAGTAGAATGAAATGAAATGATATGAATCACAAATGTCTTACTAAAAAGGGAAACATGACATCCATTTTAGGACAATCCAAAAATAAAAGTAAGACAACCAAAATGGAACAGATGGAGTAGATAATAATAATAATGCAATAACTTTTTAAATCGAAATGTATAGTATGAAATGCGCATAAAGTCATATTCATACGGTTATAAGTATAAAAAATGTTTTTGAGGTGTATCTTATAATAACCATAATCATGGTAAGGTACGTGGAATATGTAAGTCACTCACAGAGATTATTAGAGATGAAGTATTTAAAAATATTTTGTTAATGGACTCAATAATTTGTTCTAATATTAGCAATTGATCGAGTACAATTCGTGAATTGTGAGTATCTTAGGGTTGGTTTGCAACTGCTTTTAAAAAAGCACTTCTCAGCTTTTGGCTTTAAAAAAGCACTTATTTTCCCAAACACTACAACTTTTATTTTTCTCGGCTTCCGCGTCAAAAGTGCTTTTACTTTTTCTATTACACAAAAAACACTTATTTTACCAAACACTACCCACTTTTACTTTTCAAAATCACTTTTTTCTCAAACACTATCAACTTTTATTTAATCACTTTTCCCCATTTCATTTAAAAAAGCATTTTTTAAAAGTAGAAGCTGTTGCAAACAGACCCTTAGTATCTTACCCTACATTAGAAAAATTATTACTCCTAGAAGTTTAGAACTTTTGACCCTACTCAGCACTCCGTAAATTTGTTTCAAACTTCCGTCAAACAAGCCGCTATGTGCTGAAACGAGTTTATTCCCTATCTAGGAGTAAAATATAACAAAAGTGCAAAAGTAGGAGTTAAGTAATCCGTATAGTTTCATAGGAGTAAAACAGAGATGAGTTGTCAAATCTACCCTTAATGAACACTCTACTTTATTTATTAAAAATAAAAAATACAACAATAAACTGCAAACCAGTATAATGTTCGTTTCCCTCACACCCCCCCAATAACAAGTTGCCCGCAGTACCACCCAGCAGCCGCCTCCAGTTGTCACCGACCAAGCCGTTGCCGCCAATCGCAATCGGATTTCGCCGCCGGACATCACCGCTGGACTTCGCCGCTAGACTTCGCCGCCGGACTTCGCCAAAACTGCAAACTCAATTGTTGCCGCTGCCGGCGTTGCAGTTGCCACTTGCCAGGTGCCTCTGCCGCTAGTCACTGCCACTACTTCCGGTCGTCGACGCTACCATATGCACCACTGCCACCTAATTTGTGTCACTGCTTTCTCATTTAATTTGGTACCACAAAGTTGTAGCATCACCATTCACCACCAATCTCAGATCTAGAAACTGTGTTTTAAAATATCATCTAAAAATATTTAACTATCAATTTTTTGAGATTTATATAAAAAGAGGATATGAATTTTAGTTTCATTTTGACATTTTCATGGAATTATAAATATTGGACTCACAAGAAAATAATACTGCCATCTCTATGGAATTTGTGTCATACAAATGGCAAGATGTGCATAAATAACATTTTTATACATGAAAAAACATGACATTATTAGCATTGTTTTTGTCATATATTTCCATAAAAATGGCACTAAATGTCAAAATAATATTTTCAACGTAGAAAACATGGAATGAAAAAACATGACATTATTAGCATTGTTTTTGTCATATATTGCCTTAAAAATGGCACTAAATGTCAAAACAAAATTTTCAACGTAGAAAAAACATGACATTATTATTAGCATTGTTTTTGTCATATATTTCCATAAAAATGGCACTAAATGTCAAAATAATATTTTCAACGTAGAAAACATGGAATGAAAAAACATGACATTATTAGCATTGTTTTTGTCATATATTGCCTTAAAAATGGCACTAAATGTCAAAACAATATTTTCAACGTAGAAAAACATGACATTGTTAGCATTGTACTTGCATAGGAGTGACATTTTCATTTCAATGCCATGAAGTTTCCAGCTTGTAGAAATTTGGTCTTCAAATCATATAATTAATTTGAAGAATGTAAAAAAAAATTATTAACCTAATTTTAAAGATAAAACGAAAAGTAAAAAGAACAAATATGAAATAATAATTGAAAGATAAAAAGGAAAAAGTAAAAAAAAGTTTGACCGATTGGATCTGTAAACAAAAAAGATAGAAAACCAAAATAAAAAAACAAAGGGGGAGAAAAATTAAAAGAGAAAAAAGGAGAAAGTAAAAGAAAGGCTTGGTCGATTGAATCTGTAAATAAAAAGAAAGAAAACCTAAAATTAATTCAAAAGTTGGTTTTACCAACATAGCAGCAGGTTCAATTAAAGGAAATACATGCTCTTACAATCACCGAGCAAAACAAAAAGTGGGAGAAGAAGGGAAGAAAAGGAGAGAAGAGAAGATGAGAAGAGGAAAAGAGGAAAATCAAACCTTACCTTGCCATCCTGCCCTCGTCGTCCTGCCGGTGACTGGAGTTGAAGATAAAAATCACAATCCATTTTTGTTATCTGCTAGAGATTGAGAGATTGAAGAGAAGGTGTGGAGATGGATGAGTTTTAGAGAACAAATCTGTAGCTGGGCGTGGGGAAAGGAAAGAGGAGTGGAAAGAGAAGAGAGAGCGGTACGAAGAGTGGGTGCGATCGAGACAGATAGGAGGTTAAAAGCCTGACAAAGAAAAATAATTAAAGCTGAGGGTAAAATTGGAAATAGAATCGGCCGAGTAAATTTAAAACTCCTATTCTGGGAATAAATGAATAAGGAGTCCTATTTTGGAACATACTTATTGTTTTAGTCCTACTTAGATCAATTACTTGTGCTGAAACCCTACTAATCCGCATCTTCATCATCTCCTTGCTTCTAACAATTTCATTATGTCTGAAGCTAATCCGATAGAGATATGTTGCATAGGAGCTGGGAGGATAGGAGTGTTCAGCATGCTCGTTTTAGCTCATAGAGTGCCTAACGTCAACATCACCATAGTGGATGAGGATCAGAATCTCATAAACAGGTGGCTAAGTGAAGAACTCCCTTTCTATGAACCTGATCTACAGCACTTTATTCAGCTCTACCGTGGAAATAAAGTCAAGTTCGAATACAATATCGAAGGTGCTATTGGAATGGCAGAGGTAATCTTTTTAGCCATTGAGTTGAAAACTAAAGAGGAAGGTCTGGGAGAAGGAGGGTTATTAGAATATAATAAGTGGGAGAAAATGGTTTTGCAAATTAGGAATCATGCCCAATTACCTAAAATTGTAATTGACAAATCTGTTGTGCAATTTGGAATGCGCAACCAAATTCGCACTATGCTGTCAAATAACATTTATGCTGCTCAGCATGACATCTTTAGCAATCCTGAATTTTTTAGCAAGGGGACTGCCTTTCAAAACCTTCTAAATCCGGATAGAGTTGTGCTTGGAATTAAAACCCCAGGCAGTCATATAGAAGATATCATGCAATTTTATGATTGGGTCGAGGATAATCACATTATGATTATAAATAACTGCAATGGGGCGGAGGTGGGGAAGTTTGCTAGCAACATATTTCTTGGACTGAACGGGATTATCAGCAATATTATAGCTTCTATTAGTCAAAAAGTTGGTGTAGATGTGTTTGATGTAACCAATGTTGTGCAAGGGGACAGGAGGTTGCACGGAATACCAAAGCCTCATGGTGTTATAGGCGGGCCCTCATTGCAGAGGGACATACAGTTTGCTGCGTATCTCTGTGAGGAGTATAACCTCAAAGAACCGTCTCAGTTTCTTAAGCTTTCTATAAAGATTAACAAGAAGACTAAAGAAGATTTTGTAAAAAAAATGCTTGAGATGATGGTTTCCCTAAAAGATAAAGTCATTGTTGTTTTGGGATTCGCTTTCAAAGAAAATACGAATGACATTTCTGACTCCGCTGCACTGTATGTTTGCGAGCTGCTATTAAAAGAAAAGGCAGTGGTTCGGATTGTTGACCCATGGGTCCATGCTGGGGTTATCAGGGCATGCTTCTCTTCTAGGTTTGTGAATTCCGGAAAACTACAAGTTATTAATGTTAACCAAATAGCCGCTGCTTGGAATGGAGCTGATGCCATATGTGTGCCGACCAGGTCCAATTTTTTCGTGCCACACATTGTTGCCAACAACATGGATAATATGAACAACCCAAAGTTCTTTTTTGACTTAAGCTGCAACCCAGATTATGATCTTGCTGGGCTCACACAGGCAGGGTTTGAAGCGTATGGTTTCGGCCGTTTGATGTAGAGTTTGATGTGGCTGAGAAGTCTGATTGGAAATACTCAGTACTTTAGCAGTCGGAAGCTCTATATGTTGCCCTACTAGTTTTCAGTGATAGTGTATCTTATTTCATGATGTACCTAAAAAAAGACTGTTAGTATATCCTTAAATGAGGTACTTTGCATCTGGAATGAGTCTTCATTTTACTTTTGTACTCATTAATCTGAAAAGTTCAATTGAGGTCCTACTTTCTTACGCTTGCGTGCAGTTTGTTACATTGTTAAATAATCTTAGAATGTTAATAATAAAGCTTAGGCTTTTTGTGATTTCGTGTTGCTAGTAGGATTAAATTTCTTTGATAAATCTCTGGATATTTACTGTTGCAGCCATTGGAACACCGCATTGATTTACGGTAAACTGGTCGGTATTGTTCAGTTGGCATTGGTTGTTACTCAGTTTTAATAACGTTTCATGTCAATTTGTCATGGTTATTATTAATTACATCTCTTTTCTTAAGTAAACTTGTTTATTGAAGTCTAAAAGACATTACACTGCACTCTGTAATGTAATGCATAAGATTTTTTAAATGTCCCTCATTGCAAGAACATGAAAAAAGATACTGGGGTATATCTCATTTTGAAGTTTCAGAACTCAAATAGTAAATAGATTGTATGATGAAGTTGCAATATGCTTCTACAACACTGTAAGTCGTAAGTCATTGATCCTCATAAAACTATGACATTTGTGTTGCTATAGTAATGCTAGTTTAGAATTATTATTTTTTACACTTTAAAGATCTCTCCGTATCAGGATGTGTATACTTGTATTGTTTATGCCAATCAATGGCTGGATTACTAGATGGGGCACGCTTAATATAAATGTTTTCTAGAACTGAGTGGTAAAATTTTACTGTAAAGCGTGAGTATACAATCGATTTTTTTAATAAAAATACATAACCAGGTTTCGTAATGTATATATATATATATATGTGTGTGTGTGTGTGTCACAGTAAAATTATTTGTCCCATAAGTAGTTATTTTGCAGGCCTTTATCAGTGCAGATAATGATTTTGATGTTTACTAACACCATTTGACAATGTCAATAGATGGGAAAGGAGAATTTGCAGGACTTGAATTGTGTCTACATATACAATGTCCATGATCGAGATGATTTAGACAGACCAACAGCAAAACTTATAATTTGAGCTGCGACAATTCACTATACAATGCTATTTGGGCTGCTCAGGCTCTTCTCCACAAAAGGAAAGTGTTTATCTTTTGTCTTGTTTTACATTTGTCCTTATCTTAAATGTCATCTGTTTTTCTATTTTAGTTGTTTTAGATTTTAGTGATAGTGGCTCTAACAGTCACATATCTGCAAAAAGTGCTGATAAAAGGATTCTCTTATTTACAAATGAAGATGACCCATTTGGTTGTATCAAGGGAGCTATGAAATTGATATGATGAGAACAACCATCCAACGAGCCTAGGTATGATACACTGACTACGGTTTTTTGTTCGACTTGTTTTATTGTGAAGCTAGAAATCCTAGAATGAACTATTTGTTTCAAAATAATAGAAAAGAAGTGATTGTTGCTAGAACGTTGTTCTGAGATACATATCAGTTGCCTTTTTACAAGGATTATTTATGCCTCTTTGCTATTGTAATTTGCCTATTAAAGGTAATGTTTGGCTACCGGTGTTTTACTCCCTAAAAGCCGTTTTTACGATAGAAAACGCTGCTAAATGCAGTGTTTAGCAGAACTGGTGCAATATAAAGATTCTTTGCCCATTTCTCCTTAATATGAGAACTTGGAAAAGCAGAAGTATGAAGCAAATGCAGCCTGATCCTGTGTTTCATCCGTTGGCTTTCTTCTAGGAACACTTGAAACAAATGCAGCCTGATCCTATGTTGCACTTCTACTTTCGTCTGAATAGATCTAATCATTTACGCTTAGCTTTTGATTTTTTCTTTTAAAAAACAAATTGCAATTATATAGACATTTATTCATAATTTGAATGACTCTGCTGCACACTTGACTTATTTTATAGATTTCTCTTTATTTGTTTCTTCACAGTTGTGGTATGTGAAAGGTTGTAATTTGGGAAATAATCATAAATAATTTCCCATCTCAGCTTCATTTGTTGATTAGTGGTGAAAATCCTATAGGAATATAATGACTTCTTTACCCACTCGACTTCCATTCCATTCATATCCTTAAAGTAATACTCAATTCCACCCTTCCTCTTTTGATTTTTGATTATTTTGTTGTCCTTTTTTTTATAACTAAAACCATCATTCATACATGGAAAAAATTAAGTTTTAGTTTTGTTGGTGAGGGTATTGAGGATTTTTAGAAGCTGTTCTCTTCTCTTCGCCTGATCTGAATGTTTCTGATCTGAATTTTTTAAGTTCTGATCAGATCTGATCTGAATTTTTCTGATCTAATCTGATCTGAATTTTTCTGATCTGATCTGATCTGAATCTTTCTGATCTGATCTGATTTGAATATTTCTATATTTATAATTATAATTACAATTATAATTATAATTATAATTATAATTATTATAATTGCAATTACTAATATAATTTAAATAAAATTATAATTATAATCGTAACTATAAAAATAATAATAATATTTAAAATTAAATTTAAAATGAAAAAATTTATACCTATTACACTAATTATAAATATAGATATAATTATAATTGTAATTATATTTTTAATTATAATTACTTATATCATTATAATTGTAATTATAATTACAGTATCCCTATAATTGTAACTATAGTTATCAATATTATTATAATTACTCCGTAAAATAATTACAATAGTAATAATAATAATATTAATAATTATAATAAAAATAATAATTATAATCATAAATTATAATTATAATGTAATTATAAGTATAATTATAATTATTATAATTATAATTAATAATAATTATAATTATATTAACATTAATTATAATATTATAATATAATAATAGTAATATAAATACAATTAATATTATCATAACAATATTATTATATTAATATTATTATTTCAATTATATAATAATAATATGATTATTATTATTATAATTAGTATTATATTATTATAATATTATATTATAATTATAATTATAATCATAATTATAATTATGATTGTAATTATAATTATAATTATTATAATTATAATTAATTACAATTATAATTAATTATAGATATAATTATAAAAATTACAATTGATTATACTTATAATTTTAAGAATTATAATTGTAATTATAATTACATATAATTATAATATAATATTATAATAATATTAATCATATTATTATTATTATATTGTAATAATAATAATAGTCTTCTTAATAATTGCATTTATATTACTATTATTATATTAAAATATTATAACTATTATTAATATCTTATTTTTTATCATATTATTTTTAATATTATTAATAATAATTATATAATAATCATAATAGTAATAACAATATTAATAATAATAATTAATATAATAATAAAAGTGATAAATCATGTTTGAACTTTTCTGATCTGATCTGATCTGAATTTTTCTGATCTGATCTGATCTGAATTTTTCTGATCTGATCTGATCTGAATAAAATGAGAATAAGCAATAAGTAATAAGATTAAGACGAACAGAACAACACCTTAGTCTTCAAGATCCACAGTTTTTAGATGTAAACCTCATGTAGGTCAATGGGCAACTTCATCCCTATTATTCACCGTTTTCATCATCTTCATCGGAATCTATCAGATATGATTTTAATCCAGATATGATTCATTTTAGATTCATAAAATAATTATGTGCATGCCTTTGGATTCAGGATGTTTTTACTTGGACTGTAATTTGCTGGTCTGTAATTTGTTGGTCTGGTCTGATCTAGTTTGAACTGGTCTAGTCTAGTCTGGTTTCTTTGTATTTTTATAACTATCCAAACTTGGTCTGGTTTGGTTTGGTCTGGTCTGGACACATTACAGTCCAAATAAAAACATCTTCACTTTCAATTGATGCTGAAAGGATATCACTATATTTCTTAGGATACAAACAAGCGACAGGTTCTAACTTTCAATATCCAAGGTTTATAAGATAAGGCTGATCATCCCGTGAGGACCTGGCAGAAGCAAGTAATACAATTCTGAAAACCATATATTACAATTCTGAAGTTGGAGGATGAACTTTGACATAATAAATTTGGAGCTTTTGACCTGCATTTCATTTGTCCGAAAACCTTCACTTTTACAACGATTTAATAAAACTAACTTAAAGTTAAAAAACTAGAACGTTTATGCCATTCTCGGATGCTTCTTCTTCTATGGTTTTGCAAAGCCAGGAATATAGTTGTTAAGTTTTTGAAGGTATGTTAGGTTTCATTGCCATTCTCAATATTTTATGTTTTAGGGCATAAGAGATTTGCATATAAAAATCAACTGTTGCTTTAAGAAAGAATATCACAATGTTGCTTATCACTATTTCTATATGATGTTGCTCTCTATAGGTTAAAAATATATTTCGTGGTTGCTATACAAAATTGTTTTTATATGCCTAGCTCTCTGATCAAATAACATTACTATGCTTTTGTAATATTGAGCTCATTAGAGATGTATGTGGCCTGATTAAGTATGCTCCAATTTGTTAAAACAAATAACAACATTTAAGTCTTGACTTAGGTTGCTAATAACAGGAGCCTCAAATGCATAGTGGTGAGTCTCCTGTCTCACTATTTGTCAACAATGCATTTTTTTGTATACTTGCATTTATGACTTCGATTTTGTTTCTGAATTTGGTAACATTCTACTTAGTATGGTTTATGATTATTAATCTGACGATAGTATTTTGTGACTTTGGTTCAATGTAGCCCGTTAGCTTCTTTCTTTTAAATTTTGTAGAACATGAAACGAAGAAAATCTTACAATTATTATGTCTTTCATCTCACCACGGATTTAAGATCAATCCCATTCTTCTCTTTTTCTAATGCAATTTGTCAATTTTTTTTTTAGCATATTTGATATTTGGATTTATTATAATTTTTTCTTTCGGGTTTTAATTGTTTGACCAAACTTTTTCTTTTAGAATGTAAGTGAAAATAATCAATGCAAGTGTATTCAACTTTAGTACCCTATCTTAAATGATAGAGCACAACTTATGAGTTTTTCCATAAATCCAATCTAGTGCCCTGTTTATAAGTCAAACTTGAAATGATATGGAAAAAATTATGAGCTTCTACACAAAATGGTGGGAGTTGAGAGAACAAAAACAGATTTATACTACAAATTAAGGACTCCCCACTCTTTGTATACCACTCTTTGCTTACCGGTAAAAGACTAAATGACTCTTTTCTCTTGACTTGCCATTGATATGAAAACCTGTATATTTTTATAGATATCTATTTTATCAATTCAAAATTTTGAATGGATCACTTGTGGAACAAGATTTATACAGAAATGAAATTACTAATTAGCTTCTTCTCTAAAGAACTATCCCAGTTTCCTCTTTTCAGATACTTCTTTATTGATAATAAGATTTACTTATGCTATTCCTAAGGTAAGTATAAAACTCTGTCCTAGGGAACCTCAGTTTACTAGGAGACAGTATAATGTGCAAAGAGTAGGATTGCCAGCACAAGATTATTTGCTATTAATTTAGATTGGTATTTGTGCAAACTGGACAGGATAAATTGAGTGCACTAGAGTGGGACAAGGTATTTAATGATCATCAAAGCTGGAGACTTATCGTTTATGTTAGGTATAATACATGCACGCCTATTGTATGTTAACTGAACATGCTTCTTGTGTCACCTAATTTGCCCATATTTGTCTGCAGGGGCGGAGCCAGGATTGGATATGGAGGGGGCCAAAATAAAGTATAAATTGTAACATAAAATGTAATGTTAATATCAATTACCAAATGATGTATTGATATTCATCAAAAAATTGAAAAACATTATCCAACAAAACATCAATGGACATTAAGAACTTTTCTCTTACACGTCATGGAAATCATCGATAATTAATTGAATTTCATACTATATATATATACAAAAAGTCTTATAATATTGCTACTAAAATATTCAACATGTTAAAAAAAATCAACATGTTATAATGTGATACATACTTAAATTCTTGATTATTACTGCGTACTCAAGAATAATGATTTTGAGTAGTAGTGTGTAATAGATTTTGATTAAACATTGAATTTCTGGAATAAAATAGTAAAAATTGTTTGTTTCCAGTTTTCAACTATAAAACGTTTAAACGATAAAAAAAACTATAAAACGTTTAATTTAAGTATAGAAATCTATTTATAAACACTTATACTAAATTTTTGAATTTAAAAGTATTTTCTTAAGAAAATGCATCCTCTATAGTCCAATTCCAAATTTCTCCTATTTCTTTAAAGGAAATTTCCTCTATCTACATTAAATGAATTAAAGCCATTTGTAACTCAAGTTAAACTTAAACTTTAATTTTACAACCTGCTTGTTTAATTTCACTTCCTACTTAGTTGATACACCCCACAAAACGAATTAGAAGCTTATAAACATTATACTAGAAGTACATGATGCTTGCTCAAAAAAAATAGTGAGAAAGGGTGACAAAAAAAAATTACGCACTACTAGTACTAAAGAAAATAAAACGTGGGAGGGGCCATGGCCCCCTTCACCTTGAACGTCCCTCCGCCCCTGTTTGTCTGAATTATTGTTTTTATTGGTAAGTAGTATCAATGATTTTGTCAATTTCTTCTGCTCCAATATTCAGGTCTTTGTTGTGATCAGAAACACCAAATAAATTGGTGCAAAACTACATAATCAACCAGCTTTTACACACCAAATCCAATGTTTTTGTCAAGATACTCATTACAAATGCTTCTGGAATGATATCATTAATCACGTACGTAGTACATCCCTTGCCACATTTTGTGTCTTATTAGCTGCATTTTTTATAAGCTCATAAATTTAAAAACTACGTTTAATAGCCTAAGCAATTGCTATCCCAGGAATTCGGGATGACTTTATGAAAACATTATAGTGTCATTGAAAGCTATTTGATCACATGTATTATTACTGCTAGTCTTTTACCCGTGCGTTGCACTGGAGAGCAGATTGATTAAAAGATATAAAGTATTAAATCTTGCACAGGATATCTATATATAATACATTTCAAATATAAAATCAAGGAAAATTTTGTCATGTGTCATCTTCTAAGCAAACATCATTATTATATTCTAAGTTCCCTATCTAATTTAGTATATTAATTAATAATACTTCGTTACTTTAGTATATAAGTTGGATTTGAATTGATGATACATTAGCAATCATTTTAACTTACGTAATTCCAGTATCCTGATCTAAAGCTACGTAATTAAAAAACTTCTTTTTTTTGGAAGAAAAAAAAACTTCTTAAAACTCGTGCCACTCTAAACGGGGACAGAGGGAGTACATCATAGTAACTTTGAACACAAAAGTTACGAAGTCACATTTTTATCCATCACTTTTTAGAACTAAATACTAATATTAGTGGATGTCTTCCTTACTTTTATTCTTATGTTTACTAATACATTAGAGAGAAGGTTCTTTATATTTTTTTGAAAGGTATTAAATTAATTAGCATTAATCAAATCAAAAGATAAAACATTCGAGATACAAATGCGAGGAATACCCATCTAGATACAACAACCAGACATAAAACGAGCTACTCTAGCTACTCTAGGTTCATTATATTATTAAAATAAGATCTAACCATATATTACTTCCGTCCCCTTAAAATTGAGTTAAGAAAAGGCACTGCGGTCCATTATTAAGAAAAGTAAAATTGATTCGTTGATATTGAATTTGAAAAATGTAAATCAAGTAAAAATGAATTGCAAAATGATCTACTTTGCTACTTTATAATCTACAAAGTAGAGTATAACGCCAACAAAATTATTTGATGAACTTTGCAAAGAAATATTCAAATCAACATTTCATTTAATTTTCAAGAAGTGTCTCTAAACAATAATGCCACTTATATTTTAAGGAGTATATAATGAACGAAGTATCAAGTACACATTATATCAACATCAGTCGTTTACCTGACCTAATCACACTGGCCCTATCTTAAATACACCAGACAAATTCATACTTAAAAAGACTAGGTCATATCAAACTACAAAATTTCAATTCAATAAAAAAACATCAAAAACATCATCAATTATTCCACATTAAGTTTTTGGTACTTTAAAATATGATATTTTAAGCAGATTTTGTAACCATAGAATCTGGAAACTTTAAAGTTTCTGGAAATTAAAACTTAAAGTACATCTAAAAACATAAAGTCTAAAGTTGTTTTTGATTCATAGTTGGATATTTTAATCACTTCTTTGGAGGTTGTTAACGAAGAAATAAAGGAAAAATTGAAAATGATAATCTCAATTATTATCAGTTAGTTGTTAATAATTCCAACTATTAACTATATTTCTGTATGGTCCCAACTATGGGAATCTTTTTTTTTTAAATAGTCCCTAATCGGCTATAATAGTCCCTAATCGGGTAAAGGTGACCTAATCGGGCTGGCCCTATCTTAAATACACCAGACAAATTCATACTTAAAAAGACTAGGTCATATCAAACTACAAAATTTCAATTCAATAAAAAACATCAAAAACATCATCATCTATAAATAATACATTTCAAAGATACAATTATGGAAAGTTTTGTCATGTGTCTTCTTCTAAGACAAACATTTATTATAATATTCTAGATTCTCTTTCCAAATTTAGTATATTAATTAATTGTGCTTCGTTACTTTAGGATTTATGTTAGATTAGGATTGTTGTTAATTTAGTACTAAGCTATTAGAATTCTACGTAAGTAGGAACACTTAGGACCCCACCCAAAAAAATCTCTCTAATTTTTTTGAATTGATATTAACTTTTTAATTTGTAATTGATTTTTTATAAAAAAAAATATCTCAAAATTCATTGAGTTTTTTATTATCTTTCATATGACATCAATATTACATATGTAAAAATAAAAAAGAATTAAACATAGGAAAAATGGAAATTTTTTAGTTCAAAACTTTTTGAAAATAGATCCAAGCTTTAAAATTAAGATCCCATTATTGTAAAGCGTAATATTATGGTTTAATTAGGGGACATTTTATTTATTGATTGAAAGTGTCAATAAAGACACGTTAAGCTCTAAAACATTTATTTAAAAAAAACAACTCAAATTAAGTCTACAAAACAACTCAATTAAGTCTGTCTTAAAGATTAGAAAATATAAAAGACCCTAGCAAGCTAGGAGAAAGTAGAAGCTACATGCTTGGGACCCCAATTAAAAAAAACTTTACCCGAATCGTGCACATGATAAAATGATTTTGCTTTTAGTTTTATTAGTGAAAATCACTTATTTGTCGATTATAACATTGGTTTGTAATGAATATCCAAATTTATTGAGCATGTCTTATTTTTTTAACTAATTATCTAAACATGCTGCAATATTTCAAAGAGATATTTGGTGAACATATGAGATTACTTATGCTTGAAGTCTTTAGACAAAGCATTTGTTATCTTCCATGTAGATCTATGAAATTTCTATTTATTACATATAGCAATCATATCATCACATTAAAAGTGGTTTTTAAGAGCTACATAAGTAAGCTAGATCATGTATAAAGGATAATTTTTTACTCTATGGTGTTACTTTAATATAGTACTATTTGGTCATGGAAATTGAGATCATTTTTTGTTTATGAATATGGGACATTCGTTGTTTTATTTTCGTAGCATAGTTTGGCATGATTATATTTTGATTATTAGCTACCATTTGATGTGAAATGCTTTTTAAGGATTTAATTTATCTCATCATTCAGGTAAAGATTGTCTACTAAAAGTCTATAATATGTAACATTTTTTCATTCAATTACACTTATTTTACCTAATATAAGATCATAATTCCCTTAATAACTCACTCTAACAAAAAATAAATCAACCACTAACAATCATATTATGTATGTAGCATGTTCTCACATTCATTAAAATCAGTTTGTCACAAACTATATATTTTGAACTATTTTTTTAAAGAAACACATTGAAGGACTAATTTGCTAAAGTCAAAATCCTAATATTAAAAAAATTGACTACACCCATTGTTAAAATAAATAAATAAATAATTAACAAAAAGGTGTAGTTAGTTTTGGAAAAACAGCGACATATGAGATCTAATGGATAAAAATAGGCATTGAACAATTTCTTTTTTTGTTTAGGTAAATTAAAAATGGTTGTTTTATACTTTTATGCAACTGAGAGTTATAAATAAAATTGTCTCTTTTGAAAAATATAGACCGAAAACGAAGTGGAATGAAGGCCAATATTCCCGCTCAAATCTGTCTCAATCATGGGTCAAAAAGTTGGTCCACAAATTGGGTAAAATGCACCAAACACCCCCATGTTATATAAATCATGCACACTATCCCCTTGTGTTTTTAAAAATGCACAAAACCCATTTATGTTTTGTAGAATCTTGCACAAAATCCCTTAAAATGGTGAGTCTAATGTGCGTGTGATACACTTGCTATTTGATGTGATTTTTTTAATCTAATTTCAGCTCTTGAGCTAAGTAAATGGCAATTTTACCCTTTTGCATCAAATGGATAGCTCTCATTTTTTCTTTGCATCTTCTTACGCTTCAAATTAGTATTATTTCAATCTATGTAATGCATGAAAGAGCAGCAAAATATTTAGGATGCAAATCCAAAATTAATTACAATGTATTTTTTTTGTGAAAGCTCAAATAATTATCCAATAAACGGACATTGGTAAATTCATCATAACTACATATGGTTCCTTTACACAATAATTTGTTTCAGTACTTACCAATTTTAAACAAAAAAAAAAAGATAGGCTCATTATGTATAGTGTTATAAAACATGTTAAAGCAGAGACAATATTACATTTTTCAAGCAAACATGACATTCCAGATGCTTCAGGTGTAGGATCAATTGAGAGCAGACTTCAGGACATTGCCAACAAAAACACAACAAGGACTAAGGTTTAATGCTCTCAATTGAAATGTCACATATTCCAAAATTATAACCTGCATATGTACTTGGCACTGCTTTCATGTATCCGTGAAATAGCATCACAGAAATCATACATAGAATCACTCATCAAAAGTCATATAAACTCTTCAATCTAAAGAACAATCTCATTATCAAAACATGGAGCACTGCAAGTCTCCAATGTCAATCTTAGCCTCATACATACAATGTAGGTTACATGTCAAATTCATTTAATTTAACAACCAACCATGAAAATAATAGCAGCACGAGCAGCACTCGAACAAGACAAAACATCATAACAATATCAATATTAACAACACAAAACATCACAAAATAAAAAGCTGCATACTTAGGAGCTCATAACATCAACCCAAAAACAGTGTTTTACACAAGTTCAAAGGTTTCTAGGAAATATAAACACAGCCCCATACTTAATCACTGCAAAAAATATCAATTGTTATCCGACCCATATGTTCAACCTATTTTGGGGTATTTGGAGCTTTTTCTTTTGCTAAGTTTTTGTTAAGAACACAAACTTCTTGAGTTGGATTCACAACTTCAGATCCTAGCATATCCTTTATCACCTAAAAATAATAATAAATGTAAGTTAAAAAAGTCTCTTGCAATGGTGTGCTTTAAACACATTAGTTAAAAAAAAGTGAAGTTAAAGAGTTTACCAGAAGGACTTTGAAAGGTTTGAGTGTCAAGATTTGACACCATCGCAAAAAACATGTCATGATCCACCTGTTCAAGTGTAGAATTTACTGTAATAGGTCGTTGTTGATCTAGCCCTCTAGCTTCATTTGGAGCTTCTTCAGTGGGCTTTGGTGCTGATTTTTTGGGGCAAGTTTGTTTATTATGCCCAAGAGTTCCACACATCTTGCATGTATGTGTTAGTCCCCTTCTTGAAGCTTTTGACGGGTTAATGTCATTTCCATCGGCTCTTCTTTTCTTCTTTGGCCTACCTCTTCTCAATTTTACATCAGGTGCTGCAATCTCACCCTTTCCACTATCTTCAAACTCGTGCATGCCCGGAACTGGATGAATCATGTGCTCATAAACTCTCAAATACATATTCTTTTTGAAGTAGTCATGTATATAGTCTTCAACATTGAGCCTATGATAAGAAATACAGGATAAGGCATGGCAACAAGGATAACCACACAGCTGGAAAAACCCACACGTACAAAATTGCTGTTTAAGATGGACAATGTGATTTTCCATATAATATTGCACCTCAAATGCGTCATTCCCTGCCCAAGAAGGATAACAATTCATACTTCGTTGTCTTTGAATATCTATCTTCTTTATAATGTTAGGGCACACATTTCCAGCATATCTTTCCATCCCACACCTCTTAACTTGAATTCTAGTCATGAGTTTCCTTCTAATCCACTCAAACATATCAATTATGGGAAGATCTCTAGCTGGTAATATGTAATTGTTGAACGATTCCGAAATATTGTTCACTATCACATCACATTTTGCATTGGTTTTAAAGAAACACCTAGCCCAGTGTTGGGTTGGAACTTTACTTAGCCACTCAAAAGCTGTATCTTCATCACCTTTCTTAGGAGATAACCGCTCTATTTCTTTCATCACTCTTTGATGTGTCTTCACGTTAAATGTTGAAGCTGCTTTCCAGAATAGTTTTTTAAGCTCCAGGCTACCAAACTTAGCTTTGAAATTATTGTACATGTGCTTCACACAGTACCTAACACATATTAAAAAAATTACATTCAGTAAATGTAAATTTCTTTGTAATTAGAACTTATTGATCCAATGTTTTGTTAATCTAAATTTTACCATTTATAGCTAGTAAAAATCTATACAAGTTTATAAAGGATCTTCTAAAAATGATGTACTAACCTGTGTTCAGAATGTGGGGCATTTTCTTTTATTGCTTCAATGAGCCCTTTTTGCCTATCAGAAACAAATGTCCACTCATGTTGCTCCGCAGAACCTAAATCTCTTATCAGTAAATTCAAAAACCAATCCCAACTGTCAAACTTCTCCATTTCAACAAATGCAATTGCAATAGGGTACATGTTATCATTTCCATCCCTACCAATTGCTGATAATAACTGTCCTCCATATAAACCCTTCAAGAAGCTTCCATCCAGCCCGATTATAGGTCTACATCCAGACAACCAAGCTTCTTTGTTTGACGCAAGACACATGTACATTCTCTGCAGTTTGGGTGGAGTAAAAGACCTATCAACCTTTACTACAATTGAACTCATTGGATTATATTTTTCCACCGTCGCACAATAGTCATATAATCTCTTAAACTGCAAACCGGTGTCGGTTGTTAGCAAGGAGAGGGCATATTTTCTAGCTCTATATACCTTATGCATACCAACTTGTATACCACACTCACTTTTTATCTTGTTTTTTAAAGCTTCCAAGCTCACATTAGGGTTGTCACTCACAGATTCTCGAATCCTTTCTCCAAGGTACTTGTAGTCTGCTTGGTGATTATCAGTCCTAAACGCACATGTGTGCTTTCCTTGAAGAGTTTTCAGCTGAAATGTTGAGCTATTTTGAATAATGGAAGCCCTCATCATCCATTCACATCCACCTTTGCAAACAGCCGTTATAAGTTTCGCTTCACATTTGGGATACTTAAGATCATAACCTTTTCTGACGGACCAGTCCTTCACAACCTTCTTAAAGGTTTTCCTATCAGGAAACTTTTGCCCAGCTGCCAACTTAAAATTTTGCATATTAACGCTTTCGCTCCATTCAAAGTCATCCACCCTTAACTCTTCATTTTCACCATCACTAAACCATCCTTCTTGTTCTCTGACTTTTTTTTCAGCAGCTCTTTGCATTTTGTTTTTTTGTCTCTTATCTTTTATATGCTTATTGGCATACTCCCATACTTTTCTTGAATGGTCAGGCATTCTTGTAGCAAAAATGTCATCATCATTGGGGCCCTCTATGTCTTCCAATGTCCAGGAGGGGCATGAGGAGACAATTGAGTCGGAATCACAACTTGAATCGTCGCTATCATCGCTATCATCGTTGCTATCTCCTTCTTCTTGTTCAACATAGAGTTCATTTACATTGACGACCTCAACTGCAGCAGCCATTTGTGTTGTTTCTTCTGTAGAACATATAAAAAAGAGTTCAATCATCATAGATTTCAGCTATTACTTTTCATTTTTTAAAGCTCAGATTACATTACAATAAGTGTTTTTTAAAATTAAGTGAGAGTTAGTGAACCAATTAGTTTTTTTCTAGTTAATATCAACTTTATTAGAAATCAGTAAAACATAACTTGTGGATCTAAATTTAGTTTAACTTGATTAGAATGTACTAATAAACAGAACTAGTGAATCGAGTTTTTTTTGTCTAGTAATTCTCAACTTTTTTGTGTAGTGAATCTCAAGTTTGAGCACATAGCATCAACTTTATTTCAAAAATCACAAGTTAAAACATGAGCTGAAATACTAATAAAAATTTAGTAAACCTGGAAGTTTTAACCAATATAATCTAACTTTGGAATATATAGAAGTATTCCTGATGAAATCCTTTTTTTTAGAGAAAAATCTTTTTTTGAGAGAGAAATCTATGTTGTTTAAAGTAATACACAAAACACCCAAATAAAACCCTAAATTATAATTACAAGCAAAACTTAATAAATTAGCCACAAATACAACCCAAATCAGAGTTGTCTAGTGAACAAAACTTTATTATGGCTAGTGACTACTAATAAACAGAATTAGTGAATCAAGTTTTTTTGTTTAGTGATTCTCAACTTTTTTGTGTAGTGAATCTCAAGTTTGAGTACATAGCATAAACTTCACTTCGAAACCCACAAATAAAAAACATGAGCTGAAATACAGTAATAAAAATTTAGTAATTAAACCTAGAAGTATCAACCAATATAATAACTTGGAATATATAGAAATATTTCTAATGACATCTAAGATTCAATAATTGCATAAAGCCATACACATACTCGTAAGTTACCAGCATATTAAAATTAGTATCAAGCTGCTCTTATTTACCTTCCCATAGATTAAGTAATCTACGGAGTAGAAGAATGAGTAGAAGAATTAAAAAGATTACGGAGTATTTGCTAACCTAGCCTCTGTTTTTTTCGCAAGCCCTAGCCTCTGTAATATTCTTGCTCACTATGGATTTTTGGTGGTTGAATGGTGTGTGTTGGTTTTAATCCCTATTGTAACCGGTGATGTACTAGTTAATTAAAAGGGGTAAAAGGGGAAATTTTTAAAATAGAATCAGCCGTTAATTTTTTTCTGCATATGGGGAAGGTAAGCAAGGTTTATCAAAACTGAAGGGAGTTTAATGCTTTTTAAAAAACACAGGGGATAGTATGCATGTTTTAAATAACATGAGGGGATTTGGTGCAATTTACCCTCCACAAATTGCACTGAAATGTCCGGAAGTTAACTCTATAATAACCAGCGTCAGCCGTCGAAGACATACATATCCTTTGGACAGTGGGCAAATGGGCAGCTACTCGCTCACATGAAAGTCGCTCACATGAAAGTAACTCTGTCACTCTGTTTTGTTTTCCATGAGAGCCTATTCTAAATCTGCATCCAGATCTTCTCGACACATATGTAGCGGTCAATCGATTCTAAATCTGCATCCGGTGGAGCCATGTTGGGTTCTCCCGGCTGAAACCATACCAGAAGCTTCCGGTGGAAAGCATCATCAGTTTTTCGTGGGTACATAGTCGCTAACATCTCCAGCAGGCGTGACCTCGGGGATCGAGATAGCAATCGGCTAAGGATATTCATCAATAACAGCCAGCAACGGCATGTTCATCATTGGGCGCCGACGATTGGTGATGTGGCACAGATGCGACCAGATCCAGCCATGGCAAGCTTGCACGTTCGATGGCTACAAGACGGAGTTTGTGTTCCAGCTTCCGCAGAACTGCAGAAGTGGTCCTTTCGAGAATAAATTCAACATCGTCGACAACAATAGGCAACACTCAGAAAAACTGAGTAAGTTAGCAAGGCTACAAACATCTTCCATTTATGCAGTTTATGTATCCAGTTTCTGCCTTTTTTATCAAAAGTAATAATAACATGTACATAAATCAGTTTTTCCTTGGGTTAAATAAATCAGCTTTTAAGAAGGTCACAGACATGGCAATGAGCAAATGATTGACAGTGCTCAACAATTGATGCATCCAGGTTAGCTTTCTTTTCTTAACCAATATTCAAAGATGCAGAGAGATATACACATTCATGAATTAAGAATCTGAACCTATATTGTATGGTATAAGTGCTTATGTAATGTTTGGTAAAATGCTTAGGTGATCTTTCTTTCTTTTTTCCTAAATAAGCATTAGTAGATGTTTGCGTTATTAGATGGTAATTCTGAAATTCTAAATACCTCCATTACATCCATCATCATCATGATTAGTGTACTCTTACTCTAACTATTATTCCTTTCTTAATTGAACTTAAAATAGGGTTCCTACTTTCCAGAACTTCATATACCTCATTTTTAATGAATAAATTATTTAGGTATTTTTAATTATAGATTTCTGAATTCTATATATTGTTGTCTTTGTTATGTGGACAGATCACTTCATATCATTTCCTTCTCAAATTAAATTGATCTATGGTGTTTCATTACACATGCATCAAATGTGTGATTCTATTATGTTAGCATTGATTTGGAGTTTTTGTTCTTTGATGAGTGTTGAGATAGTTGTCAGTTTCATATTTTGGCGATAAAAGTGATGGTTGATTTGAATTCTACCTGTTTTGTGGTATATGATACTAAATTACTAATGCTCCTTTTTCATGGTTTGAAACTGAAACTATATTGTTATGCAGACAATCTGTGATGGACTAATAGTATTGGTGAAAATACAGCACTCTTGGGGCCATAGCCCACAGCTGAAGGTAGTGTATAAATGTTCTCATTAAATTTCATTATTGAAAGTAGTATTAAAGATTGTGTTTATAAAGATTATTATTTGTAAAGATCTTCATCAACAATCTTCCACCATCCTCCGTAAGTAGTTCTGTTTTTTGGTTTAAAGTTTTTCCAAGAACAATATCCTTTTTTTTAAGATAACTTTTGAAGCCAAAAAAAAACTATTTGAACAGGCAATTAGCACGTTGGCATTCTCCATGGAAATGTATTCTATCCTAATTCATAGTCCTCTTTTAATGGAGCAGAAATCGATGTATAGGCAACAAAATAAACCTTGGACTAAGAAGCTGTTCTGTTCGCCTGATCTGAATGTTTCTGATCTGAATTTTTTAAGATCTGATCTGATCTGATCTGAATTTTTCTGATCTGATCTGATCTGAATCTTTCTGATCTGATCTGATCTGAATCTTTCTGATCTGATCTGATCTGATCTGAATCTGTCTGATCTGATCTGAATCTTTCTGATCTGATCTGAATCTTTCTGATCTGATCTGAATATTTCTGATCTGATCTGATCTGAATCCTTCTGATCTGATCTGAATCCTTCTAATCAGATTTTTACTTTATAAACGGGTATACAATAATAATAATAATAATAATAATAATAATAATAATAATAATATTAATAATAACAACAACAACAACAACAACAATAATAATACTAATAATAATAATAACAACAATAATAATAACAATAACAATAACAATAACAATAATAATAATAACAACAACAAGAACAACAACAATAACAACAATTACTGCGTATAACGAATGTTAGGAAGTACCAGTATGCAATGCAGTTGTGGTTGGTGGACAACTACATGTCATAGAATAAATGTTCTTAGTTACTGAATATTATCGTGTACTTAAATTTATTCTTCTCGATCAAATGGTGACAGTATTATTTAGGCTAGTTGGATTGGTATAGAGTACTCAATTTTTACATTTATTAACACATCAATACTAAAATAAAAATAAAAATATAACAATAATAATACTAATAATAATAATATTAATAATAATAATATTAATAATAATAATCCAAAATAATAATAATAATAATGTAATAGTAATTATAGTAAAATAGTAATATACAAGTAATTGATAACAATAGAATGCTTCCAATTTGGTATGAATGTTTTTTATCTGATCTGAATGTTTCTGATCTGATCTGATCTGATCTGAATGTTTCTGATCTGATCTGAATGTTTCTGATCTGATCTGAATGTTTCTGATCTGATCTGAATCTTTCTGATCTGATCTGATCTGATCTGAATCTTTCTGATCTGATCTGATCTGAATCTTTCTGATCTGATCTGATCTGAATCTTTCTGATCTGATCTGATCTGATCTGAATTTTTCTGATCTGATCTGATCTGATCTGAATAAAATAAGAATAAGCAATAAGTAATAAGAATAAGACGAACAGAACAGCACCTAAGTTTATTCTTATTCCTCCATTAATTTACAAATGAAGTACAATGTTTCCTTGAGCACTACATTCCAAAATTCATTCTCTTAACATTCATGCCCTTTTGTCTACTATTTGGATATTGCCTATTCCAAGATACTTTCGTATTAGTCTTAAGTGATTGTGTTATACGAGTATGTGATTGTTAATCTAATTGACCTATTGAAGTTCAAAACTATGACCATCACATATTCTAGCTTACTAATGATCTGCTAGAACAATTGAACATGCTCTTATTAGAAATATTTTTAATTTAATTGACCTTCTGTTCATAAACAGTTTAGATATCACTACATTGAGTCGTTATTATGATAAATTTTTGAGGGACTTGGTTTTATTAAGATGAAAAAATTCAAGTGAAGCACACTATCTTTTTTTTGAATTAATCCATGTGAAATTTCAAGGTTTATGAGACATAAAAACCGCATTTAACATGTTTCTTTGTTCTTAAACATTTTGTCATGCGCATCCAATCTTTCTTTTGATTTAAAAACAGTTACTTAAAGCTTACAACATAATTTTCTGAAGATCTTTACCTATGCTTCTATCTTCTTACCTTATTACCAAAGGTGTCAGTTTGCCAATCTTTACTCTATCTTTTTTGCTTTTCCATAATAGCCGATTCTAAATCCGCATCCAAATCTTCTCCGCAGATATTTGGCCATCGATCGATTGGAAGCAGGCCAGAGGCTTCCGGTGGAGGGCATCATCAGGGTCGGGCTAGAGTTCTCCATTTTCATGGGTCGTTGTCGCCAACATCTATGTGTTGCTGCCGTTTCAGCAGCCGTGACCCCAGTGATCGCGATAGCAATTGCCTAAGGATATTCGGCAAGGATAGACTGCAACGACGCGTTCATCATTGGGCTCCGGTGACTGGTGATGTGGCATAGGAGGCGAAGCATCGGGCGTGGTCGCGTGGAGGAGGCAAAGCAGTGTCCCATCCACTGCAGCGACATCAACGGAGGGCCATAGACGGTGGCGACCAGTGCCTCAGCAACAAGTTCTCCAATCTTGGGTAGGCAGGCCTGGAGCTTTCCTTTTCAGTGACATGGCCAACCGAGAGATGACGCCAAAATTAACGGGGCAGAAGGGAAACCAGCCATATCGAGGGAGTGGAGACAGTTTCGAGTAGGGAGTGGCGAGGCGAGTGGCGGATTGCCAGTCTGTGCTTCTCTGGACTTTGGCACTGCAGCTTGCTGACTTTAGGAAGAAGACCGATAAGGTTTCTTCAGCTTTTGCTCGGGGCTTGCGGACCAAGAAATCATGGTTTGGTTTACAAACACTACACTTTAAGAATATTGTTTAGAAACTTTCAACTTTCAATAAACCTTTGGTAACAAAGTTTTATAAGCACTTGGTTTTTATGTCTTGGATATCTTTGGTTTTTTTATATCATCATTCTTGAGAATGCTGAGATGATAAAGAGGTACGACAAGATGAGAAAAATCATAGAAGTTAGATGAATTACTTGAGAGTGCACTAAGACATGATCAAGACATTGCTTTTTTTCTGGCGGCAACAGTTTATTTGTTGTGATTGTTTTGAACGGCTCATTTCCTGTTGTGACTGATTTAGCATTCTTCCAGGGTTGTATTTAAAGTTTTTCCTCATACAGGAGATTTGTACCTTCACATTACTTAGCTTTGGGTAAACTTTTTGTTACTTTTTTAAACTGAAAAGGATGCACCTGTATTCCATGAAGAGCAGTTGATGTTATATGACTTATATCTTCATATAACTGAGCTTTTAATAGTTCATATTTGTTTACCAATTATCCATTAAATATTAGTGCACAATCTAATTACAAAATTTGCAAAATATAAGATCGAGTTTACCCAGTCAACCAAGGCATTAGAATTGGTTGGACAGTAGGAATACTAAAAAAGTGTAGAGTCCACCTATAGCATACCACTGGAACATTCTCTTTCAAGCTGTCCAATCAATGAATGTTCGAGCAAAGTCTTAAATCGTTAAGTACTACTCCTTCCGTCCCTTTAACTTTGTCCCGTTTTACCTTTTTCATCTGTCTCATTAAGTTTGTCTCATACGATATTAAGTAATATTTGAGTGGTTAGAATTCATTTCTACTTTATTTACACTTTATCCATTCAATACCAATCACATAATTCCACTTTTTCTTAAAAACAACATCACACATTCACACCCCTTTGTCCCAAACTTAGGGGGACGGAGGTAGTACGTAGTTTTTATCGTAGGGTTTTAATGAAAAGTCCAATCAATGACCTAATATAATTAGATTTTTATTATATTGTATGTGTGGTAAGTAAGTTTTCAATAATGTGTAACGTGTGTGTGAATCAAACTTTTAATATTTATTATTTTACCACAATTGTCTCATTTTCCTCCGCTCCACTATAATTGTCCCACTATAATTATTTCAATAATTATTTGTAATAAATAATTTCATTCATTCCACTATAATTGTCCCATTTATAAAGGGTTTTCGGCTAATTTTACCAACTCTTCGTTTTTAAAAATCGTGTCATTCTCCTTTATCTCAATCTTTAGAGGGTCAAATTTAAAAATATGTTTATATATTTACATTTATAATGTTTACGTATTATAGTCCGTGCAACGCACGGGTGAGATACTAGTTAGTTCTAAAACAACACATACTCAAATAAGAATATTAGAATATGCATTATCAATAAATCTTATAATAAACTAAATAACCAATTTTCTGTTAGTTATGGACTTAATGTGTGTGTGCAACTCATTCGCATGACTGTGCGTGTGCACATATATATTAAAATTAAAAATAAAATAATTTTATCATGTGCATGGCACAGGTAAAGTTACATGTGCACGGCACGAGTAACTTATCCATAACTTTTCATAGGATTGAATAACGGACTCGTGTGTTGAATGCTAATGATGAATAAGATTATATTTGTACATAAAACAAATTGTCTGATGAATGATGTGTCATATGTATACACCTTTTATATAAAAAATGAGTGCATGATATAAGATTGTGTTTGGTAGGTTAGTAGGTATACATTCATCAACTCAACGAGATTCACCAATTAAAATGAAAATTACAAATGAGTAATCTCCAATCTTTGATTTACTTTCTTACAATGAAGACGTTAGCAAGTGCATTCATGCATTTACTTAATTTTGTTCATACATTAGCCAATAATGCATTAATCATATAATTATAATCATTTAGTTTTAATTACACAGTCTAATCTATACACTATACGTAGTACGTAGTATACTACAACTAATGCATTTGTAGAAATGGAATCTACCTCTCTATATAAAAAGAGGTAGATTTTCTGCCAAACTTGTGGGGTCCTTATGGTGTTTCCACTCATGGTGGGAAAAATTATTTTCTAACGTTGATTGATGATTTTTCAAAGAAAGTGTGGGTTTTGTTGATTGAGAATAAATCTGAAGTTTTTGATAAGTTTAAAAACTGGAAAACCATTGTTGAAAAACAAACCGGTAAGAAAATGAATTTTTTAAGGACCACTGTCAGTTTTGATTTCTGTGATAATCAGCTTTGTGATTTATGTGATACTTGGGGTATTTCCATGCATAAATCTGTTCCCTCCACACCCCAACCGGATGAGGTTGCTGAGAGGATGGTTAGAACTTTATTAGAGAGGGTGAGGGCTATGTTAGCTTCATCTGGGCTCTCTAATAAGTTCTGGGGGGAAGCTATTTGTTATGCTGTTGATTTGGTTAATCTGTCTGTTGGTCCCAGTTTATGCAGACTAACACACAGCTAGATGGTATTCATCGATTAAACAGAAGAAAAGAAGATCTGATAATGATAAGGCAATATCGAGAACATAGAAATTCTTCTTCTTGCTGTATCGAGAACTATTTGGGCAGCGTAAGGCTAATGTGTATTGATCGATATCGGTACCTGTACACAAGGCGCATATTTATAGGCGCTGTACAAGTTACCGATTTAGGTAAACCTTGGAAGTTGGGCCAAGGCCTTTTTGGGCCTTATTCCCTTTGCCTTATTTATTACATAATAATTACTAAGCTAATACCATAAATGGTATAACTAGTCTACTTTATTAAACAAGACATTACTGACAAACTTGACCCACAATAAAAGTTCTAACAATCTCCCCGTTTGTGGTCAAGTGCCGTCTTGCTGGGTTTCTTCACTTCTGAGCTTTGTAATAGTTCTTTCTGAGATTAAGTGCATGCTCATAGCTCCTGAGTGAATTTCTGTTTTCAAGCTGTGTCTTTATGGCTTTTAGGATGTCTTCTATTCTTTCCAGCTCCCTAAGTTCATCCTTTGTAGCTTCTGTTGACTTCTTGACAAGCTCTTCCCTTTTTGATTGCAATCTATTTCTGATGATCTTTAGTGTCCCATCGCAATATTTGTTTATTTCACTGACAAACAAAAGCCGCTTCTTTCCTTCATGATTCAGATAGATGACCGAGACTGGGTTGTCAAAGATGTGATCTTCTGGGAAGTCTTCTATCCCTGGTCTGTCAAGGTTTGGCTTTGTTAGATTCACTTTGGGATAATTCATTTCCAGACCCATCTAAAGATCATGACCTCCATGATAGCGAATTTGTCTCATCATGAACCTTTTTATGGCTTCAAAACCTTCCTTTGCAAGTCTATCTTTATGGACTGGTAGCTCTCTGCATCTCATAAACATTTGATAGACGTCGTCCATATGTAACAGAAAGAAATCATTTTCTTGACAGGTGAATGTTGATCCATCAGTTCTTTATAGATGAAAGACCATGAATTTGATCTTCTCCAAGTATTCTTCTGTTACTTTCAGGATTGTTTGTACTGGACATCCGCTTGTTGCAAGATTATGATTCAAAGTTTGTCGTCGTTCTCCCGTGGATCTGTGTCCGAGCATGTACAAGTTTCCACCTCTGTCTCTTCCTTTGAGGTGATTGATGCCACACATCCTGAGTTCCATGTAGGTCTTGATCTTCTCAGGTGTGCGCCAAATTCGTTCTTTGATTTCTTCCAGAAAGGGAGTTTTAATCCTGACACTGTCCAGAGGTTTCAGAGTAGTCTTTTGTTTAGTGATAGATTTAGGCTCCTTGTATTTTTCTCCTTCTTTTATCTCATCATTGTCGAGCCCAATCATTTGTGCATGATATTTATTGAGAAACTCTCTGAGCTGCCAACTTGACACCTTTCGTACTGCTCCGCCCCCACTCTAAGATCATCCCATTCTGTCCACTGGCAGGGCCATTTGTCATAAACAAGAATTTCTTCAAGTTCATCGGGTGTTTGATCATCGTGTTGGCTGGAGGGATCCTGCTGCTGCTGTGGCGACATGTCTGGCGTAGCATTGGGATCCTGGTGAGACTTGCAGGGATCCTCAATTTCCTCAACACGATGCTCTTGCGCAGAGACCAGACCTCTATACTTTGTTACATGCGGCCAATCCTCCCTTGGTTGAGAATGTGAAACACCGGGATCCTCAGGATTGCCCGTTGACATCAGTTTCGAACTAGGTTCTAGCTGATGGCCTGAGTAGGAAGATGACTCATGGTAGCATCATCAGGACTTCCATTCCGTCCTTGGTAAACATCTATAGGAGATGCGCCTCGGAATGTTTTGTCTAGCTCGACCATGCTAGAGAGAGAGGCTAGGGATTTTTGGCTGGCTGAAGTAGTAGGTTGCACATTGGTAGAGGTAGGCGGTTGGTTTGGCTTTGAGGGTGGGCTCGTAGAAGCAACATGTTCAAGTATCCGCTGGCGCTTGTTCTCCCCCTCATGAGAATCCGAATCATCAGGATCCTCATGTGAACGTTTAGCGCCACGGAGACTGTCACGGCATGTGTTCTGTGTATCTAGAGCATGGAGAAGGGCTTTTTGAAGAGGGGTGAGGTTGCCTTCTTCTACGTCTAGTATACGGTCGTAGATCTCAGCTACAAGATCTTCGAAGGGTACGGTTTTGAGGTCGGGTTTGGTCGTTGTAGGGGAGAATACTAGTTCTGTATCCTGGGTTCCCCTTGATGTGGATGGTTGTTGGGTTTCTATGGCTAAAGGTGTAACACCCCGGCCCCGCAGGACCCGAGGAAGTTACTGCGGACCAATAGTACTGTCCCCACAAACCACCACGAGCCTTTACCGCGCACTTTGTCCTCACTCATGCGCGCCCTGAGAAACTTCCCAGGGGGGTCACCCATCCCAAGACTACTCCCGTGCAAGCACGCTTAACTTTGGAGTTCTTGGTGATGAGCTCCCTTAAAAGGAGATGCATCTTGTTGGTATGAGTAGTACTATTAATCCATTTATATTAAATCTCAAGTGTTACAAAAGGTGTGGAAATAGGTATGGAAATGGTTGGGGGCTGTGTTGTTTGGGGTTTGGATGGTATATTCTGAACAACTGGGGTACTTCCAGAGTCTTGTGCATTAGCGGTTATTGCTTCATGCACCCATGGTTTAATGGTAGACTCTAGAAAGCTGTTCAGATATACAAGAATGTCTTCGGGAATTGTGGTATGTTAGAACTTTTATTGTGGGTCAAGTTTGTCTGTAATGTCTTGTTTAAATAAAGTAGACTAGTTATACCATTTACGGTATTAGATTAGTATTTATTATGTAGCAAATAAGGTAAAGGGAATAAGGCCCAAAAAGGCCTTGGCCCAACTTTCAAGGTTTACCTAAATCGGTAACCTGTACAGCGCCTATAAATATGCGCCTTGTGTCACTATGCCAAAACTACTTATTTTCGACACTTGTTCTTTTCTAAAATTGACTAGCAAAAACAGTCGATCGAATTTTGACTGACCAAATACGTCAATAGGCTTGTAATGTGGCATTAGGTGTATGAAAAGTATTGAAAACAAAATTTTACCGCGTGCAGCGAAAACAAAATTTCAAGCGAATACCTAAATCTAAGAACTGCTCTATAGTTCGTCAAGCGAAATTCAAGTGACCTCTGCAGCTGTCTGGTTCATCGGTACTACAAAAAAGAAGAGAAAGGATAATGACGACCCGTGTCCAGCACAACCAGGTACGAGAGTTCCAAAACCTGATCTTATATGTTGCTTGTTTTTCATTGTTCCAATGTAAAAATGGAGATGTTGTTTCTTCTATGACACATTAGTTCAAACCCAAACTATTTTTGGCTAAATCTAGGTCTTCTAAGTTGTATTCGTAATATCTAAATTGGATTGTATTGAACTGTTCGATTAATGTACTTGATATGTGGTTTTGGTTATGCAATCTAACTGTTTGATAAAAGTACTAAAAGACTTGTGAAGTGAATATTTTCCAGATTTGTGAATTTTTAAAATGAAAATATGTTCTACTCTTGTTTTAAGATAAACTGTTAGGAAATTTTCTATAGAGGAATTGAAATATACTAGTATATCTGTAGGAATTAGATTTATTTTTACCTAAAACACATAAAGAGTACCCTATGATTATTAAACATATGAAATGGACTATCACTGTGTGTTATAGCTCTCATAGATAGTTTATCTATATTTGAAAATTGAAACTGCAGAACACATTTAAAGATTAAACTCCAAGATTCAAAACATATTATGTCAGTAACTATTGAAACTTTAGGATTTATTTTAACTCAGTTTTATTAAATTAGTAACTTTAACTTTATTCAATTCGTAACTATTTTTATTACTAATTCTAATGAATCAGAAACTAATTTAATCTTAATCTAAATGAAAGTCACTAACTAGTTCTAGTTTAATACGGAGTATGCAACTAGTGAGTTACTAGTTTTTATTCAATCTAAATCCTTGACCAGTGAGTTACTAGTTATTACGGAGTATTTTTCCCATCACTCATATCTTCTTTTCTTTTCTTTTCTTTTCCTTTCCCCTGTTTGTTGATTTTATTTTTATTGATCAGTTTTAGCAGCAAATAAATATATAGATAAGCTTGATCTTCTAGTTTTGGAGATTGAGTTGGAGATATGAAAATGGTTGCTGCAGTATATCCACCACAGTTTCATGTTCTTGCAGTTGATGATAGCCTCATTGATAGGAAGCTTGTTGAAAAGTTGTTCATAACTTCCTCTTGTAAAGGGCTTCATTTCCATCAACTTCTTGTTTGATTCATTATATACAAATGAAAGTATGAATGTATGTACCACGAAAACTCTCGAGAAAGAGTACGTTTCAATTCGGAAACTCTGAAGGAACTCTTTGAAAACTCTCCAAAGAAGCGTTTTTGTGCAAAAATTGAGGCCTTGGAGTTTCTTGGCTTAGTAGAAAATGACCAGAACAGCCCAAACCAACCTCCTGTTTTATCCCATCACAACCTGGTAGCTATATAGCTAGCTAGCTTGTTTAAATATTTTGGATTTTTGTGTTTGTAATTTTTAATGAATCTTTTTCATGCTCTGATCTCTAGCTACAAAGTTTCTGGAGTCTATTTATAAAATGCTTTATGGGAATTGAATTGCAGGAGGTGGAAGTCAATCGATCTTATCATCACAGACTATTGCATGCCCGGGATGACCGGCTATGATTTGCTCAAAAGAATCAAGGTATTTTCCATATACTACATCCAACACTCGTTGTCTTATTGTCTCAACAAACTTTCAAACATGTTTAATTAAATAATTTATGGTACTTCTTACGGATAAGAGCAGTTGGTAATTTCCAAAAGGTTTCTTTTATCATTCTAGAATTGAAAAAGTACTCCACCATAGATCTACATAGCGAGATGCACGACAGTGTATGGTGAGTTAGTTATTACTCATTAGTTTATTTGGTTAAAAGTATAACTCTCAACTTCTAAATCTAATTTCCAAAAGGTTTCTTTTATCATTCTAGAATTGAAAAAATACTCCACCATAGATCTACATAGCGAGATGCACGACAGTGTATGGTGAGTTAGTTATTACTCATTAGTTTATTACAACTATAAAGTATGACTTCTTGCCTTTTTTGTTCTTTTGTTTCCAAAATACTCTTTTTTCTAATGATCAACTACTAAATGATATTCAGGAAGAAGCACGCTAAGAGCAGTTGGTAAGCTTCAGGAAGAAGCAAGCAAGGGGCAGTTGGTAAGCTTTAGAACAATCAACTGGGAAACTTTTTGGCTGTTGCAGTGTTAATGTGAAATTAATGACAGGTTGTTAGTTGCAGTATCTGAATATAAGAAGTTTAATGAATATGGCTATTTCTAATTATGACAGGTTGTTAGTTGTAGAGTTAGAACAATGAGGCACTTGCTGACCAGCTCATCCACTGCAAGCCCTACTTGAATATGAACTTGGTTAGTATCTGAATTTTCACTTTGGTCCTTGGCTTTTTTAAATGTGGTTTTTTGTTGTTAAAATTACCAATTATGCGGAGTTTGCCTTTGCAATTTATTTTTAAGGTTGGCAAAGTTTTGATTTTTTACAAGTTAGAATATTGGCTCACAGTATCTACATTCATCCATTATCAGCTTTTCAATTTCTTCTAATTTTTTATTCTTGAGTTGATTAGGGATTTTGGCTGCAAAAGAGCTTGTTGCTGCTAAGCTTGCTAACATTGATTTTTATCATTTTATATAAATGAATATATTTTGATTTAATGTATATGATGCAAATTTATTCAAAAATGTTTTTATTTTATCCAAAGCAGAAATGTAGAAGGAGAGGATCGAAGGATTAAATGTGAAATAATACTCCTCATGACCTGAAACTTTCTGTAGCTCATACTCCAAAGTAGTAAGTTTCTTCCTCATGATCTTCATATGACCAGAAAAGCAAATGAAAGTCAAATTTGGCTTCATATGACCTTCATATATAAGACTAATTCAATCTTTACTGCAATACGTTGAGCCGTGTATGGCCACCAAAACATTTTTGCTGTTTATGTAGAAAACCTTTGGAATCCTGTCTTGGTGTATATGCTTGGTTGTGCTCAGAAATTATCTTTCATGGGTTCTAGCTCATCACTACAGTACATTTTATTGTAAACATAAATGCAGATTTCCCCCTCAAAGTTCCCAGCTGTCATGGCGTTTACGCTTTGTTGTGGTCTGAAGTATCATTTATTTGTTCTAGCTTGTCAGTAGAAAACCATTCTTATTCTAAACACAAATGCATGAATATGATTCACTTCAAATATACCTACTCATTCTAATTCTTCAAATATACCTAGTCATTCAAAGCTCCAGGGCAATGCGTTTACCTTATTGATTAAATAATAAATTACTGCATGTGTTTGATCTAATTTATTGTTGTGTTTCTTAACATGTATTACTACCTAATTTTTTCTCATGATTACAGAGAGGTGAATCTGGTATTGCTTATGGACGCTCAAATTTGAAAGCTCTGCCAAATGGAGAAGTTTATTGTATCACTATCATAAGATCTCGGATGGTAGTGAGTAGTGACTAGCTGGGAAGTTTGAAGACGTATTGATGGGGAACTCATCAATTGACCAAAAGCATCTGTTTGCTTCACTAGGACCAAATAAATGTTGGTTTAGTGCTATTTTTATTATGTTATTCATCTTTTAGGTTGTAAGTACTTACATTTCACACTACTTGAATATTAGTTTTGTGGGTACTCTTCAAATACTAGTTAAGTGTAATTTAGACCATGTGTAGCAATGGAACTTGATGTTCAAAATATTAGAGACCAGTGCTCGAATTCAATAGAGCATTTTCATAGATGAATGAATGAAATTACGACTTTATTTTTGCTTTATATTGCAGATTGTTTGTAATTGATGTGTATGATAAATAAAATCTAAATACATATTACTAGAACTAAAATAATAATTTTATACACTAAGATATTTTCAACTGATATGCCATGTTGATATACTACGACTGTTTAAAGCAGTTGTTATTCATAATGCTATATCCACAGATGAAATCAGTCGAATAAATTTTTGACTCTTTTTTTTTGACACCCTTTTCGACGGATCAAAACAGTCGAAAATATCATTTTTTGACTGTTTTCATCTGTCAAAAATAAGCAGTTTTGGTGTAGTGTGTACAGGTACCGATATCGATCAATACACATTAGCCTTACGCTGCCCAAATAGTTCCCGATACAGCAAGAAGAAGAATTTCTATGTTCTAGATATTGCCCTATTATTATCAGATCTTCTTTTCTTCTGTTTAATCGTTGAATACCATCTAGCTGTGTGTTAGTCTGCATAAACTGGGACCAACAACTGGTATCAGAGCCTGCTCGAGTTTGATCGTCGAAGAAAAATATTCGAAGTTTCTCTGTTTTTCATACTTTTCGATATATTTCTTTGTAATCACTGTAATCTTGTTTCTGATCGATAAACTGTAAAAGTTATACCATTGGATTCGCCATTCAGAAACGAACCAAGGGTATATCTTACTTTTCGATTTCAGTAGATTCGGTATTTTTGATTTCTCGATAGTATGAGTTCGAAAAGCAAGGTTCTCGACATTTAAGCAGGTTTTTCAGGACGAAAACTATACAGGAAGACTCTCGAGATCGAAAACTTCACAGAAAAGTTGCTTAAACTGTTTAAAACTGAATTTTTGATTTGCAGGATTTCGATACTACGTTCTCGATAAGAGTTCTCGAACTAAGTTCTCGAGATTGCTTTCTCGATTAGGGCTGAGCAAAACCCGATCCGACCCGAAAAACCCGATATTTTTTTCGGATATTATCCGAACCGAAGTGGATATCCGACCCGAAAAACCCGAAACCGAAAATCCGATTAGTATTGGGCCTAGATCGGGTGGCGGGTAGGGTTTGTGAAATCCCAACCCGACCCGCCCGAATATCCGAAATATATGTTAGTGTGTACTTTGAATATTTAAATTAATACTTGTGTTCAATTATTTGTGTTATTATTTGTGCAATTTGTATTAAATTATTTGTGTAAATTGAATGTGTAGTGAACTAGTGTGTACAATTTTTGTTAAAGTGGCATTCCAACACTTTAACTATCCAATTATAATGTGTTTTGATATAACCAAAATATCCAAAATATATTAAATTATGTAGTGTGTACTTTGAATATGTTAAATTAATACTTGTGTTCAATTATTTGTGTAATTATTTGTGCAATTTGTGTTAAATTATTTGTGTAATTTGGAAGTTTAGTGCACTAGTGTGTACAATTTTTGTCAAAGTGGCATTTAAACACTTTAATTATCCAATTATAATTTTTTTAATATAACCGAAATATCCGAAACCCGACCCGATATCCGAAAATATCCGACTTAAAAATATCCGAAATACCCGATTTGAAATATCAAAGGGTCGGGCCTAGTATTTAAATTAAAAAACCCGAACGGGTTTAGGGTTCGCAAACCCGACCCGCCCGAACCCGACCCGTGCACACCCCTATTCTCGATACTCGGTTTTCGATACTAAAATATTTAAAATTCTGTTTTTCGAATTGCAGGTTCTCGAAACAGCTTCTCGACACTCAGTTCTCGAAACTAAGTTCTCGAACTTAGCTTCTCGATACTGAAGTTCTCGATACAGCTTCTCGAATCCAGCTTCTCGATAAACAGGTTCTCGATTTTCACTATCGAAAACTGGTTCTCGATAGAACTTCTCGAACCCTAGTTTTCGAATTTTTTTCTTGAATTAAGTTTTCGACATTCTGCATCCTAAATTTTTTTCTGATCAAAACACTCGACCGATCTGTCAAGGCTCAATCAGCAAAGATGGAAGCATTAGCACTTGGAAATGACAACAGACCACCCATCCTCAGAAAAGGAGAATATCAGATGTGGAAGACAAGATTCTTGAACTTTCTGGAAGGAAAAGATAATTCATCAGCCATGCTTGAATCGCTCACACAAGGTCCTACTGAGATCTATACAGAAGTAGACACCTCAGATGTAAACAACCCCCCTGTTAACTTTGTAAAAAACTGAAGGCAAAAGGCGCATACACTGAAGCTGACAAGTTGAGAATCAAAGCTGATCTCATGGCAAAAACATATCTGCTACAAGCTATCCCCAATGATATCTACATTCTGATAGACAGCATGGAGACAGCAAAGGAAATGTGGGATGAGGTGAAGAAGTTAATGATTGGAACTGATTTGGGTTTGAAGACGAAGAAGGCAAACATTCTGACTGCCTATGATGGATTTAAAGCCCTACCTGGTGAGGCACTCCATGAGACGTATAATAGATTCGTACAACTGATCAATGAGATGAGAAAGATCAAAGTTGTCAAATCTAATATGGAAATGAACATACGTTTCTTGTCGAGCCTGCCGCCAGAATGGAGAAGAACTGTTAAGAATCTACGACAGCATCTAGACTTGGATGAACTTGACCTCTGCACTGTCCATGAACATCTACAGCAGTTTGTTAATGACACTGCTGAGATGGAAGGAAGCTTCTCTACTAATCCTTTAGCACTCATGATTGAAGCTAAACCAAAGAGTTCATCTAAGGGTCCGAAGAAGAAGAAGGCAGCTAAGATTGAATCAGAAGAAGAAGAGAGTGAAGAAGAAATGGATGTTGAATCTGAGTTGGCTGATCTATAGAAGAAGATGGCACTACTTACCAATCAGTTCAACAAAAAGTTTGCCAAGAAAGGAAGCTCATCAAACAAACTCAGAACCTCCTCTGCCAACTACAAATTAAAAACCCATGATCAAAACTCTTCTAGTAGAGTTGTTGCAGCAGAGGAACCTCTCAAATGCTTTAACTGTGGAAAAGATGGACATGTTATCAAGGACTGTCGTTTACCAAAGAAGAGGGACTTCAACTATTACAAGCAAAAGATGTTGTGGAACAAGCAGAAGATGTTCATGGCTAAGCAAGATGACGATAGTGCTGCAACACTTACTGAGAATGATCCATGGCAGGAGGAGAGTTCTGATGATGAAGAAGAAGAGAATCTGGCCCTGATGGCGTTTGTGGAAAAAGAAGGAAAAGAAAAGGGTGATGTTGCGATCCCTGGAAAAAGTCAAAGTTCAAGCCAAGCACCACTGTAAGTACTTCTGAACCTTCTTGCTCATGTACCTGCAAGGTTCATTCCTCACAGGAAAAAGATAACACCATAAAGGAGTTAAAAGGCAAGTTAGATCATAACTATAAAGTTGCACTTGATACTCTAGATAAGAGTCACTCCCTGAAGTTGCAACTTGAAAATGAGAAAGAAAGAGTTCGGAAACAAAATTTAGAAGTAGAAAAGCTTACACAGAAAATAACTGAACTAACTAAGAAGGTCAGTGACACAGAACTTGAACGAAATATTGCGAAAGCAGAAAATGATTTTCTACGTAAACAAAGATGTTCTCTTTTCATGAAAATCAAAGAGTTAGAAGATCTACTGGTCAAAAGAGGACAAACTGAACAAACAATTTTCTTAAACCAAAACAGGGACACTCGGTTTTATAACTCAAAGGAAGGTCTTGGCTTTACTAACCCCAACAATCTGAAAAAGATTGATTGTCTCCAACTTTACAACATAAAGTACATGGGGTTAGGATTGACCAAGTTGATGGCTTTTACCTACGGGAAAGAAACCGCAGAAGAAGAAGAGGTAAAGCGGTCAAATCCATCAAAAGCCGAAATTCCTCTCAGTTATGATTCCCTGAACAAAAGCTATGAAAATGCTGAACCTGTTTTGTCAACTGATGAGAGTGTGAGTCTCTATCCTTCTGAGAAGGAAGTTGTGTCAGATCCTTAACCTCCTTCAACCTCAGGTTCAAGTGGAGAAGAACCTTATATCCCTCCACTTATCAGAAAATTTGAAAACTTACACATTTCTTTAGAAAATCAAAGAAAAAGCTTTGAAGAAGAGAGAAAAGAATTCGAAAGTGAGAAGGAGAGGTTGTTGAGAGAACTGGCCATTTTAAAAGAAAGTTCCCAATCTAGCACAACTTCCCAATCATCTCGTGATACTGATACATCTCAACCAATTCTGAACAAAACTAACCTTTTCAAAAGGACACCCACTCACTCCAAATCTCCTTTGAAAACAGGAAATGAAGTAAGTCGGAGAGTGGAGAGGAGAAGAGAGTGGAAGTTAAAGAGAGCTGAGATAGCTGAAGGAAAGAAGAAGATGTTTTCTGAGAATAAAAAGTCCTGTTCAAATGCTGTTTTCTATTCAAATAAGCGTAGGTCTAGTTCTATGTCACAGTCATGTAGTTATAGTTCAGTCTTGTGTCCCAAGCTGAATCATTCTAAGTTTAAAACTGATACTTTCATTTTCAATAAAAGGTTGTTTACCTCTGGGGTTGTGAATCCTTGCAATGATACTTTTGGTTCTGATCATGATATAAATGTTGTACGTAAGAAAGAAAAAGGAGAGCGCAAACAAAGAAAACAGTCTGAGAATAGAACTGAAGAGGGTGTCTATGATCTTCCAAATTTAAGATATCCTCTTAAAGTTCATTCGAAGAAACATTTTGTAACGCCCCAAAATCCGGTCTAGTAGTTAAGATACATATGAATAAATTACTTTATAATATTTCTCCTACTTCATGTAAATTGAAAATATAATTTATTTAAAATAGTATTAATAATAAAATAAAAGTACAATAGTACACACTCTAACACTATTCTAAGACATTTAAACTATACTAGAAAGAAACAATACGTGTCTCAATTATCAAATGAATTGAAGTTTCGTATTATCTAAATAGGAATTTGGTCAATTTTAAAATATATTATAATAATCAAATATCTTCAATTAATGAGGAATGGGCAGCCACCTAAAAGTCTACTCCATAATAAATTTTACACGTTCAATAATAAGCCAACTAGCCTCACCAATATTGAAGGAATAGTTGCTCAATAATTATGTCCTCTAATAATTTTATCTACTACGTCGTATATGAATTAACATGGCTATCTCACACTATATATAAATAGCTCTCTATAATCCCAAAACTTTAATTCCATGCGGCCAGACAAAAATAGTCCTAAAAATACGTATTACTATATACTATTATATATCAACTGGGAAAAGTTGAGCAAGTAGAAGAGATAGGACCAATTTGAAGAAAATAGCTTCGGGTCCAATATTACTAACGTTTCTCATATAAGGTCCGTACGCTTTCTGTTTCATTTTCCTAAAAAGTATTTTATTAGTATTAATCCGTCCCCGTTACATTATGGGGATGTTGAAATTCATATATGATCATAGTATTTTATCTGCTTAAATTATGCGTTCATGATCATAATATTTTATCTGCTTTATTTATGAGTTATCTAAAATATGGGAGCTTTTATTCTGTAAGTGCTAAATTGATACTCACTATAGTCAGTATAAATATAAGTGTAAAGTTTAAGGAGAAATAAGATTTAGTGGTAATAACATTGGGTGATTTTAAAATAGACTAGAATAATTGTAATTATGTTTAGTGTATGTACGTATACATATAAAATTATATATTTTAAAATGAAGTTGCGCGAGGTGCTGTTAAGATATGTTTATAATATATTAAAAGTAAATATACCGTATATTTTACATGTGCATATCTTTATAGATATATAAAAGGAATCCTAAATATATGAATTTCGTGAATATGTATATAAATAAAAAACATAGTATCTTTAGTTGACGGGAGTATATATAAATGCACGTATGATTAATTCATATTTTAGTTCAGAATGTATACCTAAATTAATATTAAAATAAGTATTATAAATCTGTAGTTCAAGAAATTATTAATATATATATGTATATATATATATATATATAAATAAATAAATAAATAAATAAATAAATAAATAAATATATATATATATATATATTCTAGATCACGCATGAATTAAACAATTGTATAAAGAGTATGAGTAATCAACTTTCTTAAATGTATGTATGGATACGTGTGTTGCTTATTAATAGGGGTGGGGAAAAATACCGAAATTTCGGTATACCGGACTTACCATATCGAAAAATACCGAATTTACCGAAGTGTTTGGTATACCGACACTTTTGGTACGGTATGATACCGTACCGAATTACTTCGGTATGGTATCGGTATATATTTTGGAAATAAACGGTATACCGTTATACCGTCATACCGTAATTCCAAGTCAATAATTTCTTTAAAATTATAAAAATAACTAGAAACACAACATTAATTCAAAGATAATGACTTTATATCCATGTTTCTTGAATTATTTATACTTTTTGTTGGAGATCGATTTTATTTCAAATATATTTATGTTGTTTAAATTATTATTTTAGCAGAATGTGTTGTTATCTTCATATATCATGTATTGAAGTATCCGTACATATTTATAATATTTTTTTCTTCAAAGTTGAAGAGAACAAAAATAGGTTATCATTGACATTTTATAATTAATTTCATTAATAATTTTAGTATATCACTATTAACACTAATTTTCTATATTTCATTTGAAATATAATAATTTGATATTAAATCATGATAATTTACCGATACCGTAGCTTACCGTACCGAAATTTTGGTATACCGAAACAAGGTATACCGAAATTTAGGTATGGTAACGGTATGTATTTTTGCATACCGAAAGTTTACGGTATGGTAAAGGTATGGGATAAAATCTTCGGTATACCGTACCGAACCACCCCTACTTATTAACTAACAAGTGTGATGTTATTTTCACATACACAAACTATAACTAAGGTCCTACATAAGAACATAAAAACGTGTGCCCATAGGATTGTGGTTTAAAATTAGTATGCTAATTAATCATGTAGATTTTATTCATATATTATTACTTACGTAAGAATATTTATTGAGTGAACATATAAGTTTAGTAGTGATTTATTTATTTATTAATAAAATGGAATATTAAGTATATATCTTCTAATCGTTAGTTACTGTATATATTTTAAAAGTCACATGCTTTTTTGGTTGTTAAATCTTATACGTAGTATATGAAAATGATCGAATCCTTATTTGTAATTAAAATAAAAGATAAGTACTATTTTGGAAAAAAGCCTTACTCTTGGTCCGGTACTCTGACGTGGATACTCCTGTTCTGTTTAGTGTACTATGTACACTCCTGAAATTCTGTCTTAGAGGAATTAGTGTTCTCCTGTTTAGTGTACTATGTACACTCCTGAAATCTTTTTAGAGCACTATTACTCTTCTGTTAAGGTTCGAGTCTCTTCGGTGATCTCGTCCTTTCTGTTCAGCTAGCTTCTGTTAGGGATTGGTACGTGTAGCTCCGGCGATTACGTTTCCATATCCTTTCTGGGTAATGTGGGTATGGACTTTATGTTCGTATTCCTTACCGTTAGTATTCCTCTGTCTAGGTCCAGTTTCTTGAGTACAAGGCTTAAATGAATTTATTAATAATATACCTCCAGATAAGAGTTAATTGATAAATATGATATCTGAATATGCTTCTGATCTGTATATGAATATTATGATTTTGATGACAGTTATTCGGCTCACTCAGGTATGTCAATTGTTTGTTTGAATAGATGCTAATTATGATATGTGGTTATTTGATTTAAATATGTGATAATTATTATTATTATCATTATTGTTATGATTATCGTTATCAGTATTTGTACCGTACCACTCAGCACATTGCTGAGCGGGTAGTTGTTTGTTTTTCCTACCCGTAGGTTGAAGTACATTCAGCTAAGATAAGGATGCTGGGATGGAAGGAGGCATATGATTCATGTGCATATCATGTGTGTATTGTTTATAAATAAACAAATAAGAAGCAAGTTTGACTTTAAACTTATCTGATCATTTTCGTTTTGTAAACGCTTCCGCATATCTTGAAATATTTTGTGCTGTATAATATTAAGTGATTTATGGTGACTTGATATTTTCACGTATTGAACAATAAGTTGACGTTTGAATAAAGATATTTTATTTAAATACTTAATTTTGTTTTAACTAATTAAAAGTGTTACATTTAAATCTGTTTTGATTTCTGCCACGTGACACACCGCTCGGGTCGGCGGGGCCGATTCGGGTAGGGTGTTACATTTTGGTATCAGAGAATTTGGTTTTAAAAGCGATTCTGCAAAAAAAAAAAAAAAAAAAAGCTTAACTATTTAAAATTGTGTCTTGCATTGCATTTTAGAAGTCCGCCTCACATCTTGGTATTTAGTTATATCATAGAAAACTAAGTTATTATGGAACTTTTAAATTTAGGCGCCCATAATGTCATCTGAAGATCCAAGTGAGCATTCTGTGCATGGATCTGAACATGCCAGCGCTCACCATGATGAATACCATGTTCCGAATCCGTTCATACAGCAGATGACTGGACTGTTTCAGCAAATCGTTCAAAATGTGATCCCGGCTAATAACGGAGATGCACGGGAGTCCATTACGATCGAGAAGCTAAAGAAGAATGGCGCCTCCATTTTCTTTGGAAAAAGGGGGGATACTCCGGAAATTGCTGAATTTTGGCTTGAGCAAACTGCTCGAGTCTTAGAAGACTTACAAGTGCCGATAGCCGATCGCCCACGGCATGCTATTAGTTTGCTGCAACATGGAGCCTACGATTGGTGGAAATCAGTACTTCTCAGACCTGATCTACCGAGACCCGTCACGTGGGACTACTTCCAGGAACGCTTCATAGATCAATTTGTCCCGGCCTGGTACCAAGAAGAACGAAAACGACAGTTTATGGATCTGACACAAGGATCCATGACGGTGGCAGAGTATGCATATGAATTCCTTCGCCTGAGCAAGTATGCTCCCGATATGGTAAGAATGGAAGCTGACAAGTGCCGGAAATTTGAGTATGGGCTTAATGAGGAAATCGCTGGGCAGGTGGTTACCTTACGCCATGTTAGCTTCACGTTGCTTGTGGGGGCCGCTCAAAGTTTTGAAGGGTGGCGCAGAAGAAAGACCACCAGGGGGACATTTTCTTACTCAGCACCGCCAATGAACTCGACGGGGAAGAGACATGAAAGTGGAAAGGGAAAATCTCAGAGTCGATATAATGAATCATCTCGTGCCAAGTCCACGTCTGGTAGCAACAAACCTCGACCACCGGTTTCTCATGTCAAAAGTGTCCCGCTATGCTCGTTTTGTGGCAAACACCATATCGGTGAATGTAGAAGAGCCTCCGGAGCTTGTTTCCGTTGTGGCCAAAAGGGGCACATGCTCCGAGAATGCCCTTTGCTTGTCACGGGTGATGCCTCTTCAGCTCCAGTCCGCCCCACTCAACCCCCACAGATGAGCCAACAAACTCGTATCCAAGGCAATGTTGGGAGCAACTCTGACACGGTAAACAGGCCTACACAGGGTCGTCCCCAGGCTCGGACTTATGCCATGCAGGCTAGAGAAGAGCAACCAGAGAATGATGTCATTATTGGTATGTTCACCCTTTTCAACACTGATATATCTGCTTTAATTGATCCTGGTTCCACACATTCCTATATATGTGTCTGCCCACCTTGTTTAGATGAATATCCAAAATAACATCTAGACATCCAAATGGAGGTGTCCACACCTTTAGGGAGAAGTATTATTGTTAATCAAATATACCGACACTGTCCTTTAGAGGTTCAAGGGAAACAATTTAATGCAGATCTCATTGAATTACCCTATCGAGAATTTGACGTAATTCTTGGTATGGATTGGCTCTCTAAGCATAAAGCTATAGTCAATTGCCAAGACAAAACATTACTACTTCAAACTGAGCAGGGTGATACTATTCTTGTTCCCGGAGAATTATTTCCGAGGCCACCTCAACTCATTTCTGTGATGCATGCTAAAAGGCTTATGCGTAAGAAATGTCAAGCATATCTAGCATATGTTCGTGACACTCAGAAAGAAGCTCAATTAGTACAAGACATCCCTATTGTACAAGATTTTCCAGATGTCTTTCCCGATGAATTACCAGGTTTACCACCATCTCGAGAAGTGGAATTTAATATCGAACTAGTTTCTGGTACCACTCCAATTTCAGCAACTCCTTATCGAATGGCTCCCGCTGAAATGAAAGAATTAAAGGCACAACTTCAAGATCTCTTGGATAAGGGATTTATCCAACCTAGTGTGTCTCCATGGGGCGCACCCGTTTTATTTGTGAAGAAAAAGGATGGTTCCATGAGACTATGCATTGATTATCGGCAACTAAACAAAGTGACTGTGAAAAATCGTTACCCGTTGCCGAGGATTGATGATCTCTTCGACCAACTCAAGGGAGTCAAAGTGTTCTCAAAAATTGATCTTCGTTCGGGATATCATCAGCTGCCCGTGAAAAAGGAAGATGTACCAAAAACTGCGTTTAGAACAAGATATGGACACTATGAGTTTTTGGTTATGCCTTTTGGATTAACCAATGCTCCTGCCGCATTCATGGACCTAATGAACAGAGTATTCAAGCCCCTTCTAGACCAATTTGTGGTTGTATTTATTGATGATGTTCTGGTCTATTCAAAGTCTGAGGAGGATCACAAGGAACATCTTAAGATTGTGTTAGAAACACTACAAAAGCACAAACTCTATGCCAAGTTTTCGAAGTGTGAATTTTGGCTTGATCAAGTAACTTTCTTGGGTCACGTCATTTCAGCAGATGGCATAAGAGTTGATCCCACAAAAATTCAAGCCATTACAAATTGGAGACCACCTCGAACTGTGACGGAGGTCCGAAGTTTCCTGGGATTAGCAGGTTATTATCGTCGCTTTGTTAAAGACTTTTCCTTGATAGCTTCACCTCTTCATAAACTCTTGAAAAAGAATTCACGCTTTGAATGGGCACCCTCTTGTCAAGAGAGTTTCGATAAACTAAAGAAGGTTCTCACAGAAGCTCCGGTACTTGTTCAACCGGTATCTGGTAAGGACTTCACCGTGTATAGTGATGCTTCTCATAATGGCTTGGGATGTGTATTAATGCAAGAAGGAAAAGTGATCGCATATGCCTCGAGACAACTCAAAGAACACGAGAAGAACTACCCCACACATGATCTGGAGTTAGCCGCTATTGTCTTTGCTTTAAAGATATGGCGACATTATCTTTATGGGGAAAGGTGTTACATCTTTACCGATCACAAAAGTCTGAAATATCTTCCGACGCAAAAGGAGCTAAATTTGAGGCAAAGGCGTTGGTTAGAATTAATCAAGGATTATGATTGTGTAATCAATTATCATCCAGGGAAAGCTAACGTTGTGGCAGATGCTTTGAGTCGGAAAACTCTAGCTGAATTACATCTCAAACCTTCACTTCAAGAAGAAATCATAACAGCTCAAAAATCTGATGATCAGTGCCTTCAAATAGTGGAGTCAATTTCTAAAGGGGAGAAACCAGATTTCACTAAACAAAGTAATGGTGGATTGTGCTTTAAAGGACGTTTGGTCATTCCTAATGGATAGGTTAAACAAAGAATTCTTAAGGAGTCACATGAAACAAAATACTCAATGCATCCGGGAAGCAACAAGATGTATCGAGATTTGAAGAATCTATACTGGTGGTCCGGTATGAAACGTGATATCACTGAGTATACTTCTAAGTGTCTCACTTGCCAACAAGTTAAAGCTGAACATCAAGTTCCATCTGGATTGTTACAATCCATTACAATACCAGAATGGAAATGGGATCGGGTAACCATGGATTTTGTGGTGGGATTACCTTTGACACCAAGGAAGAATGACTCAGTTTGGGTAATTGTGGATCGACTTACCAAATCTGCTCATTTCATACCCATTCGAAGGGATTTTTCCTTAAACAAGTTGGCAGAATTGTATCTCCAAAAGATAGTCCGATTACATGGAATACCGTTATCCATCATATCCGATAGAGATCCAAGATTCACTTCTCAATTCTGGAAAAGCTTGCAAGAGGCACTTGGTACGAAATTGAACTTTAGCACAGCTTTTCATCCTCAGACAGATGGTCAATCTGAAAGAGTTATTCAAATTCTTGAGGATATGATGCGAGGGTGTGCTATTGAGTTCAAAGGAAGTTGGGAGAAATACTTACCTCTTATGGAGTTTGCATACAATAATAGCTATCAAGCTACCATCCAGATGGCGCCATACGAAGCTCTGTATGGTCGTAAGTGTAGAACTCCGGTCTGTTGGACAGAGCTAAGTGAAAGAAAGACTATTGGGCCAGATTTGATTCAAGAAACAGAGGAGAAGGTCCGGTTGATTCAACAACGACTCAAGGAAGCATCAGATAGACAAAAATCATATGCTGATTTAAAGCGTCGTGATATCGAGTATGCTATAGGAGAAAAAGTTTTTCTGAAAGTGTCTCCTTGGAAAAAGGTATTGCGTTTCGGAAAAAGGGGTAAGCTAAGTCTGAGGTTTATTGGACCTTACGAAATCACTGAACGTATTGGTCCTGTAGCCTATCGACTAGCATTACCATCAGAGCTGAGCCAAATACATGATGTTTTTCATGTGTCAATGCTAAGAAGATATAGATCTGATCCTTCACATGTACTAACACCCGGAACTGTGGAGCTTGATAAAGATTTAACCTATGAAGAAGAACCTGTACAAATTCTGGCTCGAGATGTGAAGGTGTTAAGGAATAAAACGGTTCCCTTAGTCAAGGTTCTATGGAAGAACCACACCACAGAAGAAGCAACTTGGGAAACCGAAGAAGCAATGATGACCCAGTATCCATATTTGTTCAACAACGTCAACTAAGGTAATTTCGAGGACGAAATTCTTTTAAGGGGGGGAGAAATGTAACGCCCCAAAATCCGGTCTAGTAGTTAAGATACATATGAATAAATTACTTTATAATATTTCTCCTACTTCATGTAAATTGAAAATATAATTTATTTAAAATAGTATTAATAATAAAATAAAAGTACAATAGTACACACTCTAACACTATTCTAAGACATTTAAACTATACTAGAAAGAAACAATACGTGTCTCAATTATCAAATGAATTGAAGTTTCGTATTATCTAAATAGGAATTTGGTCAATTTTAAAATATATTATAATAATCAAATATCTTCAATTAATGAGGAATGGGCAGCCACCTAAAAGTCTACTCCATAATAAATTTTACACGTTCAATAATAAGCCAACTAGCCTCACCAATATTGAAGGAATAGTTGCTCAATAATTATGTCCTCTAATAATTTTATCTACTACGTCGTATATGAATTAACATGGCTATCTCACACTATATATAAATAGCTCTCTATAATCCCAAAACTTTAATTCCATGCGGCCAGACAAAAATAGTCCTAAAATACGTATTACTATATACTATTATATATCAACTGGGAAAAGTTGAGCAAGTAGAAGAGATAGGACCAATTTGAAGAAAATAGCTTCGGGTCCAATATTACTAACGTTTCTCATATAAGGTCCGTACGCTTTCTGTTTCATTTTCCTAAAAAGTATTTTATTAGTATTAATCCGTCCCCGTTACATTATGGGGATGTTGAAATTCATATATGATCATAGTATTTTATCTGCTTAAATTATGCGTTCATGATCATAATATTTTATCTGCTTTATTTATGAGTTATCTAAAATATGGGAGCTTTTATTCTGTAAGTGCTAAATTGATACTCACTATAGTCAGTATAAATATAAGTGTAAAGTTTAAGGAGAAATAAGATTTAGTGGTAATAACATTGGGTGATTTTAAAATAGACTAGAATAATTGTAATTATGTTTAGTGTATGTACGTATACATATAAAATTATATATTTTAAAATGAAGTTGCGCGAGGTGCTGTTAAGATATGTTTATAATATATTAAAAGTAAATATACCGTATATTTTACATGTGCATATCTTTATAGATATATAAAAGGAATCCTAAATATATGAATTTCGTGAATATGTATATAAATAAAAAACATAGTATCTTTAGTTGACGGGAGTATATATAAATGCACGTATGATTAATTCATATTTTAGTTCAGAATGTATACCTAAATTAATATTAAAATAAGTATTATAAATCTGTAGTTCAAGAAATTATTAATATATATATGTATATATATATAAATAAATAAATAAATAAATATATATATATATATATATATATATATATATATATATATATATATATAGAGCTCTTCTCATCAGGCCGGCCTGACGGGCTGCCCCGTCCGGCCGAGCCCGTTTGGGCACCTTCCCGGTGGAATTTTTTGATGAAATTTTTTGAGCATGTTCCTCATCAAGTCTAGTTTGTCCATACCAAATTTCAGCTCAAAATTCGATCGGGAAGGTCGTCAAATGATTTTTGCAAGTTAACTGGTCCGGAAAATACATATTCCGGACCAGTTAACTTGCAAAAATCATTTGACGACCTTCCCGATCGAATTTTGAGCTGAAATTTGGTATGGACAAACTAGACTTGATGAGGAACATGCTCAAAAAATTTCATCAAAAAATTCCACCGGGAAGGTGCCCAAACGGGCTCGGCCGGACGGGGCAGCCCGTCAGGCCGGCCTGATGAGATGATTTCTCTCTCTCTCTCTCTCTCTCTCTCTCTCTCTCTCTCTCTATATATATATATATATATATATACTGAATTATTCCTGTCCGGAATTTCCGGACAGAGCCCCGTCCGGCCTCCTCCGTTTGAGTCAGTTTCCGGTGGTATTTTTTGCTCAAATGTTTATTTGTATGTTCTTCATCAAGTCTAGTTTATCCATACCAAATTTAAGCTAAAAATTCAATCGGGAAGGCAATCAAATGATTTTTGGAAGTTAACTGCGTTTTATATGTATATAAAGTGCGCAGTTAACTTCAAAAAATGATTTGATTGCCTTCCCGATTGAATATTTAGCTAAAATTGGGTATGAATAAACTAGACTTGATGAAGAACATGCAAAACAAAATTGAGCAAAACCTACCACCGGGAAACACCCCCCCCCCCCAAAAAAAAAAGGAGGAGGCCGGATGGATCTCCGGTCAGGAATTTCCTGATCGGAAGATTACTCTCTCTCTCTATATATATATATATATATAATTGTAGATAAATTTATAGGTTATACAAGTGTTGAGTGGGATAGAGGGGCAGCTGCTCCCACTTAATATATGTCCCAACTTACAATAAGAAAGAAGGTGACAACTCCGGTACCTTTCTAAAAACAGAGGTAAAGATACGGTAGACCACATCAATTTTAATTTAGATTTAAATTAAAATTTAGATTTAAGTGGACCACATCACTTTATCAATTTTAATTTAGATTTAAATAATTCAACTGCTACCTTTTCATTGGTCCATGTGGACAAAGATACGGTACCTTATGGGTACCATAGAAACTACCAAGAAATAAACTATAGAACATCATAAAACTTTGAAAATCATGACTAAAAGTAATAAATTGCAAAACCCAAAGCACTCAATCTCCAAGGTTTTTCGGATCAACCAATTATGCATGGACAACTTGATTAAGGAAAATGAAATGGAGCCCGGGACCCCTATTTACTGTTACTTGTGAGTTTCGATTAACCGGCCAATCCTGGTTCGTTTTTTTTTTTTGAAAAACAAATCTTGTCTGTGGTAAATTAATTGGTAATTCCAATATTTATTATAATTGTATTATTGAAACAGAATTGCAGCAATGAAGTAGTATATTTAGATAGTTTATTTCAAATTTAAAACTATTACAAATATCAATGCATTTAATTAATGCACTAGACAAATTACCCGTGCGATGCACGGGATATATCTAGGGTAGAATAATAACTTAATTAATATTACATCGCAATGTCGTAGATATAAAATTTTAGTTTTTATTATAGAAGAAATATATAAATACTGTAACTCGTATATATGTCTTAACTCTGATTATATAATGTTATTTTATAGGCAGCATTAGAATGGATTTTACACAAATCTAGCAAGCAAGTAAAACAGAAATGAGTGTCTGTGATGTAAGAATAAAATCAATGTGAATGAAAAGGCGTGATAGTACACTTTGTAGTATTTTATTTATAGGACATCTAGAATTTCTATGAAATAGGACGTTCATTTATTTCAACGGTGTACAGAAACTATATACTCCGTATTAAAGCTACGGAGTATGAGAAGCATCTTTGTAAATTACACTTTTAGTGGTGGCAAGTGACAACACCTTACTTTTACAGTCAGATATAATAATCTCCAATTAGTTCATGAGGAGAAATTACATGTGTTGAATTTGAAAGGAAGTCTTATGTTCAACATGATCATAAATAATCTTGGAATGAAAAAATGGTGAGTATTATCACCGAGTATAACATCTGCCTTTAGAAGACATTTATTCATTCGTGTAACGATTAGGTCTGTCCCATTATGCAGTCAAGATAATAAGATAATTGGTCGGGTTTCTTATTAGCATAAGAAAAACCCCAGTATTACACTTATAATTTGCCATTTTTTTCGATGGTTGGAGTTGGTGGTGATGGGAGTTGTTGAGGCGGCAACAGAGGCCTCTGCATTTTTATACTTTTTACGCTTTTATTGTTTTATTTTATTTTATTTTTAGTTTTTGTTTTTTATTTTTTTATTTTTCTATTTTTTTTTTATTTTTATTAATTTTATTTAATATTTATTTTTGTGTTTTTATACATCTTCATTATAAATAAGTTTACGTTATTACTTTTATATTTTAATTATTAATGAAATATGAATTGTATTAAAACAGAGCTATGGTAGATTTGGAAAGCTAGTCCTATTTAGAGAATTTTAAAGTTATAGTCCTATTTTGGCAATCAAAGTTGCTTTTATTTCTATTTGGAGAATTCCCCTTTTTATATTCCCATTTAATGTGATAAAATTCTATTACCAGTGTTAGGACGACCTAGACCTTTACTTAAATTTATTAAGTAAACCAAATAAAAAGTTACACTATATATAATGTATATTATTATTAAATTAGCACACAAATTTAATTTGTTGTTATCGTGTGTTCTTTTAATTCTATTAAGTAACATTTACGACGTATATGGTATTTCGTCCATCCCACCGAAATTCTCCCGTTTTCCTTTTTTAACCATCTCACTAAGATTGTTACATATCAAATTTAATAACGTGTGTGTGATTTAAAGTCACTATTACTTTGTAATAGTAATATATTGTGGTTATTTTTGTGGTGTTGTTAATTTGTATCACCATGTTAACAAAATTGTTATATATATATATTATCGAAATATAACTTATAAAAATGTTATTAAAGTTACTCTAAGTATATTGTCAGAATTACTATGGTATAAAACTAAACATGATCAAATTCACTGAAGTTATTATACTCTCGTCCCTTATAACTTTGTCAAATTTCACTTTTTGTAGTCTCACTAACTTTCCACTTCTCCTACTAATTAAAGAAATTGTGATTCCTGGTAATTATCTCTCTTCTGCAGAAACTCAATCACACAATTTATACTTTATTATTTATCATGCTTGTCAAACATGGTCAATTTTTAAGGGATGGAGAGAGTATTATATTTATTGAAGTATAAAACATTAAAAAGCGACAATTTTATGTAATATTTCAATCATAGTTGAATTTTACACAAATATATACTACTTCGTATGATCGTATGTTAATTTTTTAATGAAATAATTATTTGAAATTTTAAATATTGCAAGTATGTATTTTCTATGGCAAGTATGTACTTCATATGTATTAAATGTACTTTTTATTGGGGCGGCACTTTCTATGACAAATCTGAATTGATAAACTTGATGTTTAACATTTAATGCTTAATTTGGCCGGATAACTTTATATGTTAATAATATATTTTACATTTAATACTTCACAACTCCACTATATATTTACATATTAATTACTTTTTGGGCGGGAATTTTCCCTCCATTATCTGCCCCAACTCTGTTACTTTATATTATATAAAGATTACTAAAATGTTGGCATAAGACCGTATCGGATTTGAAAATGATATATAACATTTGAAAAATTAAAAATGGATACAACACTTTTTTATTGTTGGCATCAACGGCGTACATGAGTGTTTAGTGCTCGACAATGGTGACATTGTGCATAGAGAAAATTAATTTGTAGTGTTGTTCTTAATGAAAGTGTAGTTAATTAAAATTGCAACAGAGTTAGTGAACGAAGACTCCATGAATAACGAAAAATGTTAGATTGGGATTTGGTAATGTGTATGATAGCTCACCGATAAATCGTGGGCGGTATTGTAAAGATAAGGCCAGGGCCGGTCCTGGGGCATGGGCAGGAGGGGCATGCGCCCAGAGCCCTTTACTCCTGTAGGGCCCATAAAATTTTAAAATATGTGTGTATGTATGTACATAAATATTGAGATTTTTTCTAAATTAATGCTCAACAAAAAAAGTATTTATCAAATTCATGTTGAGTTAAAAATATTTCCGAATGTACTGTTGGGCTAACTCGAGTTAACAAAATCCCTTTCTCATTACCGACATACATGTTCCACGTACAAGCATTTGGCGCAGGACAACATTATAGAAAGGCAATGGCGAGTTCCAAGAAAATAAAAACCCCAAGTTTTTAAAAAGTGGTCTAACTTTTTTATTATTACTCGAATTATTATAAAAAATACATCAAAATTCGTAACTTTTTATTATCTTTCATATGACACCAATATTAAATATATAAAAATTAAAATAATAAATTGTCAATCAAACAAATTCTGATTTTTAAAGCGTTATAATTTTCTTATTTGTATCCCGATTTTTTAAAAAGTATATCAAAATTCTTAACTTTTTTATTATCTTTCATACGACTGTAATATTTCATAGGGAAAAAAAATATTTAGCACTTTAAACAAATTTGTTTTTTAGAGTCACATACTTTTTTGTACTCCGATGATCTAAAAAAATATATAAAAATTCATAACTTATTATTTTTCACGTGCCACTATTATTTCATACATACTAAAAAATAATTTAGAACTTGCCGAAAACAGAACTAAACAACCCGTCTCGTCAACAAAACGTCAGTCCATCCAATCCACGCCGGCTCGGTCATCTTCTGCGGCGATGCCGACGAGTTTCTGGTAAGCTTAGAGATCACGCCAAAAGTCAGAACAAAGTGTTCAAATCTTGGAATATCAGTCCAGAATGCAACCTCACCAAATCTTCATAGAAGAAAGGGAAAATAACATCTTTTCTCCGCTTCAGGTTCTGTCACGTGCCCCCACCGAAGGCGACCGGAGAGCACAAAGACTATGGCCACATCGCAGGTGGTCTCCGGAGGAAGAAGATCAACGAAAATAGCATATGAAAAATAGCGTTTTCTACTAATTTTATTTCCAAACGGCTAAATTACCAAACATCTTCTAACAACCCGCCAATGTATTTCACTAGTCAAACCCGCCGACTGAATCCGCTATTGACACTCCACCAACATAACTCGATATTCGCTAACCACTAATCGCTGAAAGCCAAACACGCTCCTCATCTGTTAAAAATAATTTTGTAACATGAAATATTGGTTTCATATGAAATGTATAAAAGTTATGAATTTTGATATATTATTTGTAGGAATTAGATCATAGTACAAATAAAAGATTTATAACACTTTAAAAATTGATCTTTTTTTACAGTTCTAAATATTTTTTTAGTATGTATGAAATATTAGTGGCACATGAAAAATAATAAGTTATGAAATTTATATGTTTTTTCAGATCATTGGAGTACAAAAAAGTATATGACTCTAAAAAACAAATTTGTTTAAAGTTCTAAATTAATTTTTTATTTTTACCTATGAAATATTAGAATTGTATGGAGGATAATAAAAAGTTATGAATTTTGATATATTTTAAAAATAATCGTGATACAAATAAAAAAATTAAAAACGCTTTAAAAATCAGAATTTTTCTAAAGTGGTAATTTATTTTTTAAATTTTCATATATTCAATATTAGTCTCATATGGAAGATAATAAAAAGCTACGAAATTTGATACGAAGTACATTTTTTATAATAATCCGAGTATTAATAAAAAAAAGTTAGATCACTTTTTAAAAACTTGGGGTTTTATTATTTTTGTTGGCTCCCACCATTGCTTGTTCTGCGAATCTGCGTCCGATGCTTCATGTAAGCCGGTAATGAGAATGCTGTATTTGTTAACCTGAGTTAGGCCAACGGTAGATTGGGAAATATTTTTAACTAAACATCAATTTAGTAAATACTTTTCTATTCAACATTAATTTGGAAAAAATCTCATAAATATTTTAAATATATATAAATTATATTTTATAAAAAATAAAAAATAAAATCAATTTCTCCAAAGGACTTTCACCATAGGAATCTCCTTGTTTCTCAATTTCTTCACTTGTTGTCCCACAATTTTCACCGGTTCCACCGCATATTGTAGATCTTCGCGTATCTCTACCGGTGGCCTTTCAAGAATATGAGACGGGTCTCTCACGTATTTCTTGAGAATCGATACATGAAACACATCGTGTATCTTCTCAAGTTCCGGTGTCAACTTGAGACGGTATGCCACGGCCCCTATCCTTTCAAGGATTTAAAATGGACCAATGTATCTGGGGTTAAGCTTTCCCCTCGATATAAATCGGATGATACCCTTCCAAGGAGAAATCCTTAGGAAGACCTTATCACCGACCTCGAACTCCAATGGCCTTCGTCGTTTGTCGGCATAGCTCTTCTGCCGATCTTGGGCAGCCTTGAGTCTATCCTGAATGACTTTCACCTTAGCCTTGGTAATTTCAACAAGTTCAATCCCCTCGAGCTTGGCCTCGCCAACCTCGTCCCAACATAACGGTGTCCTGCACTTCCTCCCATACAATGCCTCGTATGGAGGCATGCCAATACTCGCCTGATAACTGTTGTTATAGGCGAACTCGACTAGAGCCAAATGTTTGTTCCAACTTCCTTGGAACTCCAGAGCACACGCCCTAAGCATGTCCTCCAATATCTGTATCACTCGCTCGGATTGTCCATCCGTCTGTGGATGAAAAGCCGTGCTGAACTTCAATCTAGTACCCAAAGATGCTTGAAACTTGGGCCAAAATCGAGATGTGAATCGTGGATCCCTATCCGAGACAATGGATATCGGGACTCCATGTAGTCTCACAATCTCCTCCGTGTATAGCTTTGCCAATCTTTCAAGAGGGTAAGTGATGTTAATAGGCAAAAAGTGTGCACTCTTGGTGAGCCTATCAACTACTACCCATACCGCATCATAGTTGTTCACGGTCCGTGGCAACCCCACCACGAAATCCATAGTCACATGCTCCCACTTCCATTCTGGAATGGAAAGTGGCTGTAATAACCCAGCTGGATGCTGATGTTCTGCCTTGACTTGCTGACAAGTAAGGCACCGACTGATGTACTCGGCTATCTGTCTCTTCATACCGGACCACCAGTAACTTTCCTTCAAATCGCGATACATCTTCGTGCCCCCCGGGTGCATGGCATAAGCCGATGAATGAGCTTCCTCTAAGATGGACTTTCGGAGCTCATCATCTGCCGGCACACACACTCGGTCACGAAACAATAAAAGACCGTCGTCTCTTTCCCTGAAGTCCTCCACCGGTCCCGCTTGCATGCGTTCCCTGATCTTCATAATTTCATCGTCAGTTTCCTGACCCTTCTTGATCTCATCAAGCAAAGTAGGTCTCACCTCAAACCGTGCCAATAAGGCACCATTACTGGACACCTCCAGTTGGGCTCTTAATGCCCTCAAATTAGCTATCAATGCCCCGGATGAGCTCTTCCGGCTCAAAGCATCTGCCACCACATTTGCCTTGCCTGGATGGTACTCAATCACTAGATGGTAGTCCTTTATCAACTCCATCCACCGTCTCTGCCTTATGTTTAACTCTTTCTGAGTAAACACGTACTTCAAGCTCTTATGGTCAGTGTATATGTGACATGTCTCTCCGTAGAGATAATGTCTCCAAATCTTCAGTGCGAACACCACTGCTCCCAACTCTAGATCATGGGTGGGGTAATTTACCTCATGCTTCTTCAACTGTCGTGAAGCATAGGCAATTACCCTCCCCTCCTGCATTAACACACATCCAAGCCCTTGGGTGCTCGCGTCACTATAGACATCGTACCCCATACCCTGTTTGGGTAATGCAGGTACCGGTGCCTCGGTCAATTTCTTCTTCAGTTCAGTGAATCCTTTCTCACATTTGTCATCCCATACAAACTTAGCTCCTTTTCGAGTGAGCTTCGTCAACGGTGATGCCAAAACAGAGAACTTCTCCACGAACTTTCTATAGTATCCTGCCAATCCAAGGAAACTACGAATTTCCTTGACGTTCTTTGGTCTCTCCCATTCGGTGATGGCTTCTATCTTCTTGTTATCAACAGCAATTCCCGATCCCGAAACCACATGCCCGAGAAAACCAATCTCCTTAAGCCAAAATTCACATTTAGAAAATTTGGCATAGAGTTGCTTCTCCCGTAGTGTCTCAAGAACGAGTATCAAGTGCTCCTCATGCTCTTCCTCACTCTTTGAGTAGATCAAGATGTCATCAATGAACACAATCACAAATCGGTCCAAGTATTTGTGAAATACGCAGTTCATCAAGTCCATGAATGCCGCCGGGGCGTTTGTTAACCCAAACGACATAACAAGGAACTCAAAATGCCATACCTCGTGCGGAAAGCACTCTTCGGTATGTCATCCTCCTTAATCTTCAATTGATGGTACCCCGACCTCAAGTCAATCTTTGAAAACACGGTTGCTCCTCGTAGTTGATCAAACAAGTCATCAATCCTAGGCAAAGGATACCTATTCTTGATTGTGACCTTGTTCAGTTGACGATACTCAATGCACATTCGAAGTGTTCCATCCTTCTTTTTCACAAAAAGAACCGGTGCTCCCCACAGGGAGTGGCTTGGTCTAATGAAACCGTTATCCAAAAGCTCTTGCAATTGGGTTTTCAACTCGTTAAGTTCAGCGGGTGCCATGCGGTACGGCGGTATGGAGATTGGTTTGGTGCCGGGCTCGACCTCGATCACGAACTCAATCTCCCTATCGGGTGGAAGTCCCGGTAAGTCTTTTGGAAAGACATCCGGATACTTGCATACTACCCTCACATCATCAATGCTCGCCTCTTCCTTGGTTTTGTCTATCACATAAGCTAGATAAGCGTGACATCCCTTTCTCATCATACTCCTAGACCTTACGGCGGATATGATACAACTATTGGATTTGGCCCTATCCCCCTCGAAGCGTAAGGTTACCCCTTCGTCGCTTTCGAGTTCAAGTACTTTCGTGTAACAATCGACCCTAGCATGATGCTTCTCAAGCCAATCCATCCCCAGGATTGCATCAAATTCAATCATACTCAGCGGCACGAAATCACACGACAAGTTTTGGCCCTCCACCTCCACCTCACACGATGGATAGTGGCTATCTCTCTCGATGTCTTCCCCTAGGGGTGTGGATACCAATAGGGCTTGAGCCATCGGTACCAGGGGTACGTTGAATCCCCCGGCGAATGCCTCACTCACAAATGATCGTTGCGCCCCGGTATCGATGAGGATTCTCGCACATCTCCCATTAATCTTTAGTGTTCCTACATTTATAAGCCATGTAAGATACCTCTCTAACATACCGACCAATCCTACGAAGAACATAATGCGAAATTATGTCCTTAGAGTGGGCAAAATCCCCCAATTATAGTTGACGTTCGCAGTTGAGATATAAATTGACACCGTCTCACCGTTTTGATCATATCTCTTCACATACTTAACCAAATCGTTCGATTCAAATTCCATAATTTAGACAATGAAAATATCTACAACTTTCATGAAGACAACTTTTTCATTTGACGAACACCTCGAGGTGTACCCGGTCGGGTAACATATTATACCCGGTCGGGTATAAGTTCCAGTGGGTGTCGGGCAGAAATTTTTGTCAAACCCGGTCGGGTATACCACCATACCCGGTCGGGTTCATTACCAAACCCGATCGGGTATGTGATCCAGAAGGTTTACGAGGGCAAAAACTTGTCCTACCCGGTCGGGTTTATTGCCCTACCCGGTCGGGTAGTAGCATGGTTTTGCTCTCCTTTCCCATTTCGATCTTACGTCTGCTCCCACCTGGATTCTAGGATTTATAACTTCAATTTATGGATGAGGAATGGGTAAAATACGGGAAGTTAAGCGGTCGTACCTGCAACCGAATCTGGGTTAGCTCGGGCATCCGCCTCCGTCATTGCGTAGACCCTTGCTTGGGTCCTTCCTTGGTTCACGGAGGGTGCGTTGCTCGTACTTGCTCCCCCTTGCCCCGTACTAGCATGGGGTGCTCCGGTTCGGTTCTTACTTGCCGTGGTAGCGCCGCTCGATCCCACCCCTCGGTTCCCACCAAGTTGAGGGCATTTTGGCTTGATATGCCCCGTATCTCCACATTGGTAGCACCGAGGAGGGTCACGACACTTACCCGCGTGGCTCCTATTGCAATTCCGGCACCTCGGCGTTGTTGAAGCTTGTGAGCCCGAGTTGTGCCCGTTGAAGGCCGGGTTTCCCCTGGATGGCGGTGCCGGTGCCCTGAACGATCATCCTCCCCCGTGGTTCCCTTTTTTGTTAGAACCTTGGGGACCATGGCTTTCCCACTTCCTCTTCTTCGCCTCTTCGGCGTTCCTTCGCTTTCTTTCCTCCCACTCTTTTTCTCCCTTCAAGCCTTGTTCAACCACTTGACTAAACGTCATATTAGGCAATTGTGTTGCCCTCTCGCGTATGTCAAGGTCCAAAGCATCCCAGAAATGGTTCACCATCCGGTTTTCATCACAAATGTACTCCGGTATGAACTCAGCAAGCTTTCTGAACTTGTGCTCAAGTTCCTTCACCGTGCATTCCCCTCCTTGGTTCAAATTCGTGTACTCCCTCCTCTTCAAGTTCACCTCGAAGTCGGAGTAGTATTGGCTAAAGAATTCTTGCCTGAAGTTCTCCCAAGTGACCGTCTCACCATACTTCCCCTTGACACCGTCCCACCACGTGGACGCCATTCCTTCTAGCAATCTTGTTGCCACTCTCATCTTCATATGGGGTGGCAGCTGCATATCAAGGGCCGCTTCATTGAATCTCTTGATCCACTCGGCCGCCACGGAGATGTCTCCTGTTCCATCAAACGGTTTACATCCCAAGTCTCTCGCCTCCTTTAGGTACTTTGAGATTCTTATGATAGGAACCTCGGCACCTCGACCTCCTCGGAGTTCAATGCTCTCCCTAGGAGTCGCGCGGCTTCCTCTCCTCGAAGCCCCTTCCAAAGCACGCCTTGCCCGGCGCCTTTGGCGATCTTGTTGGTATTGCCGGAGCAATTCCTCAATCCGTTCAAGAGCGTTATTATCATCACTCTCATCACTAGCATCGTCGTGTTCCCCATCATATGGGGTCTCAACCGGCTCAGTTCCCGGTTGGTAAGTTGAATCCTCCTCGGACTCATAGTGCTCATCTATTGTTTTCACGTGACCGTCACTCACGGTCAGCGAGTGGCCTGCACGGCCCTGACCCCTAGACTCTCTTGATCCCCCCCGACTGCCACGTTGGGATCCTTCCAGTGCCTGGCCAGTCGGGTTCCGTCGAGTAACTCTACCGGTACGTTCCATTTCTGAAAGAAATTGAAAATGAGTCATTAGACTCGTATCAAATGTCAATTGACGGATGGGCACTTAAAGACATCCTTTGGCTCAAATCACCGCCATACCAATTGTTAAGGGTACCATCTTAACAATTAGAGACTTTGCAACTCAAGTACCAAAAGTTCTATAAGTACGAAACTTTTTATGCTCATGGTTTTCAAATTCGTTTTCAAAAAGAGGTTTTGAAGCTTCATTATGAAGTTTACGGACTAAGGCTCTGATACCAATTAAATTGTCACGCCCCGGACCTACCAGACACGTCAACAACCCGCCGTACAGTACGAATAGTCAACCGCAGTCCAACTCATCCATACTATACTAGGCGTCTTGAATACCATTCACACATAGTACATCCATAAACAATCATAATGTAAAATATTTAATTAAGCAGCGGAAACATAATTACAAATATTCAAGCCACACGTGGCAACCACGGGCATACAAGCCCCCAAATAAATATTCGAAATAATATCCATGAGCATTATTTAAATTGTTTTCAAAACAGAAACAGGAGAAGCACGAACCCCGCCTTCCTCCTTGAATTCCCCGAAGCAACGAGCGGTAGTAGCAAGCTCTACTCCCTACCTGAAACTGTGAGGTGGCCTCCCCCGTGAAGGGGAGGTCAGTACTTGGAAGCATTTGACAAGTACAATGACAACTATACTAAGTATAATCAAAGTTTCAATTTCCAAGACCCTCAATCTAAGATGTTATTCATTGTAATTAACTCATATTCCTTCATGCTAGAGCTCGGCTCATAGTCACACTACGTTTGCTAGAGCTCGGCTCATAGTCATACTAATTTGTGCTAGAGCTCGGCTCATAGTCACACTACGTTTGCTAGAGCTCGGCTCATAGTCATACTAATTTGTGCTAGAGCTCGGCTCATAGTCACACTACATTTGCTAGAGCTCGGCTCATAGTCACGTCATCTAATCCCTAAACCACTTCTTAGTCTAGGCTCTATTCCCTTTAGAGTAACCATTGAGGCCTACTCCTAATATATCTTGACTTCACAAGTCCACCCTAAATATCCTTTAAGGTTACTTAACTCCAATACCTTGGGATTTGCCCCCAAGCACTATTGAGCTAACATCCCCGACTAGTCTTTTCTACACTAGTCGTTTATTCTTAATAACCCAATGCAATTTCATAATAATTCGTATATTTCAATTTAATTCCATCTTCAAGTATAACTTGACACAAATATTAAAATATCACTTCTATTCCTCCCATGAGGTAAAAGTATATTTATCACCATATAATTTGTAATTTATACAACAATTTGGCCATTTTATTCATAACACATAATCATACATGATTTATTCATAAATTTGTATATTATGCATTTTTACTTATAAACCATAATAATCTCATATGGGCCTTTAAGCTATTAATAATTCATGCCAACACATATATATATCATTCGAGTAACCTTATGAAATTAACCCAATAATTATAAGCAATATAGTCGGTCATCCTCACCTTAAGTGAGCTTGAGCGCGTTCTACGCTTCTCGGTTGAACTTTGACTAATTCCGGCGAACTTTGACCAACTCCGGTGAACTTTGACCAACTCCGGCGAAACTCTGGCGAAGCTCAAAAATACTTTAATCAAGTTCCTAACAAGGTTTTAACACCATAAAACCTTAATCAATACAAATAACCTCTAAAAGGTTATTTTCCGGTGAACTTGTCGGTTTGGCTTCTAAATCCGCTCTTGGACTTAGAACCACTTTCCAACCCATTATTCTACACTCTTTTCATGTAGAGCAATCCCAAGGGTTCTCCATATGATATATAAATCATATGGTAGGAGGAAAATAAAGGAGAGTTATGATAAGGTTATTACCTTAATCCTTTCACACTTTAAGTACTCTAGTTCCTTTTCTTGGGATTCTTTCTTGTGGAGCTTTCTTCAACAATGGAGAAGGAAGATGGAGAAATCCTTGCTTTTGCTTGGGGTGTTCTGGCCGCAGGAAATGAAGGAGAGAGGGGTGGGGGATGGTCTTTTGTCTCAAAGATCAAATGAGGGTGGATGGGGTCCCCTCATTTTTGTTTGATGCTTCCTTTTTCACTTCACACACATCACCCATGTTTCTTCCATCACACCAGCCGGCCAAGGTGTTGAAAAATGAGGCCAAATTCGTGGGTTGGCCCCCACTCATGTGGGAGGTCAACTCTTTTTGTCCAGAAGTGTACAATCGATCTCGAAAGTTGTATTTTTCGGACTGTTTTAAATATATTTTATTTTATTTGGTCGAATAAAATATAATATGTGTTCTCCATCATCATGACCCTTATAATGAATATTCATTCCCCAACTTTAATTTATAAGTCCCCAAAATTCAATTTCGGGCTTTTATCGGTTAAATTGCCAATACCGGCATTTGGGCCTCTTTTGACCAATCGGTCAACTCTGGACCCTTCCCATGGCTCAAATGAGTTATCCCCTACCATATAAATATTATCTAGACCAAGATGAATAATTTATGTGGTCCCGGGAATATCGGGCGGCCCCCGCTCCCGGTGCGGGCCCCACGTGCGAATTTACTATTCGTGCAAAAGAATTATTAAAAATTCATAACATCATAAATTCGTTAACCATTCCATAAGGTTAAAATACAATATTCACTTAAAAGTAAATACACTTGGGGACGGTGTTACATAGTAATTACACCAAAGTGTGTAATCTCCTCAACAACATCAACACCCCACCCACATTCCGCATCCCCCTACTGCTATACCCCCTACTACCATAACCCTATCTCTTTATCACCCTACCTTTATCACCACCCCCACCCCTAGGGATGAGTTAATGATGAAACTTTTCTCCCTTGTAGCATCCCCGAGTCCCGGTTGTTGTATTAGCACAAAATACAAAAAAGTATAAGAAAATTGAAATTAAAGTTTTTTTTTTTTGAACGTTTGAAATTAAAGTTAATAAATTGAGAAAACAAAGAACTTATTATTAAAAGTGACATATAGTGTGTACATAGTTTATATATTTACAAATCTTAGAGTGTGACTGCTAGATAATTATATGTGGAGAAGTTTTAGAGTTGAATTTTGTTTTATGGACTGAAGTTAGTAGACGAACTTAAGTTTTAGAGATGTATTTCACTCTAGAATCAACTAACTCATCCTGTAAAAAAGAAGTGTTGTAAAAAAAGGAGTAAAAACCAAGTTATATAGTGGCTAGTTTTAGAGATGTATTTCACTTTAGAACCAACTAAGTTGTACATTACAAAAAATCAAAAATCAGTTATGCACATTACATTTGAACTTGAAATTCAGTTGATTCTATAAGAAAGTTTATGTAGTACTTCGTATATATATGACCATTTGTCACGTAAATGTAGGAGAGAATAAGACTATAAATATAAATGTTTATGTCATTATCAATATTTGACAGGACAAGGATGGGATTTAAGTAACAAATGGAGACAAGAAATGAAAAAAAAAACAGAGAAATTAAAAGAACACCAAGAAATAAAATGACAAATAAGAAAACATATATAGTACGTACAGATACAAAAAAAGCAGAAATGAAGAGGAAAATATTACCTATAAAGCTTCTTGACGTAAATGTAAGAGAAGCATCTCTATAAGAAAGCGTATCAAACTCAAAATTATGGATCTATTTTTTATTGTAATACAAAAATCATGTAAACTGTTGATATGTAAAGTGCAAAAACCACAAACATAATGGAAAATAGGGGAATAAGAAAAGAATAAAAGTGGAATCTAAAGCAATACCCAGCATCCGCATTCACCACCAACTCCAAGTTAATTTTTTTTGGAAGACACAACTCCAAGTAAATATAGATGCTGTGAAAAATAATACTCCCTCCGTCCCAGGGAGAAGTTCCCGGGTTGACTTTCACACATATTTAGGAAATAAAGTTACTGAGGGGTAAATTTTACTGTTTGGCACTGTTTCGACACTGTTTGGCACTGTTTCGACACTGTTTGGCACTGTTTTGCACTGTTTGACACTGTTTTGATGTAGGATAACTTTCCATTTAGGGAAATGGGAACTTTTTGTTGGGACTACCAAAAAAGGAAAGTGAGAACTTCTCCCTGGGACGGAGGGAGTATAACGGAATCGGTTAAATCAATCATTAAAAATTGAAAATTGAATAGGAGGAGAAAGATTACTAATAATCCACTAATAAGAGGAACTTAAACTAAGTTTAAGATTGCTAATAATCGACTAATAAGAGGAACTTGAAAATTTAAGTAGAGACACTATTGTGTTTGGCTCCAAGAGAGTGGGTATCGTGTAATAAGGTAGCTAGTACTATCTCCGTCCCGCTAAGATTGTCCCATTTTATCATTTCGGTTCGTCCCAGATTGTCTCATACTTTATTTGATAATGTTTGTGTGGCTCTAAATCATTCTTATATTATTCTTATTTTATCAATTCAATATCAACCACATAAACCACTTTTTATAGATTTATGTGTCACTCTCTCTTGTCTCATTGTTAGTGGGACGGAGGAGTAACATTTAATTACGGATTATAACATATACGGAGTATTTTTCATCTTAATATTTTTCATCTTAAAATGCATGACGCGGGAAAGTCTGTGAAGGGATGAAGCGCAGAAGGATGACATCATGGTGAGAGATGGACCTATATACTTCCTCCGTTTTTTTATTTGCAACGGTCCACTTTTCACGTTTGCCAACTCACAAGTTTGACCATTAATATCTTCCATTCCTTATTAGTAAAAAAAATTAAAAAATTTAGATTATGAAAATTTAAAGTGATAGAAATTTAACAATATTTTTTAAAAATTTAATTTATAATACATTAATAAATAAAATAGAGTCAAAGTATAACATGTGAATAGTGTAAAAAGTCTAAGGTTGCATTTAAAAGAGAATGGAGGTAGTATATGAACGAACAGTAGAATGACCTGATGAATAGTAAAAAAATGTATTGCTGTATTTATTTTAGATTATAGTTTAGATTTAATTAATTTTTAAGCATACTTCCATATATGAATATATGATGAAGAATCTTTAAGGTTAGTAACTCATAAGTACAAGATTAAAAAAAAAAGGTACAAGATTATTTTTGGCATCAAAATTACCTTACACTTGGGGAAAGTAAAATAAATGGTGAGAGTTTAAGATACTTTATGTTTGAAAATGGTTACTTTGCTTAGTTTCACTACAAAAAAACACTCGTTTAGTCACGGACCGTAGTCACGGATTTGGTCCGTGACTAGCCTAGTCACGGACTAGTCACGGACTAGTCACGAAAATTCAAAAAAAAAATTAGTCACGGATTTTACCGTGACTACAGCCGTGACTACACGTAGTCACGGATTTTTGTCCGTGACCTACATCCTCCGATTGCCCGTTTGATTTTCCGGCCTGGCTTGTTTTACTCCGGCGACGTAGTCACGGCCACATCCGTGACTACAGCCGTGACTAAATTTAAAAATTAATTTTGCATCTCCCATAAATCAATCCGCAACGGTATTATGTACGGATAAATTTAGTCACGGACATGGCCGTGACTATGTCCGTGACTACTTTGATTTACACGTCATTTACACGTCATTAACACGGATCAGACGCGTAATGGACACGGTTTTGCTTAGTGACGGACAAATCCGTGACTAAGTCCGTGACTAAAGTTTTTATATATGCAGGAGCAGTTCATTCAACAGAACCACACCAATTCATTCACAGTATATACAGTATCTGTTTGAAAGATCGAAGGATGTAGTCTGTCTTCTATCATTTTCCCCATTTATGCAGTTAAGGTATGTTATTTGAATTATTATTTTTATTTAGAATTAGTTGGTTCAATTTAAATTATTAAAACAATTAAATTAGTGATGTTGTTAATTAATTAACAACATATTCAACTGTAAGCGTATTAATGTCATAAAATTAGTTAAACTGTTAGGTTTATAAAATAATTTAATTAAAATTAGTTAGCTAAACGTAGTTTTAAACGTAGTGATCTTTATGTTAAGTGAAATTAGTTAGTTAAACGTACGTTAGTAATGTGTTAATTAAGTGTATTGTGAATTGTTATTGTAATTGTGTATTATTTATTAATTCAAATGACCTTATATACATGTTCAAATTATTGGGTTTAATTTGGTCATATTATTTAATTTAGTGAATTGGAATTGTTAATTGTGTAGTACTAATAACATTAAATGTCATTAACGTAATAATTTAGTGTAGGTTTAAATGTAGGTTTACAAAAATAATTTAATTAAAATTCGTTAGCTAAACGTAGGTTTAAACGTAGCTAGTGATGTGTTAATTATGTTATATTAGTTAGCTAAACGTAGGTTTAAACGTAGTGATGCATTAAAAGAGGACGGAATGAACTAGTTAAATTTAGTTAAATTTAACTAAATGAATTAGTTAAATTTAGTTAAACGTATGTTTAATTTAAATGTAGTGTTAATAAATTACTTAAATTTTTTGTAATATTAGTTAAATTTAAGTATTAGGTAATTACTTATATTTTGTGAATTATTGTTGTGAATTGTGTGCATTTCATTTAATTTAGTGAAAATTAGTTAGTTGATTATTTAGTGAAATAACTCACTTAAAATTTGTTAGTATTATTGTTACATTAATAACCTTCGTTTTGAACGTGTATACTTTTTTATTATAATATTCAGGCATAATGTATAAACAAAATAGAAGTTGGATGTATGATAAAGATGCGGTATTGTACGGAATGCAATCAAATTTTCTCGATGGAGTCGGGGAATTTATTGAATTCGCACTTGAACATCCGGCTTATATGAGTGGTGATAAAATAAGATGTCCATGTTCAAAGTGTAAAAATCTCAAATTTAAAGACCCACACGAAGTTGGGTATGATTTGTACGCTGTCGGTTTTGTTCCCAATTATTATAATTGGACTTCTCACGGCGAACCTTTGGATCCATCTGTTATACCACAAACGGTAGGTTCGTCTCGTTACGTCCCTCCAGAGATGAGTGCGTGGGGAGACCGTGCTGAAATGAGGTGGGACCAACAAATGGTATATGACGCATACGGTGTACCGATGTCTCAGTTCAACCCCCCACAACCACCTAACGACCCCCCTGAAGCCTCAACCTCGTATCAACCAGATGCGGATGAAAATCCGACATTTTATCAACCTTATGTGGATGAAGGTTTGGCTGAGAGATTTCAGGATGTTCTAAAAGCTGCCGACCAACCTCTGTATGCTGATTGTGAGGGATACTCTCAGCTATCCGCCGTTACTGAATTCATGAACATAAAAGCCGAATACAGTCTCCCTGAAACTTGCATGAATAGAGTCTTGCAGTCAGTAGGAGGGATGCTACCGCGAGATCATACCCTTCCGGATTCATATTACCACATGAAGCAGTTAATGTCTAAGTTGGGGCTACCTTGTGTTGAAATTGATGCGTGCCCGGAAGGATGTATGTTGTTCTGGAAGGAGGATGAGGCACTTGAGTTCTGCAAGTTCTGTGGTGGAGACAGATACAAACCTGTTCGTCAAGGTAAAAAGAAACCACGACATAGGTCTGCACTGTCTAAACTGTATTACCTCCCAATAGCTCCTCGACTGCAGAGGATGTACGCTTCGACTGCTACTGCGAAACACATGACATGACATGTTGAGCACGAAACCAACGAGGGTATGATGGCTCACCCTTCGGACTGTGAAGCCTGGAGACACTTTGACCGCTGTCATCCTCAGTTTGCTATGGAGCCACGAAATGTGCGGCTGGGATTGTGCTCAGATGGATTTGCTCCTTTTGGCAGGTTTGGCAAGAACTATTCATGTTGGCCGGTCATGTTAACTCCTTACAATCTCCCTCCCGACATGTGCATGAAAAGTCATTTCATATTTTTGTCTTTAATTTGTCCGGGTTCCAAGGATCCTGGGCGAAAGATAGACATTTATCTCCAACCCCTTATCGAGGAGATGAAAGAACTGTGGGCCGTTGGGACACCAACTTATGATGTTTCATCAGATAAAATGTTTATCATGAAAGCTGCCATCATTTGGACCATTAGCGACTTCCCTGCCTATGGCATGCTTTCGGGATGGAGCACACACGGTTTGATGGGATGTCCGATATGTATGGAGAAATCAGGTGCCAACTGGCTTAGTTACAGCAAAAAAGGAAGTTACTTTGATTGTCACCGCAAGTTTCTCCCGGAAAGGCACCGATATCGAAAGGACAAGAAGTCTTTCATTAGAGGCAGAGCGGTACGAGAGAGCCCACCCCCGAGATTGACCGGTGAAGAAATTTATAACCGGGTTCGACGTTTTCCTACGGCTATGGAAGAGCCAAACCAAGAGCCATATGGGTATTCTGATACCCATAAGTGGACAAAGAGGAGCATATTCTGGGAGTTGCCTTATTGGAAAGACCTTCTCATCCGTCACAATTTAGATGTCATGCACACTGAGAAGAACGTCTTTGACAATATATTTAACACGGTGATGGATTTGAAAGGCAAAACTAAAGACGGTCTTGCAGCTAGGAAAGATATGACTATTTGGTGTGATAGACCCGAACTTTCTGTTGATCTAGAATATCACGGCAAGGAAGTTCCAAAAGCAGTCTACCAGGTCACAGAACCACAAAAGGCAGCAATATTACAATGGCTTGCGTCTCAGAAGTTTCCAGATGGCTACTGCTCCAACTTGTCTAGATGTGTAGACATGAACAAACTTACCACGACGACGAGCATGAAAACTCACGATGCTCATGTAATAATGCAAAGACTTCTACCAATTGCACTAAAAGAGATGCTTCCTGAACACGTATGGTCCTGCATTACTGAAATCAGTTTGTTGTTTCAATCGATATGTTCCAGCGTTTTGGATGCGGCATCCCTCCGGAGACTACAAGATTCTGTTCCCATTCTGATGTGTAATCTAGAAAAAATAATGCCTCCATCGTTTTTCGATACAATGGAACATCTTATAATACATCTTCCGTATGAGGCTTTGACTGTTGGGCCCGTCTTCTATCGCTGGATGTACAGATTTGAAAGGTTAGTAACAATTTCATTTAAAAAAAGAATATTTATTTCACAATAACTGTTAACATGTGTACCGTTGTTATATTGCATTATTGCATTATACATCTTCCGTATAATGTTTATTTTACCTACGACTATGTTTGGCACACAAAAAGCTCTAGCTTCTAACTTCTCTATTCTTTAAAAAGACCTTAAAAGACTCTAGCTGTATGTTTGCCACGACATTTTTTAAGAGTTTTTCAAATATTAAAAGATCTTTTTTTAGATGCTACTGGGTGTAGTATCTGAGAAAAACTCGTGACTTTTAGTATTAATTAGTGCTAACAGCTTGTATACCAAACCGAACTAAATCATGATTCAGTCAGCTTTTTATCAAACAACTATCACCTTTTCTTTTTAAGATTTTTTCAGTTACTAAAAGCTAACAGTTACTAAAAAGCTCGTAAAAGTATCTTTTTAGATAGTTGCCAAACATACCAGTAATATAAATTATAATAAGAATGATAAGAAATATTATTACGGAGTATCATACATGATGACGTAATATATTTAAATAATCAAGGACTTCAACATAATTCATAGATGTAATTAAGATGAAAAATATATGATATAATCCGTAATTAAATGTTAATAGCTAGTTCATTAGAGCATCTCCATTCTTTTTCTCTATAATCAATTCTTTCTATGATTCTTACCATTTAAATATTGTTATGTAATTAATTTTAAATTAATCTCAAAATTTGTTTATGTCTCTCAATCTTCATCTTCAAATAATATGTCTTTTATTTGTCCTGCATTAATCTCTAATACATATACTTTTCAAATAATTTTAAAATAATCGGGATTCATATTTTGATCCCAGATTATTGTAGCAAATAATTTTATTAAACAATCTATGTCACTCAATGATAGTACCATGTCACCAATTTAATCTCATAATAATTTTACCAATGAGGATGCCCTTACCCAATTCCCGCTCTCTTAGGATGTTTTCTTTTGGACTGTTTTCAGTCCCAGATCAAACCAAACCAGACCAGATCAGACCAGACCAGATCAGACCAGACCAGACCAGACTTCCGTAGTTATAAAATACACAGAGACCAGACTTTTACCAGACCAGATCAGACCAGACCAGACCAGACCAGACCAGAAAATTTCAGTCCAAAAGAAAACATCCTTGGGGCCAAACACAACAATCCCTACATTAATTAGTTTTTTTTTATTATTTCTATAGATTTTTAGAGAATAAGAAGACAACTGTGGGATCAACTAACTACTCTTGGAAGGAACCATAACATTCCTTGGGTTATTATGGGTGACTTCAACTGTGTCTGCTATCCTAAGGAGAGAAGAGGGAGCAAAGAGCCGGCGGATTATTTTACGAAAGACCTCATGCTGTGTAGGAACATCCTTAATCTGGAGGATGCCCCCTCAAATGGACTGGAGTACACGTGGAATGGAGGAAACATATGGGCGAAATTGGATAGGGTCCTTGTGAATTAAAATTGGCTAGCAAATGGCTGGAAATGTGTAGCAGACTTCTTGGATTTTGATGATATATCTGATCACTGCCCCATCATCATATCTTTACTATGTAATGAAAAGAAAGGTCATAGCCCCTTCAAATTTTTCAACATGTGGATGAAGCACCCAACTTTTAAGGAGATTGTTCAACAAGTCTGGGAAACAAGCATCGAAGGATACCAACAATTCAGGTTGTGCCAAAAACTGAAACTATTCTAGAATCCCCTGAAACGACTGAATCAAAATCAATTTGCTCATATTTTTGCAAAAACCAAGGAAGCCAAAAACAACTTCAAAAATCTCCAAATATCTCTCAACCAGGATCCAGATAACACAGCTATTCTTGAACAAGTGAAGCTAGCCAGGAAAAGAGCCATTTTCTTATCTAAAGCTGAGCTATCCTTCTTCCAGCAAAGAGCAAAAACTACCCATTTGGTTGAAGCAGACCGATGTACCAAATACTTTCATGCTATCACAAAAAGAAATGCAGCCTCCAGGTGCATAGCTTCTGTCAGGAAAAAATGGCCTGTTAACTACCTCCAACGAGGAAGTCATTCAAGAATTCATTAACTATTTTGAAGAGATTCTAGGAACTGATGTCTCGTGTTGTGATTTGGATGAACAAGTGATCAGCAATGGCACCCTGATTAACACTGACAAGACACTCAAACTCATTGAACCTATTACTCAGGAGGAGGTAAAGGCTGCTCTGTTTGATATAGGGAAGGATAAAGCCCCCGGACCCGATGGTTATTCGTCAGGTTTCTTTATAAAGAATTGGGATCTGATTGGAGAAGATTTTTCAGCGGCAATCCTTGAGTTCTTTGCACATGGTAAACTACTCAAACAAATCAACCATACTGCCATAGCCTTAATTCCCAAATCTTCTCACAATCCTTCAGCTACTGACTATAGACCCATATCTTGTGCTAACGTCACATATAAAACCATTTCTAAGATTCTGTCATCCAGAATGAGCCCTTTATTGACAGATATTATTGTTGGATAATTGATACCCATATTGTATAAACAGGAGAAATTGAACAAGAGTGAAGAAGAAATGATGAAGAAGAAGGAAATGTGTATAGAATGAGTATTGGTTATCTGAGTTACAAGTCTCCTATAAGGAGTATATATAGGGAAAATCCGGGTCTGGGCCTCTAATATGAGCCTGACAGACCCGGTTACATAAATGGACTGATAGTATAAAAAGCTAATCTAGAACATCTGAATAATAATAATAATAATAATGTACAATAATATTAATGATATCTGCTAAACGTGTGTGGGCCGCTGTCCAAGCCTAGTAGTCGGCATACCGGGGGGTCGGAGTCCATATAATCCATCAGGAGTCCCCCACTCCCTGAGTCGAGAGTACTCGAGGCGAAAGGGAGTAGTCCAAACTGTATCTGCAACGTTCTTCCTCTTCGGCCGGGGGACCACCACCCTTGTCCATTATGGGGAGGTGCCTCGTTAAAAACCTTTACTAGGAAAAACCCAGTGGGAAAAAAATCCTAATAAAGGGAAAAAGAGTACACCTAGCGCCCCCAACATGAAACAAGGAAGGTAAATCCTCTCTGGCATAATCAATCTAGCTCAGCTCCTCTTCAACTGACTCAGCTCTCGTTCCTGCTCTTGCGTGATGTTTTCTGCTCATCTAGAAACTCTGACCCCTCAGTCCCCCAGTCCCCATTCTTTGAGGCGAGTGGAGACGAGGTGAAAATGAGTAAAGTCATCTTCGTAGCTACACATTTATCATACATATAAAAAAAATTTCTTGGGATTTATGTTCCCGATCGGGAGTTCGTCACTTGAAACAAGTGGAGATGTGAATTGTTAATGTAATGATAAAATACTTAGTAGAATGGATGTGTGAGCCATTCGTAAGCAACGGTGGCCACTCGAGGAATGACTAAGACCGGTCTTCGTACCCGACTTGGTCGGGGTTTTGTCTTCATGCCCAACTTGGTCGGGGCTTTGTGCCTGAGGATACAGGGCTTTGTGCCTGAGGAGTCAGAGCTTTAAATCCTAGTGATGGGTCTCAAGCCACACTCTACTAGGTATTTGATCATAAATGTGTGATAGTGTGACATCTAACAGATAAAAGAAATTATTTAAATAAATATAAATAATAGAAAATTGAAGAATACTCATTTTTTGAAGTGGGCTGGGCCAAATACTTCATGTGTTGAAATCTAGTCCTTTGAAAGAACTTGCCCAACAAAATGATCCGGCCCATTATTATTAATGAGAGTCAATCTTGGGCTTGATGAAGTCTTAGTCCGTATAGATTTTTGACTCCATGTTAGAGGCCCAATTGTCCAAGTTAGATGCATTTGCAACCAGCCCTTCAAGACCTAGGAGATGCGGAGCCGCAGAGGAAGCGGATAAAAAACAAACGAATCTCCAATCAGCCGAAGATGCTCTCAGCCGCCGGGAAGCTGAAACGGGGCTTGACACAGTGGTGGGACGCCTAGAGCGAGGCAGGCGACGCCGTGGTGGAGGTGGCGGATTCCGTACCAGAAGTTCATACCTCGCCGCTGGCCGCTGTCTGGTGGGTCTCGGTTTCTGGTCTGACAGGGGACCTCACGGGTGGTGTCGCCGGTTGTCCCCACGAGCTTCAGAGCGCCATTAATGGCGGCAATGGCGGGGTCTCCAATCGGCCAGATCTCAAAGGCAACCTTGAGTCTTTGACGAACTGGTAGAGCGTGACTGGGTGCTCTGAGAGACTGGTTCCGGAGCTGTGACTGCGGTGGTTGAGGAGAGGAGGCAGGCTTCGAGCGTCGTTCGATGGCTCTGTAACAGAGGCGGAAGAATATATCTGCAAGCAACGGCTCTGCAGCGGCGAGATCCAGTAGCGGCGGCGGACCAGCTTCAGCTTACTATGGACGGCGGCGACCAAGATTTGGAAATGGGTGGCGAGCTCCAGCGGGCGGAAAACTTCTGCTATGGCGCGTGACGGCGGCCGGAGCGGTGATGACATCTCCGGTCAGGTCTGGGATGGGAGTAGGTGACTTCCTACAAGCAGCGAGTCTCAGCTAATGATGCACGGAGGCGGCGCAGTCGTCAGCTCCGGCTGCTGCAGCAGAAATTTGGGAAATGTCAGATTCTTCGTTTCCGATCCGTTGTTGCTGGCATTTTTCTTTTTTTCTTTTATTTTCCAGAACAGTTTCTTGCTGATTCTTTGTGGTTTGGGTAAATTTTTTGGGTAATTTGGGGAGGTTTTCTCACTTGATTGTGTTCAACCTCTCAACGAGAGCACCATTGTTGGATAATTGATACCCATATTGTATAAACAGGAGAAATTGAACAAGAGTGAAGAAGAAATGATGAAGAAGAAGGAAATGTGTATAGAATGAGTATTGGTTATCTGAGTTACAAGTCTCCTATAAGGAGTATATATAGGGAAAATCCGGGTCTGGGCCTCTAATATGGGCCTGACAGACCCGGTTACATAAATGGACTGATAGTATAAAAAGCTAATCTAGAACATCTGAATAATAATAATAATAATAATAATAATGTACAATAATATTAATGATATCTGCTAAACGTGTGCGGGCCGCTGTCCAAGCCTAGTAGTCGGCATACCGGGGGGTCGGAGTCCATATAATCCATCAATTATCAACCCGGCCCAGGGCGCTTTTGTGGAAGGGAGGGGGATCACCGATAACATCCTTTTGGCCCAAGAATTGGTTAGGGGATATTCTAGAAAATCCACTTCACCAAGGTGTCTATTGAAAGTTGATCTCAAGAAGGCATATGACACAATTTGCTGGAAATTCCTGAAGGACCTCATGTTAGTGATTGGGTTCCCACCATTGTTTGTTAAGTGGATATGGGAATGCATCTCCTCTCCTTCTTACTCTATCACTTAAGGGTGATCTTCATGGTTTCATCAAGGGATGAGAGGTCTTAGACAAGGCGACCCCATGTCACCTACTTTGTTCCTACTTTGTATGGAGTACCTGTCTAGACTCCTGAATCTCAGAACTTCTACCCCACTATTTAACTTCCATCCCAAATGCTCCCAAATGAAGATCTCTCACTTAATATTTGTGGATGACCTAATGCTATTCTCCAGGGGTGATATGGCCTCCATTCATATTCTCATGCAATATAATGTTTGCAGAACTTCAAGGAGGTCTCTGGTCTTGCAACCAACATTGATAAATCAAACACCTTTCTAGCTGGGGTTTATGGACAAATTAAAGAAGATATCATTGACATGGTTAGCTTCCCAATTGGTGAATTCCCAGTGAGGTATCTAGGAGTTCCATTGGCCCCTATTAGGGTAACTGTGGCTCAATACTCTCCTCTTATTGAAAAGATTGAAAAATTCACTCTCAGATGGAAAACAAAGAACATGAGCTATGCTGGTAGACTCGAATTTATTCGAGCGGTACTTCAAGGTATCCAATCTTACTGTATTCAGGTATTCCCTATCCCAGTTGCAATCATTGACAAGATTACCTCCCATTGTAGACAATTTTTATGGGGTGGGCTGAATGCCAAAGTTGCTTGGGCAGACATTTGTAAACCGAAGGAAGAGGGAGGTCTCGGGCTTTTTGATTGCAAATCATGGAATTCCGCCATGCTCTCTATAACACTCTGGAACATTCACACAAAAAAGACACATTATGGGTAAAATGGATCCATAGTGTTTACCTTAAAGGATGTTCTATTTGGTAGTGGACACCCTCATCTAGTGTTTCACCCCTCTTCAACAGATTGATTAAAATCAAGGACACCTTGATCACTAAGCTGGGAGGACAAAATGCTATGATACACAAGCTTACAACCTTTTGTCACCTAGGGAAGCTGCAAGCGGCTAAAATCTATGACATTTTGAGAACTAAAGGACAACGCAAACCGTGGATGAGACAAATATGGAAGGATTATATCCCTCCTACATTCTCGTTTATCCTATGGTTGGGACTTAGAAACAGGCTGGCTACGTGTGATAATCTTCTATTTATTGATATGGATCGTACTTGTTGTTTTTGTAAGAGCCACATGGAATCAGCTACACACTTGTTCTTTAATTGCCCATTCACTTGTGCAATATGGAGGGGGGGGGGGGGTTAAAAATGGCTGAATGTCAAGAAAAATCCTTCCACACTTCTTAGTACTGTCAAGATGTGTATTAAGCAATATAGGGGTACAAGATTGAAGAGCAAGGCGATCAGGCTATCTTTTTGTTGTACCGTTTACTCTATTTGGAAAGCTAGGAACGAAGTCATATTTGCTCATAAAACAGCTACCATCCAAGTAGTGTTCGAACAGATTAAATTTCTTGTCTATCGAGTGCTATTCAGGATATACCCCATTGATATGATAGATTTTTTATCTTTATTCTAGGAGGTTATCTCATGTCACGTTTTGAGTGATTGTGGGTGTTGTTTGTTGAGCAAAGGCCTGTTTTGCATCAGCTGAAAAGGGGTATTTAAATTTTTTGCATTTATATTAAATTTTTTGCATTTATATTATTAACCTTTCATAAAAAAAAAGTCATTGTGTAGTTAGGTAAATTATGTGAGAGATATGGCGAACACATAAAATAGGTACAAAGTACAGTTCAAAATGTGTAATGAGTAAGAGTTGATACAAAATACGTAGTACTCCTTAATAAATACCGAGTAATACTAGTAAGTACGAGTAGTAGTTTCAACTTCTCAAAATATATGACACTTGTAGATTTGACATGAGTTTTATTTAATTTGAGAAGTTCAACAATGCATTTACAATTGTAATCTTAAAAAGTAAGAAAAAAGTTAACGGTCTAGCTACTTATTAGGGAGTATTATAAGTAAAAAATAAAATGATGAAGAGCTAAGTGTGAAAGTAAAGTATGAGTAAATTTTAGTAAGAGAAACATTGATGATATTATTATCATCCATCACAAAATTGCCCTAAATAGGACTAAAAACTTTTTGTATATTCCAAACTAGGACTCTCATATTTTTTTCCCAAAATATAACTAGTTACTGTCATCTTTTGACAGAATCACATTTTACACATGACAATATTTTTAAACTTGACAATAATTACTCCTATTTGGAAATAAAAATATGACAATGCCATTTTGAAATTTTCAGACTCTTTTACTCATATTTCGGGAATTTCCCCTTTTTAGAACTGTAAAAAGGAGATGTCTATTTTAGACTAATACAACATAAGATTATCTCTTTTTCCAAAGTAGTAAAAGTAGGGAAAACAATTACGGAGTATTATAGTAATTTCTCTAAATAAGACTAAAAGTTAATTAAAGTGCATAAACAAAACTACTCCCTCCGTCCTATTAGAAAGTTCTCACTTTCTTTCCTGGGACGTCCCATATAAATGTTCTCATTTCTATTTTTGGAAACAATTAACAATCTTAAGTGACAAATTATTAATCATTGAATTTTTAAAATAATAATAAATTTACATCACAGTTATCAATACTAAATACTCCCTCCGTCCCCTTTTAAATGTCTCGTTTTACCATATTGGGATGTCCCTATTTAATTGTCACATACCTTATTTGGTAAACTTTGTGTGGCTCAAAATCATTCTTACTTTATTCTTACTTTATCAATTAATATCAACCACACAAACTCACTTTTCTTAAAACCCGTGCCACCATCTCCCGTCCCATTTAAAAGGGGACGCAGGGAGTACATTATAATATCACTAGTAGAAAACAGGCTTATAGTGACACTTTGTTAGTGACACTTTTTAATATAGTGTCACTAAAATACGACATATCTTTTTTACGATGTATATGTGTCATTAGTTTCTGACACAATAATATCAATATCAGTTAGTGACGTTCACACTCTTTTTTATTTTCTTTTAACATTATTTTATCGTATCTTAACACCTAAAATTTATTTTCTTTCTCCCGTCTCTAACTCAACTTTAACACTCTTTCTCTCTTCACTCGCAGAAGCCTAGCAATTCTCGTCGCTCCTCTTAGAGTCGTCATCACGCCTGAGGCCTGCGCGGCATCCAAATGTCGTCGGCGGGGTGCGGGAACCGTCGACTGCTCAGGCTGGGTCCTCCTATGTTGCGGCGGTAAGGGAGACACTCCCCGGCCGACGCCTTCACACCCAACCTCGATTCTTCTCCGCCATTGACTTTTTGGGACTCCCACCAAAGCCGGCCGGTAAGCTGGATGACACCGCAACGGTCTCCTTCACCGAATCCGACATCCAGGTTCTCTATATTAATTTCCGATATGTTCTTGTTAGAACCTTCCCGGAAGGCCATCCCCACCTTCCTTCAATTCGTAAGGCCATCGATGCGTTAGGGTTCTCCCGCCCTTTTTTCGTCGGGCTCCTTAATTCGAATCGAATCCTGCAACTGTGACTCTAATTTTCAGAGATTTTGGTTAAAAAAAAGTTTGGGATTTCTTTGGTTTCGCAATGATGGTTACCAGATGGATGCCATATGCCAGTACCGCTTTGGGTGGCCCTGAATGGGCTGCCGATACACCTACATGATGTCCGAGCCTTATTCTCCATCGTGAGTCTTTTAGGCAGGCTTCTACAAATAGACAATCCTAGGACCAATTTCTCTAGGCCAACCACAACCAGGTTTTGTATTCAACTAAATGTTTCTAAAGTTTTTCACATTAAGATCTGGATAGGCAATGGTGATTCAGGTTTTTATCAATCTGTGACTTATGAAAATGTCTCTATTTTCTGTACTGTCCCTACTGTTATTTATGATGCCCAAGCAAATGCTAAACTCCAGGTTGGAGTTTTTGATAACCAAAGTGCTGTTGTTAGTGAAGGTTTAAACTTTAAAGGCCCCTGTCCCTGCTATTTTTGACTTACAGTGCACTGTTACTCATTCATGTCCCTTCACAGTTGTAACAGACTGCAACGAGGCCCCTCTTGAAGCTACTAAAGCTGTTCTTAACACTAGATGTGCTATGGTTACAACTGTCCAACGTCTAGTGCCTTTTGATTTTGATGAATTCCCGTCGGCCAACACCCTTCACGAGGCGGTAATCAAGGATATTCAATGTTCTTTGCTTGATTTGTATTGTTGGCTCTAAAGTTCATGACTCACTGTCCCGCTATCTGAGCGGCATTCTAATGCCGCTGGCGGAGGGGCTGGATCTGTTGGCTCTTAGACCACTGCGTATTGATACTCCAACTGCGAACTTCTACACACCCTCAACCGCTAGAGTTTGCATTGAGATTGACATTTCAAAAGCTCTTCCATCGAAAATTTGGATTAGAAGTGTGGATTCTGGGTTTTTCCAGTCCATTACATATGAAAAAATGCCCTTTTTTGTTTAACTTATTTCTAGATTTGGTCACGTAGGTTGTCCACGGACTGATAATACATTAGAGCATTTATCTAAGAGGACTTTGGTATCTGAGGTTAGTAATAAACCTCCTGAGGCTGAGTTAGCGAAACTGTATTGGTTCATGAACATTTAGTCCCCGAGGATAACGCCCCTAAAACTTTTGCTCCATCTGATGTACAATCTAAGCCTCTTTTGTGTGTGCAGGTTGATAACGTCCCTAATCACCCTGAATGTGTTGGTATTGACAATGCCCCTGTGGATCGTGGTTCTAGAACCAGTGATTTTGATGTTCAGGCTATTGCTGCCAATGCAGTTGATACTCAAGATGCCCCATCTGTTTTTCCAAATGCTGCCCCTATTAAGGCCCCAATAACAACCCCTCTAAGTGTGATCTCAGTAATGTGTGATGCATCTCCTGTTTGTGCTATTCCAGAAACCCCCCTCCCCTTTAAATTAAAGATGTTGCCCGGGCAGCTTGTCCCCCTCTTACTGATGATATTTCTTATGAAGCTTGTGATCACCCAGCTGTCCAACTCCCTGATGCCTATGATGAAAATCTGAGGCTGCAGCCCCTTTTGATTGAGAAGCAAACTATTGCGGCAGCTTCAAAGTATGTAAACAATGAAGGCCCTTATGATAGTTAAAATGATACCCAAGTTGTAAATGTTCAATCTGCCAATCCTTTAGCCACAGTAGCCCCAACAAATTGTAACATGAATTGTGCAACTATTCTTGAGAAGGAAACGGTTGATACCTCTGCTCCCCAACGCCACAGTGCCTTCAAACATGATGAACCCCCGATGGCTACCTGTAACAAGGCGGTAACCGGGAAAATAACTCATGATCTGATTACGTGTGTGCATCGAAATCGGAAATGAAGATCTTCTTTCTGATCCCAGCACTTCATATATTACACTGGTCCGAAAAATGTCCTGTAATGAAATCATATCTAAGGATAGTATATTTTTAACTCTTTCTGTTTCAGGTAATAAAGTAATCTCGCCTGTCGATGAGGAACTCCTGGAAGGCCTTACGCAGGTCAACAGAAGAAACAACAAAGGCAGTTATGTAATTTATGCTCATTTTATCATTCTAATATTTGCTTTTAAGGTGTTGTACATTGTTGATTTTACTTATCCTAAAAGTTGTGAGGATGCAACTACAGGTCCCCACATTCATTACAGGTACATAGCATATCTTTCTTTACATTATATACTACTTCCCAACATGTCTTTTCATTACAATTTTGGTCTTCTGTTTAGAAGTTTGGGAGCAACATGTTGTGTTTTGTAATTCCATTCTTAGCTTAGTTGTTTTATTTTGTAGTTTAGAGTTGAAATTTTACTTATTTATAGGAAAGATGTACTAAGTTGAAGTAGTGTGTAATTACTGTAATGTCCACTTTGCAGGTGAAGTATGATAGAAGCAAATGAGGTTTCAAACGATGAAGTTCGTAGCATAAGAACGGGTTTCATTCTGTGCAAGTTTACAAAAGAAGATATGTGAAGGCCCTAGGAAGTGTGGTGTAAAAGTTAGACATATTAGCGTTTTGTTCTTGTATATTAGTTGTTGTTTCCGGGTGTGCCCCCATGAATTATGTAGTATGTACATTCACATTTATGTGAGAAATTGAGATATAAATAAAAATCTTTGAATTTTGGTTATTTATTAGTATTAAATTATATTACATGTATATAATATATATATGTATATTGAAATATATATATATATATACTTATTATACTAATGTATCATATATCTTTATGATACCAAAGTGTCAAAAAAAAGTTATGATATTATAACGTCATAATTTTAGGTGATATTTTATTGTCATATTTTTGCGACACTAATCTGTTTAGCAACCAGTGACACTAAATTTTGTGTCACTTGCCCCCATTGTCTGTGACACTTTCAGAGTGTCACCAAATCGTTTAGTGACACTAATTTAATGTCACTATAAGCCATTTTTTTACTAGTGAATGTATGTATACCTATTAAAATTATTTTCAAAATATACTCGAAGTACTTTATTTAATTATTATCTAAATAACCGTGTCGTTTTGCTATGCGGACCTTCCAACGGGACGGAGGTAGTATATGTTTATAATTTTTAGGACTTATTTGATCTTATTAAAAGAATAAGACTTCATGTTTAGTCCATGAACCTTATATTAGGTAGAAAAGAATGGTGATTTTATTTATGTATTTTACTCATTTGTAGTCCTATTTAATAAATTAATTTTTATTGTTATTCTATAATATAATAAGAGGAAACAAATTAAATAAGGAATCTCTTGAAGTTAGCTTCTTTACTTTATAAAATAAGGTAATATAGCTATTATGGGTGCATCAAGTTAACTTCTTCACACACATTTTAATAATAATAAATCTTCGAGGAGCATAGTGTATTTTAACGCGATAAATGAAAAGATCTCATTATTTATTCTATGAGTCAAATTTTTATATTCAAATACTACGTATTACATTTTCAAGATGACAGAAAAGGTCTCTTGATTACGAAAATGTTAACACATTTTCCGTTTTTTTTAAATCTTATTGTTTTATAACTATTAAATACTCCCTACCCTATTAAATCTAATGCACAAGCTTCCTTTTTATTTAATTCTAATATTAATTAAGAAATTAAACCTCTTTTTATATACTTCGTATATTCTTACTAATTCAACAAAAGTTATTCATGATCATAGGTGCATAGAGATATAAACATATATATAGAGGAAATCATTCGCAGAAAATTAAACCACATCTACCATATACCACGCATCGATCTGGAAATTTATTTACATAAAATAAAATATACGTATAAACACATGGCTAGATTATTAAGCTCTTATTATATTCTTGCATCAATAATAATCTCCATCATTCTTATATTTTCCCCATCATATCTTCTCTCGCAGTCCGACTTATCCGCCAGGGTATACAGCAAATGTACTCCGGCCAAGTACACCGCCGGCTCGACCTTCGAGTCGAACCTCAACTCGCTCATCGCCTCCCTGGTCAACTCAGCCGCCATCATGCCCTACAACAACTTCACCTCTGTGGGGTCCCCCAACGGCGGCGCCAGAGGACCGGCCGCCGCCGCCTACGGCCTCTACCAATGCCGCGGCGACTTATCGCTGCAGGACTGCGCCACGTGCGTGGCCGGCGTTGTGAAACAATTCGCCGGAATCTGCCCCCAGGAGACCGGAGGGCGCCTACAGGTGGTCGGGTGTGTTGCCATGTACGACGCCGTTAACTTCATCGGCGTGCAGGACAAGACGGTGGCGTTCAAGCAATGCGGGAGGTCCGACGCGGCGGTGGCGAAAACGGTGGATGCTGTTTTGAAGGGCCTGAGTGGGCCCACCGGGGTGAGTAAATTGAATGCGGATTATGAGGCGATTGGGATGTCGCAGTGCGTGGGTGATCTGAGCGCGGACATGTGTGAGGATTGTTTGGGGGAGGCGATCCAACAGCTGAGAACGGCGTGCAGTGCGGCGGTTTCCGGCGAGATGTTCTTGGGCAAATGTTATGCTAGGTACATGATTGGTCAATCGAGGAAAGGTACTTTACTCACAGATTTAATTAGATTATCAATTTTTTATGATTGAATTACTTATTTCAACTTTTGATTCATTTGTTTCACCTGAAAAAAATGCTACATAGACACGTACGATCATATCCTTAAAATTTTGTCAATTTTCCGTTTTTTGGTTATTGCAGTAACTTTTGGCATTTTCCCGTATAAGTAAAAAAATCAAGGATTGGAATTTTATGAATCAATGATTTGAAATATAAACGAATTATCAATCCGTGCGTTTCTTCTTACAAATTTCAACCACATAGTTTTTTCTTATTCATCTCGCGTGTGTCGGTCAAACTTGACAAAATTTTAAAGGACGAATAGAGTAAATATGTAGTACTAAGTTTATTCTTGAATTTTAAAGTTTATTAATTTGATGAGGTCAAAATTAACTAGATCAGCTGGAATTGCTAACATTCAAATTGAAATAAGTAGAAAAGTATATGAAAAGGTTAAGTAAGTTGGCATAATTATTTTAACTTTATTACTCCGTATGAAAATATTAAGTTGGCATTATTATTTTGATCTTATTTATTATAATTATCATATATTCAGTATATAATTAAGCATGTGATCGAAATAAAAAAATCTAATGTTCTCTAAGAAAATGAGACTCATAAGCCAAACTTGATGTTAAAAGGAATCTTGTTGAACTTTCAGATGTTTGGAATTCCATAAATTTTGAGTCTTTCTGATGAGTTCTATTACGTATATTTAAATTTTAAACATGTATTATTGATATAAACTAACATGTAAATGTTCATTAGGGTGGATGTCGCAATTTACATCATTGTTCACAAACTGGAGCACGGGTAAGCTATATGTGTGTGATGTTATTTATGCATTCATTCATAAGAATAGTATCAAGTTTAATTTATTAATTAATTGTTTTCCTCGTACTTCTACAAACTGGAGACTTCATCCACCACCACCACCAAATTCAAATCACTAGGGTATTATTCTTTGAGGACAATTTCCTAACTACTATTCCGATCTTATATTTTAAAAATTAAGTCAATTGTTGTTCAAAAAAAATTAAGTCAATTGGTTACCTCTACTCGAGTTCTAATGTTAATTTCCACTCGATCTTTTTGTCTGACATCGAATTTTGACTCATTTAGCTTCATATAAGTGTCAAATATTATGAAATTTATCTAAAATATTGGTCCTTGAAAGCCAAAACATTTTTATCGTAATTATAAGTCATAATACGTCTCAAATTTTCTATATATTGAGGTAGTTGATGGATTATATAGATGAAGATAAGTATTTTGATGGGTAAGAGCGCATATTTTTATAACTTCTATCTCAAATAAGCTTCTTAATTAATTTGTATTTTCATTTGTATATACAAGTATAAATTTAAAATATAACAACATTGAGGGAGTTAGCTCTTTTCAATGACATTTCTACGCATGAGTGTCGAAGAAGATGCAATAATAAAGAGTAGCAACTGTATGACTAAAAATCTTGAAGTTGAATTTATTTAACATTTACTACGTACTAGCTAGCACATCATATTGTAGACAACATTCATCAAAATGGTATATATTCATTCAAATTTTAATTAATGAAATAAATATTAACGAAAGAGGTTAATTAACAATGATGAAAGTGTATAAGGAAGAAGCTAGAGGGGATAAGGGATTTATTCCAGTTCATTCATCTATCATGAATCAATGGTTTCACAACCCTTAGAGCTTTTTTCCGTCTTCGGTTATACGAAGGACGGTTGGGTTTCTCATCGGCGATCTTCATCCACGGAAGTCCGCTTCCGCTGTTCGGTGGAGTCGAGCGAGGTTTCGTTGTTACTTCGGTGTTGATTTGCTGATCGTGAGGTCGGGCGAGAGAAGGGAAGCAATATTTTTTGTCGAGGTGGAGGGGTCGACAGAGAAGAAGATGGCCGTGAGGGGTGATGTAGCTACGAGTGCGGGACGGGGAGTGTTGCAAGGACTTCGAGTAGGCCAGATTGCGATCGACAATGGAGGATCAATTAGCATGGTACCGGTGGTACGACCTCCTCCTGAACCACCACCATGGGTGGTACGAGGTGCTAGAGTCCGTGAAAGTTTTTCTAGTAATTTTTATCTGTTTGTGATTTGTTTTCTTGTGTCCATCTGTGTTGTTGGTTTTGACAGTTTGTTTGAGTTTTTAGCCTCTCTTTATGTCATTGGATATGGTTGGATCTATGGGAACAGGTTTGGCTGTGTCAAGCCCAATACATGGTTAGCGATTCGTGTTGCTCTTTTAGGGGTGACCGTGTCAAAGTCTGATCATAGGGTTTACAGTCGTCTTGTTGGAGTTTAGTTGGTGTCAGGTTTATTTTCCTTTTGTTTGATGTAATGACCCTGAATCTTTTGATATGAATAGATGCGTATTTTAATGATAAAAAACAATGATTAAAGTGTGGTCAAAGCTCAAGATGTAAGTATTTAAATATTTAAACAACATAAAGTTGAACTAGTAATTATGACCTAACCTTAAGGAGTTCATAACTTTAAAAATGTCTCAATAAGCATGAATTGTCTTTGTGATTTAATATGTTTATGCTGCTTAAAACAAAATTCCTTTATAGAAATTGTCTAGACTAAAGTATATGTGTTTTTCCTATATATGACTACAATATCCTTTTCCTAAAATGTACTCCGTAATACGGAGTATGACACAATTGTTTCAATGTATATAATACGTAGTTCATACTTTACTCTTATTTAATTTATTTATAGAAAACCCCAAAGTGTTTCAATAATGTTTTAATTTCGAAAATTACCTCCTTTGATTTTTATTGGCATTCATGCTCGTGTGATGCAGAATCTCATAGTGATCATATGAAAGCATTAATCATCGTCGGATGCATAATCGCATTTCTGCTGCTGCTGGTGCTCATATTAGTGTGTTTGTGCAAACGGAAATCACGGAATGATAAACCACAATCACCGCAGAGACAGGGTAATTACTACTTATAAGCTACTTGCTTTTTTACAGTACGTTACAAAAAAAGGAAAAACCAAAAATGACCAACAACCAAAACTAAATGGATGAAAATTGAAGTGGCGGATCGATAATAAAAAAGGATGAAAATCGGTCTAAACGTTGGTGGTCCGGTTCACGTTAGCATGAAAAATCGACACGACTGATCAAAACTGACCAAAAAAACCGAAGCCAAACCGATTGCAACCTAGTAAATGTAGTGGGTATGATTTACAATTTTATCTTCCTCAATAAGGTCCCTCCTCTGTTCAACTTGTGGTTGATTTACTATTGTACGGAGTACAACTTTTTCATGTTTCCAATAAAACAGACCAAATCAAATTAGACTTAAACAGATCAAATCATATCAAACTAAAACATACAAATGAGACTAAAACTTAAGTCCAATAAAAACACACATTTTTTTAAGCAGAATCGAAATCGAACTCATCTAAATTTAAACATATGATTCGATTAATTGATCATTTCTCATTTAAACTTAAACATATGGTTTGATTAATTCACTTCACTATTTGAAGTATTTTTTCGCATCCTTAATACGTACTAGAGTGTATATTCATTTACTTTATATACAAAAGAGCGTTGAGAAAGAAAAAAAAGGATTATTTCAATTGGACTTATTTCAGTCACACACAAGACCAGATTAAAACTACAAAAATGATAAATCAAAATTGACCAACAAACGGATTAAAACTACATCGATGAAAACCGAGCTAATGATCAAAAATCAAACCAAAACTGACAAAAATCGATCAAATCATAGACAATTCGGTTCACAGTTTGAGGATTTAGCATGAAAAATCAACAAAATCGATTTGGTATACAACTAGTAGGGAGACTGAAAACATACGTGCACATTATGGGATTGACACAGATTGACCAATGATTCCGTGCTAAATAGCTCGTGTCAAAGTGTTTTTGGCACGGATTTGGTATATACCTGGCAAATCCTTCATGAATTTTTTACATTCCTGTCTAAAATCTCTGTCAATCGCGTGTTTGTTTTGTCTTGATGTATGTATTGTTAGGCCATCATAGATTAGTAAAGTATGAATTTATAAATTAAGAGACTCTTTAATTTTTCTACATAATTAGCCTTTTAGTATGATACATATATACTTTTTAATATTGCCGTCTTCGATTAAACCTTTGCCATGTTTGATCTTCACGAGAAATAATAACGTAAAAATTATATATATAGTTAAAATTTGTATAGAGGAGATAGAAATAACTTTAACGGAAACATGCAAAAATGAAAAAATTATGAGGTAGTAAGTTACGCAGTATTGGAGTCAATTAAACTTACCCAAGTAATCAATCAATTTGACTAAAGTTGATTAATTTGCTCAAAAGAATTTCCAGATTAATTTGCTCCAACAAACTAGTACGTACTATATATGTGACATATTTAGAGCCTTCAGTCCACCTAAGGATGGCAATGGGGGCGGGGACCCGTGGGGAACCGCCCCGTAGGGGAAGGATGGGGCAGGGCTTGGAGTGGAGCGAGGGCAGGATGGGTGAGATATTTTTACTCCGTTAAAATATGAGGCGGGGGATGGGAATTGCTACACCCGTCCCCGCCCCATCCCCCGTTATAAATATATACTCAAACGTATATATATACACACATATAAATAATGTACAAACATATTAAATTAAATTATATGTTGTATATAACAAACGCATATACATATACATATACATATACATATACAGGGGTTAGTTCTTGTGAGAACACCCTCTTAGGAGAGGAAAAAAGATTAAAATCCAACCATTGAATAATCTAATCGTGTGTCTAAGATGAGGGCTTGGGTTTTAAAAAAAACACATGCAGCTCACGTGATTGAACGAAAAAACGAAAGGAGTGCATTAAAGTAAAAGAACTAAGGGTAAATTAGTAAAAGTTATTTGAATCCTAATAACTACACACCTACGTAACTAGTGGACTTTGTTGAAGTAAGTTGGAAGGTCCGGATATTTCTCTACTATTTATGGTAATTGATCAATTCAATAGTGGGAAGATTTCTAATAATTTGGAAAATTAAATGCCCCCACTACGTATGACACTCTATTATGTTTTGTTTCAATTTGACGTTCAAATTTCAAAATCAAATTATTTTATTTTGTTTCATTAATCACACAATTTAATTTCATATTATATATCTCCTCATAAATTTTAAATTTCAGTTGATCAAAAGTGTTGCACCACAACTTTGTAAGAATGCACTGTTTTTTTTAAACGAATGCACTTTTATCACAAGTAATATCACAAGATTTACACCCATGAGTATAGAACAGCTGCACTTTTACTGTAAAATTTCTGCAACGTTAAAATAGTTAAACATTTGATTTTTTTTAACAAACAATAATTTAAATAATAAATACCATTTACCAATGAAATGAATATGAAGTGACATGCCATTTTCATACATAATACTCCACTTTTGTAAATTGCACGTTTATTTCATTAGCTCGCACTCTCTAAATATTATATTGCACTTCAAACATGCATGTGTGCACTTCCATACATTTTAATTGAAATGATTTAAAATAAACTAAAGTAAATACACAAGGGTGTGGATTAACAACTATCACTTTTAATTTAAATATATAGAAAACACAATTTATATGTCATGCTTTCTAAACCTCTAAACTAACACCTTTTTATAAAATGAAATGCACTTTAATAATGTTCATTATAATATACGCAAAAATGCACTATTATATACAAACTTATAAAATTTAACATATGCACTTTTCACAAAATGAAATGCATGTTTCTTTCAAATGCATCACAATGTTCATTATCATGTGTCTTCTTACTACACTTCACATACGCCCTTTAAGACCTTGTTGTTGGGACAATCGATATCATCCCATGCCACTTGCATGATTCGTCTTGATACATCCCTTTATTCCTAAATCCATTGCAATTCAATCAAAGTCATGATAAAGTGCACCATATGTAGTTGTGAAAGTGCATAAAAAATTATAGAACATAATAGTGCACTCCATGTGAGTCCGTGAGTGCACTTGTTGTAATTTAGATAGGAATATCATAGCACACATAAAATAATAAATACTATTAAAATGAAAGAAAATATTTGAAAAAATCGAGAGTAAGCATTTTAATTTTAGTGCAAGTAAGCAAACTAGTTAACGACATAAACACATATCTAAAAATAATGTTGTAATGAAAAATGTGTATTATATAAAATAGTTTAGTGCATCGTAATTAACCACACACTCTATGTAAAGTAATAAGTGAAAAATAATTTCAGAAAAATCAATAAAAACAAATAACTGTGCAGGAACAAAAAAAAATATGGCCATATATAACCCACTAAAATCTCAAAATGGAAAAGTGAAACCCATAACAATATCGAATAAAATATACATACGTATGGAGCTACATTGAAATGACTAGAAGAATTATGAAAATATATTGAATTTGTGCTAATTGAAATTCATATCCAGAAGATTCCTTGAGTGGATAACAATTAATTATAAGGTACGGTGGATTTTCACACTTAAGATTTTGATAAGGAAAGAATTTGGCAAAATAATTAAGGAAGGAAACGGTAGTCAGAATGAAAAAGTCGTAAATACCCTAGAGGAGCATTAATCGTACGAGTGAATTGGAGTGAGATCTAATGGTTGATAGCTGTTCTTTTTTCCTCTCCTAAGATTAAGTTCTCACATGAACCTAAATCTACATATACATATACATATACATATACATATACATATACAGAGAAAACTTCATGTCAGGCCGGCCTGACGGGCTGCCCCGTCCGGCCGAGCCCGTTTGGGCACCTTCCCGGTGAAATTTTTTGATGAAATTTTTTGAGCATGTTCCTCATCAAGTCGAGTTTTTCCATACCAAATTTCAGCTCAAAATTCGATCGGGAAGGTTGTCAAATGATTTTTGCAAGTTAACTGGTCCGGAATATGTATTTTCAAAAATGATTTTGAAAAGTAAAAATTGGTAATGTTTGGTAAAATAAGTGCTTTTTGTGTAATAGAAAGGGGGAAACACTCTTCACACGCAAGCCGAGAAAAAGTAAAAATTGGTAGTCTTTGGTAAATAAGTGCTTTTTAAGCCAAAAGCTGAGAAGTGTTTTTTTAAGCTGTTGCAAACACTCCCTTATTCATTTACTAGTACTTTATACTCCCTCCGTTCTTTAATATTAGTCCTCTTACGCTTTGGCACGGGTTTTAAGAGGAAAGTAGTAGGGGTAGTGTAAAAGGTGTAATGAGTAGTGGGTAAATGAAAAAGTAGGAAAGAGAAAGGGGTAATTGTAATAAAAGTTGGGGTATAAAGGTATATTTAAAGTAAAAACTTTCCTTAAATGGAAAGGAGGACAGATAAAAAAACATCCCAAAAAAGAAAGAAGAACTAATAAAAAAGAACGGGGTATGCAAAAGAGCATTGAAAAAATACAAATTGTTTTAGTGATCTGTATGATTTTACACAAAAGCTCTGAATTTGCAGGTTCAAAAATTGATCCAAACTGGCACTTTAATCATGGACCGAAGGTGAGGGAATAGTTTAAGGTCTCCTAAATAATTTTATTTTTGCATGTAAAGATTTATTGTTTTTCCTAAATTAGACGAGCACTCTTCGGCCACAACTTAGTTTTTTCCTTTCTTCATAGACTTAGAGCATCTCCATTGATGATCAGTTTTTTTGTATGATTCTTACCATATAAATATTGTTATGTAATTAATTTTAAAATAATCTCAAAATTGGTTTATGTCTATCCATCATCATCTTCAAATAATCTGTTTTTTCTATGTTCTGCATTAATTTCTATGACATATATTTTGCAAATAATCTTTAAATAATCCGGATTCATATTTTGATCTCAGATTATTGTAGCAAATAATCCCATTAAATAATTTATGTCACTTAATAATAATTTTATAAAAAACTGTCATGTCACCAATTTGATCTCATAATAATCTTACCCATGAGGATGCCTTTATAGTCCACGCATACCCACTTATGGATTCATATTTTCTCCTTTTCTTTATTGCTATTCAGATTTTTTTCATTCTTCTTTTGTCGCTCATTTCGTTTTTTCTCAATAATTTTTATATACCCCATCCATCCCAATGCACTTTGTCTACTTTTCTTTTACTAAACTTTTATGTGGTTGTGTTCATTTCTCCCTTCTATGTACACACATCAATCATACAATTCTATTTTTCTGATTCTACACTCAATCTAAAGTTGGTAAAATTGAGTGGAGTGGAGATAATATTTCCTACCCTAATACTATGTCATGCTAGCTTTTTTCTTAATGTCAATGAAATACCCTTTATTTTAAAGAATTACAAAGTCCTAATTTCCAGGAAAAGACTCCACTATTAGTTTTTATCCTACAATTTTAGATGTTATTAATTCGACTGGTTTCAATCTCAAATTTGACAAGTCCAGAATAGACTTAAATAAAATAGATCAGACCAACTAACCGAACTTACTAACTTAGAAAATTGTAAAATACAAATAAAACAAACATTTACAAGACCATGCTAGATAATATTATATCAGATCACACTAGACTAGACCACATCACATAAAAAAAACTCAGTCCAATAAGAAACTTTCTTTATACTTCTACAACTTTATCTCTTCCCCTCTTCAATTGTTATTCCAAATTCCCTTTTTTGCATATGTTCAAGCTCACGATTTCCTTTCGCTCCGAATTTATTTTATTTGACTTGCTTTTTATAAATGGGTATGAGATTTCTAAATTAATACAGAACAACATAATTAACTTTTTTGTTGTGAGCTTGTCTATTCTTACAATCTTACCTGCATATATATTTTTGTTGGATTTCGGTCTTAAAGAAGATGCAAAATACATTTCTCCGTATATTTTCCGTAGACTTGGGCTAATGGGCTTTATGCCTTTATCTTAAATCTTGTTTCAGGTCCCTCCGAGCGCTGGCAACCCGCCCGTGCGTGTGCAACAGGTCTAAATTGGCAATCTTGAGAAAAGTTATTGCATGATTGGTTTTTTAAGGATGCATATTAATTCTTCCAAAAAAAGGATGTATATTAATCATAGCTTATTTCCTTTTATGTTCGTCTTTTAATTGTAAATTGTTTTTGTTCATAATTCATATGTATTATGGGGAAGAAGCTACGTGTAGCGGGAGATGGGAAAGGCTGGAAGGCCTAGCATAATGTGATAATGAAGATGGAGATTTAGGTTTTCAAACTTTGAATTTATTTACATTAAGCTAACATAATACTAGGTAAGTGATCATATATAACATATTACATATAACATATTACATATACATATATGTGTGTGAGTTATATACTTATATATGATGCGGTACCAACGAAAACGATGCTTAACGTGAAAACACTAACATTTGAATCAATGTGATGTACAACGGAGCTCTTTTGTTGCACATTTTTAACTTTGCTCAAATTCAGCCATATTAAATAAACATAGTGAAATTTTGGTAAATATTATGACAACGCGAAATTAAAAAGTGCAATAGAGAAGCTGTATTGTGCATCACGTTGGAGTAAATGTGGCGTTATCATGTTCTCATATTAACTATTGTTCTCATTTGATCCAATAAATCTGACGAGCTTTATTCTGCATCACGTTGGTGTGTGTGGGGGGGGGGGCGAGGTTCCAATAGGAAGAAGTATTTAGGTGAAAAATGAGAATAAGTATCAGTTGTTGGATTTGACTATGTTATTTTGTAAAAAACTTCATGTTGCACTCAAATATGCAAGTAAGCATGGCGGCGCTTCATAAATACTTCTGAAAGATTCATATTATATTTGTCTAGTGCAACTTGAAATTGATTTGGTGCAACATTGTCAAATTTTAGTGCAATATGAAACAGTTTTAGTACAACAATGCAAATTTTAAATCCTATTGAAAAATTAAGCTATTTTTAGTGCAACACCTTAAATCTAACGGTTGAATTTACTCTCATTTCTCACATCTGATGCATTTCTCACTTCAACCAATCTTTTTAACTAATTCTTGGTTTATAATATAATCCAATGAAAAGTTTAAAGGACGTACGTCACACAAATCTTTGTAGATTAAGTATGAGTTCAGCCCAAACAAACCAACTCATAAGTCTTATTATACGACTTTTAAGGTGTGAATTGAACCTTAATAATTAGTAGAAGTTCTAAAGGATGCTCATGCTCTACTATTCTGCCCAACCTAGTAGTGTGGATACCTTCGGAACCTGGAAATATAAGAGAAGCAACCGGGATTATTAGAATGTTATTCTCACTTGAATCAATATATATAGGAAAGTTCAAATACAAAAATAGTCCTTATATGAAACAGTTGAAGTAATCTTAGTCATTAAAATGAAAAAAAAAAGTGGATCAAATCAATTTTAAAGTGGAAATATGGTAGCAAGTGTAAACATTAGGAACTTTATTTTTTTAAAAAAATCAAGTGATAAATGTGCATGAGTATAGAGAAAAAGTGCATTTAACTAACACAAAAGTAGTGCATCACACTTTGAAATAAAAATGCAATATAAAAATCAATTTGTAACTTTTTAATGAGGTAAATGTGCACCTTAATTTACATACTTCGTATCATATATGCACTTTTACTATTATGTATTGCATATTTTGGTTTAGTACTTCCCAACATGATTTTTTATCTATTTCATACATTTTTGAGTGATCAAGGTTTTAGATCCATCACTTCTCACTTTTCATGGGAAGATCCTTTTGTTGTAGAACTCACCCATACATATATAGTGTCACATTTACAACAAACATAAATTGTTTGTATAAATAGGTGATACACATTATTCATATATTTACATCATTTATTAGAGCATATTTACATAATGAAATAACATTAGCTTTACAATGACATAGCGCGCATTGGTTACAACGTTGTTACAATGGCATAGCATTGTCATCAGTTTTACAATGACAATTTTTACACGTCGTTGTTAAACCAGATTTATTTCATTTACATAAAGTTCCTACGTAAGGGACTAAGGGAGTATCGCACATATGACACTCTGGTAATAACAGCATATAAGTAGGAGGGCTGGGGAGAAGCCATTTGGATCATGGCTACGTGCTGATATGAGAAGAGGTGGAGTGCATCCAAGGAACAGGTGATTAATACCCAAGCAAGAAAAGGTGGAAAACCCCGGGCAGTTTGTTGGTACAAGGATTAATCTCAAATGGTGAGGAGGTAGTGTATCTGGAGGAAGACCACAAAAAATGTAGGGTGGTAGAAGTGGCCATTGAGGAGGATATGCAAGCAAACAGAGATGAAAAGCTTGCTAGTAGAGAAGAAGTGGCGGGTGGCTTTGTTAGGCCAGTGATGGGGGACCTCTATGAAAAAGAAGATGAACCTTTGGCGGTGGCTGGACAAACCGCACTTTCCTTACCAGTGGCTGGAAAAACTGGAGCTCATTTTTCTTATCATTGTTATTTTTCCCAGAACTCTTTAGTTACTTTTATCTTTCAATCTAGTAGCAGGTGCAACATTGCTGTTAGTGGAGTCTACCATCTTGTGGGGTTAGTGAATTGGGTCGCATTTCAGCGATATTTCAGCTCTATGTCTCATCCCAGTGTAGCCTTTAATGTGGCGGCTTTGTATCTAATTCTCGATTTTAACATGAATTAAGTTATCTGTTTTCAAAAAAATGTAGGAAGACACTACGTAGGCAATATGATATCAAATTAATTTTTACATTTCCATTTTCGGACACAAATCTATCACAAAAGCAGCTAGAGTGAACTTTAGTAAATGTATAGTACAATATTGTTACAGTGTAAAAACATCATATTACGTACTTTTTATATACTCCATCCGTCCCAAAATGAACTTCTCAGTTTGACTTCTCACAGATTAAGAAGTCAAACTGTGAGACACTATTTGACACTGTTTGTATACAGTGCATTGTTTTGCACTGCTTAAACACAGTGCATTGTTTTGCACTGCTTAAACACTATTTGACACTGTTTGAACACTGTTTGGACACTGTTTGGCACTGTTTGACACTTTTTTGATGTAGATTATTTGCTAAATAAGGAAAGTTTTGAAGTGTGAAGTTAATTTCGGGACTGCCCGAAAAGGAAAGTGAGAAGTTAATTTTGGGACAGAGGGAGTATATAGTGTACAATAAATCTATAACATCATTTCAAATTATACAAAAAGTCTACTAGTGGGGCAATTATAAATGGAATATCAAATATTTTTAGGATTATTTTACTAATAGCGTAGCCAATAAGCATGTTTTTACTTAGACTGAAATTTATTGGTCCGGTCTAGTTTAAGTCTGGTTTGATTTAATTTGGTCTGGTCTGAACTTGTTTGATCTAGTTTGGTAATGTCTGGTCTCTGCATATTTTATAATTATGGAAGTATAGTTTGATCTAGTAAATGTCCAGTCTCTATGTATTTCATAATTATGAAAGTTTGATCTGATCTGATTTTTAAATCTGATCTGGTTTGTTTAAATAAAAACATAAGACACTCAAAATTGGAAAAAGAACCGGCCAACAAAAGTAACGTGTCCGTAGTATATAAACATCCCACCGACGCCCTGTGGCATCCAAATAGCCAAAGCCCAAAGGTATTCAGCTAAGACCTACCCAACGACCCTCATCAAATCCTCACCGAACTCCATGGCTCTGGAGTGGGTTGTGATAGGCTACGTCGCCGGAGCAGAGGCGATCATGGTGCTCCTCCTCACCCTCCCGGGTCTCGACCCGATCCGGAAAGGCCTCATCAGCGTGACCCAGAGCTTGCTGAAGCCGCTATCGTCCGTCGTCCCCTTCGGCCTGTTCCTGATAATGGACATCTACTACAAGTACGAGACCCGGCCCATCTGTGAATCGCCGGAGGCTTGCTCCCCGGGCGAGCACCTCCGGTTCCACAAGTCGATCATCAAGTCCGAGCGGAACGCGCTTCTCATTGCCTCCGCGATCTTCTTCTACTGGATGCTCTACTCCGTCACCGGTCTCCTCGTTCGCATCGAGGAGCTCAACAAGCGCGCGGAGAAGTCGAAGAACAGCGATTGATGATTTTACGGTCTCCCGGGTCGGGTCGATTTGGGCAATTAGGTTTTTGTATCCGATATGTCGTTATTTTCCTGCATTTTCTCTCAATTTTCTGCTTTTGTATGTTCTTGTTTGCCCATGGGTGCAATGTTGTAAGTTAATTTGAGTGCTTTGTATCTTGACTTGGTTCTGCTATTTGACGGGAATACGGGCTCTGCCTCCGACCCGAAAGTTCAAAGATTCGTGGAAATTCCTTCCGGAAATTGGTTTTCCGGCCCGAATCCATAGAAATGCATGTCGGAAAAAAGTTTAATGGTGTCAAACACCTGAGAATAAAGAAAACATTTTTTTCGATTCATTTTTTTTTTCATTTTTTGGAAACGGTGTGTTGTTGTCCTCATCTTTACAGGGCGTTTGCCGTTTGGTTCTTCTAAGTTATTCAAATTTGTTAACGGGGTTGTTGTACTCAACCAGATAGTCTCACAGACGAGCTAAAATTTTATACTGTTTTTTTAGACAAAAGCTTATGTTAAATTCATAGAAACATACATTTCAATAATTACAATATATAATAGACCTTTCATCCACACAAAAAAATATAGAATAGACCATCCAATAATGAGTGATATTAATTGTTGAACATGTGAGAGATTTGAAACCTTGAATGGTCAAACTAGCTAGTCTGATTGTTTCGTAACAAATTATCAGACATGAGCATAAAACAAAAAATAAACCACATACCCCCATTGCCAATGATAAAGGTAAAAACATACGGAGTACTAATTAATAAAACTGAAATGATAGAAATAAAAAATGTTGTTAGTGCTCTAGAGTCCCTTTGGAATTTTAATCCATAGCGGTGGTTCAGTAGGTGGATCACTCCTAGTGCTTGAGCCTCTTCCCGTTGCACCGGCACCGCGACTCCATCATAGATGCGTTCTAGTTCAAAACCCTCGTTCGATTCCCTTCCCTTGCATGCTAAGTTTACCTTAAATTCATCACACATCACCATCATCATCTCACTTCATCCCTTTTAGACTATGTCTTCCTCGCCCGTCAACCACGATCCTCGAAGAGAAATTGCCTATGGTTGTCTGCCCATGTGTTCCTCTTGCCGCCCTGTGTCTTCGAAACTGCTGGACACGGTGAACAACTCCATCACCGGGAAAATATTGTTCGAAAAATTCCTAGGAGAACCTAGGGGCCGTCTGCAATGGCAAATTTGGGTTTTGTAAATTTTTTTTACAGTTATATTCCATATAAGAATACGGTTTTATTATTTTATAACAATCACATGTGTCACAAATTAATAAACTCATTTTAGATTTTTCAAAAAGAGAAACTTAGATGACCTCGTTAAGGAAAGCGTGGAAGTAATTTATAGTGAATTTCTTGACATTAAAATTGCCTATATCGATCAATTTAACGAAATTAATAAAAATTTTGTTGAAATTGCTAAATTAGCTGAATTTGATGAATTATGAAAAAAATATGCGGAACGGAGGGAGTACTATTTGTAAAATGTTGCATTCTTATAAATTGTTTACTACTAGTACAAAATAATAATTCAATTTTTATTTTTTTTAAACAAACACACGAGGTAATCTCAAATCAGATAGGTAATCTTATATCCTTGGTAATTTACATTCTAACAACCTCACGTTATTTAAAATGATCTCACCTTCTAATGCCTCACGTATTTACAAACTTTCTCTGTTATTTTGCGACTTTGCTCACTTTTTCTCGCTTATTCCTAACCCAATTCAAAATGTGCGTTTGTTCAACTTGAGGTAGCCATGGAGGTAATATATTTTTGAACTAGGTAGATACTTTGGCATGATAATTTTCTTATTTGGCCAAAGCCTTCTTTCCCTAGATTCTTGTACTTTGCCGTAATACAAAGACAACACTAATCAAATTGGAGTGGTTCAACCGTTCAACGCATTTTGGGTGGAATTGCTTGCTCTGAGAGCCTTGTTTAAACTTTTGAATGCTTTTCATCAAGAGTTCATAAGAATCATCTATCATACGTAATTTGTGTGTTGACTACCTTTTGAGCAAATGAGCCGAGCCAGGTTACTTAAACTTGAGCATGATAAAAACGCACGAAGTGAAATTCCAGCTCGAATTTGAACGAGCTTAATAATTTTGGTTTGGTCAAGCTCAGATCAAGATCAACTCAAGCTCAAATTGAATTTTGCTAATAAATGTTATACGACTGAGCTCGATCAAGATGCTCGACAATACTATTAAATCGAAATTTAACATAGAAGATAAAGAGCCTAATGATGAAATAAATAACATTATGTTGTGAATGAAGATTTCAATATTTGTATATGGATTGTTGAACAATCCATATACAAATATTGAAATCTTCATTCAAAATATTGAATGAACAATCATTGTTCATTCAAAATATGTTTAAATATGTTTTTAATCCTTGGAAATATAATACATTTTGTTACACATCCCTGCAAAAGTATTTATTTAAGTCATTCACCGATGATTAATAGGGCGGTTTTTAATACTCCATAGTTATTTGTGATGTTATTCGAAAAGTATTTAATTCTATTTTTAGAAGATTTTTTATACACATTTTAAAAATGTGAATAATTGGTTTTACATTGTTTTAACTACAGCCGTCAAAATGGACCGAAATTCGCGGGCTGGCCCGTTTAAACCCATTTATTGGTGGGTTAGGGTTGTGAATTTTGTGACCCATTTAGTTCGCGTATTTCACGGGTTGTGGGTTTAAGTGGGTTGGCCCAACAGATTGCGGGTACATGCGGAGTATTCACAGGGGGTACTGCAGAACATGTTCGGGCCCCTTTTAATGGAAAAATAAGATTTCCAAAATGCAAACATATAATTTTGACTTTTATTGTCTTTTTTTTACTCTAGACAAGGGGCCTGGAGTAAACTGGGCTGAAACTCACTCCATTGAGTTTCGAACCCGAGACCTCCCATAAGGGAGAGTGAGTCGGCGAACAACTGAGTTGAACCGCTTCCTCTTTGACTTTCATTATTTTCAATATTGTTCTTTGACTCCAAAATTATTATAATTGCAATTGAAAAAATTACAAACATTGCAAAATACTTATTATTTTTAAAAGGGAAAACGGTCAAATAGGTCCTCGAACTTTCATAAAAAAGTCAATTAAGTCCTTCTATAGGAGACTCTGTCCGGTCATCGCGATTTGGGGCGATTCCTGGTGGATTTTTTTGATAAAATTTTTAGAGCATCTTATTCATCAAGTCTAGTTTACTCATACCAAATTTTAGCTAAAAATTTAATCGGGAGCGCATTCAAATTAATTCGAGAACGCAAAAATGCGCTGTTATCTTCAAGAATTAATTTGAATGTGTTCCCGATTGAATTTTTAGCTGAAATTTGGTATGAGTAAACTAGACTTGGTGAATAAGATGCTCAAAAAATTACATCAAAAAACTCCACCGGGAACTGCCCCAAATCGCGACGGCCGGACAGAACCTCCTATAAAAGGACTTAATTGACCTTTTTATGAAAGTTCGAGGACCTATTTGACAGCTTTCCCTTTTTTAAAAAAAATATTCAAATAAAATGTTGAAGCATATATTTTATGTGAAGTTCGATACAATATTTAACAATTAGTAGTCATAATTTACAAGTAATTAATCAAAAGGTTGAAGTAGATCTTTACTTTTATAGAATGAGTATTTTTGTCGCATACCCTCTAATAAATTTCAAATTCTCGTATAATTAGTATTTAATATTTTTTAATTAAACTTAACACTAATATTGGATTCTTAATATTTTGATTTCTTATATTTCCTTTACTACTTACTAATATAAATATATACTCTAGGGTAATTATTTTGAAAGAATCTTTTGAAACTAAGGCTTGGATGTTGTTGTTGGCCCGCGGGCCAACCTGTTCAACCCATGAGTTAGGTAAGTTGAGTTAGAGTTGTAGAAATTCTGACCCGTTACCAAACGGGTTGGCCCGACCCAACCCACGTAAAGCATAACTCATACGGGTCGTGTCGGGTTGGCCAATTTGAGCTCTAGTTTTAACTCGCATATTAGCTTAAAAAAAATATAAAAGAATAAATTTAAATGTATCTAGTGGATTTGCACAACCAACAATAACTTTTTTACAATGATATAAAAAAATAAAAAATTGTCGGGACTTAAAACAATTGTGTCACACTTGCACATATTTAAATCTTCACAATATATAACTCAATAGTATTATTAAATTGATTATTAAATTCAACTCAAATTGTTTATTCAGCACAAGATAAACAAACTCGTATACAAATACGTAATATCATTTAGTAGTAATTCACATTTCACATAGACATCATCTTAATACCTATACACATCATTTAAAATGGACACCTCCGACACATTGAAGACTAACCAAAATAAAACAAATTTGTAAAATATTAAAAAACAAGAAAATGTTTTAATGGGTAAAAATTACATCACTCATCCATCACACGAAACATAACCTGAGAGAAATAAAAGATCAAGCAACTATTGTTTGGAAACAGAGAGCCATCTATCTTCTTACCAGGGCAACTGCTTATCTCAACTTTTTCCTCACATTTTTATTTCTGTCTGTTTTTGCTACTTACAGTCCTACACACAGTGTGGTCGTGTAGATGATACATGCCCTATTTGTGTGTATTTATTGTTGAAAAGCCAATCATTAAAAAAATTGTTTCATATTTTAGTTATTTTATGAAAATAGTGAAAAACACCAGCTTTACATGTTACTTTGGCTACAAGCTTCACTTTGTTGTCTTGGCGTGCTTAATAAGCCAATCAATAACAACATCAATGTTTACAGAATTTTTACAAGAGATCATATAGCAGCAGACCTCTCTATCCTTGATTGTTTGAAGACTCCTGATAATATCAGACAATTTAAAGAACAGATGTCAAGAATGATAATTATAATAGGGAAACTATATTGCAAGACTAATACTACTAATGCTCAAATGCTTACAATTGGTCCATGAGATACTGCTTGGCAAGAGCTTCTGGTTTGTCAATTTTGTTTCCAAGTACAAGCAATGGGATACTGGTCAGTGAAGGCTTTGTCAAGAGATCATGGAGTTCAGTCCGGGATATAGGAACACTATCTCGATCGGCAGCATCAACCACATAACTGTCAAATTGTATATACTATTTTTTGTTACTCTATAGAAAAGAATACAGCCTAAACAAACTCAATATTTAGAGAGGCGAAATTTTTTTTAGTCCTAATCTTATCAAGTATCAACAAGTTATGAACAAGAAATTTAGGTAAACCGCCCTTTATGAACATGTTTTGCTATCTATTAAGTTTTTTGGGTTCAATGCTAAAATCAACCAAATAAGAGGTGTAATTAAAGACCTTATATGGTGAATTTGTATATTGATATTTAGCCATTATGGGATGACTTAACGCAATCAATCCTATTCACATGATAGTATGTTCCTCACAAGTACTTGAATAAATAGTTAAATAAACCAGCGGCACAATATACATATTATATCGGTAACAAGTAGAGAGTGTTTAAATTAAAAGACGCCCGCATGGTGAAGAGAAGTTAAGAGATTACACAATAGCAGAGGCACCACGACAGTAACGCTCCCACATGGAACGAAACCTATGCTGTCCTCCGACGTCCCAAATTTTGATAGTTACATTTCCCTTTGTCACTTTACGCATGTTAAACCCAACCTGGTTTGGAATGAACTCTACTAAGATGACCAAGCCTTTAAGATCTATATGAACCACTATACTCCCTCCAGTCCTACTTATAGGGTTGATTTTGGTTTTGACACAAACCAATGGAATATTTGGTACTCCATATGTCCCATTTTGTTTGTCATGTTAACTACTTATGCGATCAACCTAGTTCTTATTTCTTCCCTGATTTTGAGGATGAATAAAATGTTAAGTAGTTTTTATACATGTAAATTTTAATCATTAATACACATTTAAATATTACTAGGGAAGCATTAGCTTTAACACCTGTCAAACCTCATATTCCCAAAACAGGGTATTTCCCAAAGGTAAACTCGAGTTTTTTATGCATGCTACAATAATACTATGTATTATGGAAAGATAAAAAGAGCAATCAAGTAGAGTAATGAGGAGTAATAGTTGATTGATTTGCTTGATTGATTTGATTATGATTTGATTCTAATACCTTCATTATTTAATCTATTTTAGGAAGTGACTTTTAGGATTTCCCTTTCCTTGTTTTGTGCATTCATATGCATGTAATCCCTCTTATAAAAGGGAGCTTTGCTATGCTAATAAAATATGGAAGAAAAATTAAGAAGAAACCAAGGAGAAGGAAAACTCCCCAAATTTCCATTGTCCCTATTTGTTTATCATTTATATTTCTTTCCTGTGACGCAAAGAATCCCGGGTACATAGCAGTTTTCTAATATGCTCTTATTCAATAGTACTTCGTCGTCCAGATCAACCTCAGTTCCAAATAAGACTCCATTAAGACCCCACTTCATTGGGCTATTGTGAATTTGGAGGTGTACAAATTAAGTATTTATGTATACATTGTTAATAGAAAAATGACTTTTATTTAGGACCACTCTATAAATAGAACAGGAGGGAACACTAATTAGGGAGGAAATAAAGACGCTTACAGTTGGAACCATGTCCTCGCTGTAGCCACCAGTCTGATTGATTGAATATATTAAAAATGTTATAAAAAAAAATAATTAGTGATGTGAACAATGTAGGAAATTAGGAAACAGGAGGAAGAGAAAACGTTCTTACGGCGATGGAGTTAACTAGAGATGTCTTGCCTGCATTTTGAAGTCCAACAAGAGATATTTCCATCTCCTGTTTGAAGAACAGGCTGCCATGCAATTCAGAAAACACACAGTTGTTGTTATTCTTCTCACTCTAGTTACCGTGAACCCGTGATTGAATGGAACATAAAAGGAAAATGATAAAACAACCACTATCGTTGTTTTTATTATTACTCCTTTGCAGCAATGCTACTGTAAAGACATGCATATTAAAAAATAAAATGGCACAAGACAATCATTGAAGTCCTGTTTAACTAACACACCTTATATAACAAATTGAACATAATGAGCAAAATAATGAGAAGAATATTCAGTATAAGAAGCCGCAGATTTACTTATTTGGTCGAAATTGATTTTACGGGTCTAAATAAATTGGAATCGAAATGGTTTTAACAATCTGAATTGATTATACTACACATATATTGAGTATACTACACATCCTCACAGAAATGTAATCCAATAATCAATCCCTGCGGGATCATCAACCACTGTTGAAAACTAACCTGATGTTAATCATAACAAAAAGGACAATAATAGGCACATTGATAGAGTTAGGAAATTGTTCATACTTCATAGAATAGTAAAGCTTTCTCGACTTCACCCCAAATCCCTTCACCCTCAATTTTTACTGGGAGTAAATTCTAGAAAATTTTATTATTCCTGAACCATTTCCTGTGTATATCATTATACCAACAGAAAAGTTGAGGCCTACAAATATTGGAGCAAAGTTGCAAATCAAGAAGTTTAAGGAAGTCAAAAATAGTTCATTTGTTCAATTCAATTTTCCACCTGATTTAACTACATATTGAACATAGACGAAGTTAACTCTTTTTTGCTATTATCATTGGGTCATAAAATACCTGAAACATTCCACTAAATTAAAAAGAAATACCAGAAATCAACACTTTAAGATTGATGAAGACAATTGTTGGAAGGAAAGGATCACCTGCGAAGCCAGTTGAGGAAAGAATCCCATATGCCCATGACCGCAAAAGATGAGAGCTTCGATCTTTGATTAATCGAAGACCTTCTTTAAGTAAAAACAGAAAGAAAAAGGGAAATGGACCCAAAAGAGAAAACGAGGACGAAATACCGAGTACAGGATGAGAAAGTCACACAAAATGGCTTAAGAAGCTCCGCCGACTAAAACAAGAAACATGTGGAAGAGTCCGCCATTTTTCTTATGAGAAAAAAGAAGAAAAGAACAAAAAAGTTGCGAGGAAATGAGGATTACGGATAACAAAAAAGAGATTTCAAAAGCATGGCATCCCATCACTGAGGGTCCCCAACACCGATCAGACGACACGATGAGAGAATGTAAATTGGACTATCATTGATAGATAGAGAGTGAGATTTTGTTCCCGGTAAAAAAGAAAAAAGAGAGAGATTTCCTCATTTCCATATAAGGTCAAGGATCTTATCTTTGAAATATTCTAAAGGTACACGGACATGTGTAATAGTGTGTACATCAAAGAGTGTATCTCAAGTCCAACTCCTTATCTTAACATTTAGAACATAGAAGGAGTTGGCGAATTTGATGGGTTTGATGGGTCCAGCTAGTATGTTTTCACTTTGACTGTAATTTGATCTGGTCTGTTTAAATCTGGTTTGGTCTAGTTTGGTCTGATAAACGTATGGTCTCGATGTATTTTATAACTACAAAAGTCAAGTCTGGTCTGGTCTATTTAAGTCTGGTCTGGTCTGATCTGTTTAAATATGGTCTGGTCTGGTCTGGGATTGAAAACAATCCAAGTAAAAACATCTCTAATAAATTTTATACTGCGTATTTCACTCCAGTGTAGTCTTGAATTATTGTATTGTTTTTTCTTTTGTTACATTCACTATTAATAAATAAGTTTTCTCTTTTCAAAAAAGGGCCAAATTACGAAATTGGTAAAAAAAAGAGGGTCATTGGACAAATTGGTAAAAAAAAAACACTTGAGTCATATTGGTAAAAAAAGAAGACCTAGTGATACATTGGTCAATTTTTTGTGAGCGACAAATTTTTTATCTCCGACTTTAGAATTCCTGACATTTCATATTCTAAGTAGGGATGGACCGGGGCCTGGTCCGATTCCGGTTCGGGCCTGGGCCCGGCCGAGCTTGGATGGTTTTGGGTAAGGCCCGGAACCGGCCTGGGAGTCTACCGGTTTCGGTCCGCGCCGGTTCCGATTCAATTTTTGTTTTGTTTTGTGTTTTCTTATTTATTTCAAATTTTCAACCCCCACCCCCCAAACCCCTCAGAAACACCCAGCCCAAACTAAAAAAAACCAGGAAAAAAGGCCTGAACCGGTTACCCCCCCTCGGGTGGGGCCTAAGCCCGGAACAGGAACCGGTTTCGCGGGCCGGGACGGTTCCGCACAGTAGCAGGCCGGGCCGGTTCCCGGGCCGGGCGGCCTGAACCGAGTGCATACCTAATTCTAAGTATTGTGAAGTTGACATTTGCAGTCCTTTTACTTTGATTTTGTCATCAAAAGTGGAGGTCTAAAAATGTTAATGACCATTTTTTATAATATTATTTGTCTGCTAGCTCATAACCAGTTGAATCAACATATTGATATTAGCGGATTCGTTAGCTTTTTTAACTGACCACTTTCATTAGCGGTTTGAAATAAAATGTTAGTAACTTAAAATTTGTAATTAGTTTTTCAAAATTAAAATGAATTTAAAAGTTTATATATTTAAATTAATTTTATTTCTTGTTATTTTTAATAGGTTTTGGAAAAAGTTTTAAAAATTATGTTTATGTTTATTTTAAATAGTTACTAACAATATCATTTTTAAGATATTTACATTAATGCAAGCACACAAACATAAATTCATATATTTTTAGTAATAATATTTTTAATATGACTATTTATTAGTTTTTTTAAAGTCTACTCCTTTTAAAAAAATCTACTTCAGAATTCTACTCCATATGACTATTTATTTCGAGTAGTTTTTTAAAAAAAATTACTCCATGGTTATTTAAAATAAATGTAAATATAATTCTTAAAACATTTTCAAAGACTTGTTAAAAATAAAATATATAGAGTATAAAGTTAAGAAAAAATATAGACTTTTAAATTCATATCTTTAATGGTCATTTTACGTTTTAACATTTAATCGTAAACAATTAAGTTACTAACATTTTATTTCAAACGCTAATGAAAACGGTTAGTTATAAAAGCTAACGGAATCCGTTATTATCGATATGCTGATTCAACCGGCTATTAGCTACCAGATAAATGCTATCATTAAACACGATCGTTGACATTTTTAGACATCCACTGTTGATGATGGAATCAAAGTAAAAGGACTGAAAATGTCAATTTTTAAATACTTAGAATATGAAAGGTCGAGAATTCTAAAGTCGAGGATCAAAAGTTTATCAAGCACAAAAAATTGACCAATTTGTCACTAAGGTTTCTTTTTTTTTACCAATAAGTCTCAAATGGTTTTTTTACCAATCTGTCCAATTAACCTCTTTTTTTTTTTACCAATTTGGTAATTTGGCCCAAAAAAAGAATGGTGTTGGTAACTCTATTTTGAACTTATTAAACTTATCATAACATTTTAATAATGATTTAGCGATCCGAATTATGTAATTATCAAAATAAGTAAAATTGAAGTTATTTTTCTTGATTGAATTAATTGAAATAGATGTAGAGATCTGTTTTTTTTTTGCTATTTTCCGTAAATTCAGCAGATTCTGCTACTTCATAAATTTTAGTAAATTCAACCGATTTAAACAATTTCAGTACTTTTAAATGAGCTCTTAATTTTTAATGATGTTTAACTAATATCCATTCTTTGTTGAAAAAAAACTAGAAAAAATCGAAAAAAGATTGAAGTTTTTTTCAAAATCATTAATTACTAAAATACAATTTGGGTACAAAATATGACTAATTAATATGAGTATGGTGTGATAGTCACTTGAGTTCAAAATTGAACATAAGTTACTATGTCCAAAGTTACTACCATACATATTTATTATTCTTAAAAGGTCACAGTTTTATAAATTATATTTTTTTAGTCATAAATGCGTAATTATATAAACAAAACGTTACATTTAAAGAAAAAATGTTACTCCGATCCCTTTATTCTTCAATAATAGTCTCCTAGGATTTTTTGTTGTTTTCAAGAAAAATAATAATAGGGATATGTAGTATTGAGGGTGCATGATATATGAAATATTATGATAGAGAATATATTATGAAGAGTAAAGTAATGATAAAGTATAAAAGAGAAAATAGTACTCCCTCTGTCCTTGAAACACTGTCTTGCTTTTCTAAAATGGAAGTCCCTAAATAAAATTTTCACTTCTTTAACTTCGTTATTTGGTAAACAAATCGATCTATATCAAACATTGTCAAACAATGTCACTACAGTGTGACGTTAAATTCATTTTATTAATATGTGTGAAGACAAACTAGGACAATGATTTAGGGACGGAGGGAGTTGTAAAAAGTAAAGAGGGGTAAGGATATTAAAAGTGGGTGTATAAAAGTATTTTGATTGGAAGAACTTACTAAAAAGTGAAAGAGAGATAAATAATTAAAAACATCCCAAAAAAATACGAGACATTTATTAGAGAATGGAGGGATCGGAGTACTAATTTTAACTCTTTTAAGAAATATACTTCAAAAAGTTTTTTTAAGTAATATTTGTTTACTTAATAATCATTTTATTCTAATTCTAATTTACACTCAAGTGTCCAGACTTGTACGGTTGTCCCCTACCTCTGCCCCACTACAACCTCCAGCAACCACTGTTGGTGGTTGCCTCCGACAACTGTCATGATCGACGGAACAGTCACCGGAAAAATTCGCATGAGTTTGAATCTGTTTTTAGTGATGTCAACAGTGAGACCGCAGTTACTAAAGGTGATATAAAATCTATTATTGACGTATAAAATTGATAGACATATTCATAATTTTTAAATTTTATTACATTTTCGGTGATATTTATATATATGTAATGTGATAACTTGTTTAAATTGAACATGAATATAGTAATGTACCCAGTAATTAAAAAAAACCCAAAAAGTTAATATCTACGCTTTATTTATGTGAGATTTATGTTAGCTGAATCTAAAATTTTCATAGAATAAGATTTGAACTTTCAGATACAAATCGATGTGTCTCTGGCTTTCGAAGTTTGCTTATAATGACGATTCAGGTAAGTGGAATCAGAGGGTGGAATGGTCTAATTCGGACCCTTAATGAGTATTACTTTTGAGCAGACTTTGCGAGAAAGTAATTGGATAACCCATGCCCTTATTGACCCACATTGTTTTTGGGCCATTCTATTATATTTGGTACGGTCAAAAATTCAAAATGTTGCCCAATTTAGCTCGTAAATACTTCTTTAGGGACTTCTTTGGATTTCCGTGTTTGAGATTTTAAACGTTAGTAATGCTTTTATTTCTATCAGGTAAGGTCTATTTACCAATATTCCTTTTGGGTAAAGTCCTTAAATATTATGTTTATCCTTAATAATGCCTTCTCTTGTGAGGTTTTGACCTAACCCACCGGGATAAAACAGGCGGGTCCTGGAACATGGGCAAAGGACCCATGTTCCCCTATTATTGGGACGGAAGGAAGCAGGGGCGGATCTGGCCCATGGCCAGGGAGGGCCTAGGCCCATGTTCAAAAAAATATAATTATTGGTATGTATATATTATGTATATATTAATATATGGTGTTTTAGTAGTTATGATATAATAAAAGCTAATGCCAAATTGTGAACATTAGTCAAGTTGGTCTAATGAAAGTACACCAATCATGCAACAAAAGGAGTTAGGTTCGAGTCTCCTGGACACCATATTTATATTTTTCCAATGCAACATGAGTAATTTTTTTTATACACCCTCCAAATTGTAGGTGGAATTTAATTAGTTTACTTTTTTACATAGAGCATAGGCTATGGAGTCAAAAGAACCGATGCGAGCCAATTTCGGTTCGGTATATGGCTCTTTTAAGATAATTATATTTTCAATTTTGTAACATTTATTTATTTTTTCTTTGACATTTTTGTAAAATTATATAACTACATCTTGTCATTTTAACATTTTTTTGCAAACTAAATTTCGTAATTAAAATTTGGCCCCACCTCAACGCAAATGCTAGATCCGCCACTGGAAGGAAGTGGTGTTATTTTAAAGAAAAGTAGAATTGTGTGATTGATAATGAGTTGATAAAGTGGGAATAAAGTAAGAATGAATTAGAGTCACACAAATGTTACCAAATATGGTATGAGACAATAATAGGGGCATCCAAAAATGGCAAAATGGGACAATTATAAAGGGACGGAGGGAGTACATTATATATATAACTCGATAAATGTTTCTTGACTTTTACCCCAACCTACTTAGGTGGTTTGTCCACCGGGGTAACCGATAAAAATATAGGACATGTTTACTTCACCGGTTATTAAACGGTGCTTATTAAGACCCGTGTTAATAAGCGGCGCATAAAATAAACAATGTTGTAAGACCATGTTTACTTCAAACGGTTTAAACACCGTTTAACATTAAAATGTCCAAAATAACTCTATACATATATATACACACAAACATTCATGAACACAAGTATATAATATAATATGTGTACCCATACCCCTAACCCCTTACCCACCCTACCTTACCCCGACCCCACCCCTAACCCTACCCTACCTACCCGACCCTACCCCTACCCACCCTACACTTACCCCACCCTACCCGTCCCCACCCTACCGCGGCCCTACCCCCGACCCCATAGGCCCCTACCCCCATAGGTGGCCCTTACCACATCGACCCCACCCTTACCCCAACCCCGCCCCTACCCCTACCCTACCCTTCCTTACCCCGATTACCACTACCTTGCCTACGCGATCCCTCCCAACCCCTACCCCACCTACCCGACCCCACCCTGCCGCAACCCTACCCCGCCCCTACCCCCGACCCCACCGCACCTACCCTGCCCCTAGCGCCTCTATCACATCGGCCCCACCCCGACCCCACCACCCTAGGTATAGGGTGGGGTAAGGGGTGGGGTCGGGGTATAGGGCGGGGTAGGTGGGGTAAGGGTATGGTGGGTGACTGGGGTCGGGTAGTGGTAGGGTGGGTCGGGTAGGGGTGGGGTTGGGTAGGTAGGGTAGTGGTTAGGGTGGGGTCGGGTAGGGGTAGGATGGGGGGTTGGGTCAGGGTAGGGTAGGGTTGGGGTCGGGTAGGTGGGATAAGGGTAGGGTGGGTTGGGTCAGGGTAGGGGACTAGGGGTAAGGTGGGGTACGTGTAGGGTGGGGTCGGGGTAGTGGTAGGGTGGGGTCGGGGTAGTGGTAGGGTGGGGTCGGGTAGGTAGGGTAGGTTGGGTGAGGTCGGGTAGGGGTAGGGTAGGTGGGGTAAGGGTCGGGGTAGGTAGGGTAGGGGTGGGGGTATGTGGGGTTGGGGTCGAGGTGGGGTCGGGTAGGTAGGTGGGGCAGGGGTAACAATAGGGTAAGGGCAAGGGGTAAATTCGGAAACTGTAAAAGCTTAAAGTGCCGCTTAATTAATACATGGGGGGTGGTATGCTTAATAAGCGGCACTTTAAGCACCTCTTTCGGTTAGTAAACAGCTTTTTAAGCAGCGTGCGTGTTTACTTCACGTGTCTTACTAACCTAACTGTGACTTTAGCAGTGAAGTAAACACCTCCATAAAGCTTGGATGTTGTAAATCGATGTTCGAAATTATCTAACCGTATGATAACACTGTGAAATTATTCACTCTTCAATTAACTTTATTTTTAGTAACGTATAGCTAAAGCCTAAAGTATCCTTTTTAAATAAATAGGCACCGATCAGCTATCTTCGATATGGACCCTGAGAAAGTCCCGTGATCGGATGGTATGAATCCTGCTTTTTTAAAAAATATTGGGATGTTGTTGGACCGGAAATATATAGGCTATGCTCCAATATGTTTAATTCAGGAAAAATCCTGAGAGAGCTTAATGTGACAAACCTTGTTTTAATTCCTAAAAAAGATAAGCCTGAGGATATGGGGGATTGGAGGCCTATTGCACTTTGTAATGTTGTTTATAAAAAATTTTCGAAGGCTTTAGCCAACAGATTAAAAATTTTGTAGGGAAACCTTATTGAAGAAAATCAAAGTGCTTTTGTTCCGGGCTGGTCTATTGTGAATAATGTAGTGGTAGCGTTTGCATGAGACGCGGCATTTTTTGAAAAGAAAATGTAATGGCAAAGAGGGGTTTGTGGCGTTGAAGCTAGATATGAGCAAAGCCTATGATAGAGTGGGTTGAGATTTTTTACGTATGATTACGATACGCATGGGTTTTGCGGTGAGATGGGTGAATATGGTTATGGAATGTGTTGCGACGGTTAGCTACTATGTACAGTTTGAGCGGGATTTTTTGGGATCGATTACTCCTGGCCGCGGGGTTAAGGCAGGGGGATCCTTTATCTCCTTACCTCTTTATTATGGTGGCGGAAGGGCTGGGTGCTTTATTGAGAAAGGCAGAGGCTCAGGGCGACATCCATGGGGTGGCGGTCTGTAGGGGGCACCTCATATTTCACATCTTTTGTTTGCTGATGATAGTTTTCTATTTTTCAGAGCTACTAGCGAGGAGGCGCATGTTGTTAAAAATATACTATCTGTTTATGAAGAAAATTTAGGCCAAGCAGTGAATTATGTGAAGCCTTCTTTGTCGTTTAGCCAGAATGTTGGGGAGCAATTTAAAGGAGCCTGCTGTAGCATTTTTGGGATCCCGATGGTTGGGGGCCAAGGCAAGTATCTCGGCCTACCCACTCTTGTAGGTAAAAATAAATCTGCTATTTTAGGCTATCTAAAAGATAAAAATTCTAGCAGAATTAAGAACTGGAATAATAGATTTTTATCCAGGGCAGGTAGAGCGGTTCTGTTAAAAAATGTGATTCAGGCTATGCCAAACTATGCCATGAATGTTTTTCTTCTGCCAAATAATTTATGTGATGAAATTGAGAAGCTTATGAATGGCTTTTGGTGGAAGCGCACTAAATTTGAGCAGAAGGGGTTGAGGTGGAGACGCTGGGAGAAACTTTGTAAGCCAAAAAAATTGGGGGGCTTAGGATTTCGGAGAATACGATATTTTAATCTGGTAATGTTAGCTAAACAGGGATGGAAGCTTGTGACAGAGTCATCCAGTCTGATGTGCAGAGTGCAGAAGGCCAGGTATTTTCCGAACTCGGATTTTTTACATGCTCAGGTGGGGAATAACCCTTCTTTCATTTGGCGTAGTATTTTTGAGACACAAAATGTTCTCAAAAATAATATCTGAAGGAGAGTTGGGAATGGGATTGATGTTCAGGTGTGGACTGATGCTTGGCTCCCGGGAGAGGGGAGGAGACGAGTTACTTCTGCCACACCGGCAGGAATTAGAGACATGAACGTTGCAGCTCTTCGCGACATCACTGGGAAAAAATGGAACAGGGAGAGAATTACTAACATTTTCAATGCAGATGATAGGTAGAAGATGTTGAGCATACCTATTAGCACCTATGACAAGAAGGATGGGTACTGGTGGAATGGGGAGAATAATGGGATCAGAGGTTTTCTGTTAAGAGTTGCTACCGCTTGCTTACAGGGGAATTGCAGATAGGGGACAAGAATAACTGAGCTCGATTATGGGATTTGCATATCCCACCGAAGCTTAAATATTTTGCTTGGCAGGTTCTTAACGGCTCTCTTCCTACCATGGATAATCTGAGGCAAAGAAGAGTGCAGGTTCTTGGAGGGTGTAAAATGTGTGGTGAGGAGAGTGAAAGCACATATCATGTGTTCCGGTTATGCGAACGAGCTCAAGAGGTCTGGAGGCAGGTGGGGGTTGATCTGGGTAGCTCGGTGGGCTCTGTGGAGGCGTGGATTTGGCAGCACCTGGGTGGACAGAATGGGGAAGAACGGTGCAGATTCATTGCTATTTTGTGGAGTCTATGGAAGAGGAGGAATAGTTGTGTCTGGAAGGATAAACGGCAAGGAACTGTGGGCGTAATCAACACGGCGGCAGGTATTATATAGGGTTGGAGAGATGTGCAAGGCACTGGACATTCAGAGCAGGTCCGAAAAGAAAAGAATTCCTTGACAGCTTGGAGACGACTGCAGGTTGGACATGTTAAGATAAATGTGGATGGAGCGGTGGACGAAGACAAAAATATTCGGGCCTGAGGGTGGGTTGCACGGGATCACCATGGTAACTTTTTAAAGGTGAAGGGGTCTTAGAACTAGCTAGCTGGTTTGTGGTGGAAACAGAGGCAATGGGAGTTCGTGATGCGTTGATGGGAGCGGTAGAAGCAGGTTGGTCACACGTGGAGATTGAAACTGATGCTCTCTCGGTGGTCCAGGGTCTAAAAAATGAGGGAGGATCTTCTTACATATATTTTCCTTATTCTTGATGACATTAGGGTTTGTTGAAAGATAAGAGTAATGTTATTGTCTCTTTTTGCAAGCGATCTGCGAATCGTGTTGCTCATGCACTAGCACGAGCTCACGTGACTATCTCAGATTAGTATTGTTGTTATGATGTTATTCCTGACACTATTGTAAGCCTGTTGGCACATGATTTGGTGAAATAATATATCAGTCAGTTTGAGATAAAAAGAAATAGTCACTGATCAGGTGGTTTTCGGGACCAAAGAACAACTAAAAAGGAGAAAAACAATTCCTTTTTAACCTTCAAGTATAGTAATGGTACTATGGTAGTACTACCCTATTATCCAAAGACGTTCAATGCGAACATCGCATCATTTGATGACAATAGTGCACCATATGTAAGTAAAGATGAAGTTGTTTGCACAATTCATAGGAACACCACTTTTATTGAAACTGTGCCCTATATATAATGGTAAGTTCAAATTGAAAGGGGTCTTTTCACATATAAAAAAAAAGAATAAATATAGATTTGTTTATCTAAAAGAGAGATCGATTAGATAATTACTTGTTCAAAAACGCAACGACATAATCATAAGTAAATAAAATTCAACCAATGTGGAAAATAATTTAAAGAGGCACTTCAAATTACATTAAAATCGGTCATGACCGATGTGGAATGAATTCCATGTCAGTTATGCTAACAGCAGATGTAAAAGGCTTGCAAAATGGAACTATTTTAGAGTGTAATCACGTACGTAAAATTGCACACAAGAGAACAAACAATTTTTCTATACATACACAAAATGTTAAATAAGTTTCAATAACAATGTAACAATTGTCCACAACAATCAATTGTAATAGTCTTGAAAATAAGTGTATTCATTAATACATTGTCCACAAACAAAAAGTTATAATAGTTTCTAAATAACTGCTCCTGTAAAATGTGTGAGTTAAAACTACACTGTTAAGACCCGGGGTTCCATCCTAAAAGGTCAACCTGTTAGGAGGAGTAGCCCGAAGCTTAATATAGCACTCTAGTGCTTCTCAATTTTCCGGTGTGGGACATTTAACACCCCTCCTCACGACCAGACACTTCGTCTGGATCGTGTCGTCATTCATTTTTTCATCGGTTCATCAATTTTTTTTTCGTGTAGTCATTTTTCATAAGGGGCCCCACACCATGGATCGATTTGGCTCTGATACCATGTTAAGACCCGGGGTTCCATCCTAAAAGGTCAACCTGTTAGGAGGAGTAGCCCGAAGCTTAATATAGCACTCTAGTGCTTCTCAATTGTCCATTTCAAAAATCTCACCAAAATATCAGGTTTGATGTTCTAAAAATTTCATAAATGTTACCAGCTGTAGCATGGAAATGGAAAGGTGCAATAATATAATGGGCTATTAGTCTTAATTCTGAAATAGGATTAAAACTAGCCCAAAATGCAACAATAAGATTATAATCCTTTTATTCCCAATTATGTCACGTCTTTCCATTCTATTCCTTTCTATGATAGATTTCTAATACATTTATTTTATTAACAAGAAAATCATAGTTTTATTTATTTTAAAAAAATAAAAATTAGTAAAAATATTTATAAATTAATAATAATAATAATAGGGGAACAAATAAAAAATAATAAAAATAAATAATAAATAATAAAATATTTTAAAACATAAAAGTCTAAAAAATAAAATACCTTAAGAAATTTAAAAATATGTAGGTCACTGCCACCGCGTCCTCCACCTCCCAGCACCCTCAACTCTGATCGCCGAAAAAATGACATCTTGTGCAAATAAAATGCCACATTTCTTTGCAAATGTCATAAAAATGACATTTTACTCTTTAAAAATATCCAATTTCTTTTAGTAATTGCCATCACGATGGCATTTTTTTCAACTTGGCATTCTTTTCACGCGACCGGAGATGTTGATGCTGGAAGGTGACTGGTGTGGCGGTTGAGGCCTGTATATTATTTATTTATTTTTTAAGATTTTTATTTTTTATTTTATTTTTTTAATGTTTTATTATTATTATTTAAAAAATCTATAATTAATGACAAGGGAAAGGGTAGAATATGAAGACTTAGTCCTATTTTAACAATTGTGTTTTTATTTATCCTATCTAAGAAAATCTCCCTAACATAATTTGCATCTCTGTTTAAACAATGAGTGATTTAACATGAGACCAAAATAGTCAGCAGTGTCATTTAAGAAAAAATTAGTAGCGTCGATATTAAATGAGTTCATCCATTTTAAAGTACTTATTCCAGTTTTAGAAAATAGTCGTGCAAATTCTTTAATTTGCGTTGAAAATTTGCAAACTACCAACTAGAGTCTAAAGCATTTTAATGCTTGAGCGGCTGAGCCGAATCCAGCCAGTTATAATACACACACATACGAAACAAAGTCCTGTGTTCAGTTAATTCTTCGTCCATAGAATGAAACGAAATTCCACAAGTGCTGCGGCAATTCGATTCTTAGAATGCAGATAGATGGACGGGTTTAAAAAGGTCTTTTTTTGCCGTACTTTTTTTATAATATTTGTTCTGTTAAATGTCAACGTCCTTGATCCAGATGAATTTAGATTTCCAAGTGATGTCATCGAATCACAAGGTGTTTGGCGGATTAAAGATGATCTCTTATTATTAAGTTATCATAGAATACTTGTTACAAAAATTGCCTGTAAGAATATAATAAGCGTGAAATTCTAAATAACTAAGAATATAAGCGTGAAATTCTAAATTAAAAGTACTACATTACTTTTCCTAAATATAAGTAATTATTGATTTACTTGCAAAATATTGTTAACTATGACATTAGTACCGCTATACTAATTACTAATAATGCCGAAATATATAGTATGATTTTAGGATGACACTAATTATTCTTTTTAGTGAGGAAAAGCACATTGCTTATATTATGATATTCTCATTTTTACTACCCTTTCTTGAAATTTCCTATATTTTATTCCAACTACTATCATTGAAAAAAACTGAAACTAATCCTTTAGTTATGCAGTTTTAAATATAAGCGATGATTGGTGGATCAGACTAGACCAGACTAACGCAAACTATATATCAAATTATATCAAATCAGACCAATCAAACTTAGAAATAAACACCAGTAAAAAAGAGGGTTTATAATGACACTAATATCATATCACTGAAAGTTATGTGACACTACAAATGTGGAAAAGCGATGACTAGTAATACGTATTACTAGCCATCGCTAGTAATACGCTACAAATAGTATACTTTGATGTTTTTAATTTGATTGAATTTTTTTTATCTAATCTAGTACACGTTTGATCTATGTGCAGTTTGTAACTATTGAAGTCTACACCATTTAAATCTGGTCTGGTATGATTTGTTTAAGTTTGGTCTAATCTATTCTGATCTAATCTAGTCTTATCTAGTATGAGACTCAGAACAGTCAAATTAAATAAAAACATCTTCCCAAATATTGATACATAACCACTCGTCCACTTGTGATACTTAATACTAATTCAACAATAATTCAGAACCACATCTTTTTGTAGTATATGTTAGTGATACTTTTATGTCACTATTTTCTAAGGATGTTTTTACTTATACTGTAATTTGATGGTCTGGTCTGGTCTGGTCTGATCTGATAATGTCTGATCTCTTTGTATTTTTATAACTATCCAAGTCTGGTCTGGTCTGATCTGATATGGTCTAGTCTGATTTGGTCTGGTCTGGTTTGGGATGAATTACAGTCCAAGTAAAAACATCCTAATATGTATTAGCTTCATTGTAGTATTTCGGATCTATTATTTCCTTTAATAGAAACCCAATTTAGTGTTCAATTTACCCATAAATATTACTACTTGTTTGCTTATAATTTTGTTAAAATTGACCGGAAGGAGAATAATAATAAATTAAAGTAATGATTGTATGTTTAAGATTTATGCAGAGAAGGGAGACATAACATGAAACACAAATTAATTAATTAATTAATTAATTAATTAATTAATTAATTAATTAATTAATTAATTAATTAATCAATCAATCAATCAATTATTTAACTAATTAAAAGAAAAGTGATGAAGTTTTTTAGATAATAAAAAAGAAAAGCTGCAAAGTTATAGGAGATGAAGAGAGTAATTTCAAAATAAAGAAAAGATAGTTTATAAATGGCTAAACTTTAACTTTAATTTCAAAGTCAATTCTACAACGTTGGCTCGGTGAAGTTCGCATTCGCATTCTAGTCAATATACATATTCTACAGCGTTGGCTCGGACTAAAATAGTAACAAAATTTCACAAAATTCCTGCAAAATAACTCGCATAATTCCTGTAGTAAAAGAACCATGCAACATCAAATAGGAATGCTAATATTATTATGAGAAAATTATCCTAGATTTGACTAAGACTCTTACTATTTTTCAATCTATCTATGACCTTATTAATTTTTCCCCAAAATAAAAACATAGTACTTAATTAATAATATTTAAATAACGTACTTGATATATAAATAAATAAATAAATAAATAAATAAATAAATAAATAAATAAATAAATAAATAAATAAATAAATAAATAAATAAATAAATAAATAAATAAATAAATAAATAAATAAATAAATAAATAAATAAATAAATAAATAAATAAATAAATAAATAAATAAATAAATAAATAAATAAATAAATAAATAAATAAATAAATAAATAAATAAATAAATAAATAAATAAATAAATAAATAAATAAATAAATAAATAAATAAATAAATAAATAAATAAATAAATAAATAAATAAATAAATAAATATGTGGAATAATATGCTCTTAGCTTATTATTATTACTCTAACTTCCTACATTTTTTTAATTTTTCAGTCAATGCCTCCCCCTTCGATCACTTGCTGGGAGTCACGTACCCCTGCCAGCCGTCATTGGCCTCCAGCCGCCCACTCGTTTCCAGCTGCCTGTCCGCTTCTAGTCGTCTGTCTCCAATCTACTCCTCCAATTCTTCTTCTTGGTGGGGTGCTCGGAGGACGGTGCTGGACCGACGGGGTTAGGGGCGAAGGACCCTCCCCCTTCTTTACATATGATGGTTGCGCTCTCAAGCGTACAAAGGGAACCGTTCTCCCTTCTCCTAGTCAGCGGCATAATCGTCAGCATCGAACATGTGCAATAAATGAATGCATTGAGGGGGGGTGTTGTGCAGTGAATCAAATGCAATAAATAATGTCACAATGTTGACAGAAAGTGCGGTGGTTATGATTGAAAGTGCATTAATGTAGACCAATAACACTAGCATAAAGTGCAGTGTATTTAAGAGAAAATTATCATTCATATGACAAAAAGATCATCTATTTCCCAATGTATGACGAAGTAGTTTTTTTCGACTCTCTTACTCACGGTTACAAACTCCAAGCCTAAAAAGTAGCGGTTATCCAATAAATCCCACACATGCATTGTGGTTACTCATCATATTCATGTCAAACATGATTTTTAGTCATATATATTATGGGAATTTCTCCCTCTTTTAGTAATATTGTAGTATTTTTCCCTATATTTAATTGGACGTTAAATACGGAGTATCAAGTTATCAAATCTAAAAAGAAATACCTTTGGCATGAAGTATTGTATATTTAATTAGATGATGAGATTTTTTTTGTACTTTTCAATCACATATGATAACTACAAACAAAATATAATCAGCAAAAAAATCATATTTAGAAAAACATCAATATGTTTGTTTTTGCAAGAAAAATATTTAACTAGCATTAACCAAATCATTGTCCAATACATAAAGGATAAAAGATGGAGGAACATAAAATCAAGAGTGCAAATCAGACAAAGAACAAACAACTTTAGCAATGATATGAGCTAGCTTATTCGCTGATCGCCCAATATGAGAAAACGAAATGCTAGAAAAGTGCTCTGCAATATCTCTAATATCTTCAGCAATTAAACCAACAAAAAAGCAGCTAGTGCCATTAATAATCTCCGAGATAGCACGCGATGTGTCAGATTCAACTTCAACATTGACCCACTCCAAATTCTGCAGCCAACTAAGAGCTTCTCTGATCCCCATTAGTTCAGCTTCCAACGACGTTAATCTCCCTAACCATGGTTGTGCAGCCCCAGCCACAAACCTTCCTTTTTCATCTCGTAAGCACCATCTGAACACACAAGAATCTGCTCGGACAGCAGCATCAGTGTTAAGTTTCAACCTCCCCGCTGCTGGACAACGCCAAGGTGTAGCAGAAGTCTGCCTCGCCGGTCGCCGGTCGCCCTCCCCCTCGGGCTGGCTATGTCTGCTGCCATCTAGCCACGAAAGCTTCCGCTCTAAGCATAAACTGCTGTGGAAAAGAAGAAGTGTTCTACCAGACCCGATGATTCCTCGCGCACCAAATAGCCCAACAACCCGAACCAATTTCATCAAATCCTTCTTCCTCCGAATCTGAAACTCTCGTTGCACTTGTTCCAAGAAGTGGTTGGCTCCAGAATCAGACCATTTCCACACCACCTTCGACCAAGCTTCCCTGGCAACAACACAATCCAGAAAAATATGAAGCATAGATTCCCCCATAGCACCACATAGACCGCACTGATCCGAGCAATCCACCAGGCGAGAACGCAAGTTCCCCTTCGTCGAGAGACACCCACTGCACACCTGCCAGAAAAAGGACTTAATTTTTGGAGGAAGATTCCAATACCACATAACAGTCCACTCCAACCCCCTGGTAGAACTAAATTCCCCGATTAAACTTCGGCAGCAACTCCTAACCGAGAAGCGGCCGTCTTCTTCCTACCTCAGCAAGGTGCGTCAAGCACCGGCCGAATACTAATCGGGATGCTCTGAATCATACCAACATCCCTATCATCAAATAGATCCCTAAGAACATCCAAATCCCACCTCTTCCCTGATTCATCAAATAAATTTGCTACCACAGCTTGTTCTAACCACAATCCAACATCCGAATTAACCTTGGGATTATCTCCGTCAGGTAACCAGGGATGTTCCCAAATTTTAATAGATTTGCCATCCCCTACCCTCCATTTATCTCTTTAATAATATCTTGGGTCTCAAAAATACTCTTCCAAATGAAAGAGAGATTATACCCTAGGGAGGCCGACAAAAATTAAAATCACCTTTAGGATAGTGACAGGCTTTAATTGAATTCTCCAAGCTTGTTTAGCTAACATAGCTAAATTGAATTCTCTCAGCCTTCAAAACCCCATTCCCCGGCCTTCTTCGGTTTACGTAAAGAAGCCCAATCCTTCCATCGGATACCTTTCCCAGACTTACCCTTCCCCCATTAACCGTTCATTAAAACTTCAATTTCCCGACATAAGTCACTGGGCAGTAAAAAGACATTCATAGCGTAGGTTGGCATAGCTTGGATAATAGATTTTAAAACAACTTCCTGCCCCGCTTTTGACAAGAATTTATTATTCCAATTATGGATGCGATTAACCACCCTCTGTCTAACATAACCCAAGATTTTGGTCTTCCCTCTCCCAATCAGAGTCGGTAACCCCAGATACTTCTCCTCCTTCCCGGCCAACTCCACCCCGAGCAGATCAATTAGACCTTCCTTGCAATCAACCCCACCATTAAAACTGAAAAAGACTTTGGATTTATTAAAATTAATTACCTGGCACGAAGCCCCTTCATAATCAGATAATGTTTCTTTGACAAGAGCAGCCTCATCATGTGTAGCTCTAAAAAAAATAGATGGCTATCATCTGCAAAAAATAAGTGAGAAATCGTCGACGCCACCGGGCAACCATTGCTCCATGAAATCAGCCTAAGGACTCATATCTGCGAAGAAGTGCACTGAGGCCTTCTGTTACTAAAAGAAACAAGTATGGCGATAGAGGATCCCCTTAGCGCAGCCCCCTACCCAGACGAGCTGGTTCAATATCCTCATCGCCAAAAGGAATGGAATACGATACAGAAGTGACACACTCCATCACAAGCCGCATCCACCTCTCATCAAAGCCCAAATGCCGCATCATCCCTTCCAAAAAAAGCCATTCAACTCTGTCGTATGACTTACTCATATCAAGCTTGAGAGCTACTAACCATGTCTTACCCTGACGTTTCCGTTTCAAGAAATGTTGGGATTCGAAAGCCAAAATAATATTATCCACAATATTTCTGCCTGGAATAAAAGCACTCTGCTGTTTTGAGATACACAGGTGGAGCCATTTTATTATTCTATTTTCCAGGAACTTAGAAAAAATCTTGTAAAACACATTGCAAAGGGCTATAGGTCTCCAGTCCCCAATAACCTCAGGATTGTCTTTCTTCGGGATTAAAACAATATTTGTATGATTAATATTCTGAGGGAGTTTAATTACTTGTATCAAAAACTTCCTTACAAAAGTTAATTACGTCCGGACCTACCACATCCCAGTAATGCTGATAAAATCCCTGACTCAGCCCATCCGGCCCCAGCGACTTGTCTGGGAACATGGCAAACAATGCCTCCCTCACTTGTTCCCCACTGATAGGACGTAGAAGGTCGTTATTGTAGGCATCATTCAGTTTCCGGCAAACACACTCGAACACAAAATCTCCACTTCCAGTACCTGCGGTAAAAATATTATTAAAGTAATCAGCAATTAATCCCTCAACCGCAGCCCTATCCTTCTCCCATCGTCCATCATCAACACGGGACCCCTCAATTTTATTCTTCCTTCTACAATGTTTGGCGGAATTATGAAAGTAGCGGGTGTTAAGATCGCCTCCCTGTAGCCAGAATTCTTTAGCTCTTTGCCTCCAGAAAATATTTTCTCTCTCGAGTAGCTCTAAATATTCATGCTTTACTCTCCGGAATTCCCCCACGCACCAAGGATCAGGCCAACCTCGAAGGTACTCCAAGCGTTTTATGCAAAAATTAATCCTCCTTCCATAGGACCCTATCTTCTTGTAACCCCTATCCCCCAAAGCCTTGCCGCAAGCCTCAACCTGTCCCATTATGCCAAAATCTCGACCAAGCCCCCAACTTCTTGCCACAATTTCCCGGCAGCCTGTTTCACGAAGCCACACGTTCTCAAACTTAAATTTGCGTCTCCGTTGAGGACTCTGAGATGGTATAATTTTAATGCAAAGAGCCAAATGATCACTTGGTGAGCCTTCTAATGACACTGCTGTGGCCGCCCCAAAAATATCCAGCCAGCTTTCTGTGATTAAAATTCTATCGAGCTTCTCCTGAACCCAGTTTGGAGATCCCCTCCACCGTTCCCACGTGAACTGGTAACCTTGGAAAGCAAAATTTTGCAGACCACATTCCCAAATAGTATCTCGAAATCCTCTAAGGAGCCAAGACGAATGAGGAACCCTTTCCCTTTTTTCTGATGCAACCATACTATCATTAAAATCCCCCATAATCAACCATGGAAGATCTGACCCCGTACTTAAGGATTTAAGAATCCCCCAAGACTCCTTCCGCTTATTCCTTTCTAGGCAACCATAGAAACCGGTAAAACACCATTCAATAACACCGGCCTCTAGATTCACTTTCGCATCTATAAAGTTGCTGGAAGAATTTAGAATTCGGATTTGAACATCTTTTCCTCAAATTAAAGTCAGGCCCCCTTGGTGTCCTGTACAGTCAACAACAAAACAGTACGCCATCCCCAACTTTCTCATAATGCCTTCCACCCTAGCAGAATTAGAAAAGGTCCCCATCAAAAAGACCAATTCAACGATGGCCGCTTTAAGTGGACCATGTCCACTAATGCTTGAACTATCGATGGGTTGCCAAGCCCCCGACAGTTTCAACTAAGACAACTCATTGCTCTCGGCGGGCCTGGAGACCAGAACCCGCCGCTTCCACGTTTTTTGAATAAGTAAGCTCCATATCTTGTTCTGTCAGAGAGTCACCCACATAAGAAATACATGCAGCCTTGCGTTCTTTCGCCAATCCCCCATCTGCATGTGAAGAGGTTTCTACTACCTCTTCGCCATCAGTTGGAATAACTACTGCAGTAACACTTGGATGTCTATCATACAAGAAATTTCCTTCCCCATCCACAAGTCATCTACTCCCCTTGCTCGAACTGCCCTTTCTGCTCCTGGCTCTTAACCAAGGCCCATACGTTCTTTCCTTCCCGCCTTCCACATATTCAAAATGCCTGGAACACATACGATCAACATGGTTCATAAGAATGCATATGAAACAAAAATGGTAATCTCTCGTATTTCAGATCAACCCAAATGGGTTCCCCTCCGCGTTTCAATTTCACCCGCCGTTTCAGAGGAGCCTCAACGTCAAGCGACACCCGGACTCGCATAAACACCTTATATCCGCCCTTGAAATTCTGCTCATCCACTTATACAAAGCATCCCACTTCATTACCAATTATCTGGGCAACCATCTTCGTAAACAATTCGAAGGGTAGGTTGTATGCTTGAACCCAAAAATATGTCCGTGACAGTGATACTTTTATAGGGTTTTCTGCCGGTTGAAGGTTGTGCAAAACCAAGAGAGCATTCTCAAAACACCCCGGACCATCTACTGAAACCCTCTCAAAATCACATTTGTTATAGAACTGGAACAAAAAATCTATGATCCCCGACTTCACGAATGTTAACCCCTCCTCCCGGACGCGAAACGTCAACCATAGTATCTCAAAAGTAAGGAAATTTGAAAGGCTTATCTGTGAGTAACCTCCCTACCATGCATAAGGGCTTCCCCGTTGGTATTTCCTCCTGTATGATCTCATCCAAGTCCACTCTATCCTCGTTGTCATCCTTTAAACTCATACTGGCATAAAGGTTTTCCATATCATCCGCCATGCTAACGCAATTCAGCCAAATTGGCATGAGAAAGACTACGTGAAAGAGGCAGAACAACGCAAGAACCCTAGAAACCTAGGGAGAGACAAACGAGGCATTTTTTTCAATTTTAAAACTTCAATATGTTTTAATCTCATCGTAGTGAAAATTTGTTGGAAAAATGTGTTAAAATTGCATTAAATGGTAATTTTGGGGCAATTTTTTTAGAGGAGTCCACTTCCGATTTGGGTCGGGTCAAAGTGGTTTCGGATTATCCTTGTTAAAGGCTACAATTCGAGCGACTAATGAATATCAAATTCTAAAATAGGAGTATCAAATTCCGAAATAGGAGTATCAAATTCCGAAACGGGGAAGAAAAACTGCGACTTGCGAGCGCAGGCGACCTGCAGACAGGAATGTCGTTCAAAAATCTATCTTTCAAAGAGATACAGTATAATTTTTGTTTCTTCCGCGCAACAGAACTGCTCGACATGGATATAAGGCCTTGGGTTTTCTTCTACGAGGCTCGGACAGAAGGCCTTGGGGTCCTCTGTTGCGGAGCTCGGACAGAACACCTCGGGGTGTTCTGTTCTGGTCCGTTACAGCAGTTAATGCCCAACATTTATCTCTTTTAATGCAGCGTTAAATGGACAGTTCATGGACGATTCAATGCCCAACGGACTGGTCATTGATGTCCAACGTTCAGGTCCATTAATTCAACATTTACACACAACAAATCCTCCTATATAATGCCTGGCAGGTGGTTTACAACGCAGACACATTCACAAACGAACTCACATATTTCTTCAGCTAAAAACACCTCCAGCTGCCTCTGAATATTTCCTTCTGTGTTCATACTTTGTTCTCGTTCGCTAGAACTTTTGTTTGCGTGCTCAAACATTAGTTCGTAGTCATCGTATCCTGGGAAACTATTGTTGCAACGCTCCTAGCACCGTGGGAGGCAACAAATACGTTTTAAGGACATCGTGCGTAGCACGAGCTTTGGTTAAATTCTGCTCCATCTCATTTCTTGTTTTTACTTTAGTCATTTTAATTAATTTATTTTAATTAATTTTCTTTATTTTCCGAAATATACCCAACAAAATTTCCCTATTAATATATCAATATATGCAACGGACCAAGTGTCAACTGTCAAGTCACGACATTAGGAACAAGTACAAAAGTTAAGTTCCCAAAACAGTGACTTGCCTGCACATTCCTACGGATTACTTCCTAAATACGGAGTATAAAACACAACACAAACCATTCTAACCCGTCCTCAACAATCTGAAATGCATCTCGCCAAGCACGTCATAAATTTTTATATTATATTCGAAGTGATAATAAACATTTAAATGTACATATTTGTACATATCTGTTCAAAAAAAAAAATAAACATTTAAAGGTACATATTTGTACTCTCAATCAACTGAGATTCAACCTATTCTTAGATTTTGAAGGTGGGAAACTTTAACCAAAACAAATAGTCATTATTAAAAGGTGAGAACTTCGGTACCCATTTAAAAAATGAGATACCGTACCTATCATTCTCTTAATTGGTCCAAGTAGTTATATCATTTTTAATTTAGACTTAAATAATTCAAATGCAACATTCTGATTGATCCATATGGACAAATGTATGGTACTTTTTGGGTACCATAGAATCTACCTCATTAAAATCAATCAAAGCACAAACACAATTTAATTTTAAAGGGCGTTTATAACTTAACTCATTCATTTCCCCTATTACCTCCAAAAATTTCATAAAGAACAAAAATGTTCGTCATGATAAAACTTATGTCTGTTTAACTGAATTAAATTTTAAATTAGTAGCGCGATCCTTATGTTTCTATTTTTAATATTTTATGACATGAGAGAATTCCCTGGAGTAAAAACGTTTTGAAATTCCAAAATAGGAGTATCATGTTTTTTATTCCCTGAATAGGAGTAAATTTCTGTCAAATTTAGCATTACAAGGCTTTTAACATTGCATTTTTTTTTCAAACTTGGCAAATTACTCCTATTTAGGGAATAAAAAACATGATACTCCTATTTTGGAATTTCAAAACGTTTTTACTTCTATTACATTCAAAAGTTTATCAACACTAATGAATATACTCCCTCCGTCCCACTTTAAGCTTCTCACACGATTTACGATGTTTGACTGACCATAAAGTTAACTGGTCCCTGTCATTAGTAGAATTATTTTTAGTAAATAAAATTTACATATTCAGAAACTGCATTAAACCTGCTACAAAACCTGCAAAAAATAATTTAAATTTCATAAACTTTCGATATATAAAGTAAAAGATTAAGAACAATGCACGTTGACCGGAGAATAGTGTACGGAAACCTTTAAATGGGACGGAGGGAGTATTTGATTATATCTCTTCATTTGAGATGCAATCCTAATTTATTTTTTCTTAATATCAATCATTTCATTCATGGCGTACTTTTTATATTTCGAATTCCATTTGTTTATTAAAAATATAGTTCACTACTAATTACACAAATTACTTTTGAGCAAATTTCGTTCGTGCAATACACGGCTCGATCGACCAATTTTCAAGCAAAAATAAAACGGGGCCGTCACCCTTATTACAACTTTGACCATATTTATATCATAAATTCATATATTCAAACTTTATAAATAGTTGTATTCATATAGCCGATTCAAATGTTTTATCCATACAAGTTTCAAACCAACCTGAACATGACGATGTGTCGTTTGCATGTTTGAATATGTATTCAAAAATACGACTCTTTAATATAATGTTGACATTTTCTATTGAAAGGCGAAGTATATTAAATGTTGTTCTCATTTAATATAACGTTTGTACTTCAAAAATAGGCTATGTTGAAATAGATTTCAATCAATAGGCTTAGGCCATAATATGTAAACCTAGCACTTTAATTGTAATGGAATATTTGTTGATACTTGAAAGAAGTATAAAATATTTAGTGATCAATAAATACAATGTATGACCGGGGCGAATTTATACATAAAATTTAGTTAGATACGTTAAAAGTTAAAACCCATAATAGTTGGATACAGAAGAGAAGCACATTTACAATATACTATCAGTCTATCAATTTAAACTAAAATATTGACAAGTGTTCAAATTTGCCATGCGTCTTATTATGGCCATATCAAAAGATCTCGATCATTTATGTTATGAAAAATATAAATTTATGGTAAAAAGGTTAAATGTACAATTCATTAAAGTTTGATACGCACCGCGTTCATTTAGCTCCAAATACATACACAAATATAGAGATTTTGGCAGAATATAATACGTACCGTAGTATAAATTTTCCTACAAATAAGAATAGTACGTAGTATATTTTGTATGAGTAAAGATTTGATAGGATGAAAAAGAGTACCCATATATAGCTTATCTATAGAATTTAGCTCTTACGGAGTATAACAAAAAATCAAAACAAAATCAATCACAATTCACAACTAAGTAATGAGTACAAAAAAACAATGATATTGATACGGATTTGGAATGAATTTTTGACAAGGAATCATAAAAAGTTATAGGGTCTTTAGAACAGATTTGGAACTAAGAGCATCTCCAATGCTAAAACGTTAACGGTGCATACGTGGCATGAGAAATAACCAATTAAAAAACAATAAATACAATATCTCTCTCCTTATTTAAAGAATCTTACATCATTTTGGTAAGTTTATCTTCACAATGTCAAACACAATGTCTAGATGTAGACATTGTGATTGACATTGCAGACAAAAACTTACCATAAACACATAAGACCGTGAAAAGAAGGAGAGAGATATTGTATTTATTGTTTTTTAATTGGTTATTTCTCATGCCACGTATGCACCGTTAACGTTTTAGCATTGGAGATGCTCTAATACATGAATCTCTGTCAAATCTGTTCTAAAATGTGTCAACGCAGTAACACCCCTAGAGAAATCTATTCACAAATGTTTGTCGAAAATACATTATGATCCGTGCTAAGTAAATGAATAGGCCCCACCCCTAGAGAAATCTTTTTCTTAATAGCCGAGCAGTTTCAAAAACCCATTTCCCATATGAAACTTTCAAAATGGAACGGAGAGGAGTTCATCGTGGTGATAGGCAAATGGAATATGCATGAAGCTAAGTCGATCTTATTCAATGAATACCAAACATCACTGTTGTTTAGAAAAGCTCCAATGTTTTACTCATTTTTGAGTAATTTATTGTCTAACCTATTTTTTCCTAATTTTCTTATAATACTCACCTTTCCCAATCTGGCTGAATAACCCAATCATTATTTGTTCCCTTCTAATATTAATTTCATAATTTTTTAGAGGTAACAAATGTTTAGTTTTATGATCGATTTAGAATGTTGTTTTGTACTAATTTCAATCTCATACTAGTCTAACGTGAGCAAATTTAATCAAAATTTATTATATCAAACTAGATAAAATGAAATTTCAGTTCAAATGAAATTATCCCTAATACTCTATACGAACATATATATATATATATATATATATATTTATATATATATATATATATATATATATATATATACACGTACGTACGAATGTATGATCGATTATTTACGTCAAGGAGCACACTATAAAGATGATTTGTACGATTGAAATACGATTAGTGTCTTTGGATAAAGAAAAGGTTTACCTACTCTAGAAAAAGATAATTGAAATGTGATGTTATAACTTGCATGTAAACGGATGGTTGGATATTCACAATCAAATTATATACTCCGTATATACGTAGTACATATATAAAGTACCCCGTTTATATATTACTCCGTATACATCTAATTATATTACACGTATTATTTTTTATGTTAAAATATTCTGCTTAAATATGTTTTTAGTCCTGCAAATATAACACACTTTGTTTTAGGTCATTGCAAAATACTTTTTTTTTTGTTTTTCATCCTTGTAATATGCACTAATTTTTTATTCCATCTCTAACTCGAAAATCAATCTATTTTAAAAACAAATTATTGTCGGTTGCATAAATCTACTAGAAACTTTTAAATTTCTCGTTTTATATATTTATTTGAAGCTAATATGAGAGTTAAACAATGTAGAACTAATTATTCACATTTTTAAATTTATACAAAAACCTTCTAAAATGTAATGGGATAAGGCTCAAATTGGACACTATGGTTTCATCAGAATCTCATATTTGACACTAAGGTTTTAAATGGATCAAATTAGACACTATGGTTTCATATGTATCTCATATTGGACACTAAAGTTTCATAATTCATAGGTTTTGGACACTCACTTATATTGAATTATGAAACTTTAGTGTCCAATATGAGATACATATGAAACCATAGTGTCTAATTTGGTCCATTTAAAAGCTTAGTGTCAAATATGAGATTCTGATGAAACCATAGTGTCCAATTCTGATGAAACCATAGTGTCTATTCTGATTAAATACGTTTTGAATAACATGACAAAGATTTAGAGGAAACATATTAGTCGGGGTTGTTTCGTTGTTAAACAGTGATTAACTAAAAAGTAAACTAACATAAATTGTAAGGATGAAAAACAAAACAGAAATACAGGGACGAAAAACAAAATGTACTATATTTATGGGCCTAAAAACTCATTTAAAACATTATTTATTACCTATGCTTCAAACTAAAGCATCGGTGGTGATGTGGCGCTTTCACACTGATGTGTCGCAATGCATATATTATTTTGATTTCTGAGTTTGGACTGAAAGCCAAAGCCAGAGCCTTGGTCACGTTACAGAGGCGACTAATTCCGTTCTTGCATGCTTAGCTTCCACTTGCTCGAAATCGTTTCTAGTCACAAAAAGTTAATTAAAGTACAGATATAAATAATTCCATAGTCAAATGGTTTACCCTTTCGTTGCATTTATCTCACGCGTTACTACGTACATTATTGCAAGACAAAAGTTTTTACTTTATATTGCCAATATGCGTATATCCGGAGCATTTTAAAAAAGTGAATATGATTTACATGTTTAATGGTAAAGTTTTGTTTACACCTCATTATTATAATATCCTTACGACCTTACGTGAAAACACCTCCCAATCAACCTTTTTTCATGTAATCTCCGTAGTTTATACGTAATACGAAGTACGAAGTATTACTTTTTGGTTATAAACCTTTCCATTTTTTCGTTTGCCAATCTACAATTTTGATGATTGATATATTTCATTTTATTTTATTAGTAAAAATATTGAAAATTCAGATTCTAAAATTTTAAAATGAGAGGAGATTAGCAGTATTTTTCAAAATTTTAATTTCTGATACATTAATACATAAAATGCGGTCAAATTAAAGCACAATATGTGAATAGGGTAGCTAGAATTCAACGTATTGCATCTATTTTACCTATTTAATTAAGAACATAGGTAGTATTCGATCCGATGTCCCTTTTTATCTTCGTTTCATCTTTAATTTGGTCAATCTCTAAACTATATCTTCTTTCCATTGTGGAAATGACTGTGGTTCGAAGTCTATCTATTGCAAGTGTGTGAACGAGCCGAGGCAAGGTTGAAAAATGTACTGACTCGAGATCAAACAAAGTTAATCTTTTTTCTAGAAACAGTGGTCAATTGCAAATAGCAGGTTTTAAAATGTGGAGCTAGCGCAACACGTATCACACCGCAATAGCGGTGTTTTTTAAATCTACGACTAAAACTGCAACGCAAGTCATAACCGCCTATGTTGCACGGATACGAATACGCCGATACGCGGATACGCGAATACGGGTACGGTGATACGGCAATTTCAAAAATTATAGGATACGGGTACGGGGTATATTTATAAATAATAGAAATACAGGGTTTAATTTGCAAATATATAAATCAGGGATTCATAAATAAAATAAGTATAGTACAAAAAATTAACTATTATAATAAAATTTCAAAGATTAGGCTAAAACATCTAAAGTACTGATATTTCGATTTAAATTCAAATGATATTTTTTGTTCTCTATTTGCATTTACATCTATGTTTTGTTTCAATTAAAGTTTATCAAGCGATAAAATGATAAATTATAGTAGTCCATTATTTTTCATACTCCCGAAATCATCTTTATCGATGTTCCACATCTTGTGGTCGCTTGGGCGGCTACTAAATTTTCGTCATGTCGTTTATGAAATGAGGGTTATAGGGGCGGATACGCGTATTGGTTCACGGATACGGGTATCGGAAGTATCAGTATTTTTAAAAATAAGCCCGATACTTTTATTAAATTACGGATACGGACCCAATACATACAGGACGCGTATCGGTGAGTATGTATCGGATACGCGGATACGTATCGGATACGCGGATACGGCATCAGGGTGAAGTATCGGTGCACCGTAGATAACCGCAACCGCAAGTTAACCACATCAATTTACATAAGGACTCACTAGGACCACTATAGTAATTTTTATATTTGGTTATTTCATGAGAATGTAAAACTTATTCTCTTCACATCAGCCACAAGTCCTATCGCAACCGCCACCGCAATTTAAAATCATGTTACATGACCAAATACAAACTTTCTACTCCCTCCGTCCCTGAATTATCTTCAAACTTTTTTTTTTCGTCCGTCCCAAAATTATCTCCTCTTTCCCCTTTTAACAAAGAATTTGTGGTTCACAACCATTCTTACACATTCTTACACATTTCTCTCTGCTCTGCATTACTCTCCACCACACAAATCTCACTATCTTAATAAATGTGCCCAGACGAAATGGGAGAAAGATTAGGGACGGAGGGAGTACTTTATTTAAACTATACAAAACCAAAATGAGCGGTGGAACTACATTCTTAAAAGTCGTAAAAATCAAAAGGGTTGTACTACATTTTTTAGGGCTCGAACTCCAATGTGGAAGCTCAAAGTCAAGCAAGGGCATTTTCGTCACCACAAGCGTCAACAATGCTTTTAAGAATCCAAGTCCTTTTAAGAAATAAAACAAAAACAAAAACCAGTAAAGCCGTGTTTTCTTTTGGGCATGGTGGAGGTGGGACCCACAGAGGGGTGCACGGGGGAGGGGTGGGGCAGTGCTTTTATATACACTGCATATACTGGAATATGCAGGCTACCCTTCACTGTCTGTCTTCAGGCAAAAATTGCACTCTCAAGCAAGCCTCTGCTATAGCCTATATATTCCTTCAATTCTGAGAATTTCCCATCATTTATATTCCTTCTGTCTACAAATATATATTTATGTACATAAAAAATCTGCACAGAATTCCCAAGGCTTAAGAATTTGAGAAGGCTGAAATGGGGAGGCAACCATGCTGTGACAAGGCTGGGTTGAAGAAAGGCCCATGGACAGCAGAGGAGGACAAGAAGCTCATCACCTTCATCCTCAACAATGGTCAATGTTGCTGGAGAGCTGTCCCTAAACTTGCAGGTTTCTTTTCCTTTTCCTTACCTTTACCATCTAGTTTAAGTTAACTATGGAAAATGACCACAAATATGTACTAATACTGTCCTGGTTTGTGTTTCCATTTACTGGGCAAATTGTTTTGTTTACAAGTTACATCTGTATGTATTTACCAAGTTTGACTTTTTAGCATGAAAGGTAAAAAGTTGGGCTAAAGTAAGAAATTCATAGGTGCATTTTGGGGTTATTGTTGACCTTTTGGTGTTATTGCAGGGCTGTTGAGGTGTGGGAAGAGCTGCAGGTTGAGATGGATAAATTACCTGAGGCCAGACTTGAAGAGGGGACTATTGTCAGATTATGAAGAAAAGATGGTCATTGACCTCCATGCTCAGCTGGGAAACAAGTTTAGTAGTCCTTCACTATCATCATCATCTTCTACAATAATGCTCTCTCTTTCTTTTGTTCTTTTCAATGGTTTGGTTGGATTTAACATCTACAATAAAAAGTGGGGAGTTCAACTTTAGTGGCAGACAACTTTCTAAATTCAGCTCTATTGGGCATCCATCATTTTGAAATTTTTGCACAACATTCTTTTTCCTTTAAGGTTGCTTCTAAAATTAAACAAACTTAATTAGACACAAATTCTTTGATCCAGTGGATCAAATAACTTTGTTAGTTATCCAACTTAAAAAGGTCTAGGTTAAGTCTTCATAATATAAGTAAAAGTCCAATTATATACGTACTTACCATATTTAACTCCGGATTTGCTGGGCATGATATAATGGTACTGGACACAAAGGTCGTTTTAAATTATTTGAGGGTCTTATGCTAAAAAAATAGGTTTTCTAAAGATAAAATTATGCACTGTTTTAATCAAGAGAAATAAGTTTTAATTTACTATATACTACGTATTAGAGAATTAGAGTCATACAATGTTTGTATTTTCAAAATTAAACACTAAAATGTTTTTAATTAAAAAAAAGAGAATTTACCCTAAATAGGACTAAAAACGTTTGTAAATTCCAAAATAGGACTGCCATGTTTTTAATTCTCAAAATGGGACTAATTAATGTCATGTTTTGACTGTACCAGACTTTAAACATGACAGTATTTTCCAAACTTGACAGTAATTACTCCTATTTTGGGAATAAAAACATGACAGTCCTATTTTGGAATTTACAAACGTTTTTTGTTCCATTTCGGGAACTTTCCCAAAAAAAACCTTTATTTACTATACATTCACAATTTAGCTAGACCTTCTAAATTAGGACAACCACATAATGGCTCTTAGCAAAAGCAAAAATATAATAATAAAATTATAAGAATAGAAATAAATATGTTTCAGAATTCCAAAATAGGATTATCATGTTTTTATTTCTTAAATAAGAGTAATTAGTGTCAAACATGGAAAATATATTGTCAAGTTTAAACTCTCGTACTATCAAATCATGACAGTAATTACTCATATTTAGGGAATGAAAACACCATAGTCCTATTTTGGAAAAGACAAACTCGTTTAATCCTATTTTGGATAATTTCCCTAATAATTTTGCTTGCTCATTATTTATATGAATTGCAGATGGTCCAAGATTGCCTCCCATTTGCCTGGAAGGACAGACAATGAAATCAAGAACCACTGGAACACACACATCAAGAAAAAGCTGAAGAAAATGGGGGTAGATCCAGTGACCCACCAGCCACTTTCTGCTACTAGTGGGGGTGATGATGAAGAAGATGAAGATCAGAAAACAAAACTGCCAGAATCTCCAAAAGGTCCCTCAATTTGTGAGGTAATCTTTGAAAAGGAACAAAGCTTCTGCAAGGATGAACAGTCAACGGTCACCGTTGACCAAATGGAAGTCAAAGAGGGATTCTCCATTGAGGAAGTGCCTCTCCTTCAACCCCATGAAATCCTGGTCGCCCCTCTATCTTCAACCTCTTGTTCTTCATCTTCCTCCAATGGGTTTCTTTCATCAAACGTTAGTAACAACAACATTAACAGCATTCTGGATGACGTTGACTTCTTGCCTGCCGTTGACTGGCAATGTGATTACATCTTCAGTAATATGGGGTTCTGGGAAGATGACATCCTCAGCACTACTTTGGATTCACTGTTTAACAATGACACTAACAACAACATCAACAACCAGCTAGAGAAACTCTTTTAGTTGATTTGGTGATGATGATGATGATATATGGATGCATCTTCCCAAGGAAAGCTATGTTCTTGTTATTATATTGTGTTGTTTGGCTCATGAATGTTTAGATAGAATTTTATCTTTTGTTAATATATAATCCATAGTTTGCAGTAGCTAGTAAATATTTTAGAGACTCAGTGAATTTTAACAGGTACCATTGAAATTCCCTTTATTTTTCATGTGTACCATAGAAATTCACTTAAATAATGTAATTGGAATAATGTTCTTTTAAGTATTTAGTAATACCTTTTCAATCATTTTTTGTTTTAGAACTTCTATAAGTAAGCATGGGCTATATATTGAACTATTTCACACTAATAATATGTTATGTATTTAATTAATTAGTACGGTGTATATAAGATTTTGGACGACTTCTCTCATTAAGTTGAGCTTTTAGGATAATTTTGATGTTTTTAAAAGTTGAGTACCACATTTAAGAAAAGATAGATAATCCCAGTTGAGTAGTTGTTTTATTTTTATTTTGGATAAGTTTGTCGGTAAAGGAATCACAGTCATTGAGAATGTTTTTTTAAAATATACTCGTATCTATTTTTTTTATATAGGATTGAGAATACCATCATATATAACTTCATCTAGCTAGAGTTATTATACTTGATTTTGAAGAAATGTTTGGGACCTTGCTTATCTTTGACTTGAAAACAATTTTAAAGAAGTACAAATAAAATATTACATGCTAGATCCTTCATAGCAAATGTTTGGAGATATATTCTATTAACGGATCTAATTAAATTGAATAGTGCTAGTTTGCACTTTGCACACCAATTAATTAATGCCCATCAGGCACTTGCGGAATTAGCAAAATGTGAGTGTTCCAAATTACTTTACCATAAAGATTTTGAAGAATATAATGCATAGTATTGTTTGAGGTAAAAACTCTACACTTCTTTACTTTATTAAAAGTAATACAAGTACTTGGTATATAGAACTAAATTAAGAAATGAATTACAAAAAAATTAAGAAATATACGAAGTATATTTTATACAACAAAAACAACATTCAAGCCTTAATCCCAAAATGTTAAGGAGTCGGCTAACATGAATCGATCCATGATATCGATGCCAAAATACTAAGAGAAGACAGACAAGAAGAAGAAGAAAAGGATAAAACGAATATGATAAAGATAAATAAATATAAGATAACAATAACATAAGAATATAAGAAAGATAAAAGATTAAAAGATTGATAAAAGAACATAAAAAGGGAGAAGATAAAAATAACATAAGAACCTAAAAAAAACAAAGAAGATAAGCGATAAAAGAAAAGAAAAGAAAAGGAGAGAGGAAAAAAAATAGAAAAAAGATCAATCGTCCACATGAATGTGTGCCCTCGACTTTGCCCTCTCCAAAGCCATACTCTCATCCAACCGAAGAAGACGCATATCAGTTCTGATTCCTCTAATCCAAGTCTGTTTGGGCACTACAAAAAAGGTGCACATAGACTGCACATGGACCACAATTTTTTTTCTATAGCAGCATAACTGTCGTTAAAAACACCAATAACCACACATTTTTTTATTTACCACACACAAAAATGTGGTAAAAGCTTAGACACGACAATTTTTAATTGTGGTCAATGTTTTTACCACAGCTGTTGTGCCGACGCACGTAAAACTGTCGCAAAATTGTCGTAAAAACGTAAGGAAGAACATTTACGACATTTTTGCGTCAGTGTTACGTGCGTCGCCACAACAGTCGTGGTACAAACATTGGCCACGGTTAAAAACTATCGTCTCTGACCTTTTACCACAGTTTTGTATGTGGTAAATGAAAAAATGTGTGGTTAATGGTGTTTTTAACGACAGTTATGCGGTCATCGCAAAAACAAAGTGGTCTATGTATGTGCACTTTTCTTGTAGTGGGGTCTTCTCCTCCCTCTCCTCTCTGTCTCTTCCCCCACCCCTCAAGTCGTCTAAACATATATATTTCCATTGTCCAAAACTTTGGACAATGGAAATCCTCTTGCATACATGATACATCCCTAGTGTCGCCAAGGATCCAAATGAATTCAATTATGCAAATTAAACTTGAAACCAACCATTACCATAACATCACATTATGAATGATAGAGTTAGTGATCTGATATGAAAAAAGTTAACATCTCCTATATACATTACTTGAACTTGATATATTAGGGAAAATTAATTAACAAATAAAATTTTTAATGTTTCTTTTAGCATAGATTATTAATAAGACTACCTGCAAAGACGTCGACCAATTCCAAGCATATTATCTATATTTTTACCTTTTACTGGTTTGCAAGCACTGTCCAGGAGAGGAGAAGTGCCTGCATTATCAAGCAAAAATGGAACAGAAATAGGTTCTTTCTGTTCCGGTAGACAATGTTTTAACAACAGCCTTCTTCAGGAATTTTGTGAAGCTCACTTTGAATGTTCGGGCTATTTCAGAATTCCTCCGTCCCTAATAACTTTGTCAAGTTTGACCGGCATGGAGATTAATAAAGTAAAAATTGTGTGGTTGAAATTTGTGAAGAGGAGAGAGAATTAACGGGAACCACAAATTCTTTAACGGGAAAGTGACAAAGTTAATAGAACATCCAAAACATCTCATTAGCGTTTTGTTTCACAAGCTTAGTGTCTTCTCTAATTTTTCTTATTTCATTAGTGTTTGTACTTGTTTAATATTTTTAATAAAATCCTTTGCTTAATACATAGTACAAAATATATATACCTTTTATTTATTTTTCTTTCATTATTTTATGTAAATGTTTTATATTATTTGTTTTACTTTTTATTTTTTGCACTTTTTCTTATTTTTCATGTGTAGAACATAAATTTATTTATTTTGTATTCAATTTTTTTCAACTTTGTATGACCCTTTCACTCTTTTGAGTACATTATTCAAGTATATTAAACGTATACATCTATTAATTAGCTAGGACAAGTAATGTGAAATCTGATCCAATGTGGTACTTCACAGTTCACACTTAATTATTTCCACCACAAAATCATAGCGGTAAGAAATCCTTGTCGACCACTAGAATTTACTTTTTACGTCGTACGTCACTCACCATCAATTGAATAGATAAATAAATGTTTAAAAGTAAGATAGGAGAAATTATTGCGATAAAAATTGGGACAAAAGTGAATATATGTATTGCAAGTTTCTAAGAAAATTGGAGTTTTGTGATTGATTAAACATAAAAAAGTAAAAACGGACTAGAACTATATACGATAGTATATAAATATTGGGGGTGTTTGGTAAACGGCGTTTCAGCCGAAAAATGATGGTTTGATCACTTTCAGCGTTTTCAATAAGTGAAAAAGTTGTTTGGTAAATAGCGGTTCGACACTAGCATTTTTGGATGAAAACGCTGCTATTAAGAGAATTTTGGATTGTCGTTTTGAAAAATGGCGTTTTCTACTAATTATATAGTCAAACGGCTAATTACCAAACATCTTCTAACAACAACCCGCCAATTTATTCCGCTAGTCAAAGCTGCTGACTGAATCCGTTATTGACAACCTGCTAACATAACCCGCTATCGCTAACCGCTGAATGCCAAACACGCCCATTATTAAATATGGTATATATGGAATGAACTTCATTTGACTGACGAAAAAATAAAAGTAGGACAAGTATAAAAACAAAATTGTCTCGTGGATAACCAAATTAAAGTAGCGTCGAACATGCATATATGTGGAATCTTATGCATTTTGGCATTTCACGCAAGACTTTTTCTCAAAGAAAATATAGCGCAAGGATCATCCTATTGGAATTGTCTAAAATAAAAGTTTAATTACGTAGTACGTTACGGAGTATTTTATATGATCTCTTATTTATAACAGGTGAAATTTGATCATTTTTATGTCAATTGAAAAGACTGTCATGTTGTTTTTGTCGTCATTGCTGAAGTTTCATGCAAACAAAACATTGTCATACACAAACATGGAATGCTTAAACATGAGTATTAAGATGTTTTTTTAGTATTTCTCTGTAGGAAAAGTAAAAATGTAAGCAAAACACGTGTATAACTTTTCTATTATGTCTAAAATATAAAATAATAATAAAGCATTATTATTAAAGTACGGAGTATAACAAAATATTAGAAAATGTTAGGATAACGAAAATTGGAAAAATAAGAAATTTAAAATTTAAAAGAAAAATAACATACTCCGTACTACATTGAAAATATAAAAATTGTCCCAATTTGATGGTCTTATTTCTTTTGGTAATCCACTTTTAGTTCTTTACCAAAACCGGAAATGAGACCATCATTTTGGGACATCCCAAAAAAGAAATACAGGTAACTAATTTACTAACAAGGGTTATAATCAGTAATTAAACGGGTAAAAGGGGAAAACAAAGGGGGGAGTATCTTGTGAATATAGAGTCATAGAGATCATGGGAAAAAAAGAGATCATGGATACCGAGTGCCTATTAGAGATTGGACTGAATCTAATATTAGGCAGACAAAATTGAGTTTTTCAGCCTGATAAGTAGATGCATTTCGAAAAGGGTTTCAAACAAAGAATGCGAAGAAGCATTTTCATTTCAGCCTTTCACCTTCACGGACATAACAAAAAAACGTGCTACGCATCTCAGAAGAATTATGAAGTATTAACAAAAATAAATTACTTTATGTTCACTCTAGTCTAACTCTAGTTTCACATTGGTGTCATCAGCAACATTGTACTTGGCTAGACTCCCCGGAAGCTCTATCGGCACAATTCTGCCGCCATTATACCCATCAATGAGCATCTTCCCAATTTTGGTCCTCCATTCTGAGCTATCCCTCTCCTGTTGCTTTCTGTCATGAACCACTCTATCACAGTAGTTGAGCATAGATCCCAGGCCAGTGTTGGGGGTCCAGCCGTACCCAACCAGCACTCTTGCTTCTCCTTCACTCACGTCCTCCCCAACCTATGCAATGATATACCAAAAGGATAAAAACAAAGGTTTAGTCCATCCACTATATACATTATTAACTGACTTGGTCAACAATCTATTTTTAAATAAATTATGTCCTTGGTCAGCAATATGGACCTAACTTAATCATGGTATTAACTAAGAAGAATATTTTTGTCAGTTCACCGAAGTTAGACCTAATTTAGGAGTCGTCTATGCAAACCAAATGAGACTAGACCATATGGAGTACATAATGTTAAACCAAAATATACTGGAAGTCTGGAACAGACTTAAACAGACAAGTCCAAACTAGACTTACACATACAAACCAATTCAATTGAGACCCGTTCTGACCAAACCAATAAATTCCAACCCAAATGAAAAAGTTGTTAATTAAAGTGACGTATGTCTAGAATTACATTTGGTCAAATTTGCATAGCACAGAATATTGCAGTAAAAAGGTAGAAGATCAGAATGAGTAATAGTATAATTGAGGGGTTAAACCAAGTATTAAGTCTAGTAAAAAAGAAGATAAGAAAAGGTAGGGCGACAATTACCAATATTGCTCTGTTCTCAATCAACAAGACCCTACTGCAGCTAGTAAGCTTCATAGCCGTTATCAATCGCCTGATTTGCCAATGTATCGGTATAGATCCAACCAATTCAAAGAAATATGTTGCATACCCATACTCTGGGCGTTCAAGAACAATCCTGAAACACGTAAATATAAGCATTGACATATATTAGACTATTAGAATTTAGAGGTTCAAAACCTCATTCATTTGATCTGACCTGTTATGTCTTTCAAAAACGAATATGAATGATTGGAGATCTCGACACCATCCCCACTCAACAGGCCATTTTCTTAACCGTAAATGTTGTGCCTGCAAGTGAAAAAGAGTTGGAACTATTATATTTATAAGACAATCGTAAATCTTTTGAGAAAATGTAATGATGAGGATCAAGGAAAAGCTTTTGATGTCAAATTACAACAGTTTTTATACCTGCTCTACAAGTGAAAATAGACATGCGAGACAATAACTAGCTTTCTCTCCCTTAAAAGAATGCATTGCAGGAAGTTTAAGCAATGAATGATGCCGAGAAAACAGCTGCATCAAAAATTTATGAGGCAATAATGCCAGGTGTCAGCATCATCACCATCACCTTAATCCCAACTACTTACGTTGAGGTTGGTGGCATGAAATTTATAATCTCAATTAATTGTCTAAAATCAGTTTACATTATAATAATGCCACATTAGTCATTGTGAAACTATACACACACATATAGTTTGTACCTTAACCTACAAGTAGTTTAGGCATATGCATGGTTGTTTTAGGTGATATTGGCATCCTTATGGATTCAAGTCTTTGGGAAAATGCTTCTTTGATGATGGCCATATAAACTTTTTCCAAGAGGCTTATCATGAACACAAAATATTTGAGTTGTTTTATATGCTAAATATTGTATATTGTTCATGCAACTCATTTTTGTATTTAGTTGTTCGATATTTTAAATATCCTTATTTTGTATTGAATTCTAAATAATTGAAAAAATCGCTAACTAATATCACTTTCCATCTAATTTCGCTCAATTTCTTCTTTTAAATACGTAGTATTTAATAGTGCTAAATTGCTAATATTGCACCCCAAAACTCTATTATCTATTTTTAACATCCTAAATTCCCGTGATTTCACACTCTTCTTTCTATATTTTAAACTTAGCATGCATCTCTTTTATGGACGTATAAGTCATCAACTAACATGATAGTATCTGCAATTAGGTGAGGCATTATCTATTATCTTCTAACCATTACAAGTCAGTCACAGAGAGTTATCCGTGCGGCACTGGGGTAATGATAATGAAGATGATGATGATGATGACTAAATCGTATTTACACACCTTTATTATAATCTCTTCAAGCTCAGCAAAACTATCTTCTGTAGACAAATCATCCAGAGGCTCGTTGCTTTCAGGTTCCCCATAAAGTTTAATTTCATGAACCGCTACACCTTTCTCAAGCAGTGCCTGCCCAAAGACTTAAAATCCATAAGGATGTCAATATCACCTACAACACCAAAGAATTGCAAAGGTACCTTAAGGAGTCCAGGAGCGTCTTCCTCCATTGCTAATTCAACTGAATCTCTGAAAGGTTGCATGAAAGAAAACATGGGATTAAACTTCAAAACTTTCATCCTCATAGTCAGGGAAAAGGAAAACAAATAAAATCCTAATAGATACATCATGAAATCAATTCATTACAGCATATCAATAAATCTTACGTGGCAGTCTTTCTCCGCTTTCGTGAAATTTGAATTTTCACTGGTTTGGCAGTTGCAGATGAAATGGGTGTGGGTTCAACCATAGGGGGCACTGTTTTGATCAAAGAAACTGCTATCCCATCACCTCCAGATGAACAAATTCCATTTGCATTTCGTGAAAATAGCTGCAACCGTTCTCGCAGAGACATGTGATCGAGTTCATCTATGCTAGAATCATAAGGGACTTCTTCTCTCTTAACTGGAAGGGAAAAATTATATAGTGGATTGTCTGTAGCATGTTTTCCTCTGGTATCTAACTCAATGCTCTCCAAGGGTTCAACCTTCACCTCAACAATATCTGCACAAAGGCTATCAGAAGGAAGATCTAATTCATGACTTGATTCATGCTCAGAAAGAACTTTCTTTAAAGAGCCTAACAAATCATTTCCTTTCACTCTGTCCGGTATTGCATGATTAACCATAGGTGGCACTATTTTGATCAAAGAAGCTGATATTGCATCACCTCCAGATGAACAAATTGCATTTACATTTCGTGAAAATAACTCCAACCGTTCTCGCAACGACGTGTGATCAAGTTCATCTATGCTAGAATCATAAGGGGCTTCTCCCTTAATTGGAAGGGAAAAAATATCAAGTGGACTGTCGGTAGCATGTTTTCCTCTGGTGTCTAACTCGATGCTATCTAGGGGTTTGACCTTCACATCAACAATACCTGTACAAAGGCTATCAGAAGGAAGATCTAATTCATGACTTGACTCAGAAAGAACTTTCTTTAAAGAGCATAAGAAACCATTTCCTTGAACCCTCTCTGATGTTGCTTGGTTGAATGAATATTCTTTCGAACAGGACTCAGTTAATCCATGATCTCTAAAATTCAACAAATCATATGTCTTAGAATGACCTCCATCCTTATCACGGGATTCATCATTTCTCTTTCTTAATCCAGGACCTTCATTGATCAAGTCATCTTCAGAAAAGCTAGAAAGTGCCACGGAGTTATCCTGCATTAAACAACAAGAACACTTATTTAGCAATTCTTGAAAATAAAGAGAAATTAATGCATGAACACGCTAACAGGAATCCATGTCATACTGCAAAAGACAATATTCCATGGCAGTTCTTTCTAAATGTAAAAGTGAAAATTGCATAGAACATCCATGGGTGATAATAAGATGTAAATGGCCATTGACCAAACAACTCCCATATTTACAACCTATTTTCCCTAAAATTCAATTTCTCTGCTGTTAAGAGTTGACATAAATAAAACAGTGAACAATGCCATATTTGGTGATGCCACTGGCAACCTATGGTCTTGCAACCATTTCAAGTGAGATTTATTTGGGTAGAATCAATAAGTTTATCGTAATGACCATCCACAACCCTTGAAATTTTTCAACCTGCTGGATTAAACCTGCAAGCAAGAAGGGTTGTGTGCACTGCTCTCCCTCAAGGCTCAAGCTAAGGATGACTACTCAACTGAGGACTGTAAAAGGGGCAGCCTGGTGTACGAAGGTGTCCCGCAAGGCGAGGGTCTGGGGAAGGATACCACTACAAGGGTGTAAGGGGCAAACCTTCCCCTGTTAAATTTCGACAAGCGACCACTCCCAAGACTTGAACCCGTGGCCTCTCAGTCACACAGCAATGCCTTAACTGGTGCGCCAAGGCTCCCCTAACATGTAAGTTATATATTTGATTTAAAACAAAAAATGTGCACTTGCCAAGCATCAGCAAAAAACAAGTCAAAAACTTGCTTTAAAAACAATTTTTGAAAGGAAAAAATGACTTCTAGTAGGAAGGCATAGAAATGTCCTTACAGGATAGTATCAAAGGGACAATGATTGAGAAGAATATTATTCACCAACGGTTTACAGAATCCTACTTTGTCGCATGACACTTGCAACAAGTTGATAAATATTTGGAAATGGATTTGCAAATGGGAAACTATACAATAAGAGATAAAGTACCTTCATAGTTTTTCTTTCCAAAGATAGAGCTTTCCTGGAAATTAAGATTATAAAAAGACAGTTAAAGAAATGATACTCATATAATTCACGGAGTATTTTATAAAAGAACCAGAGATACTAAACGTTAATGTCACAATCCAAAAACCTAAAAATAGTGGAGGAAAATGGCACCTAGATAGCAGCATTCTTTGTCGTTCTTTTAGTACAACAAAATCCAGATCATCCAAAAAGTCACTTGGAATCTCACTCTTTATCATTTCTGTTGTCTTCATATCAGCACCAGATGAAAATTTTATGCATTGTTTCTGTAAATTGGTATCAGAAACCTTTTTTATAACGGCAAGGTGTGATGGCGACATCTGTTGAAGTGAGTTGGCCACATCAACTTTTCCTAATATAATGTTATTATCAGCAATCAACTGGCACATGCTCTCATCTCCTTCGCCTAGTATCCAACACAGTTAGGCAGTAGGAATGTAGGATGATAAATTACACACAAGGACAAATCAGAAAAGAAAAAAATACTCCGTAGGGTTTATTAACTGTTAGCTTATACTGTTCATAGACTTGATACACATGAATGCCATAAAGCATTGCATTAGAACATTTACCAGTATCATTTTGCTGAACTTCGAAACAGGCAATCTTCTCCTCCTGAATAATTTAAATAGTACAGAATGTCATTTGATGACTAAGCCACAAATAAAATATAGCAGATATAGGAACCACAAATACATGAGTGAGTCTAGGCATAAGGCAATAATAGTGTTTTACTCAACTGTTCAGTTGTACTCAAAACCAACAAAATAGATTTACAACATTCCACGAGTAGAAATAACAATGATAATATTAATAGTGATAATAATGATGCATATCTAGGAAGAAACTTTCATTAGGGGCAATTAAGGAGATCAATAAAAGTTGAAAACAAAACAGGAAAAAAAATATACAGCGCCTAATATAGGTCAGTTCATGTAATAAACATGAAACTTGATACACGTTAATAATATTTAGGATGATTTTCAAATAATAATAAAAATGGCACTTGCAAATACTAGGATGCCAATGACAACAAAAATAGGACAACCAGGCCATGCTAACAATCAGAAATTTGAATTCAAGATATTACAATACCTCTGAGTAGCAATGGTTGCTGTAACTTCGAACATAAATATTATGTGAGGGCCTGCATACATCAAACTCCAAAAAGAATTAAACTTCTACTAAAAGCAAAGAGTTTTGAAATGAAGTTGGAGCCTTTCTTCAGGCAAGTACTGGAACGGACTTCCAAAATACTAAAATTGAAATCATCTTATTTTTGCAAAGAAATGTAACATAGAAAATGCAGGGAAAACAAAAAATGAATAAACTCACTCGGAAACGACAGCAATTTCTGTTTCGGGTATGAGTGTGCGACTGCCAGCCAGAAGCAATTTCAGACGCTGTTTCAACGGAACGCCTTCTTGTTGCTCCTGCCACAACGCGTCCAAGGATTCGTCCTCCGATTTGATAGGTGCGTCAGATGGAGCCGAAATTCGACCCATTTCTCAGCCTTGCTTCTTCAAACTACCATTGACGGGCACGGTATCTTGTCCAGCTAGAAAGAAAACGAACAGACAAAGTTCATAAAACTCTGGTGGAACAGGGACAAAATGGAAGATGGAAACGAAGAGGTTTTAAGGGTTCGGCAGAATGCAGGCTTACTTGACGCGGTGCTGCTTTGAGTGGAGGAGCTCGACCACGTTCATAGAAGAAAGCGGAAGATAAAGCGTCTGGTTACTAGCGTTCTCACGCTGCTTGGCGCGAAAATTGAGGAACACGACGAGAGAGTGGGGGTAAACAATGTTCGTTTCGTGAATTCGGAGCTCGTCCTCAAGCTCGGCTTGAAAATACGGGTCGGAATTACTTCGTATTATACACGAAGTACTCGTGTAATATCCGGAGTAGCAGTAATTATACCGTATACTCCCTCCTTATTTTTTGTTTGTTTCAAACCATTATACCATAAATCTTACCTTTCACAAAGATAATATTTTGCAAAGATAAGAAAAGAGAGAATTCCCTAAATAGGAGTAAAAAAGTTTTGAAATTCCAAAATAGGAGTATCATGTTTTTATTCCCTAAATAGGAGTAAATTTCTGCCAAGTTTGGAAATTACAAGGCTTTAAACATGGCATTTTTTTCCAAACTTGGCAGATTACTCCTATTCAGGGAATAAAAAACATGATACTCCTATTTTGGAATTTCAAAACGTTTTTACTCCTATTTAGGGTAATTTCTGATAAGAAAATAATTTGGAATAGCAGGTCATCAACCGGTCAGGGACCAGTGAATGAAGATGGGGTGCAAAGGTTGGATTATTCATGAATAATCAAAAGGTGGGACTATTGTAAGAAGACCGCTAAAAGGTTGGATTATTAGTTTCCATTTTTCCTTTTAAAAAATATTTTTTTCTTAAATCAGAAGAATCAGCCAATGCAGCCACTTCACCAAAAACTTCATAAATTTCAGCAGAATCAGCCAAAACAGCCGATTTTTGTGCTACCAAAAGGCCTCATAATATGGTACAAACTTAATGGGATGGACGAAAAAGGTCAAACGGGACAAAGTTATTGGGACGGATGAATGGAGCATCATACATACCTTTGGCGTGAGTCTTTTGAAAATAATACATACGAGTACAATAATTGTTTTACGATTATAATTTTAACAATTAGTCAAAAAAATTATTTAAAAGTAAGAAAAAGTAATAAGTAGTGCAGAAAAATACTAGTAGATGATAAAAAAATAATTGTCAATTATGTTCACTCAATTTGATATGTTGACAGTTCACGGTTCATTCTACCTCCAAATTGTGAGTAGAGAAACAATTTGATAATATAATTTAAGTTTCGAAAAGTTGTCAAATAGACCTTGTAAATTCTCATTAGGTTCAAAACTATGTTGTAAGACCCGAACCGGCCCGGGCGGGTCGACCCGGAACTTGGTCACCCGGAGCCCAATCCGGTCCGGTATCTCATCAACCCGCTAATGTCTCCAAACCCGGACTTACCCGACAAACCCGCTGGACCCATACCGTAACCGGGACGGGCCTGAGGCCCAAACCCGGAAAGTCAGTAGAACCCGGAGTCATATTCAAAAATGCTCGCGAAAGGGATTTGAACACGGGTCTTTAACTTGAGTAGCCTGTTGCAGACCATCGAACTACCCTATCTTGTTTGCTATTGTTGATTTTTAGACGTATTTATTATACTCTGAAGTATTATTGAAAGCTAAGTCTTACTTGATAAATAATAATACTAAATAATAATCATTATTACTAAATGCTCTCAGTCAATACATTAAAAGTTAAGTATGAACTGATAAATAAAATATAACAACACCGATGAACACTGTACTACAGACTTACAGAGTATTATTATAGTAACTAGTTTTTTATACGCGCGTTGCGCGATTAGTTAAGTGCCCAATGTTTATATGTGTGTGTGTGGAATATATTTTTCTAATCTTTTTTGTTGCATTGGAGATGGGACTAAACTATCCAAACAACATATAATGTGAACAAACTACTCCACGTGAATATTATTTGATTCTGCACTTAAGATAAATTATACCCATTTACACCATTCTTGGAACATTAAGCTTCATTATGAATGCTTATTATGCCACCTCCTCGTCCCCCATCAGATGTGCCCATAAAACGGAAATAGAAAGATTTAAGAGAGAAGCAATTTGCATCCAATACAAGACTTATGCAGTACAGATGGTAATGATGTAACAAAGAAAAAAGAAAAACAAATATTAGGAAAATGTTATGACTCAATTTCACTCATGTTCATACTTATTGGTGCCTCAACAAATGTTAGACCACTAACAGCAACAAACTCAGGAAATCTAGTCCGTGTTTCAAAAAGAAGTGGCTAATTCTCTATGTTTATAGATAGATGCAAGATCCTGCATTAAAAGAAACAATAAAGCCATAAAAATCTCATATGATATTCTCAATATAGTAATTTAAGAAATAACTAATTGGAAATATGGGAAAACTCAATCCTAATCTAGAAGACAAAAAGTATACACCTGTTTACAATTATTTTCCCGTAACTCAGGGGTAATCATATTTACATAATTGATAATTAACACAATCAACATATTTACAAAAAGTAAACAAAAGGTAAAATCATATTTGATAATTAACACAATCAACAACTAAATAGTGTTCTAGGATTGTTAAAACCCCCATAACCAAGATGTCAAAACCGATATGCTATATTTGTTTAAAAGAAGATACACTCAAAGTATCAATTACTAACTTCAATATATATGACTATTTTCCAGGGCCGTCTAATGAATTTGGAGGCCCCGGTTCCAAATGACAAATTGAGGCCCCTAAGACAAGAAAAATGCAAATTTTAACAATGAAATACAAATAGTTTAGACAATTCAATGAAATATAAGTTTTATGATGTTGTCCCTTCGGGGCATCTGATAAAATTGGAACGATACAGAGAAGATTAGCATGACCCCTGCTCAAGGATGACACACATAAGTTTTATGATGTTTAAAGTCCATAAATTAGAGAATTTAAAGATTATATGCCTTTTGGAATCTTAAATAACAATACATGTCATCTTGAAAAATCAACCTATAACTAATAGTAGTGTCTAAATTTTTGGAGGCCCTCTACAAGAGTAGGCCCCGGTGCCAAGCACATATTGCACCTTCTAAAAGACGGCCATGCTATTTTCCATGTCCAATTAGGTCTTGCTGCAGTTTAAATGTGGGCCATGGATCATCTCCAAATGAGAAGTTAACAGCTAAATTTGGAAAACCAAAAAGTAGATAATAAGGAGGTTCATATAGGTGGAATATTTCTATAAGTGTGTATGCAACTGCATTATGAATTAAGGACTTCTAAAATGAGCATGTGTCATTATAATGATTAAACAAAGTACGGAGTTATTTAAAAAAAACAAAGTACGGAGTAATAGTCATTTACTATGTCTGTTTTTGTGATAGTTTTAAAAGTACAGTCACATTTCAAATGTTTGTTTTTAAAATGCAGGTCATGGGTTTATAGCCAAGAAAAATATAAAATAAATACATTGTTGATGGATGTAAAGGATTGTGAGATAATATATGTAAGTGCAAATAATCATAGTACGGAGTACAAAAGAAGAAGATTCCCCGAAAAAACTTCAATTTTTAGAGTGCGTTCTTCTCCCTAATGGGATCTAAGGGAGAATAATGCGCTCTAAAAACCCTAATACGAAGTATTTGACTTTATTCAGCCGCAAGCACAATAATCAGAATACACCCGCAGGTTGAGTTTTTGCACAACACCTGGGAATGCACGGCCTAAAGGGTTTGCAAAGCAATTGTAAATACTGAATTGAGACGATTAAATACTAAATAAAAACATAAATGAAATCATAAAATTAACCAAATGTAAACTTGGATGCTCGAGATTTTGGAATCAAAATAAGGAATGCAAGTTCTTTATCATTTTGTCATCATCAAATTGTTTTCGAATGGACTTTGTTAACGGTGTAGGTAAAATATCACGTCATAAAATCCTCAATACAAAAGGATCCCCCAAGCCTTGATATTAATATAAAATGGCGAGATAGAGAAAATGTTAGAGATGAAGGGGAAACCAGTTGAAGGGATGGAGATGGCAGTGTGAACGGCTAAGAGAATAGATCGATAAAAGCATATTCCAAAGTACTTAACGGAGCACACGGTTTTAAAGAAGGGGTACCATATGTGAACATTAAAGTACACCTCATTAAAGCTTTGAGATTACACGAACACATTTTTAACTCCCAAAATGCTCAAACCCTCATTGTTAAATCTAGTGGGATTGCTCCTTTTTATGTTCATTATATCAACTTGAAATTTCTTTGTTCCAAAATTGTCCACAACTACATTACTCAACAAAAATATTTGGTTTTCAATGGCTAAATTTTTAAAATACAACACCTTTTTATGAATTTCTAGTGCAGTTGTAATTAATGAAGAGATTTGGTAGTTTCTACTGTTAGAAAAAAAGTTGTTAATAGAGCAGTAGAATGTTTGAAAATTTTAGTTTCTTAATTTCCATTTATTTCAGTGGTACAATGTTCTATGTAAGCACGGGTTATTGGATAACAAATGGGTCTCACTCCAATGTTTTGTAAGTCAGTTAACAAAGGTGAATAAACACACGCACAAAACAAATGGGAATGGCTAAAAGGCTTACCTTAAGAAGATTGTTGAGCAACTGGAGAGAACCTTTGCTCTACAAAGAATATACGTAGTATATTTCTGAGGGTAACAAAAGGAACAATCGAAGCTAGACGACCTCTTCAGTTTTCATAACCTGCCCTGCACAGAAGATGGAAAGAATGTAGGGTCATAATCGGTTTTCAGAGGTATATAAAATCAAGATACAAGCTCCAAATCTATGAATGTTACAAGAGCTTACGAACTCGACACTTTAAGCTACAACTCTATAAATGTAACAACAACAACATCCAATTCTATAAATGTAAAAGAAAACAAAAACTAAAACAGAGTGGAGGAACAAAATAAAACAACATCACATTTGATTGAGATGTCATAATAGCATATTCATATATACTTCATATGCATTAATGCACTTATGCACAATACATAATATGTTTTATATTGCCAATGGTGTGCCTAACAAAAAACGAAGCATATACAAGTAGAATTCTCAAGATGCAGCTTCTAGTATAGGACCTGACAGAAGCATATTTGAATTTTTTTTTTCCAATGCTTTATATGCAGAGCACATTTTTTTCTTTCCAATGAACCTGCAATTTTGAGGAACCCATAGGGAAACCGCGTCTAGTATAGGATCTGACAGGAAATATAAGGCACAATTTTATGAATGGAAAATGACTTACAGGAAGAAGTCGAGCCAGAATTGGGAAGAATCTTTCCCCGGTCCTTATGAATCTGTTATCGGAAGACTTATTACAACTTCTTGAGGACTACAAACGGTGGGTAGCAATTATTAACCGAATCATAGATGATAGAAGCGAAAAAATAAAAAAGAATGAATAACTAACCAGAGTACCAGACAACCTCTGCTAAGGCGACTCCGAGAAGATAGAATTGGGAAAAAAACGAAGCATGGAAGATAGAAACGAATTAGAAAGCTACTGGTCTGGTCGTCCGGATGAGGAAGCTACTCGATTGTTAAAAATCGCTTTGGACGTCCTCGCTTCAATGAAACCATCGGTGTTGGAAGCTAATCGGAAGAGACGCAGAAACCCAAACGGATTGTGTAAGATCTTGAGGTTATCAGAAGAGACGAGAAGATCGGATGATTTAAGAAGATGGTGAGGATTAGTTAACGGAAGACAAAGGAGAGACGACCGAGAAAATGACAACTTGCAATACCTTAAAGGTAATGTACAATCGTGTCTGTCGTATCCATCATTGGTGAAACTGTGATAGACCTCCAAGAGGTTAACTAAAATCGGATGGCGTCAGAATGTCGGGAACGTTGTTTAACGGAAGACGCGGGTAATGAGCAGTAGAAAAAAACATCTGTACTATATCTTTATCATGATGTACAACTATATAGAGTTATATTATACCACCAACAAATTTTCATGCCTAAAAGGGTATAACCCTCATTGACCATTATAATATTTTATTAGATTAGATAATAAGTGAAATTCTTTATGTAATATTTAATTTTTTAATAAGCATATTTATTGTCAATTTAATTTAAAATACATTTAATATTTTGTAAAAACTTGTATATTTTAGAATAATAACTTAATTTCTATGTTGGCCGGGTTTTCCGGCGTTGACCGGGTTGACCCGTGACCCAATCGTCTGGCCGGGTGGCTGACCGGTCCGGTTTTTACAACATAGGTTCAAAACACTCAATTGAGCACACACTTGATAGACCATGTCGGCTGATTAAATCATCCGAAGATGTGAATGAACCCGGAAGAGTATGGATGAAAAATAGGTGACGGGAAGAAAGATTGGATCGACTATGAATGAATTCCCACCTAACCCATTATCGGATCTGTCGCGTCACTCGCTCTATCCATGTACCCGCATATCAGTCCATATACTGTGTACCGGAGCACAATGAGCATCATGCTCCCAGGGGTAAAACACGGATGAACAGTATCCGCGGATGAACGGTAACTTTTTTTGTGTTTCAATAGTAGGGTGATGTAACTCCCGTTTACCAAAATGTAACTCACATTGATATAAAATGTAACTTGAGTCAAGTTGATATGTAAGTTGTCTAAAACGGAATGTAAGGGGAAAAACATTGATTTTAATGTAAAAGATGAAAAATTGATCTTAATTGTCCAATTACTTTTTATAAACAGTGAATATGTTTTGAATTTTTTAATACTAGAGCTATAAAAATTGATTGAGTTAAAAAAAATATTTTTTTGATCATTACCATGGTTTATTTAGTGGTTTAACTCGCTGTACATTAAGATGTAACTCGCATACAATAAAATGTAATTCTAGAAAAGTTGAAATGTAAACATCTTATATATACATACATATAAAAAAGAAAATTATATATATTATCAACATTGATTTCAATGTAAATAATTAAAAATTGGTTTTAATTGCCCAATTACTTTTTGTAAATAGTAACATGTTTTTTAATATTAGGGTTATAAAAATGATATAGTTAAAAATCATTTTTGATCACTAGCAGGGTTTATTTCATAGTGCAACTCGCGTACATTAAGATGTAACTCATGTATAAATAGATGTAACTCGCGCATAAGAAGATGTAACTTCATATACTATCAAATTATAAACAATGAAGAGAAGGAGTCTAATTGCTGAATTAATTTACATAAATAGTGAATATATTTTGTTTTTAATATTAAGGCCATAAAATATATTTTTTAAAATCTTTTTTTTTGCAAAAAAAATTGTCTATAAACATAACTCAAACATGTGGATAAGAAAGACATATAAGAGAGATAAGAAATATATTATAAGAAAAAATGTATGAATATAAAAAATATATTACAAAAAATGTTTAAATAAAAAAATATTTATTTTGAAAAATAAATAAATAATTTTTTGTTGTAATTTTAGTTGAAGAAAATTATCATTTGGAAACATAATAGCTTTTGATAATTAAAACATTAAAAGTAAAAAAGAAAAAGAAAAAAAGAAACGATGATGAGGGAGTGTTGTGTGTGACTGTAAGGAGAGGGCTTTTGATAATACCATGCGTATTTGGACCGGCATACCATGCGTATGGTAGGCCGGTCATACGGTATAATTTGTGTCCGCATATATATTAATAATATTTATATAATAATATATTTAATTATTAATTAATACTCCGCGTATTTTGATATACTTGTTTTATTTAGATTGATATTTATTTCTTATGAATTGATACAAAAAATATATATTGAGTTGTAATTTAAGTCGAAGATAAGGAAAATTAAAATTGTAATGATAATTTTAATATGATAGAGAAGAAAAAGAATTGTGGAAAACTATTAATGTATGGGTATTTCCCAGGTCAAGTGGTGATGCGGGAGACTAATCAAATGAGATGTCGTTGTAATCAAGATGATGTCGTTTTGGGATCAGCACACCATGCACATGGCGGGTCGTCGATCCCACTGCACGTACAATTTTCCCTGGATGCATGATACGAGATCAAACACCTATTACACGACTACTCAAGCTAGTTCCGATCAAATCCCTTGGTGTAAGATATCTGTGAGTTTTCTTGCACTTAAGATATACTTTCTTCGTCCTATTGGAATTTGCCAACTTTCACTTTTTGATTGTTTCAAAAAACTTTGTCACTTTCCTATTAAAGCAACTAATTTGTGATTCTGCACATTTCTCTCTCTGCACAAATCTCAACTACACAGTTGAAACTTTATCCACTGGACCCTCAGGCTATACCATAGATACATAATTTGTGATTCTGCACATTTCTCTCTCCTCTGCACATAAACCGGAGTATATGTGTAGTACTACCTCCATCCAAAATGACTTTGTCATTTCAAAAAATATAAATGGCAAGCCTGAGACATACAAATGTTTTTCAATTTAAAGGGCCATAGACCCATGTTTTTGTGGTTACGGAGTTTGGAGACTAGCCCGAGACATACAAATGGTTTATCCTTTTAGCTTTTAATCTACGGATATTCTTGTTTTATTTGTATGTTCTTTTTTTTAATTAATGACAAATAAATCTTACCTTTTCAATTCTATTGTTAATTCAATTATAAATTGCGATTAGTTTTATTTAGGTATTTGAGATTGGTGAATGGGCGTTAGCATAATTTAAGGTTTCGTTCTTGATTAATTAATTGCGTGATTCTTATTTAATTTGTGTGTGGATAATTTAATTGCAATCTTTCATAATCTGGGATGGCCGTTGTGATTATATTTGCATATAGAATAATTTAAGAAAAATCTAAACAGTTCTAAAACACCTTCATGCACACCTAATCGCTCGTTTAATTTTGGCAACGATTTAGAAACTCGTCACATGAAATATTAGCCTAGCTCTCTAAATCGTTGTACTCTACGTCGCGAGAATGGGAAGAATTTAGTATTGATAACGTTTCTCAGTTAGATAATCTTCCCATGATTATGCCTGATTAGCTCCGATGTCTCATAACCAATCCTTGTTCTCCTTTTGTCAGTTATTCGTTAGATCCAATAAATTTAGTTTGTTTGTTTTTTGTTTAAATTTTTCCCAACTCAATCTCGCATGTTGGCATTAAGTTTATCCAATTTTTAAATCGCTGGAATAAATTAGCACTTAATTTCCAGTTTTATTTCAAGTGGATACGATACTCGTACTTTTGCCGTACTATCACATACTACCCCCATCCCATTGGACTTTGCCAAGTGCAAACTAGGTTAGAAATAAGAATAATAAAAACTGTGTAGTTGAGATTTGTGCAGAGGAGAGAGAAATGTGCAGAATCACAAATTAGTTGCTTTAATAGGAAAGTGACAAAGTTTTTTGGAACAATCAAAAAGTGAAAGTTGGCAAATTCCAATAGGACGAAGAAAGTATATCTTAAGTGCAAGAAAACTCACAGATATCTTACACCAAGGGATTTGATCGGAACTAGCTTGAGTAGTCGTGTAATAGGTGTTTGATCTCGTATCATGCATCCAGGGAAAATTGTACGTGCAGTGGGATCGACGACCCGCCATGTGCATGGTGTGCTGATCCCAAAACGACATCATCTTGATTACAACGACATCTCATTTGATTAGTCTCCCGCATCACCACTTGACCTGGGAAATACCCATACATTAATAGTTTTCCACAATTCTTTTTCTTCTCTATCATATTAAAATTATCATTACAATTTTAATTTTCCTTATCTTCGACTTAAATTACAACTCAATATATATTTTTTGTATCAATTCATAAGAAATAAATATCAATCTAAATAAAACAAGTATATTATATTTCACATTCATACACTATTTTATTTATGTAATAATTGTTTGTATAGGGCACAATTGGGGTCTACATGGGTAAAATTTCAGTCTGCCAGGTCAAATTTTCAATCAGACGGGTTTAGCATTTTAATTGAAAGTAAATCCTTTCAATTCAAGATTTTCAATAACATTTTTATATGCATATCTGAGATGAAACAAGGGATATCTTCTGTTATTGAACTTGAATTGGAAAATGATTCTTGACTAAAAAAAACTCATTTCCTAAACTCTTATCCGATAATTAGTCAGGTTCTCGCTTTCAATTGAATAATTCCTTAAGTGTTCTTTATGATGCCAATATCTTTGGTGGGTTTATTCGCATCATTGACAAGGGACGTGATTCATTATTTATTACTAAAGGACGGAATGGGTTCAGATTTAGTCGTTTTCTAGATGGAGTTGGTAAATCAATCTCCTTTATGCATAAATTAGATGTCACCTTTTGCGTCCAAACAAGCCTAAAGTGATAGGATCCCATCATTCCACGGTCTGATGAGAACTATTTCAACGATTTTTCTACCTAGGGATTATTGTTACAAATTGATATTGAACATTCTGGCTACTTTGAAAAGTGTACAGAGCTAAATTATATTGAGGACCCTCGTAGCCCTGAGCCTATACAAGAAGACACTTCTTTGGATATCATCAAAGATTACGTCAAGAACACTATGACTAACAAGGTGGACTCTAGGGCTGCACATCGGGCGGGTTGGGTCGGGTTTGCTATATTTGTTGGGCCTACCCAATTTATTCGGGTTGGCTATTTGCCTATTTACCAACCCGCGATAGGAAATATAAGTTGATAAACCATGCATGAACGGGTCGGGTAGGGTCGGGTATAGAAAAGAAATTATTTCGGGTTGAATCTTTAATATGGGCAACTGATTTATAAGAGTAAACCATGCATGCAATAGTGAAATACAACTAAACAAATACACAATCCGTGCATACAATAGCGAAATACTACTAGTTTATTTCAGATTAATTTGTTTCCAAAATGCACAAGCAAATACAAGTACTTTTTATAAGAGTAAACTTAGGGAAATAGTATCAAACCATTCTTGCGTAAAGGAAATTAATTTAGAAGCAAATGTTTTTGTGTGTGTGTTGTAACACCCCCAATTTTCCTCCCAAAATAATACTTGAAATAATAGATTTATTGATAATAAACTTGATTTATTCTTTCAAAACAGATAAAAAGTTTTGCAGCGGAAATAACAATAATTGGGAAATGGGTGTTACCGCCACATCCGGTCATCTCTTAACCGGATGCACAGGCTATTCCAGAACAAAATGGAGTAAAACAAGTGTTCAACATAATTAAATTATAATTCTTGACTAGGTTTGACTAAGGCATCTCTAAACCGCTCTCGTGGTCATACAATCATCAGTCCACATAAACATCATCACCTGCACAAATAAAGTGTAGAAAACAAAACACAGAAAAGGAAACAAAAATTAGCTTTAGAGCTAAGTAAGTACTACCCAACCCCGTAAAATAATCAGGTTTGACTAAAAATAGTTTTTCATATAATACTATATAAAAATGACACACTCCACCAAAATTCTTTTCTCTTTGATTTTTCTTAAAATCACTTCTTTACTAAAATCCACAACTTTTCTTCAAAAATATTCCGTATTATAGTAACTCTTCTCTTTGAACTTCTCAAAATAAAATCTTCTTCTCTAACTTCCTAGTAATTTAGAAGGGCGGTGCTCAACCTTTCGACTGAGCCCGGTGGACCGTGGTTACGGACGGCCACCCCGAACAAGTGCCGGTACCACAACTGCTCTTGCGGAAACGAAACGACTACCTTAAGTGTGCACACCCCCTAAAAGGGATTCCAAGCCCTCCGAGTAGTAAGTCGTCACGAGTAATCGGGACTCAGTCTACCAACTACCCCACCTTTAAAATTCTTGAATGATTAGGGACTACTACTACTACTATAACTTCTTCTTAAAAGGGATCATAGATCCAAACGTCACTTCAAACTCAAATTGTACTTCTTAGTAGTAGCAGCCTTAATCACCCTCCACATTTATCCGGATGTGGAAAACCGACACCACGGATTTCTCCCGGGTGCTCACTTCTTATGAAAACGTAAATTTTATCTTGACTTTAGATGTACTTCCAAAAAATATTTCTCAATCTCTCTAAATAGTCTCAAAGGTATTTAAAAATATTTAGTACCCCATATCTCAACTTTCTCAAATAATATAATTTAATGTTACTTCAAATAATACATATTCAAAATTCACACTTTAATCACATAATAACATATAATACGAGGAAACCATTTTGGATCGGCAGAGAAACTTACCTCGAATCGTGGCACTTTTATTCAACTTGTTATTTCGGTCTTCACCGCAATCTCCTTTTAACTATTAAAATTTCAAAATTAGTATTTTATTATATATTTTTCGTTTGCTCCAATTTCTCCTACTCAATTGATTTCATTACTATCATTATTACGGTGTAGTATTATCTCCGCCCAAATATTAAGAATCCTTGACCAGCCCAAATAATAACCAATTCAGAGACAGTTTCCACCAGGGGAGGATCTATGTACAGGCTATGGTAGGCTGAAGCCCAGGGCAACTTAGAAATTTTTCAATTATTTTAGTGTAATTTTTTTCATTTTTCACAATTAGCCCACCCCGTTCATATTTGACCCTAGTATAATTCCTATTCAGCCCAGAGCATCTCAAATTCCTGGATCCGCCCCTCACTTTCCACTAATCTAGACAACCCAAGTTTATTAGATTAATAAAAGGTGTGAATCCATGTGAAAACGCATACGTACTAGTACTCGTGTAAAAGAGTAGAAGTACGGACATATACCGTATGCATTCACCGTTTTCTTTCAACGGGAAGAGGGGTACGGTCCTAGCTGCGACGAAGACGGCGAACTCCACGCCTCCACCACTCCCGGCGCAGGTACCGGCGGACTAGGGCGGCGGTAGGTTGACGTCACCGACTTGGTCCATCGGAAACAACCCAGTTTCCTCCGGCTTGACTTACTGGCAAGCTTCTCCTTTTCTGGCGGGTCCTTCTCCGGTGTGACGTTAGGAGACAGAACAGTTCAGCTCCCCGGTACGGCGACGACGCAGGTACATTTGAGATATCTGGTACGGGACGACGCAGGATACGCAGGGGTGGCACCAGCGTTCTCCCCATGTGCTTCTTCTCTGACGACGTCGAGAGGGAGGCTAGGATAGTAATTAGTTCCATGATGCAGAAGCCCCTCCCATTGTAATGGCCGCATGGTCAAAGATTATTCTCCGGTGAGCCGTTGTGTTGGGCGGCGGCGACTCCGTCTGGCCTTTGTTCAAACGAACGAGTACATATAGCTAGGTAATTAGCTTAGACATGTAGTGCCGTAGTGGCTTGTTGAATAATTGTGCATGTGGGTTTCCATTCCAAAGTTCGAATAATCCTGTTATATGTATTGGCTTACAGGCTTATCGGCCACAAACACACCATGTGCCGATTACTATCATGTGAGTACATTCACTCAACATGTGCTTATGTTCCTTGGTTGTTGATCTCACACGTATGTAGTACATTGCATGTGTACATTATTGTTACTCCTTGTGCTAACGTGATCCTATATGGTTAGTACGCATGCATGTGAATGTGTTGGACGTACACTTCTTTATATCATTCTCCAATATTATTAACTACCATCTATTATTACCTATGCATTATTGTGTGCGTAAGTATATGTATATACGGTTGGAAAAAGTCAAACTCTTTTTAACACCTTTTTTTTGTATGGTATTTAGTGTATTTTAGGTGCACATATTTATAATTAATACCCTTCAATTAAAATTGTTAAAATGTCACTGATGTTAAAACTTTATGTCATTCACTTAATTATTAAATTGCCACTTTAATTTCGTAACATTTTATCTGACTGATATAATTTATATTTATTATTATATATTTTTTTTTTAAATTTTCGGGGTGTCACATTCTACCCTCCTTAAAAGAACGCTTCGTCCCCGAAGCATAAACTATTATCCAATTTCTACTATATAAAATTATGAAGTGTTACATGTGTGTACTAATCACCTAGTCAAAATGGTAAATGTTTATAATGCTAAGATCATAGTCTTAGATAAAGCACATTTGTCTTGAATAGAAATTATTCAACTAAACTTTGTAGCATAATAATAATAATAAATTGAACTTTCAGTCGGGTTAGGTACGATCGGGGTTGAGATTTTAATTCTGCAACCCTACCCATTATGTGCGGGTTCGTACATATTTAACCCGTGAATATTTTTAAAAATCAAATACTCAATTAAAAGTGATCGGGTAGGGTTGGGTCGGGCGGGTTACGCGGGTTCGGGTTATTCTTGTGCGGCCCTAGTGGACTCTCTTTCTAGCTTTCTAATTAGAGAATTTAAGAGGATCACAACTTCTTTTCTGAAGGAGCGTGATTCAATTCAGAGACATATTCAAGAAGAAAAAGCCATAAACCACTCCAATATGGAAGCTAGTGTTTTGGGAGATATATTTACAGGCAATCAGCACCCTGCAGCGCTTGATATTGAGACTGAGCAGAGCTATCCATTCTTTGGGGATTATTTTTTTGGTCATGCTTCGGAAAGTGAGAAAAAAGACTTCTCTGGCATCAAGGGAAGATCTATGGGACTCCGTTACAAATCAGGATATTTGTTTTAAAGCGAGGCTGGTCACAAAGGATAATTGTTTGCCCTACATCGAATTTAAATACTCAAATTAAATTATATAGGGAAATGCACCAACGGTCGCATACCATAAAGACTCGATCTCAATTCCATCTGGAATTTGACCATATAGATTGAGTTGATTGGGTCTATTGGCCGGTCTTGTTTGTTTGTCTTTTTTAGGTCTCTTGGGTACTTCGGGTTGGGTCATCTATGACTTTGTTTTCTTTTTTGTTGTTTCTTCTTTTCATTTCTCTTTCTCTTTTTTTTTTCCCTCGTGTACTCCTTTGTTTAATGATTCAATAAAATTTTCTCTTAATAAAAAATATTATATGTAGTACATTTTTTTTGTAATGTTATTTTTGTATCATACACTTTTTTGTAATATTAATCTAAATAAAATAAGTATATTACATTTTACATTTGATATTATACACTGTTTGTAGTATATATTTTCTATACTATATTTCATATCTCTTTTGTATGCTTTTAGTATTTTAAGACATTAAATTTGTTTATTTCGATTTATATTTGATAAAATATGAGATTACATCTTCATATGAGTGGTTAAATTTTATTGTGCGCGAGTTACACCTTTTTATGCGTGGGTTTCATCTTCCTATGTGCGACTTACATTTGGATTTGCCTCAACAAGTTACATTTTGCATATACCTAAGTTAGAATATCCATCAACGCGAGTTAAATTTTTCATAACACAAGTTACATCACAAAATAAAGAGAAAATGGGCAAATAAAGTCACGTACTAACCAAAAAAGGTCAAATAAGGCCTTATTTAAGAGACTCTGTCCGACTATCGCCATTTGGGGTGGTTCCCGGTTGAATTTTTTTATGAAATGTTTTGAGCATCTTATTCAGTAAGTCTAGTTTACTCATACCAAATTTCAGCTAAAACTTCAATCGTGAAGGCATTCAAATGAATTCTTGAATATAACTGCGCAGTTATCTTTTTGCCAGAGCCTCTTAAATAAGGCCTTTTTAAAATATTTGTATGGACATAATATTAAAGAGACCAAACATATTCGCTCTTTACGTAAATTAATTGAACAATTAAAATCCTTATTTTCATTTTTTTACATTTGATATATATTATATGAATTTACATCTTCTTATTAGCGAGTTACATTTGTTTATGCGTTACATTTCGATGCACGCGAGTTACACCACTAAATAAACATATGCTGATGATAAAAAATGATTTTTTGACTGTACTACATCATTTTCATAGCCTAATATTAAAAATAAAACATATTCACTATTTACAAAAAGTAATTGGGCAATTAGGATCAAATTTTCACTGTTTACATTGAAATCAATGTTTGTTTCTTATATTTCGTTTTAGACAACTTACATTTTTACTCGACTCGGTTACATTTCTCATCAACGTGAATTACATTTCTTTAAACACGAGTTACACTACCTTATTATTGAAACACACACAAAAAATCATTGTTCATTCGCGTGTACTGTTCATCCATGTTTTGACACTGATATCATGGTGCTCTTTGTGGGCCGGTACAACAACATAGAAATTGTGCATCCAATATGACAATTAACTTTTTTACGAGAATGATTTGTTTTGTAATATGGTGTTGAGAACTTGATGAATTTTTGAAAGACTCATTTCTTGTTTTTACTTCAGCCATTATCATGGAGAGACAATCTCACTCGACATATCAAGTGATAATGAGTCAGTTTCAACAAGGCTGGTGATAGCTGTAAGACAACTCAAACCACATTGATTCTTTTATTGTTTTAGTAGTACATGAAAATGAAGACACCTAATATGGAAAAGAATACTTAAACTTTAAGACAAGCATAACACAAAGTATCATTCTCCGGTGTTTATGATGTTTCTTTTGAACAGTTTTCCGTTCTCACATCATATGGAACCATACTTCTGTAGTTATAAAATACACATAGACCATACATTTATCAAATTAGACCAGACAAGATCATACCAGACCAGACTAGACCAACAAATTTTAGTATTTCCTCCGTTCCTTTATAATTGCAACAGTCAATATTTCACGTTTGCCAACACACAAGTTTGACCATTAATATCTTTCATTTCTTATTAGTAAAAAATTAACAAAATTCATATTTTGAAAATTTAGAATGAGAAGAATTTAACAATATTTTTTTAAAATTTAATTTATAATGCATTAATAAATAAAATATAGTCAAAGTATAATACTTAAATAGTGCAAAAAGTTTAATGTCACAATTAAAAGATAACGGAGGTAGTATAAAAAAAACATCTTACTTAACATATTAAAGGTAATTTGAATTTGCACTTAAAAAAGTTTGAATTTGATAGATAGGTTCATGTTTTATAAGGGCAATTACTTACGCAGTAAGTACGGAGTAATATTTTATATTCTCCTTAATCAGTAAGCTTCCAAAACTTTCTTATAGTATACTCCCAACTCCAAACAGCAATGGGGGAGAAGAGCTGTTCTCGAGGAAAATCGTAATTTGTTAAGTTACAATTGGTCTGAATTTATGTCTCGCTGAAAGCGTCAGGGAATTTAGTCAATTCAGCTCAATTTCTTGTTTGATTCTTCCTCAGCTTATACGTTCTGTAATGTCAGTGGCGTGTGGGGTGGAGTGTGTGTTTGTGGCAGGCTGCTTCCGGTGGGCTTGGAAGCGCTGCACCTATATCGGCTCCGACGACAGTGCCACGTGGACCGCCGCCACCGACGAGGAGTTCGACCCCATCCCCCGTGTCTGCCGTATCATCCTCGCCGTCTATGAGAAGGACCTCCGCAATCCCAAGTTTCCACCCGCCGGCGGCTACGGTCTTAACCCTGACTGGGTGATTAAGCGCGTGACCTACGAGAAGCCCCCCGAATTCGCGTCGCCGCCGTACCTGATCTACCTTGACCACGACCACCGCCAGATCGTCCTCGCCATCCGCGGCCTCAACATGATCAAGGGGAACGATTACAAGCTCCTCCTCAACAACAGCCTCGGCAAGCAGATGTTCGACGGCGGCTATGTCCACTACGGCCTCTTGATGTCTGCGAAGTGGTTGTTGAACGAAGAGTCCGAGACTCTGAGGAAGCTTTGGGAGGAGAACGGGAGGAGCTATAAGATGGTTTTCGCCGGCCATTCCTTGGGATCCGGCGTCGCGTCGCTGCTCACGATGATTGTCGTCAATCACAGGGACGAATTCGGTGGAATTCCGAGGGATCTGATCATCTGCTACGCGGTGGCGCCAGCTCGGTGCATGTCTCTCAACTTGGCCGTCAAGTATGCCGACGTTATACACTCCGTCGTGTTGCAGGTGATCATTAAGAGTGTCTTTGCAGGATTGTGATCTGAATTCAATAATTTTACTAATTAGATCTGATCCTTTAATTTGGGGCTCTGTCTTTAATCTCTCTGTTTTTGTAGGACGATTTCCTACCTAGAACTGCCACTCCATTGGAAGATATATTCAAATCCTTATTCTGGTGAGTTAGTTTTCTCACTTTTTTCTTATTCCGCTCCTTCATGGTCTATATCTTCTCAAGCAATAAACCAGACTTTAATGCTTTAAACAGTTTGCCATGCTTGTTGTTTCTAGTTTGTTTGAGGGATACCTTCATACCTGAGGGTAGAAAGCTCAGAGATCCTAGAAGGCTATATGCACCAGGTCGAATGTATCATATTGTTGAAAGAAAATTCTGCAGGTACATTGATCCCCCCACTTTAAACTGGTTCAACACAATTTTACAATAAACACGTATTCATTGTTACATAATTACCTCTGCAAGAGTCCTGACCTTACAATAAATAAGTTAAAGCTTGCCTTGCTCCAGAAAATGCATTTAAATTTTGGTACACACAGATGTGGGAGGTTTCCTCCAGAAGTAAGAACTGCCATCCCTGTTGATGGAAGATTTGAGCATATTGTGTTATCTTGCAATGCCACATCTGATCATGGAATTATTTGGATAGAAAGAGAATGCGAAAAGGCATTAGAAGTAAGATTCATATCACATTATGTTTTGTTAGCTCTTGGACTTCTCTTCCTGGAAATGCATACTAATTTAGTCAAGTGAATCATTTTCTTTAAAATGTCATTTTTGTAGAAACTGAAAGAGGCCAGAGCTGGGACGGTTGTCACAAATGCCCCTCAGGTACAGAAAATGGAAAGACTGCAGACTTTAAAAAAGGAACACAAGGATGCACTGGAAAGAGCGGTCAGTCTGAACATACCTCATGCGCTACCTTCAACCGAAGAAGAGGTGGCAGAATCCTTAGGGAACCACAATGAAGGACCCCAGATGGTGCAGATGTTAGGCATACCAGCAAACTCCTCTTCTCAAAAGGAGAGTAGTAGCAAGGAAGGGGATGAAAAGAAGGGTGAAGAGTCGTCGAAATTTAAGACTAAAACTAACTGGGATGAGTTGGTTGAAAAGCTCTTCAAGAAAGATGAAACGGGGAAGATGCAATTCAACAGGGATGTTGTTGACCAATGATTGGTTTGGATTCTTTGGAATGGTTGCCTATAGCATTTTTCTTTCTTTTTTTGTTCAGATAATTGCTCAACGATTGTTTGTTACTTTGTTAAATCAATATTTTTCTTCACGATTCATAATTGTCACAAAGTGTGAAGGGTGACAGTTGCTCTAAATGTAAAAAAGAAGGTTATCGTGTGATGAGAAATATTCTTTTGAAAATTTGTATCAATTTTCAAATCGATCTCGGATAAAACTGTAATTATGTAATCTACCTTCAACTCATACAACTTCAAACTTTTAGCTTTATGAGTAATTTTTCCTCCATATATAGTCAAAGCTTCATAGGGTTTGAATTTTGAAATTGAAGCGACCTTATCTCAGAATTTTGAAATTGAAGTCTAATTGATGATTTGGGTGTGATCATATCGTACTACAAACGACATAATTATAAACATAATGCTTAAGTGAATAATTTTGTCCTTCCCAGAACACGAACTAGAGTACTTCAATATATTACGGAGTACAAGCAAAGGTTATAAACTCACCACTCTTAACTCTTGACTTAGGGAAACTAATAAAATATGCACATCATTCCAGTTCGAAATTTCAAATAATGGCAATACTTGGCAAAGATTAGAAAGCAAACGTCTAGAATCCTTCTCGCAACATCAATAATCAGTAATAAGCACCACTGAACAAAAACACTAATAACCGTTGTTGAATTTTTAAAGACAGGGATCCACTGATTAGAGAGAGGTTTGACTTCGAGGCCGGAGCGAGGTATATTCAAGTCTGCATGGATTCAGCATGGTAGCTGTCCAGCTCCTTGTCAAGTTCATCAGCTGACTTCTCAACACCACCCCTCTTCCTTGCTCCTCCACGACCACCCCCAGCAGCTCGTCCACGACCAGCAGCAGCACCTCGGCCACGACCACCACGTCCACCTCGGCCTCTTTGCCTGAGCATTAAAAGAATACCACAGCTCAATATTTATTTGTTGATTTCGTTTTTTGGCATTTTAGCAATGCATTGAAGGCAAACAGTTGGGAAGAGGAGCACCGGCTCAATCTTGTACATGAAAATAAATTGTTCTGAAGAAACTACATACCCAGAACCCCAGTTACTAGCAAGAGGAGCACCAGTTCTTTTAGGCCTTCCAGATCCTTGTCCCCTACTGCAAATGACTACTTGTTATTTTAAGTACGATATGAAGGAATGCTGTTAATAAGTTGGAAAAAGTTGTTCTTTTTGCCAGACATCTTAAATGATCCAAAAGGCTTCAACGTGAAGCTAAAGTTTTGCAAAAAGACAAAATACTGCACAAGGAAGATGAGTGTCTTACTTCATGACAACTGTCCTCTTTCCATTCTTTGTTCCAACAACATTCACAAGAGGTAACAAGGGAACTTGCGGGTTGGTTGGAACTACTTCAATCTTCATAGGCTTTCCATCCAATTGTACATTGTTGTATCTTTTAAGTGCTTGGATTGCATCAGTTCTTCTCTCAAAAATGACCTCAGCAGAACCCTGTATATATACCAAAAATCAAAGTTAGGAATCAAATCAACACTATTTGAACAGAATTATAGCTTGAAAAAACAATAAAAAGGTTCAAACAAAACAAGGACAATTGACTAAGTACATAGAAGTCCTCTGTATAATCAGATTGAATGTCTCTAAACTCAGCACATTTTATTACACTGAATATATATACATGAATCTGGAGTCATTCAGTAGAAACTACATTATAATCAACATTGTTGATATTTGCAAGGAAAGGTCATCTCAAGTTACTAGTCTTATGGAAATTAAAGATACATATAACACTAAGAAATAGGAGATAATAAACTTACACTTTGGCGGCCATTCTTGTCATAGTGGATGGCATACCTTACCAATTCTCCAATCTCCGAGAAGAGTTCCTGCATTCAAAGATTTCACTATCATTAATCTAACAACATTATTAACTAGCTGGAATGGGGGCACAGGGATGTGCAATAAACAGGGTGTACCCTTATATCTTCATTGGTCACACTGTGGTGCAAGTTGGAAACATATAACTTGGTCCCACTTTCAAATCCAGATGACACCCCAGCTGCTCTAAGGCCATCTTCAAACAAACCGTTCTGCCAAGGCAAATTTTTCACCCTGCGGAAAGACTGAAGCAAGCAAACCCAATATGACATCCACAGTGGATGAGTAGAATCAGCATACTACGACAAGTGATAGATATACACCATTCTTCTAGAACGGAGCAGATATCATCAAATGGCCAACACGGTAGATGTGGTTAATAATCAATATAATAATTTTTAGCAAAGATAATTCAAATATGGTTAAACAGGTGTAGATGGGAGTTGAAGATTTTCACCCACTGCAAAGTATCGCATTAATTGGTGCTTGTGCAAAAAAAGGAACACTTCCAGTTCTGATGTTCAGCGAAGGAAAGCCACCTTTGCGAAACGCCATGAACTGGGATACTAACTGAATACTGCGACCCCCAAGAAATTTGTCAGCTAGCAACAGCATCCATCATACACTTGGTAATGAGGTTTACAGATCACTTAGAAAATCAGCCCTCTAGATGTTAAGTATGTTTAATTGTTGAAAGTTGTTAAATTTTCAAATAATGAAGCTCCTCAATGTAAGGTACACTATAAACAAGTGAGTGATAGTCCCCAATTGAGCAGAGCCATCCTCTCCAACTTTTATCAAAACTTTGGACTAAATTCCATATGACAAACCAAACATGATGAGGGACCTCGAAAAGCGTGGAACAATTTGCACAACAGCTTATTATAGTTGATGATCCAAATTGGGCACCTCCCTTGACCCAATATTGTCACAGAACTTCTCATGGTGGAATTTCAAATGCAAACTAGAGACAACGATTTAAGGAATTCATAAGACATCCAGTAGTTTCAAGCTTGCCTTGGCAATGGTGTGGGCTGATGGTCTGGCATTAACACCAAGAGCACCTCGACCAGGAGGAGCTCCAACACGTCTTCCACCTCTAAATGATCCACTGGCCCCTCTTCCACGTTGAGGTCTGCCTCGTCCCCGACTTTTCTGGCCTCTCTCACTATTACGTCTGCTCTTTATCATATCATCAAGTGTCATATCCAAAGAAGCCATCAGGCAGGTCGATTGAGGCTAAAACTGTCTTGGCTCAAACAACAATTCTGTGAACAATGAAAACAGCGCAGGATGAAACATTCGCGGATATGAAAAAATATCTCCACACGGACAGCTGCATTTATTATTGATACTCGATTGAGATGTACACAGAAGATTGAACATTACAGACGATCATGCTATTCACAATGAACTTGAGATCCACAAATAAACATTTAAAGCAACAAAAGGAGCGGATTCCATATCGAAGAAGCATAATACATATGCTTCAAATCATAACGACGTGAGAAAAAATCGCGGCTTTTGTAGTTTGAACAAAACTTTTAACAAAATAAGTACGGATGCTAGAAAACCTAAAAATTCAATCACATTCTGAATCGTGAAACAAAACAGAAAAGGATCGATTATACAAAGCAATACTGTAGGTTCATGACATAAAACAAAAATTAAGCTTACCTAAATTATAGAGAACCCCGACAAATCAGGGATTGTTGAACGGAAAAGTATGGAGAGAAAAGGGATCTGACGAACGGAAAAGTATGGAGAGAAAGGGGATCCGACGAACGGAAAATTGAGGAGAGTAAGGCGATCTGATAGTCGAATGGAAATTTAAGCAGAAAAAGGTAATCTGATCCAGAGGGCGAGGCTTGGAGGGGTGTTCCGATGAGGTCTATTTATCAGAGGGCAGAGGCGGTTTATATGGAAGAAAGCTAAACCAATCAGGGCTTCGAAATCAACGTGGACTTGGGCGTCAATATTGGGCTGGACTCGTTTGAAGTTTCGATATAAAGATCTATTCAAATACCCAATAATACGAAATTCATTCCATCATAAACCTAGATGTTCACATTTATTAATAAGACTACCTCTTCAATTCAATTTCACCTTATAAAAATGGAAAATTATCCTAATTATGACAAAAAATGTTTGTATATTTCAAAATAGGATTATCATGTTTTTATTTCGAAAATAGAATTAATTACCGTCATGTCTTGGCAGTACCAAACTTTAAACATGACAGTATTTTCCAAACTTGATAGTAATTACCCATATTTTGGGAATAAAAACATGGTTGTCCTATTTTGAAATTTTCAAACCTTTTTAATCTTATTTTGGATATTTTCCCAGTGAAAATATCATGCCAATAAATTTTCTTATACTCAACTAGCAAAAGCATAAAATATTAAGGGGTTTTGTCTAAAATATTACTAAAAAAAGAGCTATGGACAAAAAAGTTGCTCTTTTCCCAAATTCCCAAAAATAAGACTAAAAAGTGATTAGGAGACTATTATACCCCTATTAGTGCTACAGTAACGTCACAGTGACCAGTAACACCATAGTGACCAAAAACTGTCAGTGACCAAAATCCGCTAGTGACCAAAATCCCAAAAAAATATTAGTGACCAAAAATCCAAAATTCACCAGTGACCAAAAATCATTAGTTACCAAAAATTTCGCCCTATAACAAAGTGACTTCCGCCCCTTCAGTACCAACGTCCGTATGTCCAGTGACCAACGTTCGCCTGTCCGGTTACAGTTACTTAACCTAATCAGTTACAGTTATTCAACTCATCTATTCTTATTTATTCAATTTTAACAGTTATAGTTACTCGATTCGATTAATTAGAAATACCATACCCGATCAATTACAATTACAGTTACAAACAGTCCAACAACAGTTTTTTCAAGCAAATTTGTGATAACACCGCCATCTACCGCCATGGCCACCGTGACATGAGCACCACACTCACTCCGGCGGCCAGCATCCCCGACCCGTCTCTAATCGAAATCCCAAACCACAGCCCTCAAACAGTCAAACCTCCCCACTGCTGACCACCGCCCCAGCCCCCTCCCAGCACCCATCCACCTCCCCCGCCCTCCTCTGTAGCCCCCAACACCGTTTCCAGCTCGAGCCCCAACCAGCCCAACCCTGATCCGTCCTTCCCTAGCCCCACCTCCGACCAGCACAGCTCCAACCATCAGCAAATATAACCCTAGCCACCATCCTCCCCAACATTTTTTTTGCCGACGTCATCATCGAATTTGCACAGTAATTTCAGATCTGCGAACTCCGGACAGAAGAAAGGAGGAGAAGATGAAATCTTAAGTGAACAATGGATGTTCGCGGTGGTCCAAGCTTCTCGCCACTTGGTCCGAGTTCGTGTCCGCCGGTGGTCCGAGCTTCTCGCCACTGCTTTGAGCTCTTGTCCGCCGGTAGTCCACGGTGAGAGTGTTGCCAACATCATCGATGAAGTTTGCCTTCCCCAATCCATGAGATCCTCCAACGACGACGGCTGTCCATCGGCCCTCTGAGCAGCTTCGACGAAGAAGAAAGTTGAAGGAGAACGGCAGATTGCGGACATAATAAAGGAAAAGAAGACTGAGTAGTTGCGGAGGCGAGAGCTGCGCTTGCTGCAGTGGAGATCAGCGCTTGCGGCGGTGGAGATCCGCGCTTGCGGCGGTGGAGATCTGCGCTGGAGGAGACCTGCGATTGGGGAGTTCTACGCTGCAGGAGGTGTCGATGGAACAGAGTCGCAGACGGCTTGAGTAGAAAAGACTTGATTGGGCTGATTTAATTAAGGGCATTGCAGTCCATTTGTCAATATTTACTCTCGTTTTTGTCTAATTTAAAACTTGAGATTATTTTTGTCATTTGAAAGTCCCCAAATAATACTTTAGTCATTCTTTCAAATATTAATGAGTATTATAATTTCAATAAAGTTTGGGGTATTTAAATTACATATGCAAGTTTGGGGTGTTGATCTCACACTCTTTCAAAGTTTGGGGCATTTTAATTATTTTTTTCTTATTATTATTACTACTATTATTATTATCATTATTTTTATTATTTTGAATTGAAAATATTCCAATTACTCCAATATTCATGTTACTCTTATTTTTTAACGGGTATGAAGCATTAAATGTCTAATTGGAGGGAAAAGCAGGGTGTTACACCTTGTTACTTTATATTATTATTATAGATAGATAGATAGGTTATTATCATCACCATTATTATTATTATTTTGAATTGAAAATAGTTCAATTACTCCAATATTCATGTAACTCTTATTTTTTAGTGGGTATGAAGCATTAAATGTCTAATTGGAGGGAAAAACAAGGTGCTACACCTTGTTACTTTATACGAAGTATTATTATAGAGAGATAGATTTATATCATCATCATCATTATTATTATTTTGAATTGAAAATATTCCAATTACTCCAATATTCATGTAACTCTTATTTTTTAATGGATATGAAGCATTAAATGTCTAATTGGAGGGAAAAACAAAGTGATACACCTTGTTACTTTATATTATTATAGATAGATAGATAGATAGATAGATAGATAGATAGATAGATAGATAGATAGATAGATAGATAGATAGATAGATAGATAGATAGATAGATAGATAGATAGATAGATAGATAGATAGATAGATAGATAGATAGATAGATAGATAGATAGATAGATAGATAGATAGATAGATAGATAGATAGATAGATAGATAGATAGATAGATAGATAGATAGATAGATAGATAGATAGATAGATAGATAGATAGATAGATAGATAGATAGATAGATAGATAGATAGATAGATAGATAGATAGATAGATAGATAGATAGATAGATAGATAGATAGATAGATAGATAGATAGATAGATAGATAGATAGATAGATAGATAGATAGATAGATAGGAGCACTCTTCCGGTCAGGAATTCCTGACCGGAACCGCCGTCCGGACGGCGGCGTTTGGCCGCCTTCCGGGTGGAATTTTTTGATGAAATTTTTATGACATGTTCTTCATCAAGTCTAGTTTATCCACAAAAAAATTCAGCCAAAAACTCATTCGGGAAGGTCGTCAAATGATTTTTGCAAGTTAACTGGTCCGGAAAATACATATTCCGGACGAGTTAACTTGAAAAAATCATTTGACAACCTTCCCGATTGAGTTTTTGGCTGAATTTTTTTGTGGATAAACTAGACTTGATGGAGAACATGTCATAAAAATTTCATAAAAAAATGTCACCGGGAAGGAGGCCAAACGCCACCGTCCGGACGGCGGTTCCTGTCCGGAATTCCGGACATGAATAAAATTCAGATAGATAGATAGATAGATAGATAGATAGATAGATAGATAGATAGATAGATAGATAGATAGATAGATAGATAGATAGATAGATAGATAGATAGATAGATAGATAGATAGATAGATAGATAGATAGATAGATAGATAGATAGATAGATAGATAGATAGATAGATAGATAGATAGATAGATAGATAGATAGATAGATAGATAGATAGATAGATAGATAGATAGATAGATAGATAGATAGATAGATAGATAGATAGATAGATAGATAGATAGATAGATAGATAGATAGATAGATAGATAGATAGATAGATAGATAGATAGATAGATAGATAGATAGATAGATAGATAGATAGATAGATAGATAGATAGATTATCATCATCAATATTATTATTATTATTTTGAATTGAAAATATTCCAATTACTCTAATATTCATGTAACTCTTATTTTTTAATAGATATGAAGCATTAAATGTCTAATTGGAGGGAAAATCAAAGTGATACACCTTGTTAGAGTCCCGTTCCCATCAGGAGCTCCTGAAGAGAAGTCCCGTGCGGACAAGCCCATCAGAGGGTCTTCCCGGTGGAATTGTTTTATGAAATTTTTTGAGCATGTTCCTCATCAAGTCTAGTTTGTCCATACCAAATTTCAGCTCAAAATTCGATCAGGAAGGCAGTCAAATAAATCCTGGAAACATACTGCACTTTATATGTGCGCAGAATGAGCCACAGGTTTCCAGGATTTATTTGACTGCCTTCCCGATCAAATTTTGAGCTGAACTTTGGTATGGACAAACTAGACTTGATGAAGAACATGCTCAAAAATTTTCATCAAAAAATTCCACCGGGAAGACCCTCTGATGGGCTTGTCCGCATGGGACTTCTTTTCAGGAGCTCCTGATGTGAACTGCTCTCTACCTTGTTACTTTATATTATTACTAGTTTTTAACCCGTGCGTTGCACGGGATAATAAAATTATTACAAAAATTCAAAGCCTATGTGGTAAAATCCAAATCGACTTTTTTGACTAATTCTGCTGAAATGTGTGAAGTTTTAGTTGAAGTAGCTGTATTGGTTGATTCTGCTGATTTATGAAAAAATTAAATTTAAAATACTGATAGTATATTGTGTTACGGGAATATAACTTCAATCAATACCAACAATCTTCCATGAACCAAAAATAATACGAAGTTTAGAAACAACTTTTAACAATACCAACTATTTGAATATATATCAAAAGTGATATGTAGCAAATTTTCACTAAAAAGCATTTATTTAACTCATCAAAGACCAATACCAAAATATCAAATAAGTGACTATATTTCCCAATATCAATTATTTGATGATTTGATATAATTTTGTGATGTCTTAAATGGTTGAGTTTCTTGTAGAACAGTGACTATTTTATTTGTGGCTTACCTTCATATAGTTGATATTATTAAAAGTTATTTCTAAAATATGTATTATTCTTGATTCATGAAAGATAGTTAGTATTATTTAAAAAAAATCTCTTTTTTATTAAAATAAACAAAAAACTATACTCCTTATGTCCCTTAAAACTTTATCATCTTTCCATTTTTTGTCTCATTAATTTTGCTACTTTCTTTTTAAGTAAACAATTTGTGGTTTCAGTTAATTCTCTCTCATCCGCATAAAATTCAACTACACAGTTTTTACTTTATTGGTTCCCTTAAAACAAAGTTTTAAAGGACACGGGGAGTAGAAAAATAGCTAAAATGATTTTTTTACAGTAAGTTTGGCCAATACAGTCAGAAAAATAATTTCAAACTTACTTTTTCTTATTATTACACAATTCAGAGTCATCAAACGGGCTCTCAGACTCTTAGATTATCTAATAAGTTATTAAATTTTGTCAAATTAGCTTGAGATAAATCCAAGAATAATACAATACAATTTGGTTACTGATATTATTATTATTATCATTATTATTATCATTATTATTATTATTATTAGTATTATTATTTTTATTACTATTATTATTATGTGATGCATGAAATCAAAATTTCACACTTTTAATGGACATAATTTAAAGGAGCATATCATGTTGTTTAATTTGTTAATCCAACACGGAAGCATGTAATAAAGAGAAGTGATTATGAATCATTATCACAATACAATACAATATTTTCTTAAGCATATAGAAACATTTAAGTTTAGCCATTGTTTTTTTTAAGAAGACTACTTAATTATCATTAATAAGATTGAAGCACAAATCATTCACAATACAGCTTGGGGAGAAGATAACCAAACACAGCTATGACATAGAAGCAGCCACTTTTGCTAACACATGCACAACTATTTTCGCTGGCCGCCTAACCCAATTCAAAAAAATGTTAGAAAAAACCAAGCTAACTTTCCTAATGTCCTCAGCGATGATGCCTTTCAAAGATAGACTTGATCCATTTAAAATCTCCGAAATACCTAATAAAGAGTCTAATTGAACCTCAATGAAATCGCAATTATTATTTTTCAACCAACTCAAAGCTTCACAGATGTCTAGAAGTTCAGCCTCTGTAAGATCACACTTGCCATCCCAAGACCTTGCTCTCCCTGCCAGAAACTCTACCGCATCATCTCTAAGAATCCAGCCTAGTCCATAACGGTTGCCACCAGTAGAAACATCCACGTTCACCTTCTTCCACCCTCTGGTCGGTGCCTCCAGCATCAGTCCAGCGCGAGACTCCCACCTGCATTTGAGTCACAGTGCTAACATTCTGAAATTTAGCATGAACCCAGCTGGCCGCAAAAGCTTTCGCATTACATACATGAATTGAGCTGGCTCAAACGATACCCTTTATAGTAAAAAAAATCCGTTGCAGCCAATCCAAAAAACTGCTTCTGCCTGGCCTAACTGCTGCCAACCTATAGAAAACCACGCTTGAATTGCCACCGGGCCTTGAACAAAGAAATGAAGAAAAAATTCCTCCTATGCCCCGCATAAACCGCACTTCTCTGCACAATGAACTCTTATCTGCCGCAAAGAAGCAGTCATTGGAAGGCATCCGGTGCAAATTTGCCAGAAAAGCATATTCATTTTTGGGGGTAGTTTCCATTTCCACATGTCCGTCCAGCTCGCCCAATCGCTGCCACTTCTTACAACACCATTGTGTTCAAACATCCAACCCCTAACAACTTATTTCTCTTGGTTGGGGTTACTTTCTATCCATGTTCGCATTGCATCAATGTTTATTTGCTTGAAGCCTTGAACTCACATACATTTTTCTTCCAGTTCAGCTACTTCTCCCCTTGTTGATGCTGTGACTTTATCTAATCAACATTTATGCTTGTGGTGTGCAAAAATAAGCTCACACCAGCTCTAAACTTCAACATCATATTTGAAACATCTCATTCTTCCATTTAGTGGTTATGAATGAACCGATAATATGATATTTTACCAGATTAAAATGAAGGGCAATGCCATGGCACTTTAATACAGAAAATGACCCTCATCTGGCATGTACATCTTAAAAACTTATATCTTAAAAACTTATAAACACCAATGATGGTTAGGGCATTTTAGAAATGATAAAAATGTTGGTGTAACACTAAAGCAAGATGCATTTGTACAATTTAATTTAGACATTGTACCATCCATCATTACATCTAATTATCCCCCTAACACCGTTAACCCCAAAAGTTCCCAACTTTTGATTTTCCAACATTCTATATCATGTGCTTAATTATTCTATGCACTTGATTTTTCTGATTTCTATTTAATCTTCTAATTCAATTTTTCGTTTTTATTATATATGTTACCTTATGAAAAGATAAAAAACAATTTTATGTAAGTTTGCATGAATCAAATGATCAATACATGAAAGCAATTACTTCAAAAATCAAAATTATCGAAAGCGAAAAACCTCTTGTGGCCGCAAAGTTGTGGCTGCATCTTTTTTTTAAGTTTGTTCATCTAATCATCCTATTCTTATTGTTTAATACTTATTCTTATTTTATTCATATTAGACCGAATCAGAATGTTTTTATCAAATCATATCGAATCCAAAAAAATCAGATCATATCATATCTAAAAGATTCAGATTATATCAAATTATAAAAGTACAATCAAAATCGGAAAAGTTCAAACATGATTTATTACTTTTCTTATTGTTGTTGTTGTTATGATGATGATTATTATTATTATTATTATTACTATTATTATTATTATTATTAGCACTCATATCATTGTAGCAATTGCCATTTATTTGCAAAAACAAAAAATATTAGGGAAAATGGAAACTAATAATCCAACATTTTAGCGGTTTTCTTACAATAATCCAACCTTTTGGTTATTCATGAATAATCCAACCTTTGCACCTCATCTTCATTCACTGGTCCCCGATCGGTTGATGACCTGCTATTCCAAGCTATTTTCTTATCTTTGCAAAATATTATCTTTGTGAAAGATGAAATTTATGGTATAATGATTTGCAAAGATAAGAAAATAGCTTGGAATAGCAGGTCATCAACCGGTCAAGGACCAGTGAATGAAGATGTGGTGCAAAGGTTGGATTATTCATGAATAAGCAAAAGGTGAGATTATTAAAAGAAGACCGCTAAAAGGTTGGATTATTAGTTTCCATTTTCCCAAAATATTATTTAAATAGTATTGAAGTTGCCCAGCAAAATAATAAAAAAGATGTAGATAATTGGAAGGGAGAGAGAAAGGGAGAAAAATAAGCACAATGATTGAAAATTCGAATTTTTAGGGTCTAACAAAACAGGCAATGTAATGAAGCATCAATACTTCATTACAAAATTATATATTAAATTATAGAATAGATAAAATATAAAAATAAACTAAAATTAAAGTAAAGAGCTTAAAGCCAATAAAGACTAAGAAATATGTCCCAAGACCCAAATTATTCATATATTAATATTTGATCTCTATTGTAAAATTAGGACCTAACCATTAAGTAAGAAGTGATAAATATAAAAATAAATTAAAATTAAAGTAAAGAGCTTAAAGCCAATAAAGACTAAGAAATATGTCTCACGACCCAAATTATTCATATATTAATATTTGATCTCTATTGTAAAATTAGGACCTAACCATTAAGTAAGAAGTGATAGGGACGACGGAATTTATGAATAAAAAAGATTCATATCAATGCAATTCAAGTTCAATTCAAGATTAAATTAAAAAAATCTTGAACAAGATTATTTTATTACTTTTGTTATTATTGTTGTTATTATAATTATGATTATGATTATGACTATGATTATAGTTATTATTAAACCAAAATATAAATATACATACTTTGATAAAAATATGTTGGGCATTTAGTTAATCGCGCAACGCGCGTGTAAATAACTAGTCTTATAATAGCAACGAATGTGCTTCACAGAACAACTCCAAACAAAAAAAAGTAAACAAACTTGTTACCGACTATTTCCAAATGACACAAACTTTTCTATTGTTCATGTTAAGTTGCAATATGTCTAAGACCAAAATGATTTGTAAAGAAAGCTTTAAAATGAATGGATTTAGTGAGATGTTACACTTTGAACACGATCCCATTAAAAATTAATGTAAAAATTATCAGCATAAAAGGTAGAACTAATCCAGATATCACCATAAGAAAGGTAAAACTAATCCCTCAACTAATCTATACAGAGATACCACAAAAACAACTTTAGGAATCATTCTTGGGGACTAAAATAGGTATGAAGTTCAACTGTACACCAAAGATATATACTATGCCTGTAATACTTAGAGTATCCATTGAATGAGGGCAAATACCTCTTTCTATAAATAAGATGTTCAAGCTATCTTTCGCTCATATTAAGAATTCCAATCTAAAAGATGTAAGAAAGACATTACTAAACATGAGTTATAAAAAATAGTGGACGCTAATCCGCCATACTTTGTACATAACCTTATAAAGACATTAGTATAAATAGATGATGATTTTCACCTTTCTGCTATGGAAATGAAGAATGATCATTTATGATTTCCCTGAAAAGCATGGTCGTTTATGTAAGTAAGTAAGACCACACTTGTACTCCTTCCGAAACATAACAAACAAACTTTAAGAGGAACAACTCATAGCATAAGCTTAATTATAAACCAATAATTAACCCAGAAGATTTAAAGCAACGGTTGATGCTCAATGCTAGAGACAATATAAAAGATTTAGAATATTTGCACACTAAATTAATGAATAGAGGGCGGAAAGGGTAAGAATAAGTTGATTTGATCTAAAGGGGTAGGGGAGGAGGGGTTTAGGCTTTAGGTGCCTAAAAGTGGATTATTAATATTGATAGGTAGGGGTGATTGAATTAATCAAAACGGGCAATGGATATAGTGCAGAGCACTTCCATTGATTAGCAAAATATCTGATTCCTCTAAATTTCAAAGAATTATGAAACAAAGCTCTCACTGTCAAAATTTGAGCATATGAATTAAAGAGAAAAATTACAGAAAACAAAAGCATACCCTTAGGGCGCTGATGTGAAAAATATCTTCCAAGCATAACATTATCTCTTGTAAATATGATGGCGTTTTCCTGAATTCTTTCCTCTGCATATGATATCTAGAAAATAGTCATATGCTAAGACAATACAGAAGTAACCATATAAATTGTGTATGCAAAAAGAGGCACCACGCATTGTAAATACAAATCAACGCAAGGAACTTCTTATTGATGTCACAAATATGATTACCTGTGCCCCGGGTTAGGGAGGGTTGTTGTGGTTAGGGTGGGACGATTTCTACTCAAAATCACGACCACAGCCAAACGAATCCAGCCCTGCCCAAAGCCCATCAATGCTTCGGCCGTTCTCTGACCATCCCCCACCACCGCTTTCCAGGAGGCATGTGAAATGTTAGAGACGCGTGTATGATAAACATAACGTAGTAATTACAAAGAATAAGGATGTTGTTGCCTGAGTGTAGATGAAAGATCTCTGTTGATAGAGCCGTATAGGAGGAGGGTTCAAGAGAGACGGAACCTCGGAAACATTAGGGAGAAGAGACAGCAATCAAGCGGAGAAGCTGAGGGATAAGTAAATTAGCAGAATTTACAAAAATACCCTAGAACTTAGGCGGGAACTTCACTTAACTCGATTAATAGATATATAGATTATAGATTATAGATCTCTTTCCTTTTTCATTAAAGAATTTGTGATTTACAACATTTTTCTCTCATTTGCACACCTCTCCACCACACAATTCACACTTTCTTAATTCAATTCTTGTGCAAACCTCATTTGGAAGATAATTCAGGGACAGAAGTAGTAATAATTTTAGTGGCATTTTTTCAATCCGGTTCCAGTTTTAAAATGGTCAAGCATTTCGGTTCCGGATAAAAACCAAAATATTTTCAATTTGGTATTCAATCTTCATTTATCTTCAAAATCAGTTCAGATTCAATCTTTTTCCGGCGCATGCCTCTAGCCCTCGTAGCATAACTAACTGATTAAAAGAATGTTTACTTTTTTATCTATTAAATCCTGTTTGGATTAAGATGTTTGTCTAAATCAAGTGATATTTGTATATGAGACTGTTTATGTTGTGTGATGAATACATAGTATGAACTGAGTAACATGATCAATTTAGGATAATTTTTGGAATATAATGTCAACGAGAGCTTCATGTCCGATGGAATATAGATAGTGAAGATGCATTTAAAATATTGCACTCTTATTAGAAATGTCAGTAATATAACTATTATTATTTCAATTTTGATTACCAATTTCCATTAATAATAAACTATTATTCTTCTATTAATGCAAATGAGTATATGATGTAAGCATAAAATGTTTTTTTTTGCAAAAGATAACTTAATTAATACTACGTATTAAAACTGAGGAGCAAATACAAGTTCGTCATAACAAAGGCTACACTAGGGTGAGACTCAGAGCTGGAATTGCGCTTAATAGCGGTCCATCTCGCTAACCCCGCAATTTGGTAGACAACATTCATAACAATGTTACCCCTGCTACTAAAAGGAAACACAAAAAAAACACAAAAGAGTTCTGAAACGACAACAAATCAAAAGAAAAACATAATCCAGTTTTTACGGCCAGTGGCAAGGAAACAATGGTTTGACCAACCTCCGCAAAAGGTTTCTCGTGCTTATCCTCAAAATCTTCTGCTACTGGCAATGCTGCCTGGACAACACCGCCATTTCCAGACCCAGTTACCCTCTCCTGTCTGACATGTAAGCGCCTAATCAAAACCATAGTAATATTAATAGTGACTCTAATGCGCAGGATCAACCTTTTCTTTACGCCAAGAGAGCCCTCATCCACTGGCACAAGCGATCCGAAGCTATTGGCTATTCCACGAGCTACCCTTGCCGCCATTTAGCTTAACGGTAAGTTGTAAACCTGAATCCAAAAGTCCGCATGATCCAGCGGATTCTCAAAAGGTTTGTCAGTACGCCCCACACACTTGATGACAACAAGATTTTGCTCAAAGGACCAAGGCCCTTCAACAACTATAAAAGGAATTTGAAATCTTCAATCTCATCAACTGAATCTCCCTAAGAGGACCGTCACCTTCGCCAATCTGAACCTTCCTTGAGAAACCGCTCAAATCTGCCAATCCAGAGTGCTGCTAGGGTTTTCATTTCCATCTCCAGGATTTAAAAGCTAGAAGAAATATTTTTTAAGGGTCAAATGTTTTCTATGCTTTGCTTTAACACATGCTCGGTTATCAGTTCTTAAAAAGAGTGTGATAGTTCCATAGTATACTCAATGTCATTGTTGTTCAAGCTTAACAATGCGAGTAAATAAATAACATAACCAAGAGTACGGCCACTCGCCCAGTTTGGATGCTCACTTCTCTGATCGTACTTCAGACTCAGGTTCTTCATCTTGCACAATATAATAATCCACTTCATTAAGATCATCAATCTTCTCATTCTCCTGGAATCCACAAGTAAGGAAAAGTATGATAATCTCATTCATTATAAAATGTGAGTCAGTGCGTGAGTATAAACACACAAATTAAAATGGGAGGTAAGTTGGCATTAAAGTGTCATTGTCGTATTCGGAGATGGCAAAAGCTTGAACAATCATATTTTCAAATTCATATTGAAAGGATTCAGTCAGTTGTAGATGCATCTTTGCAGCCTTTATAAGGCAGCCACATTTAAATGAAAATGAGATTACTCAAAAAACATAGTGCAGAACAATCTGGCATAAAAAGTATTAGCAATGTTTACAAAAAGTTGAAAAGAAAATGGTTTCGACTACAATGGTAAGTTCATCTCACTCATGTAGCATTGACGTAATGATATTTTCACTCCATATAATCTCTATAATATTTGAGAACACCAGAATTTCCACATATTCCATACAAATCCAACTTGAGGACACTTAAATTATGGAGTTCTAAATTCCTTCAAAATCCGTTAGAATTCATATTGGGGACACCCCTTATTTTCTTGATTTTTCATTCCTCTTTCTTTCCTTTTACATCTAATTTCATTTCCATACCTCGTTCCAAAATCTCATAAATTGAGGAGTTAATCGTTCGAGATAGAGAAAATTGTCTTGTTTATATCTCCAATTTCGAGTTTGAAGAAGATGAAACAATTGGATAAATGGTTTACAAATTAATATTTCAATTTATTATTTGTAGAAAACCATTTTGAAATGAATGAGAAATTGTTCCCCACACACGGTGAGCGTGAAATTGTACTTCACGCGCCGCCGCTGGCCGGCCGGGTTTGGTCGGGTTTCGGGTATGGGTGGATACCCACATGGCTTTAAGACTTAAACATTATTTTTGTACAATTAATTAGTTTTGGATTAGGCAACACTTAGAAGAAAGGTTGACACCTTTTCTAAATAGCTGCCTTTTGGGATTAGTCTCCTGGCCAGAGTACTTATATCCCAATTGGCTCTTGCAGTTTTAGAGACAAAAAAATCCAAAAATTATCACAAGGTCTTCTTCTTCCTCTACGTCCAATACTTCACCGTTAGTGCATCATTTGGTTCGCCGGTGTCCTTCGAGAACGAAAAACCGTTCTATTGTGGGAGGCGATTGCTACTTGTGTTGTGGGCAAATTCGTCTTAAGAAGACAACGATTCGTTAGGCTCGGTTTCATCCAAGTATTTCTATTTACTTCTATTTATTTAATTAATGCATTTATATGAATTTTGAATAACACAAACCAAATTAGACATTAACTTTTCGGTGGGTGTTCGAGACATAGGAGGCATGATAAATAGAATGAAGAAGAAGAATATTAGGAAGAAGACAACTGAAATGGTGGCAAAAAGCGAGATTCTCATTTCATGCCTTTTTTCCAAGGCATAGTTCTGTTTTTATACTACTCCTACTGTTCTTAGCTTATACAACTCCTACTGTGAATAATACTGGGCTTAGTGGGAGATGGAGATGATACCCCATAATAATAGGACAATAACCACCAAGTAACAAATGATATGCACTAATAATTAAATCAATATATATATATATATATATATATAAAAGAGGAATTTTTTAAGAGCATACGTCGCGCCACATAATCCTGCCATGTCATCATATATTACAATTATTTAATTACTATTTATACATTTTATTGTTTTTATTACATTCTATTTTTATTGTATATTGATATGGAAACAAAAGATCGTATGATAGAATCCACCTTATTTGGTATTTTTTCAGAATCTACTACTTACTCCGTATTAATATGGATAAGGATGGCAATGGGGGCGGGGGCCCGTGGGGAACCGCCCCGTGGGGGGGAGTTGGGGCGGGTGGTGGGGTGGGGCGGGTGGTGGGGTGGGGGAGATATTTTCTCCCCGCATAAATATGGGGCGGGTGATGGGTTATGCACCCCCGCCCCGTCCCCGCCCCGTCCCCCGTAATAATTAATAATAATAATCTCAATAATAATACTAATAATAATAGTAATACTAATACGAAGTAATTAAAATAGCATGGTGGCCCAGTGGGTTTAGTGGTTTCCTATCTAATGGATTGTGCGTAATGGATCTATCTAATTCTTGTTTAATAACTAAGCTATCTTGTAAAATTGCTTATCAAAATCATAAAGTAAAATGATTTTTTTAGAGATAAAATAAAATGAATTTGGGAAAGTTATAAAGTGATATTAGCTTAAACGCCTCAGGCACGGTGAGAAAGTTTTTTTCCTTTACTATTTATAATGCATTAATTGTTTTCTTTTGAATGTCATCTTTATGATTGTAGTTAGGGCTCTTAAAATTTGGTGATCATATGTCGTCCTAGATGCCGTCAAATGATCATGATTGATTGAATGCAGGGTTTAAGAAAATATTATAGAGTTAATCAATGCTAATTTAGAGTTTGATAAAAATTACTAATTTAGAACGCGTATAATGTGTTCTAGATTTGAAATGGGATGTAAGATTACATTGACACTTAAAAAGTAAAAAAAATTGGCTACTAGAAGTGTTGTTAAATTTTTGAAAAATTGTCAGAGTCTAAAATGATGTTAATTTTTGACGAGTACTTCCCCGTTGGGTACCCGTGGGTCTAGCGGGTCGGGGCGGGGGATGGGGCGGGTCGAATAGTAGTGGGGGATGGGGCGGGGCGGGGGCAATTTTTTAGACACGGGGCGGGGGATGGGGGAGTGAACCCCCGCCCCAACCCCGCCCCATTGCCATCCCTAAATATGGATATTTATTAAAATATATATAAAAGATGAATTTTAAGAGCATCTGGCGTGCCACATAATCCTGCAATGTCATCATATATAACAATTATTTAATTACTATTTATACCTTTTTTATTACATTCTATTTTTATTATATATTGATATGGAAACAAAAGACCGTCGCGTATGATAAAATCCACCTTATTTGATTACTTTTTCAGAATCTACTACTTACTCCATAGTAATATGGATTGTTATTAAAATAAGCAATTATTGCAACCACAACAATAAATAGTCATCCGTGCACATAGACTTATTTAATTTAATTATTTTTATACTTTTATTTTTCTTACATTCTATTGAGAAGTGAATTATCCGTGTTTTGCGCACCTAACAAATAAATCATCCAAGTTCCTATCAATTTTGTTCTTCAAAGTTATTTTATAAATAAAGTAATAATAGCGTTCCATTTCCTAAAAAGTACGGAGTAATATTTTATTTTTCTAAACTCAATTTTTTGAATGTTTTCTAAACTCAATGTGATAATGACTAAAGTTATCAAACTTATATTTGCAATTGTGTTAATACTTCATATTTTTCTGCATCATCATACCATTCTTTCTTAATTGTTGATATAATGATGAAAATTATAACCACAAGAGTTTTTAACTTAAAAATGAAATTGATATATACTATTAGATATTCATATATGAAAACATTTAAAACTTCTGATCAAGTATCTTACCTTTATGAGGATGGAAATGGAAATTCATATCATACATATATGAATACGTTTAGCCAGCAAAAAAAGTAAACATGTTTAGTTGTTTCTTTATTTTTACAACTACAATTTAGATTTTCCTTCACTTTTGACATAGATTCCTAATCTAAATTAGGAAATCTTCATACATTTAGGGTGTTTTTAATTGGACTGGTTTCAGTCTTAGACAAGATCGGACCAAATATCAATCATATTATTATTATTATTATTATTATTATTATTATTATTATTATTATTATTATTATTATTATTATTATTATTATTATTATTATACATAAAATAGACATCTTCCAGACCAAGTTAGAAATGAACATGTCAATCTAATTAAAAATATCCTTATTAATGACATTTTCAATGTGACGAAATAAATGAGTAAATTGTAAAAATGATCCCTTTTTTACATTTCAATGTGACAAAATAATGAGTACAATGTAAGAGCTCACTAATAAATTTACAAATACTTATTTCATACCACATGTTGAATGAGAAATATTTAAAAATAGTTTTTTAGATGCTTAATGAAGTAATATAGAGGATGTGAAATTAATTGAGAAACTTTTGTATGAATTCTTTAAAATCGGGTTCATAACCATTATGTTTAGTTGAGATGCTTATGTAGAAGTCCAATTTAAATATTTTTCATATAAATTTGAATTACTTTTATTAATTATATATGATTTCGAAAATATCAAATATACAATTAGCTAAATTATGTACTACCCGTGCATCGCACGGGCTTGAGAGCTAGTTAATAATATACTACCTATATTAAAACTTATAAGCCTTCCACGTGCATTAGCACCCACTTCCATCAGTCCAAGCATGCAAGCAGTTAACATAAGCGTTGGTGTCGTAAAACTTGGGATTCATCATGCGGTCACGTGTACTATGTCGTGGCAGCGGCGTATCACGGTATCAGGGCAACCCATAGTATGTGTCTGTCATCCCCCTTGGAGCCCAAAATGCATATTACCTAGATGGGAGACAATAGCCCCAAAATAAAAGTACTCCCTAATTTTGGTATTGTGCTCATCCTCCCTAATTTTGTGATTTTAAGTTTATGGGAACTTTTTTTCGAAATCTGGCCCTTCATATTATTGGATATATCTGAATTCTATTTTTTTTTTTTTTATGGGACATTTAAATTTTGGAACTTGTCAACATTTGGTCCTTAATACTACGTATTATGTATTTGAGTTTTTATTTGTATCCGAATGCAGTATCTTCTATCTTCTAGTATACAACAATAGGAGAAAATCTGCACAGTAATCCCGCCTAAAAACATCACATCATTTGCCCGGGTCGAGCGTCCAACGTGGCGGGCCGGGTCTCAGAGCCCTGCTGAAAGATTTTTTAATGTTGTGTTATTTGAAATTCAAATGCTTGGCCTGTTGAATTGATGTGCACAGTTGGTTTGGCCTGTGATTGCTTTGCATTTAATGCTTGCCCATTCCCAATAAAGCTTTGTGAGGCTCAATAAAAAGGTGTACTTGCTTGACCAAAAATCTTTTGAGAGATTGTATCAGTTAAAAGCCTCGAACGTGGAGCCACTGCTATCATTTAAAAAATGGTACTACGTACTTCACAAAACAATATTAATTACATGATACTAAAAAATCTTCGGGTGTCATTACATAATCCGCATGCAGCGCCCAACACACAAAACATTTAATGTTTGTTCTACAAATTTTAAATTAAAGATTGATGGGTACGAATTGTCTGTTGGTTAAAAATTCATGTGTTTCCTTACACCAATATATATATTCATTCGACTAGGATTGCAAACCATCACCACAACCCGCACTTCACCATTTTTAATATTTTGACTTCATGGCAGGTTCATCAACCAATCAGGAATGTGGCCATTGATCAAGGATATAATGTAGACCACACCAGATCCGGTTGGTCTTTAAGGGTTAAGGTGGTGAGGGGCTACGAGGTGCTGCACTTGGCAGGAAAGATACCCGAAATGGTGTTGCATGACAAGAGGTGATATTTATGTCTGATTAACACAGAGATTTTGTGATGTTTTTTACATGGTGGCAAACATTAGTTTGTATAAACAGAGAACACATTCATGCAATCATCAAAATACTACTGCCGGCCAAGTACAAGACTATAATCAAAGAACATAGTGTATTCCCATGTAAAATTTAAGTTTGACACATTGTATCCTAGAACTAAATCTCCGTTCAAATATATACAAAGATTTAACAACTTATTCATTTGCATAATTGATTTAATCTGTATTTTAAATCGTAGAAATACGCCCGGAATTACGAACTAAAAACTAATTTAAAATTATATTGAATTGCAGATCAAAAGCGGACAGGTATGAGAAATATACCACAGAGAAAACAGAGGTCTGAGATCCTGAAGTTATTATAACTAAACCTTAGTAGATGTACCACTGGTCGTATGAGGCAACAATGGACATATACCCCACCCCCTTAACGTTGTGAACCAATACATTCACCTTGAAAACGATAGATTGGCAGTAGGTCTATTTTCGAGGAGAGCAGATACCTTCTAATCCAATGTGAATACATAAATTCCAACAAAAAAATCAAAATTTATCACAATCAGAACGTTTGTTTATGATAAACGTATATATATTTTTGGGAAATAAAAATCTGTTAAACAAAATCCGACAAAAGTCCATAACAAGAAAATAAAGATTTGAGATTCTTGAATGTCACTTTAACCTTAGTAGATCTATCAAACTGAATATTTATAAATCGGATAGATCTTATTAGGCAATGTTTGTATCTGTTAGTTTGAATCAGTAAATATCAATCAACCTTTGTAGAAAAAATATTCTAAAAAACGAATTACGGGATAGCAAAAACAACGAAGTGGACGACAGATCTGAGATCCTTTCTTTATAATCACTCAGCCTTTGAGTCATTCATATGCAAGTTACAACTTCAACTCTGACTTCTGGAATAATAGATAGTAAAGCTGGTGGTTATCATGTTTGTGTGTCTCATTCATTGATCATAGCCTATTTGAGCTAGTTACAACTTCAACTCTGACTTCTGGCATCAACTCTCTCGTCTCTTTTGTTTTGCGTTTTCTATGTGTGGTAATCAATACTTGTCAAATCCTTCAGGCTTCATCATATCAATCATGCAATATTGCAAAGTAATCCAAACAGTATTATGCTTATATGCTTCTAGCTTTTTAAGTGCATTTTCCACAACATTACTAAGGTCACCCACTGTTTTAGGTCACCCACTGTTTTCTACGGAGTATTTGAATACTTGATGTAGTGATCGGATAGACCAAATCTAAAATATTCAAATCTGGACTAATAGGGAGTGGTGGTATAGTATATGAATCTCCCATCCACAGCTGATGACACCATTCACAAATTCTGGGTTTTCCAGGTTAATGGGAGATTTAGCATTATCTCACTGAATAAAAAATGGCCTTACTTGCACTTTGGTTCCATTTTGCTTTGATGGGGTGGCAACCTCTACAATACTCGTATGAGTTTCTTGTCCTAGACCTTTTCAACAGTGAGCAAATAGCTAGACGATACAGTTTTATCTTGATGCATACTCAGTATTCCAAACTACTAAATCTCATGGCCCCAATGCTTCGTTTATAATACTCCGTAACTTCGGATATTTAGTAAGACTGATTTGAATCAAGTAAGTCTAAAACTATTTGACCTGATTTTTCAACTTATTCCTTTAATAACAAAGGTTTACCCAAAATGCTGATCTTTTTAAACTAGAAAACGCTGCATTTTGCAGCTTGCTGGAAAACAAACGGTACCAAACCCTTATTCATTCATACCTGGAACACGTAAAGCTAGACTCCAAATAATTGGAATTGTCTACTGTCTTACGTAGTACATTTTAATGTTCCCGTTTCAGATTAAGTTAAAGTTGACTTTTTCCTCATAATACTTAGCTCGTATTAATACTTACAATTTACAGAGTATATAGAACCACATATACTCATTAAATAGTGTTTGTTAATTACAGAAATAAATAGTTAAAAAGAACCCAAAGAAGTGATTGATAATACATTGATAAAACTACAAATCTAAGTATTAAATTACTGCATTAGTACACAAGGTTGGATGTCATAGACCAAACCCAATAAATCCTAGTACTTGAGAGTAGCATCCTGAGAGAATGAGATGAACCCAAGTCTTAACTCTACACTAGAAGGATGAGGAGACATAATGTCAGCATTTCATTTTAAAAAGGATTAAACATCAAGACACAACATCCCTACAATTAAGGGGCTCCCAAGGAGCAAGAGAAGTGCATAACCCCTAACCTAAAATGCAACTCCTTGTACATACTCAGATAATCACACATACAATCCTACAATTAATTAATTAAAGTACATAGTAATCAAGAGTACATTAGGTAAAGGGACCTTCAACTTCAGCTCATTTCAACTGCATTCTCAGATGGAGGTTGAGGGGTCACCTTCCTCGGCCTACCCCTCGGCCTGCCAGTTTTGGTGGCTGTGGAAGGAGCCAGAGGCTTAGGCTTCTTCGCTGCTGGCGGGGCATGGGGGTCCTTCCTCGGGCGGCCACGGCCGCGCTTCGGTGGGACCCCAGGCCCAGCCTTGATGTAATTGTTCTTCAAGAAGATCAGCTCACCACTCTGCTTCATTCTGTCCAAGTGGTGAACCAGCAGCTTTGAGTCCTCACCACTCATTTCCCCATACTTGCTTTCTATGTACTTGGTTATTGCTGTCTTGTTTGACCCTTCCTCTTGATTCAAAGCATCCAGAGCTTCAATTATCACCTGAACAGGACAAAACACAAAAATCAAATCAGATCTGATTTTCCCATCTTTGGATTTTGGAAGGAACAAGAAGACAAGGGATCGAGTACCTGGGGGTAGTCAAGGTCAGAGGGAAGCTTGTTGACCGGTTCAAACGCCATGGATAAGAAAATTGTACAGCAGAAAGAGAAAGAAACAGGAGAGAAAGAGGAGGAAGAGGAAGAAGGGGTTTGTTTGGAGTCCCCACAGGATTTAAGTGCAGTGTCAGTTTGAGAAGTACAGAATAAATGATGGGAGATTAGAAAAAACAGAGAGGTTCTGGATCTGTGTAGAAAGAACGAACGGTTGAGAAAGGTTTGGAGGCTTGGAAGTGACGGTTGGTGATCAATCATTGTTGGGTCACGGGGATCGATGACGCGGTGGATCGGCTGAGCTCTGATAACGAGGCCGGCTTTGGATTTGTTTGTTTTATTAATTAATTAATAATGATAATGATGCTCTTTCAATTAAATTAGTGATAATCCTCACTCTCAAATTGGTGATTAGAGTCAAAGTAGGCCATTTTCGTTCTAATGAAGGAGTATATTTTGTCAATGGCCCATTTCCGATGGGCGTGGTTTGGATAATTGTACGGTTGGTACTTGGTGGGTACTCTCTTATTTGCTCTTTCAATTAAATTAATGATAATCCTCACTCTCAAACCTACCTATAAGGATGTTTTCTTTTGGACTGATTTCAGTTCCAGATCAGACCAGACCAGACTTCCGTAGTCATAAAATACATAGAGACCATACGTTTACCAGACCAGACCAGACCAGACCAGCAAATTTCAGTCCAGAAGAAAACATCCTAAATTTAGAGTCTACTCTCTCCTTAACATTCATATCAACTCACTTTCCTTTTTTAGCAATAATATTCATATCTTTCTATTTCTAAATCTTTGTATCATATCTTCAATAATTTTGAAAATAATACACTTTAACAATTACTCCCTCCGTCCCTAAATAAACTTCCAACTTTCCTTTTTCGTCTGTCCCAATTAAAAGTTCCACTTTCCCTTTTTGGCAAAAAATTTGTGGTTCACAACAATTCTTACACATTTCTCTCTCCTCTGCACAACTTTCCACCACACAATACCCATTATCTTAAATTGTGTGTCAAACCTATTTGGAAGATAAATTAGGGACGGAGGGAGTACCTTTTTTTGTATTTATCCTTCATTCCAACACATTATTTCATTATCTTCCCATCATACCCTCAATAATTTATATCCTCTTTCAGTATTCTTAATTTTACCTACTTTTAAACGGGAAGATATAAGTGTTACAGAGGTAGTATTTGATAATATTGAAATTGAATCAATCGACTGATTCTACTGAAATTTATAAAATTTTTCTTGAAATGGTTGTATTGACTGATTTTGTTGAATTATGGGGAAAAAATATTTAAAATATATTTTACTAATAAAATAAAGAACTCCGTGTGAAAAATAGCTAAAATGGTCATTTATAGTAACGTCAGCCAATGTAGACAAAAAAGTAACTTCAATCTTACTTTTTTTTGTTACTCCGTATTACACCATTCAAAAGTTACCTCTTAACAAATGGAAACTGGTTCTAGTTCTGCTTCTGCATTAAAAAAGAAGCAGAAGCAGTTCCAAACACCCCTTATCAAAGAATTTACCTACGGCCGCACTCTCATAGCAGTATAGCACTAATGTAAAATATCCAGCATGATATTTAGAGCTCCTAGGTACAACTTCAACAGACGAATTAGAGTTCAGTCAATAACAAGTCACTTCAAAATTAAAGACAAAATTAAACCTCCAGTAAACTGCACTGCAGTAGTATGCAAAGATTCTAATTTACTTTGAAATGGTAGTTCACAAAGAGAGCAATCCTTTTGAAGAATTATGTAATTAAGTATTCACAAAAACTTGTACTAAAAAAGTTCGCATCAAGTACCCCATTATGTAATTTGTTTCTAATGTGGCAAAACAGTAAACTAGTTAATGATATCATTCAAGTACACTGCGCAACAATGTGCCTTTACAGGCTTTACATAATCGGATCATTAAGGACATGTTTACTTTCCCGTTTAACTTAGGTTACTAAAAGTTTGAAGTAAACGTTTTGTGCTGGGTATATGCATGCTTACTAAGCAATTCTACCCTTAACCGTCGTTTATTAAACAAAAGCCTCCCATGTTTTATTTAATCGGTGCGTTAGGTCATTTTATATTGACTATCATATACTTAGGGTTAGTTTGCAACTGTTTTTAAAAAAGCACTTCTCAGCTTTTGGCTTTAAAAAAACACTTATTTTTCCAAACACTACAACTTTTATTTTTCTCGGCTTCCGCGTCAAAAATGATTTTACTTTTTCTATTACACAAAAAGCACTTATTTTACCAAACACTACCCACTTTTACTTTTCAAAATCACTTTTTTCTCAAACACTATCAACTTTTATTTAATCACTTCTCCCCATTTCATTAAAAAAGCACTTTTTTAAAAGCAGAAGCTGTTGCAAACAAACCCTTACTTTATAGCATTGTGAACTTTTTATCACATCTATACCTAGCACCAGGCCTTCCTCGATCATCCGCCCATTCTCATACGAGATCGAAAGTTCAGCCAAACTTTGTTCTCCTCTGAACATTTCTCAAACACAAGAAAACTCTCCTCCCTCATATACAAGGAGTCTAACACAGACAAATAGGGGCAGTTTCAAAGTAATTGACGCCCCAGGCAATTTTAACCTTTACTTACGTTTATTGTGTGAGATTCTCAAAATTTGTTAGATAAAAGGTTAAACCTAACCCGCGAATCTGCGATATATAGCACAAATTTTGGTCTCATGAGTCATGGCAAGTTGATTACATCAGAACATTATAAACGGAGTATTATATATCATATATAATACCTGCTTGTTCAATCGTCTCTATAAATCTTGATAGATGGAGATAAAAAAAAATGGAGGAAGAGAGTATGTCTGGTCATCGGTGTTAAGCTCTGCTTCAGGAGCCACTTGAACTGCCCGGAGATATTCGTGCAATACAGTCCGCTGGGATTTTCATTACTTGGGTTATTTTTGACATTTGAAACATAAGACGTGTTTAAGCCCACTCAAGTTAACGGACTTTTGATAATGAAGTAAACGCTGGCTAACTAAACAGTGCTTACTAAACAATGTCTTATTACCGCAGCGCTTAGTAAACATCGTTGATTAAGAATGGAAGTAAACATGTCCCAATTGTACTTATATACAGTAGCTAAAACACCGGGTGATGATCTGTGCAAAGTGAAGTTAGTTCATATATTTGCTAAATTACCGCAACTAATTTCACTTTACTTGATGGATTTTGGCTCAGGAAATGTATGGTTACCTAAAGTCATGTAAGATCACATTCAGGAATTTAATGTGTGCTCACAGGAAAATAATGTTACCTCATATCTTCCGAAAACAATATTGCCTGATGTGTTTGGCTCGAATAATAAAAAATGTTGTATTGATTTTGAATCAAACACAACAATCCCAGAAAAAGGCCAAAGTGCCAAAAGAGACATTCTAACCAAGTAAGCTAATAATACCTCACTTTCCTATGTGGCAATGATTTGAGATTACCCTGGCGATATAAAAACCCTTACCAAACAAGTTAATCTTATATTACCTTCATATGAATATGGTATTAAAAACGATAATCTGACACTACCTAATATGACCAAGCCAATCTCAGGTTATCCGAACTAAACATACCCTTAACAAACATTAGAATGCTCAAATGTGCCGCAATTTGAGCTTGGTTAAAGGTGCATGAATGTAAATACTAAACGATTTCAGGAATGTGATATGAACTTTTTGAGAGGCTTTCTTGTATAACGCCATTTATATTTTACTTTAATACTTTTAGCTATTGACAAAGATGGTTTTACAAATACACCTTCTCAGGACAAAATTAGACATCTGAAGATAAAAGCTTCATAAAACGATTATTGGGGTTGTAGTATCGAATTTGCGGTAGTAGACTACCAGTGATCTGTCTGCTACAGTGAAGTTCAACAAGTTCTACTTTGCAATATACCCTCTGATAGATGTAATGATAATATTTTTACTACGGAGTACGATAGTATTAAATAACATTCACAAATATTTTTATTTCTTTCATATTATAATTAAAAATGCAAAACAAAGTGAAGAAAACCTAGACTCTTACAGACTTACAGTGCCATATCCTCTAATCTAAGATTTTGGTTGACATCACATTTTCACATACATTCCAAAACATGGCCAACCATTGATGAGGAGAGTAAATTAGTTTCAAAAAGTTTGTAAGCCAGTGTGAACCAAACATGTAGGATGTAATATGACAATAGTATATTACCTCTCTTATCTCAACTCATCCCATAATAAGGCAATAAGCTGCCCCAACCCTGTTCTTTGGGAATGATTCTTGAACTGCAACTTTCCTACTAATCAGATTTTAGAAAAGTGTGCATGACAAAACACTGCTTCTGCTTCATATATCATAACCATTCCCTTGGTTTATTCCCTCTGAACACATATAATGCCTATTGTTTGGCAAAAACATAGGGAGGGGACAGGAAGGAAGGCAGTCGGGAGGGAGTTTTTCATGCTACCTTATTTGGTTTGGTTGCAGAGGAGCGGAAAGACATGATATTTAGCCCTCCCCTCCCCAACAAAAACAAAAATAAAGTATTAAATTGGGGCTAGGAAAATAGTTCTCATTTTTTTTAAAACCAAATGAGGTGGAGGAGAACTTTGCCTGCCCTCTCCCACAAAAACCATGAACCAAACATGCCAAGAACTAGTCAAACAATCAGATCATGTAATTAACTAAATTTTGTTCTAGAGTTCTTCACTTATACAAATTGCATAAATGCATAGTGAACCTTCAACAGAATGAAAAGCTAACCTATTAATTAAGCAATATGCATTTCCTTAGATGAGAAATTTACAAAACAAAAACAGGCGGTTTTTGTTTTTTAATAAAATAAAACTACGCAAAGTGTATCCACAAGGTTTTATAATTACTCATTGCATATGATTAGAATGCTCTATCACCAACCTCATTCGTTTTGAGAAAACATCCAATTCTGCAACTCTTTGTTTCCTCCATCGCTCCTCAAAGCTTTCCACACTCCCCTGTTTAAAACAGTCATCAAGACTCAAAATTTCTCCATCAATCCCATTCCTGAGCTCTTTCAGACATTTATCAAACACATCCACCACCATGTTTGCTATAGCCTTCCCTACATCACAGTCTAACTCCACATTAACCTGTTTTAGCTTCAGATCTCCCTCAAGCCCAAAATCAGCCAACTCAATTCCATCATTAGCCACTTTAATGGCATCCTCGATTACCGTGTGATCAGATCCCAAGTTTGACTTCTTAGTCTTATCAACGCTATTGTTGCGAAACGGAGACGAGGACGCAAAATCCGGGTGCCATAGCTGCTTCGAAATGTCATAAAGATTGCGATCATGGGGCGACAGTTGGGATACATCGCGCCCCTTGGTCAGGCGAGCCGAGATTACCCTGAATTTCCTACGGAGACGGCGAAGCTTCTCGGAGAGCTGAGTTTTGGTGTAGGGCTGCGACATAGTCGAGGAGAATCGAGCGTAGAAGACGTTGATGTCCCGAGGAAAGGAAAGATTCTCGGCGGTGCAGTCGAGAAGACCCTGTAGGAACCGGATCTCGTCGGACTCGGTCCATATCCGATGATACTTGAAGGGAGGGGGGTTCGGGTCGTCTCCGTGACACCCGTCATGTACGGCGGTCGGGGAATCGGGAGTGGAGGAGGTGAAAGAGTGGGGAGGCGTTCTGCGCTTGATGGGGAGCTTGGATGCTGATGATTTAAGGGTTTGGGTCGGGTCGGAGTCCATCGCCATGAAATGTGGGCAGGGCTGAACCATAACCGTCAAGGTTCGGTAAAGATCGCAGGTAATACAGTGCTCGGCAGCTCGCTCATCGCTAATTATGATTTGGTTTGGGTTGAGCCGTGAGCGTCATAATCGCTTTAGGGTAAAAGACCCACCCGGTAAGTCACGAAGTTAAGTGCGGGTTAATAAATCTTTTTTTTAAAAAAGAAAAACCTCATAAAAATTTTTCGTTCCCTCTATGCCGCCGTTAGGGGTGGGAAAAACCGAACCGAAATCCAGAAATCGACCCTGGACCGACCCAAATTATGATCCTGGTTCGGGTTTTTTCTTTTTAACCGGCCCGAATTAAAAAAAATCGGACCGAACCCAAAATTACGGACTCATTAACGAGCCTTAAAATCTATAACCCGACCCGGACCGATAAAAACCCGAAACAATTAGCTTTAATATAAAATTAATATAATATATGAATATAATTTTATAAATATTTCCTAATATATGATTATAATCACGGTGCATAAAAACCGATTTAGCAACTTTTAGTGACTACAAATATGTTCAATTTGTTTAGCGTAATGACCATGAAAATATATTTATAGCAACTCTAGTCACATTTTATATAGGATTATTGGCTTATTTTATCTCAAACTATCATCAAATTCACAAATCTATCTTCTTCTTTCACACTTATCAAAACAAGGCTCAAACTTCATCTTTTTAAACAATCATGCTTTTCTTTTTTTTGTTTTTTTAAAATTACACATTCTTATCAATACCAATAAGATATAAGTAATTCAAATTTGTAAACTAAAAACTAGAAAGAAGTGAAAAGTATGAAATATAATTATGATTTTCTTCTTAATTAAATTCTACCAATTCATCCATTGAAAGTGTAATTGTGAGAAAAATTGAAGTTCGAGACTTTTTTAATAAAAGTGAAAGTCTAGGATAGATTTGTGAATTTGATGATAGTAAATGATATATTTAGCTAATAATCCTTTTATCTATAAATATTATTTCGTAATATTTTTAAGAAACCTATGTTATTTATTTACATGCATCTTAAATAAAAATATTAAGATAATTATCTTCTTTGGATTTGAATTGTTGATGATTTTGGAGACTATTATTTGTGTTATTATTTGCGATTTGTAGTTTTGATTAATTTTGTTTGAAAGTAGGTGTTAAAATATAAAAGAACAATGAGATATATCAAGTTCGGACTTTAACCGACCCAACCCGAACCCGGACCGAACTCGGGCTACCAAAAACCCGACTCGGACCGAATATAATGGGCTTTGTTCCGGTCCCTAATTTTCATAACCCGAGACCTTCCGGGTAATTTCCGGGTTTAGCAAAAACCCGACCCGGACCGGATCGATCCCACCCCTAGCCGCCGTCTAGGCAGCCTAGGGTTTGTCCGGAGATGGCTCTCCGCCGTATCTCCGAGTCTTTATTTGTTAGATGTCTCTTTGGATTGTTTGGAAGATGTTGTCTATTGTCGAAGATGTTGTCCGGGTTCCTCGTTTCTCCGATCGTGGGTTTCGATCACAAAGAAGGTCTAGCCCGTTGAATACGGTGATGAGACGAACGGCAGCTGTTTCGAGGCGGCTGGATCGAAGGAGCCTTGAGATGCGGCAAGGGGCTGGCAGAAGGTTCAAGCAACAAATTTGCATGGAAAGCTTCGGGGACATGTCTGATGGTGAGGTGGTGGCGAGTGAGCGACGGGCGCGACCCCCTCCTGAGCCGCCGCCATGGAGTGCAAGCAAATCTAGGGTTTTGAAGAAGATTTATTTTATTGGTTTTGTTTGTTCTTTCAGTGATTGTTATGTCTGTCTTGCTATTTGCTTTTTATTTATCGTTCCTGTTTGTAAGACGTTGATTTTTGGATGTGGGAGATGAGAGGAATTTGGTAACCAAGTTAGGCTTATTGTTTCCCAGTTATGGATCAGCGAATTATATTGCTACGACGATTAATTCTGAGTATGGTTCGAGGGATGACGGTTATCAATTTTCGTTTTGTCAGTTGACCCATATTCTGAACTTTGATTGTTTAGTTATATAAGCCGATTTCCTTCAAAAAAACCTCATACTCCCTCCGTCCCGTTGGAATGTTCCCGATTTCCTTTTTGGATGTCCCAAAAAGAAGTTCTCATTTCCCTAAATGGAAAGTTATCCTACATCAAAATAGTGTCAAACAATGTCCAAACAGTGTCAAAACAGTAAAATTTACCCCCAAACAGTAAAATTTACCCCCTGGTAAGTTTATTTCCTTAATATGTGTGTAGGTCAAACCGGGAACATTCCAACAGGACGGAGAGAGTATCTTAATATCAATAGGATTTGAATCGTTACAACAGACTCAAAGAGATCAAAACTAACAATAACTATATGTAACCAATTAGCACAATCAACCATATGGCTAGATTCAGAGACGATCACCCCTGAGAGAGCAAAACGAATCGCTAACCACTAAACGGGTGTGACAAAGCAATCACTAGTCATATAGATCCTTCTAACGACATACTACCTCCGTCCCCCTAAGTTTGAGACAAGAGAAGGTGGCACGATTATTAATAAAAGTAGGTTTATGTGGTTGATATTGAATTGATAAAGTAAGAACAAAGTAGGAATGATTTAGAACTACACAAACTTTACCAAATAAGGTATGAGACAATTTTAATGGGACGGACTGAAATGGTAAAACGGGACAATCATAGCGGGACGGGGGGAGTAATATCTAACAGAATTTCCAATCATTATTGTAGATCTAAAGCTAAAGACATCAACAAAAAATAGAGCAACGTAAAACATAACACGAAAGTAAGACCATAAAAAAATAAAATGGATGATAAATCTTCCAAATCCTAGCACTCCGATCGCTCCAGGGCGGCGGTTCAGGAGGGGGCGGACAACCAATCTGCTTCTCCCTTGAGGTGAAATTCATCCAAACAGAACCCAATATGGTCACCCCATCCATTTGTACGTTGCGCCCAACACAGTCCCAGTCGCCCCCATCTGACAGTCAAGCCGAGCGGAACTGACCAAACAATTTTCCAATCGAAGATATCAATCACAGACCACCATATTCAATCCATATCAGCACATCCAAAAACATAAACCATAGAGAAGCAGACCATGCAGAGGCAGAGCGTGGTAACGACTAACGATCGCCCTCCCAACATAGCTCCAAATCATTCACCAGACAAAGAAACAGAGCAAGCCGTCTGCGGGAAAAACAAACCCTAAACGAAAGTTAGGGAGAAGATCACAAAGAAACGACGCTGTAAAAATAATATGTTAACCAATTAATCTAACCGATCGAAAAAACGAGGAACAGATGATTTTTGAGGAGATCATATTTGGCTTCTCCTCCGTACGCTTCTCTCCATGAGGGAGAGAGCAGGAGCGCGGCAGCTCGTTCGATTATATTGTTATTCGAGTTGGTAAAATATACCGTACACCCGGTTGTACGGTCCTCACCGTACAACCGGGTATTTTTGCAATTGTTATCAACTTCTCTCAGGTGGCAAGGTCCCATCATTCGTGTTTGAGCTGCGCTGATTCCTTCGGCCATCACATGAAAACGGTGGTCGCATGCTCGTTAGTTTACTTTTCTTTTTTTTTTCGTTTCTTTGCTTTTCCGATTTACGTTTCTTCTGCTGTTCTGTTTTGTTTCTGTTTTCACGTTTTTCCTTTTGTCTTTTCTTTTCTGCTTTTCTTGCTTTTACTTTTTTTTTATATACTCTGCAATCTGGCCGAATGTTTTCAACCACAAAGTGCTACCTCTGATCCATCATCCACATACTTATATTTAAGAATTCAACTAAGCCAGGATCTTAATATTTGAGTGAAGAACATGCACAAATTAATATTAATATTTGAACAGACTTTAAATTTTAGGAAATTTTAATAGAGCTTTTTGAATTTTACGATACTCACTTAGTAAGTTATGTATACTCATTTCATATTGATATAATGCTCATTTTAAAATGTCATATACATGCATATTGATGCAATGCTCATTGTACATTTTCCATTACTCATTTCGTAAGTTATGTATGCTCATTTGATATTGATGTTATGCTCATTTTAAAATTTTATATCAATGCATATTCCAAAAGTATCATATTCCGCATTACATTAGATTCACATATGATTTGATTATAGATATAAGAGCGCAAATCACGAAACTCAATTGTATGTTTTTAATACTCAATACATGAGGTTTGATGCTCAATGAAAATGGCTTGATACTTAACTAAAAATATTATGATTTCATATCAATGCTCATTTTATAAGTTATGTATGCTCAATTGGTAGTCATGTTATGCTCATTTTCAAAATGTCATATTAATGCTCACTCAACAGAAACCACACTTTTCATCTCAATAGGGGAAGTTTGATGTTCAATTAAAATGTCATGGTGTTCAAATAACAAATTTTACAATGTGCACTTTTCAATTTATGGTGTTCATATCAATGTGCACTTTTCAAAATGTCATGGTGTTCACATATCAATGTGCACTTTTCAATTTATGTATGCTCATTTGGTATTGATGTTATGCTCATTTTTAAATGTCATATTTCAAAAGTATGATATTACATTAGACTCACATATTGAAATTAATAGGAGTGAATTATAGATATAATTTTATAAATTTTTATAAAAGAAAAAATAAGAAAAAGAAAAAAATAAGAAAATATGAAGCATAGATTATGATACTCATTGTTAGCCTCTTAATACTCAATACAACAGGTAAAATGCTCACTAAAAGTACACTATTGCTCATTTTAGTGGAGGCCGTGACTTTTCACTTAAATTACAAGAATGCCACCGATTTTTTTTTTGGCCCATATTAATTATTTGGTTGTCTTCCTTAGTTGGGCCGGGTGTAGGTACACCCGGTTGTACCATATAGGCACTCTGTTCTAGGTTTGCTGGTTAATAAATCTTAGATCAGTGCTTTTTAATTGTGACAAAACTATCAATTAGACTGTCGCACTATTAACAATTTTTGATTAATCTCTCACACTTATTAATCACCCAATTATGTCTATGCAGTTCTAAAAACACCTAGATCGTCCATTTACAAGTTCACCTGAGGATAAATAAGTTAGGATGTTTTTACTTGGACTGTAATTTGCTGGTCTGATCTGGTCTGGTAAGGTTTAGTTTCTTTGTATTTTTATAACTATCCAAGTCTGGTCTGGTCTGAACTGGTCTGGTCTGGTCTGAACTGGTCTGGTCTGATTTGGGGAAAATTACAGTCCAAGTAAAAACATCCTTAGTCATTGTTATGAAAGCATACGTGGATTTTTTTAACACTGTAGACTTTCCACCTGACATTTTACATATTTTTAATTTTTTAAGAGCCGTTTGGTAGCACGGAAATCGGCTGATTTGGCTGTTTCTGCTGAAATTTATGAAGTTCTGGCTGAAGTGGCTGTATTAGCTGATTCTGCTGATTTAAGACAAAATTATTTTAAAAATATTTTTTATTAATAAAATAAAGAAAAAATTATATGTAAAAAAAAGCTAAAATGGTCATCTACAGTAACTTCAGCCAATACAGCCAGAAAAGTAACTCCAACCTTATTTTTTCTGCTTATTACACAATTCAGCGCGCGAAAGCAAAAATTATGTGTTTGGTGAAAAAGTTGGCTAATAAGCCTGATAAGCCGAAAAATAGCGATTCCAAACGGCCTCTTAGTTTATCTTTTGAGTCTTTACCCTTTTCTTTTACTTATTTATTTTCCTTTTTGTGTCTGGTACGGTATCCTCGTTTGGCATCTTCTTGGTCGGCAACTTCACATTTTCTGCACTCAACCTGCGGCCAGCATTTATCCGATGACGATTTTGTGAGATAGTCCACCTTCTTGCCCCCTCTATATTTTTTTGTTCTTCATGGCTTCTTCCCCTTTTGTTCATAGCAGCCAACTTTCGTAATCATTGTCGCTCTAAGCCTGTCTATCGCCGCTCATTTGTTTCGTCCCTTGGGTACTTCATCTGCTTCGCCGCATGGATATCGTGGCCGATATGCTCATTTGGTACTCCTGGTTCAAGTCCGGCCTCCTCCTCCTAGATTGTATTGTGCACTAGTGTTCCGTCTTCTTCTTCTTGTGTTGGATTGGAGGGAAGAAGCTATGAAGTTTGCAACACCCAACTGGTCAGAACCGAACGATTCAGTTAGACTGACTTAGACCAACTCACATCGGTTGGACGTTAGCGGGATACAGAGACAAAATAGAACTAATAATTTGATTTCACAAAGTATGGGTAGTACTAGACCAAGATTTATTTAATTAATTAGAAATATTAAATGTTCAAGTGGCAAAAAGGAGAGATTAGCAACAAAAATATTTAAGAGTTAATCATATGTGGGTCACAAGTTATAACCTAATAAGATCCAATATCAAAAGATTAAATTTGATTGGGAATTTTTCAAGAATAGACTAAAAAGTGAAAGTAATATCATTTTGTCATGTTATCTTTTTTTTTCAAAAATAGACTACTTAAACTTTTCTTTTTAAAAATAGACAATATACATGCAACCAAGCTACTGGAACCGATACTCTCATAACGGCACGTCGGCTCCCTGCCTACACTGCATGTATCAAGGTAAACTTTTTTTTTTAACCGTTCTCTTTGTTAAACTTAGACCAACTCCCAAAATTACTATAATTCTTGTGTTATAATGGAAAACAAATGTAAAAAAAGATAGAAGGTAATTAGATAAGTAAGATAAAAACTAAGATAAAAACTAAAACGTTACATATATAAATAAAATAAAAGTATGAAAAATAAAATAAAATTATGCATTGTGAAAATCGTAGTTGAGGCCTTGTAAATTAAATTAGAAAAAGGGAATTTAAATTTAAATAAATCAGAAAATATTAAAAAAAACGTATAAAAAAAGATTTCAAATGGTTTAAACATGGAAAAAATGTACAACCTAACATTGTTGTAATGAAAAAAAAGGAAAGAGTAAAAAATGTTGATACTTTTTGTTTAGAAGCGTTCTGTACTCCTTAATTTGTATGGAGTATAAAAAGTACGGAGTGTAAAATTATCAAAATATTAAAAAATAAATTTATTTATAAATAACTAAAAAAGGAAAATATACAAATATAAAAGTGTTAAAGTAGTAAAAAAAATTAAAACTTCATCAAAAAATGCAAAAATGTTGATACTTTTTTATATATTTTTTATATTTTTTAGTGTTTCTTGTTGATTTTCTATAACTCAAACTTAACATTAAGAATCCTAAACTTTCTAAAAACAAAAATAAAAAGTTAAAAATATTAATAAACATGATAATAATTAAAAAAACTGGAAAGAGTAAAAGTTTTACAATAAAAAGTTAAAAATTAATAAAAATTCAAATGAATATAAAAGCTTTAAAAAAATCAGTCAGTAATAATTACAAAACTTCAAAAATACTAATAAATAGATTGCTTTAGAAGCTATAAGAAATAAATTATAGAAATTAAAAATTTTATATAATATAAATAAATAAAATGTAGAAAATCTGTTAAAGTTGGGAACAGTTGTAATAAAAATAATATCAATTTTGTGATTTCATATTTTCTAATCACAAACAAATTATTTATATCACCATGGCATAGTATTGTTTTTGTTGCATATTGTTTCATTATGTTTATTTTTGTTGTTAACTTTGGAAATTTAGTTTTTTATTGTTTACTAGTGTTTCTTGTTGATTTCCTATAACTCAAACTTAAAATTATTATATATATATTGGTTTTTTATTCCAAAGCCACAAAAATGAACAGACACCCAAATAAACAATAAGAAAAATGAATAGTTAACATATAAATAAACACTAAGAAACCAAAAGAAACAACAAACAACAAAAAGCAACATAATACAACAAAAAGCAACAACAAAAAAGTAACACCATGCAACAAATAGCAACAATAAAACATATGCAGGAATCACAATGGAAAAACAATTCAAACTATATTTCCATATTCAAAACCAGGTCGAATTATCCTTATAATATACTCCGTAACAATTATAAATGATATACAATTGAATTGTTTTTTAGCATATATACATTTGCATGAGAGCTAACCAATGTCGCTCGCTACCCCTGAGCGGCCAATAGGGTAAACAAATCTCTGGTAGAAAGAAATCCATCAACGTAACACTCGTAGCAGTTTCTTTTGTGCACCATGTTCAGATCGAATATGTGTTTAGAATATATTTCCAGTTTAAAGAGAAGAACCGTGTCTTTGCCGGGAGAAATGTAATTATAATATTGGACACTAGCGTTTCTTATGGCTCCCCATTCCTATGATTCCTCCCTAGTAGAGTAATGATGCCATATTTCACTTTGTGCTTCATCACAAGTTCAACTATATTTGGGAGTGCCTTCTTAATTTGTTATGTAATCAACTTGAAGAGCTTTTGAGCCTAATTGCATTCACCCTGAGAAGTTAATGTTCCAACAAAATGTATATCAGTAAACAGAGAGCTAAAAACCAATGCCGGCCACATAGAAAGAAGCAAAACTAAAAATCAAATTAAAGTATACATATGGAACTATGGAAGATTAAAGCAGCCTGTGACTTGCAAATTAGTCAATCTGGAGGGGCATTAATTCATTGAGAAAGGCATAAGATATGGTACTTTGCTTGAGCTAAGTATCCTTGATTTTCCACTTTCATTTCCTGAGAATTATAAGAGGACAATTAAAGTAAGCAAATTACAACCTTTTGTTTTTAAATTGAAAAGGGGGATATTATTACATGTAGCATATCCAGACACAGTACGTCCTTTATTAGTTTATTGGAAAAAAACACAAATCAAATGCCCCATTGAAATAGATAATGCAATGACACAACTCACTTAAGCAAGATTCATTATATTGTGAAGGAGACATAGGATGCACATCAGTATCACCTCCAAAAGCACGAACTGCACCATCATCCTCTGCTTTTCAGTAGGTGCTGTTTGAGCTATCACAGAGTGATTCAAGAATTGAATGCACTTTCTTCTCGCTTTTCGGTGACAAGACAATGTATAAAAAAGGATGGAGACAAGCCATATCTTAATATGCTCTCAGCAAAGACACATACAACACAAAGTGCATCCAGGAGCTGAAAACCTCCCCGTAACTGGTATAGCACTCACTACTAGAAAAATGCCTTACAGTGACACCAAATTAGTGTCACTGAAAGTTTCTGTGACACTAAAAAAGTGTCAATGAAAGTCGGGTTTAGTGACACTAAAAAAGTGTCACTAAAAGTGTCACAAAATTATGACACTATAGTATCACAGTATTATGACACTGCGGTATCACAAAACTCAATGATAATAAGGTATCACAAAACTCAATGACACTACGGTGTCACAAAACTCAATGACACTACGGTATCACAAAACTCAATGACACTACGGTATCACAAAACATAATGACCCAATAATGTTATAATACCATATTACCATACACATGATACACTGATTACAATAATATAACACATTAATATAATTTAATACTAATAAATAACCAAAATTTCAAATATTTTTATTTATATCTCAAATTCTTACATAAATGTGAATGTACATACTACATAATTAAAACCTGCCCCACAAACAACAAATGATAAACAAGAATTAGTCACTGCACTTCATCGAGCAGCTATTTTAACTTGGAGGCAGCTTTCCTTTTTGGTGATGACACCATCCCCAAACAACAAATAATAAACATGAATTGGTCACTGCACTTGATCGAGTAGCTATTTTAACTTGGAGGCAGCTTGCCTTTTTGGTGATGAAACCATCCCAGAAATTCTCGAAACTTGCTTCATTACAGGGGAATGGCTCTAAGAAAGAATTAATAATTTGACATCATGATGAATGGCTAACTTTTTAACCTGAAAATAGAAAAACCAAATATTATTCATGATGATGATTACTTTGACATCATTAAGAACAACCAAATATTCCAGTTTATGTACAAGTTCATCCACTTTGTACAGTAAAGGGCGCGGGTGCAAATCTATCTTGTATTCCTTTTTTTTAGTCATTCGAATGTATAAGGAGAAAATCAATTAAAACTAACTGGGAAAATCAATAGTAAATATGAAAACTAGAATACAGAAATGAATCTGAGATTGAATTTGGTTTCTGTATGAATATTATATAAAAAAACTCATATTACATCCAATAGGAGTATCGAAATACCTGGGTGGGATTGATTTATATGCATGAAAGATCTGGCAAAATCTAATGGAGGCATTCAACAATCTATCATCCTTCCTCATCAACAACAATGTTTTTAGGAACGAGATGTCAACCTGATACATTATCGAAAATATATTAACGAGATGTCATACAATGGATGCATTAAATTTTCATGTCCTGCATACCACAAACATTGAATGTTAAACCATCTGCAAACAAAAAAACAACTATTCTAATAGAACAAAAAGTAGTAGCAAGGGATATTAGAATTTAGAAGGACAATTGACATTCACACCTTAAACTGTTTTTTGTTAGGTGAGTAGTAGCAATGTCATATTGTCTATGTTGAAATCACCTTCAACGGGTACTTTATGGTTCAAGTGATTGGTATAAAAAGATTTCTTAGTAAACCACTACATGAACTTTTTAATAATCACTTGATAAGGCATCCTGAATATCTTTTTACTCCTCTTCAACGAGTAGGCAGGGGAGGATGACAGAGGACGCAGCCGTGCAGGGCGGGACTCGAGAGCGGGGCGAGGCGCAGTTGAATAAATACGCGTCTATTTGTCTTCTCATCTGCCTTGTTCAGAAGTAAACAAATTAAATCAAATCTGAAAAAGATAAGTGCAAAAAAATGAGACTTCAGTGTGAAGTACAAAAACAACACACTTTTACTCTTACACTCCAATTTCAAGTTTGGAGAAATGATGTGAAATCTTTTAAATGCAGTCTGATAGGGGAAAAAAGCAAGAGTAGAAAACCCACTCGCTCAGAATACCAGGACAACATGGAGAACATTAATATCTCCTCTAAAGTTTGCACCAGATGCTAATTTCGAAGCATTGACACCAAAAAGCTACATATATCATAAGTAGATCTATATAATTGATATTGTCATTTAAAAGATGCTTTTACATTTTAAAATAAAAGCCAAATTGGTCAGGTATGCATTACTTGACAAAGAGAGCCTTTCTGGACAACATCTAACTCTTTTATAGTTGGGGCTAGGGATCTGGTTAACCTTTCATATATATCAAGCTGCTTAGACAATTCCTTCAGCTGCTCCGTCTGATCTCAAGGCATGCATTATAAGCAAAAGCATATGTATCATTATTGTCCACTACTTTAAGTCAAAGAAGTAGGTAATACGTAGCTACAGAAGGTTTCATAAAGCAAAAGCAACTTTAACTAAGTTGCATCCAAAATATAGAAAGCAATAATATTGAAATATGATGTTTAATGAAATTAGTTAATCAGTATAGATATGATCATATGAACCAAGTTAACCTAATCATTTCAATGTTTGAGCTATTTTGTTGTCCATTATCAATTACACAAGTTAAAAAGTATAAATAAATTGCAGATGCAATTAAATAAAAAATTTCTCCCTTTTTTTCCCCAACCTGAGCAAGCGGATGGACTTCGTGTTATAATTTTAGCAATATTTTAGCAATATTTTTCCATCTTCTTGTTATATTTTATGAATGAAATGCTAATTGCATTAGAGTCACCTTGAGATCAAAGTCAACGAAATCTGTGTTGGTCCCAGTTCAGCAGACTAACGATCAGCTAGATGAGCATCATCGATAGACAGAAGAGAAAGATTTCATATAATGATATAAGCTTTATCGAGAACAGTGAAACCTTCTTTCTGTAGTATCGAGAAGTAAATTTGGCAGCGTAAGGCTAATGTGTATTGATCGATATCGGTACCTGTACACAAGGCGCATATTTATAGGCGCTGTACAGGTTACCGATTTAGGTAAACCTTGGAAGTTGGGCCAAGGCCTTTTTGGGCCTTATTCCCTTTACCTTATTTGCTACATAATAAATACTAATCTAATACCATAAATGGTATAACTAGTCTACTTTATTTAAACAAGACATTACAGACAAACTTGACCCACAATAAAAGTTCTAACAATCTCCCCCTTTGTGGTCAAGTGCCGTCTTGCTGAGTTTCTTCACTTCTGAGCTTTGTAATAGTTCTTTCTGAGATTAAGTGCGTGCTCATAGTTTCTGAGTGAGTTTCTTTTATCAAGTTGTTTCTGGATAGCTTGTAGAATTCTGTCTATTCTGTGTGCTTCCTTTAATTCGGCATCTGTCGCATCTGCATACTGTTGCTGTCTTTCTTTGAATGCTTCTCTGATCGGTTGCAGCTTTTCTTTCACAATCTTCAGGGTTCCGTCACAGTACTTGTTGATTTCATCAATGAATAGCATACGTTTCTCACCATTATGATTTAGATAGATAAGCGTGATTGGTCTATCAAAAATGTAATACTCAGGGAAGTCCTCAAGTTCTTGTCCATACAGCTTTGGTTTTGTGAGATTTGTCTTTGGCATGTTTGTTTCAAGCGCCATCTGAAGATCATGAGAGGCAAAGAATTTGATTTGTCTGAGCATAAAGCGCTTGAGTGCATCCAGCCCATTTTGTGTAGTTGTGTCACGAGTGCCCGGAATCTCTTGAAATGCAAGATACATCTGATATATGTCATCCATTTTTAGCATATAGAGATCATTTTCCTTGCACGTGAATTCTGTTCCGTCAGACCGTTGTAGATGGTAGACAGAGAGTTTGATGTCTTGGGAGTTTGTTTCACCCACGTTGAGAATAGCCCAGACTGGGTCTTTGGCAGTTTGAAGTTCGTGTTGCCAGACTTCTCTCTGTTGTCCCATATAGTGATGACTGAGTAGAAATAGTTGTCCGCCCTTGTTTTGTCCTCGTAGATGGTTAAGACCACAGATCTTCAGTTCATCCAATTCTCTGACCTTATCCTCTTTTCGCCAGATGTTTTCTCTGATTTCTTCTTGGAAGGGGGCGTTGATGTCGATCTTTTCCCAGGGCTTCTCATTTCTGGGCATTTGACTCGCTGTTTGTCTAATGATCGACTCAAGCTCCTTGGGTGGTGTCTCGTAGTTTTCTCCCTCCTTGAGTTCGTTTTGATCAAGTAGAATCACGTCAGTAGCACAGTTGACTAAGAGATCTCTGAGGTATGTTCTTCGCTGTGCTTCATCTACATCTGTCCAGAGTTCAGACCATTTGTTATGCACCAACATTTCCTCAAGTTCATCATGCATTTGATCATTGTAGTAGCTAGAGGAAGCCTGTTGCTGCTGTGGCGACACGTCTGGCGTAGCATCGGGATCCTGGTGAGACTTGCAGGGATCCTCAATTATCTCAACACGATGCTCTTGCGCAGAGACCAGACCTTTATACTTCGTTACATGCGGCCAATCCTCCCTTGGCTGAGAAAGTGAAACACCGGGATCCTCAGGATTGCCCGTTGACATCAGTTTCGAACTAGGTTCTAACTGATGGCCTGAGTAAGAAGATGTACTCATGGTAGCATCATCAGGACTTCCATTCCGTCCTTGGTTAACATCTATAGGAGATGCACCTCGGGATGTTATGTCTAGCTCGACCATGCTAGAGAGAGTGGCTAGGGATTTATGGCTAGCTGAAGTAGTGGGTTGCTCATTGGTAGAGGTAGAGGGTTGGTTTGGCTTTGAGGGTTGGCTAGTAGAAGCAACATGCTCAAGTATCCGCTGGCGCTTGTTCTCCCCCTCATGAGAATCCGAATCATCAGGATCCTCATGTGAACGTTTAGCGCCACGGAGACTGTCACGGCAAGTGTTCTGTGTATCTAGAGCATGGAGAAGGGCTTTTTGAAGAGGGGTGAGGTTGCCTTCTTCCACGTCTAGTATACGGTCGTAGATCTCAGCTACAAGATCCTCGAAGGGTACGGTTGTTAGGTTAGGTTTGGTCGTTGTAGGGGAGAATACTAGTTCTGTATCCTGGGTTCCCCTTGATGTGGATGGTTGTTGGTTTTCTATGGTTAAGGGTTTGGAAACAGGTATGGAAATGGTTGGGGGCTGTGTTGATTGGGGTTTGGATGGTATATTCTGAACAACTGGGGTACTTCCAGAGTCTTGTACATTAGCGGTTATTGCTTCATGCACCCATGGCTTAATGGTAGACTCTAGAAAGCTATTCAGATATACGAGAATGTCTTCGGGGATAATGGTACCAGTTACAGGGGTTGTAACTGTTGTCACAGCATCAGTGAAGACAGCTGATGTGTGGCCTGCGTTCAATGATCGAGGCATTGTTGGCGTAGCAGGGCTTCCGACCATCATAGTTTGCACTCCGGTCGTTGCATTCAGGGTGAGTGCACCTGTATGTGCAGTGAATAGTGTAGGTGTCCTAGAAAAATTCAAAAATGTAGGAATGGTGACACCTAGACTCGAAGTGATAGAACGGATGGGGGTAGTGGTCCGGGGCTGTTGACCACTAAGTCTCTCAGCAGATTCGGAAGGAATCAGTGAGGTCGGTGTAAGTTCCCCTTGAGATATTGAAACTCCAGTCTGTTGGGAGACTGGAGAGTGGATGGGAGATAGCTGTGCATGCGCAGTTGAACCGGATGCTGCGACTTCTACCCGGGAACTGACAAAGTCAGCTCCTGCTCCTAGGGGCATGGTTCGGTCTATGGTGACGAAGGTGTCACAGTCATCGTACAATGCCAGCTCCTCTTCCACTGCACTCTTCTTCCTTAGCCTCTTCTTAGGCTGTGATGATGCAGATTTGTCTCTTTTCTGCTTTGAGCGCTGCTCACTTATGATAATGCCTTTGAGCGGTCGAGGTGTTAGAGCAGCCTCTATGTTTTCTGATGAGGAGTCGGAGTCAATCAGAATGGCTCTTTTTCCGGCTCTTTTCCTGTTGCTGATCAGGACTCCCTCCATGTCATCATCATCATCTGCATCATCATCATCATCTCTTCGTTCATTCCCTTTGGCCATGCTATCGGAGGCCTCACCACCAGCCTTATTAGAAGGGGCCTGGCCTGATGGTTCATCGGCAGTGTCCTCAGCATTAGGGTGGCCCTCAGCAGTCTGGGTCCTCTCGGAAGAGTTAGCAGACTGATCATCATTAGGCCGGGTTGCCACTGGTTTCTGTGGCGGGGCTCTCTTCTTCTTACCCTCACTTTCTCTCGGCTTGGTTCCCGGGGAAGGTCCAGCTGGGTTTTGCTGAACCATAGGGACCGTTCTCTTCAGCGACTCTTTGTAGTCGATGACTGCTTTATCCCTCGGATTTGCAAGGTCAAGTAGAGAGTCCGGGATAGGCAGTGCTTCAGCTTTGTTGCTGTCCCTCTGGAAGTATTTGAGCTTTGGGGCGGTGAAGTGCTTGTCCTCCTTACGCTTTGGCATTGAAGGGGTGGCTTCCAACATATTGTGGATCATCAGCCCCAGCCACCGAGCGTAGGGGATGGTGTTTCCTTTGTTGTTCTCTTTAATCTTCACTTGATCCATCAGCTCCGTCCAGAAGAGCTGGGCCATGTCGTAGTTCATATCAAAGGCAATCCCATGGAAGATTTGCAGAATTTGCTTGTTGCACTTGTCGTGTCCGGCGTGCTTAGGAGACAAGCATTTGTTGACCAGGCCGAACAGACTCTTCCATGGGTGCGGAAGATTTGAGATTGTGAAGTTTGACAGCAATGGCAGTGGGCTGTCATATCCCAGATCTTTCATCCCCTTTATCAGTTCTTCGTTGGAGGGGGGTGGTGCGTAGCTTTGGTGCACTGGGAGCTTCAGGGTCTCCCGGATTGTAGATGGTGTCAGCACCACTCTTTTGTCACCCAATTTGGTCATGATTTTGGACCGATCCTTCTTGCTCTCAGTTCGCATGCAGCCCCAGAATTGCTGCAGGTATACCTCTGGCACCGGTTTGGCTTCATTGAATGCAAACCAGAGGTAGTGGTTCTGTAGAATAGAGAGAATTACTGGGTCCTGACATTTGAAGAGTTTTAGGTCCAGCTGAAAATTATTGTCATAGATTGGGACCCAGTTCTCTTTTGAGTATAGTTCATCACTTGATTGTGCATTCCTGTCCGTTCCTGACATTGTTAACTGAAAGAATTGGGTCAGCACAAATGTTCATTTGAAAATTTTATTTTTGTTCTGTTTTTGCAATTTTTCAGATCAGGTGTGTACAGGTGGGACATCGAAATTATTCTAAGTGTAAACCACGAGAACCAACTTCTCGAGGTTTGAACATCGAGAAGTAGGTTCTTGAGGTTTAAATACCGAGAAGCTCTTCTCGATACTCAAATATCGAGAACTTGGTTCTCGATATGGAAGTATCGAAAAGTCCTTCTCGAGATTTAAACATCGAGAACCATCTTCTCGAGGTTTAGTATCGAGAACCTCTTCTCGGTATTTCCAACTTCGAGAAGTAGGTTCTCGGTATTAAACATCGAAAAGTATCTTTTCGAGGTTTAACATCGAGAACTGTCCCTCGAAATTCAAAGTATCGAGAAGTTGATCTCGAGTTCTAAACATCGAGAAAATTGATTTCTCGAGTTCGCACTCAGAAGATACGTCGAGAACCACCTGTAATTTCACATAATCATAATGAAAATTAATAACCACTTTTCGATTCCAAACTTTCGGTTCGAGAAAAAGGAGTTCTCAATATTCAATCTTTGAAAAAAAAATCTTGGTTTGATATCGAGAACCGTTTCATTACATGCGAAAACCATTTGAAGTTCATTCGAGAACCAAATTACTACCTTTTGTCTGATTCGAGAAGAGTGAGTGCGAGAGAGAGAGTGCGTTTTGCGAGAAAGCTTGAGATCTGGACTTCGAGAACTGAGAATGCGAGAAAATGAGTTCTCTAGTTCTCGAGGTGCCTTTTATACGCGAAAACATGGGCCTTTCGAGAAGTATACTGGGCCCAGAAGTAGAGCTGGGCCCTGTCTTTGTTAGAAAATGATTTTGGGCCCCAAAGAAAATTTATTTATGTGTGAAAATTGAACTCCCCCTCGAACAGTACATGAAAAAAATGAAAAACACACACACACACTCTTTTTCTGATTTTCTTATTTTCTCACACACACACACACTCTTTTTCTGATTTTCTTATTTTCTCACACACACACACACTCTTTTTCTGATTTTCTTATTTTCTCCCCCTCAAAGTATTCCTCTCTCTTTTATTTTCTCCCTTTTCTCCCCCTCAACACATGCAACGCACACCACGCACACTCACACATTTTATTCAGACCATGGAGATAACACAATTACATAGGATCGAGATTCAACATGCCTAACTTAGATACTAGGAACTGGAATCTCTTGTCATCCAATGCCTTAGTAAATATGTCAGCCAGTTGAAGCTCAGTGCTTACAAAGTACAGATCAACATCTCCTTTCTCCACATGGTCCTTGATGAAGTGATAGCGCAAATCGATGTGCTTGGTGCGCGAGTGGTGAACGGGGTTGCTGGTTATGGCGATTGCACTCTGGGAGTCACTGTAGATGGGAATATGGTTGAATAGGAAGCCATAGTCTCTGAGTTGTGTCCTCATCCATAGGATTTGTGAACAGCAACTAGCAGCCGCAACGTATTCTGCCTCGGCTGTAGAAGTTGACACGCAGTTCTGCTTCTTGGAGGACCAACAGACTAGCTTCTCTCCCAGAAATTGAGCACCACCGGATGTACTTTTTCGATCTAACTTGCAACCTGCAAAATCAGCATCTGAGTAACCAACAAGGTCAAAACCCGTGTCCTTGGGATACCAAAGTCCCAAGTTGACTGTTCCTTTCAGGTATCTCAGGATTCTCTTTACTGCATTCAGATGTGATTCCTTTGGATTTGCTTGAAAGCGAGCGCACAGACAAGTTGCAAAGACAATATCCGGTCTACTAGATGTCAGGTACAGCAAGGAACCGATGATAGCCCGATAGTTGGTAGCATCGACGGAAGTCCCAGAAGGGTCAGATTCGAGCTTTTGTGAGGGAGACATGGGGGTTTTCATGGTTGACTTGCTGTCCATCTTGAATCTCTTGAGCATTTCATGGATGTATTTTGACTGGCTGATGAAAATTCCGTCTGGCATTTGCTTGATCTGTAGCCCTAGAAAGAAGTTCAACTCTCCCATCATACTCATTTCAAACTCAGTGTGCATCAAGTTGCTGAATTCTTCGCAGAAGTTCGGATTGGACGAGGCGAATATGATGTCATCTACATAGATTTGTATCAACATGATGTCACTGTTCTCTCGCTTGATGAAAAGAGTTGGATCTATCTTTCCCTTCGAGTAGCCTGAGTGTACAAGAAAATCAGATAGTGCATCATACCAGGCTCTCGGTGCCTGTTTTAGTCCATACAGAGCTTTCTTCAGCTTGTAGACATAGTGTGGGCGTTCAGGGTCAACAAAGCCTTCTGGTTGTGCCACGTAAACTTCTTCTTTCAGTTCTCCATTCAGAAACGCAGTCTTTACATCCATTTGATAGATGGTGAAACTCTTATGAGCAGCATAGGCAAGGAACAACCTTATTGCTTCAATTCTGGCCACTGGTGCAAAGGTTTCATCATAGTCAATTCCTTCTTGTTGGTTGTACCCTTTTGCAACCAGTCGGGCTTTGTTCCTTATAATCACACCGTCTTCATCTTTCTTGTTCTTGAAGACCCACTTGGTGCCAATTATTGTTTTCTTTGGGGGTCTTGGCACCAGGGTCCATACATCCAATCTTTCAAACTGATTGATCTCCTCCTGCATTGCTATCACCCAATCTGGATCTGTTAGAGCTTCAGAAACTTTGGTTGGTTCAGATTGGCTGATGAAGCAAGAGAAGAGACATTCATTTGCTGTGGCTGTTCTTGTACAAACTCCACGACTTGGATCTCCAATAATTTGTTCTGCAGGATGTGCTTTCGTCCATTTCCGCTCATGAGTTAGAGGGATTGGAGTTATGATGGGGTGATCCGGGTCCTCAAAAGTAGTAGATGTGGTTTGTTGAGGAGTGGAGTGCACAGGGGTCGATTCAGATTCTGTGTCTGCTTGAGCTGGTATTTCTGAAACTTGTGCTGGTGAAGTTGCTTGTGTTGCTGCCGTGCCATGATCCTCAGTATTTTCGTGATCTGATGTATGAGGTGAGTCAGCTTCTTCCTCACTGAGGTCAGGCATGAATGGTGGTTGTGCAGCTTCTATTGGTAACTGTGGGTTGGCGGTGCGTGCATTTTCATAGAAATGTTCAAAGAGAGAGTCGAGAATTGCACTGTCAGCCGTTGTTTGCTTCGTTTCTTCAGCTCCATCAGGTTGCTTCCTTTGAGCAGAGAGTGTGTGTTCTATCAAGAAATGTTCAGAAGCAAAGTCGGCCATTTCATAGAATGCAACGTTGACACTCTCAATGACTGTTCTGCGATCACGTAGATAGACCCGATACGCCTTTGATTGCGTGGAGTACCCAATGAATACTCCTTCGACGGCTTTCGGATCCATCTTGCTTCTTTCATTTCTGTCATTTAGAACAAAGCACTTGCAGCCAAACACTCTGAAGAATGAGATGTCAGGTGTTCTGTTGAAGAGTATTTCATAGGGGGTCTTGTTGAAGCGCTTGTGAATTGATGTTCTGTTCTGAGTAAAACACGCTGTGTTGATTGCTTCAGCCCACATGAAATGGGGAAGCTTTGACTGAATAAGCATGGTGCGTGCTGCTTCAACAAGAGTTCTATTCTTTCTTTCAACGACCCCGTTTTGTTGTGGTGTCTTTGCTGCAGAGAATTGCTGTGTGATACCCTGAGTTTCATAGAACTCAGCAAGAGACTGGTTCTTGAACTCGGTACCATTATCTGTTCTGATGATCTCCACACTCTTTTGTAGAAAATTTTGGATTGTCCTGATGAAGGTTATGATGGTTGCAGCTGTTTCATCCTTTGTCCTCAGAAATTTGGTCCATGTGTACCGAGAGAAGTCATCCACAATGACCAGTGTATACTTGCATCCATTGATGCTTTGGACTCTCATTGGTCCACACAGATCCATGTGTATTAGTTGAAGCAGTCGTGAGGAGGATGGAACAGGTTTTAACTTGTGAGAGCTCCTTTTCATCTTGCCTAGTCTGCAGGCATCACAATGAGTGACAGCGGAAGTCTTCAGAGGAGGCAGCCCTTTTACAAGTTTCTTGGAGGACAAAGTAGTGAGATATTTGAAGTTGAGGTGAGACAGGCGTCTGTGCCATAGACTGTTTTGTTCATAGGAAGCTTTGGACAGCAGGCAGATGGAAGAAGGTAGTTGTACGCTCTTCAGATCAATGGTGTACAGGTTGGAAGTTCTTGTGCAGGTCAATAATGCCTTCCCAAACCTGTCCAGCACACAGCATTGTCTGGCTATAAACTTCACTTCCATGCCACTATCACAGAACTGTCCAATGCTTAGCAGATTATGCTTCAGTCCTTTCACATATGACACAGCCTTGATGGTGACACTTGCACAGATGACATCCCCATATCCTAGGATTGGAGAAGCTGCGTTGTTTCCGAATCTCACATTTCCTCCGTAGCATTTGGTGTAGTTGCTCAACAGCTCCTTTATTCCGGTCATGTGGGTTGAGCAGCCAGAATCTAAATGCCACACATGACCGTCCTGCAAAACAGATTAAGGACTTTTAGGTACCCACCTCAGGATGGGTCCTTCCTTATCAATTGAGAATATCCTTTTGAATTTTCCTTTTAGCTGTGATCCAAGGTCAACAGCCTTTTCAGATAATGTTCTTTGTTTTTCAATTTCAGCTTTTGGTATCCATTTTTGTTTGATTTTAGGAGCGGAGGAGACAGAGTCATTGTTACCATGTGTGAATGGCTGGTTCGTGAGATAAGGTTTGAAAATTTCTTCTTTAGAGAGACGTTGTAAATGTTTCTTCGAATGAACTCTAAGAGGATATCTTAAATTTGGAAGATTATAGGTACCCTCTACAGTTCTATTCTCAGACTGTTTTCTTTGTTTGCGCTCTCCTTTTTCTTTCTCACGTACAGCATTTACATCATGATCAGAACCAAAAGTATCATTGCAAGGATTCACAAACCCAGAAGTGAACAACTTTTCATTGATAATGAAAGTATCAGATTTAAACTTAGAATGATTCAGCTTGGGACACAAGACTGAACTGGAACTACATGACTGTGACATAGAACTAGATCTACGCTTATTTGAATAGAAAACAGCATTTGAACACGACTTTTTATTCTCAGAAAACATCTTCTTCTTTCCTTCAGCTATCTCAGCTCTCTTTAACTTCCACTCTCTTCTCCTCTCCACTCTCCGACTTACTTCATTTCCTGTTTTCAAAGGAGAGTTGGAGTGAGTGGGTGTCCTTTTGAAAAGGTTAGTTTTGTTCAGAATTGGTTGAGATGTATCAGTATCGCTAGATGATTGAGAAGTTGTGCCAGATTGGGAACTTTCTTTTAAAATGGTCAGTTCTCTCAACAACCTCTCCCTCTCACTTTCGAATTCTTTTCTCTCTTCTTCAAAACTTTTTCTTTGATTTTCTAAAGAGATGTGTAAGTTTTCAAATTTCCTGATTAGTGGAGGGATGTAGGGTTCTTCTCCATTTGAACCTGAGGTTGAAGGGGTTTCAGGTTCTGACACAACTTCCTTCTCAGAAGGATAGAGATTCACACTCTCGTCAGTTGACAAAACAGGTTCAGCGTTTTCACAGCTTTCGTTCAGGGAATCATAACTGAAAGGAATTTCGGCTTTTGAAGGATTTGACCGCTTTACCTCTTCTTCTTCTGCGGTTTCCTTTCCGTAGGTAAAAGCCATCAACTTGGTCAATCCTAACCCCATGTACTTTATGTTGTAAAGTTGGAGACAATCAATCTTTTTCAGATTGTTGGGGTTAGTAAATCCAAGACCTTCCTTTGAGTTATAAAACCGAGTGTCCCTGTTTTGGTTTAAGAAGATTGTTTGTTCAGTTTGTCCTCTTTTGACCAGCAGGTCTTCTAATTCTTTGATTTTTGTGTAAAGAGCACATCTTTGTTTGCGTAGAAAATCATTTTCTGCTTTCGCAACATTTCGTTCGAGTTCTGTGTCACTGACCTTCTTAGTTAGTTCAGTTAATTTTTGTGTAAGCTTCTCTGCTTCTAAATTTTGTTTCTGAACTCTTTCTTTCTCATTTTCTAGTTGCAACTTCAGAGAGTGACTCTTATCTAGAGTGTCAAGTGCAACTTTGTAGTTATGATCTAACCTGCCCTTTAACTCCTTTATGGTGTTATCCTTTTCTTGTGAGGAATGAACTTTGCAAGTACAGGAGCAAGAAGGTTCAGAAGTACTTACAGTGGTGTTTGAGCTTGAACTTTGACCTCTTCCGGGGATCGCAGCATCACCCTTGTCTTTTCCTTCTTCTTCTACAAACGCCATCAGGGCCAGATTCTCTTCTTCTTCATCATCGGAACTCTCCTCCTGCCATGGATCATTCTCAGTAGGAGTTGCAGCACTATCATCATCTTGCTTGGCCATGAACATCTTCTGCTTGTTCCACAGCATCTTTTGCTTGTAATAGTTGAAGTCCCTCTTCTTTGGTAAGCGACAGTCCTTGATAACATGTCCAGCTTTTCCACAGTTAAAGCATTTGAGGGGGTCTTCGGCTGCAACTACTCTACTAGAAGAGTTTTGATCATTGGTTTTTGTTTTGTAGTTGGCTGAGGAGGTTCAGAGCTTGTTTGATGAACTTCCTTTCTTGGCAAACCTTTTGTTGAACTGATTGGTAAGTAGTGCCATCTTCTTCTGTAGATCGGCCAGCTCGGATTCAACATCCATTTCTTCTTCACTCTCTTCTTCTTCTGACTCTATCTTGACTGCCTTCTTCTTCTTCGGACCCTTAGATGAACTCTTTGATTTAGCTTCAATCATTAGTGCTAGAGGATTAGCGGAGAAGCTTCCTTCCATCTCAGCAGTGTCATTAACAAACTGCTGCAGATGTTCATGGACAGTGCAGAGGTCAAGTTCATCCAAGTCTAGGTGCTGTCGTAGATTCTTGACAGTTCTTCTCCATTCTGGCGGCAGGCTCGACAAGAAACGTATGTTCATTTCCATATTAGATTTGACAACTTTGATCTTCCTCATCTCATTGATCAGTTGTACGAATCTGTTATACGTCTCATGGAGCGCCTCACCAGGTAGGGCTTTAAAAGCGTCATAGGCGGTCAAGATGTTCGCTTTCTTTGTCTTCAAACCAAGATCAGTTCCAATCATTAACTTCTTCACCTCATCCCACATTTCCTTTGCTGTCTCCATGCTGTCTATCAGAATGTAGATATCATTGGGGATAGCCTGCAGCAGGTAAGTTTTTGCCATGAGATCAGCTTTGATTCTCAACTTGTCAGCCTCAGTGTATTCGCCTTTTGTCTTCAATCTTTTCACATAGTTGACAGGGGGGTTGTTTACATCTGAGGTATCTACTTCAGTATAGATCTCAGCAGGACCTTGTGTAAGTGATTCAAGCATGGCAGATGAATTGTCTTTCCCTTCCAGAAAGTTCAAGAATCTTGTCTTCCACATCTGATATTCTCCTTTTCTGAGGATGGGTGGTCTGTTGTCATTTCCAAGTGCTAATGCTTCCATCTTTGCTGATTGAGCCTTAACAGATCGGTCGAGTGTTTTGATCAGAAAAAAATTTAAGATGCAGAATGTCGAAAACCTAATTCAAGAAAAAAATTCGAAAACTAGGGTTCGAGAAGTTCTATCGAGAACCAGTTTTCGATAGTGAATATCGAGAAACTGTTTATCGAGAAGCAGGATTCGAGAAGCTGTATCGAGAACTTCAGTATCGAGAAGCTAAGTTCGAGAACTTAGTTTCGAGAACTGAGTGTCGAGAAGCTGTATCGAGAACCTGCAATTCGAAAAAACAGAGTTTTAGATATTTAGTATCGAAAACTGAGTGTCGAGAAAGCAATCTCGAGAACTCAGTTCGAGAACTTGTATCGAGAACGTAGTATCGAAATCCTGCAAATCAAAATTTCAGATTAAAACAGTTTAAACAACTTTTCTGTGAAGTTTTCGATCTCGAGAGTCTTCCTGTATAGTTATCGTCCTGAAAAACCTGCTTAAATGTCGAGAACCCTGCTTTTCGAACTCATACTATCGAGAAATCAAAAATACCGAATCTACTGAAATCGAAAAGTAAGATATACCCTTGGTTCGTTTCTGAATGGCGAATCCAATGATATAACTTTTACAGTTTATCGATCAGAAACAAGATTACAGTGATTACAAAGAAATATATCGAAAAGTATGAAAACAGAGAAACTTCGAAAACTTTTCTTCGACGATCACACTCGAGCAGGCTTTGATACCAGTTGTTGGTCCCAGTTCAGCAGACTAACGATCAGCTAGATGAGCATCATCGATAGACAGAAGAGAAAGATTTCATATAATGATATAAGCTTTATCGAGAACAGTGAAACCTTCTTTCTGTAGTATCGAGAAGTAAATTTGGCAGCGTAAGGCTAATGTGTATTGATCGATATCGGTACCTGTACACAAGGCGCATATTTATAGGCGCTGTACAGGTTACCGATTTAGGTAAACCTTGGAAGTTGGGCCAAGGCCTTTTTGGGCCTTATTCCCTTTACCTTATTTGCTACATAATAAATACTAATCTAATACCATAAATGGTATAACTAGTCTACTTTATTTAAACAAGACATTACAGACAAACTTGACCCACAATAAAAGTTCTAACAATCTGCTCCCAGTTCTCTAGCTAGACAAAAAGTTTCAAGTTGCTTGTCAATTTGAAATCATCATCATCACATTCACTGTAAGCACCTTCCCATATTGGTCTGAAGCTCAATAAACAACAATTTCAACATCTCATGTCATGAAGAAATATATATAAGCAACTAATTGTCCATGGACGGACTCCAATTCTCTATACCAGCGTGCAGGCAGCCATGCATTCTTCTGCAGTCCATCCACTTGCTCAGGTTGTGGAGAAAAGTCACGAGGTACGGTGGAGGAAGTCGTGAAGCCGGCGGAGGGCAGCCGCCTAGCCGCTATCCATTATTTTAACAATTAAATGTTAAAAGGGCATTGTATAGTAAGCTTAATAACTTCCAGTTTCTCTGCTCCCAAAGTAAATGCGAACAAACATTAGTGTAAACTATTCAAGAATTTTAACAAATACGTGATATGCATAAGAACATAGTAGACATAAAAGCAAACTCAAATAAACCGTTTAGACGTAGACATGAAGAGTATTCAAGGAGTTAATGATATAACTACAAACATAGACATGAAGAGAATCTCAGATGTAACTAGCAGTTCACTCAGTAGTGGACTCTGGTATTGAATAAAATCTCAATCAATTACATACCTAAAAGTTCGCTCGGTACTGAGAATGTTGGGAGCTTAGGCGACTACTGCTTGACCAGGGAGAAAATATCTGGCCGAGAATGCAAGAAGGGGATAGGGTTAAGATGAGAGAGGGTTCTGAGGAGACGAGTGTCGACATCATCCAACTGTCTAGGCCAACCATCCGTCGGCGTATATGTACTCCAGCAGTTGACCCCGCCCCCAATTGGTGAGGAACCCTAGCAAAGGAAACGACGACCCTATCCCTGTCAGGTCCGGCAATCACATGCGCACGTAGCAGAGGAAACGCCATCGATTGGATATGAAGTTTCTCATATGCAGAAATAGTGGTAGAAGGTGGAGGAGTAATGACCTGCAGTCAATTCGCAGAAAGAAAGTACTTGTAGATGGTAGAGCAGATGCAGTCACAAGACATGGCCAAGAAAAGTTGAAGGAAAGCTGAAACAGGAGAGAAAAAAAGATCAAGTGTATTACTCCATATAATAAACTCTGGGCCGGCCCATAACTAATATGAACAGTGACGCGCTTTTATAATTATACTCCGTAAAGAATGTAGGAGTGTCACTAAGTGATACTCATGCATTTTTGTTACAAAACAGCGACACTTTGATGTCAGTGGTGACATTTTATTAGAAAGTGTCACTATAATAGTGTCACTGTAAGCCATTTTTCTAGTAGTGACTATTGCAAAAGAGAGCTTCAGAATGTTTCTTGGTCATGTATCAGTTTTTCCAGCTCCTGTAAGCAAAGTTCAACCTAAACAAATATCACATGTGTGTATATGCACACATAAATCACCAACTGACTTACCATAAATCAAAATTCCCACTAATAATTGGTCTTGCTATACTTACACTTTGATGAAACAATGATATCTCCTGAACAACCACCTGACATCATTTAGTAGAGTGTGCAAGATCCATGTATGCATATGTGGTTCTTTTTTTTTTTTGGATGAAATGTAAGTATATATTAACACCCAAAGAAATATCAAGTCAATGTTACAAGCAAAGTGCATATCCCGAAACATGGGATACCACAACATCAAAGTATTTGATGTAAGTGCATAAAATAAAATAAAAATTAAGCTTACCTAAATCAGCGAGAACTTGAACAAACCTGAACAAACGAAAAAGTATGGATAGAAAACGGAACTTACGAAGAGAAAATGATGGAGAGAAAGGCAATCTGTGATAGCCGAATAGAAATTTTAAGCAGAGAAAGGTAACAAACTAGATCGAATTAAGCATAGTAGAAAGGTAACAAATTCGATCTAATGACTGAACTCAGTAGGCTTGGTCAGATTTACCTAATTATTTTTTAGAAGAAGAAAAAATCTTTCTGGTTGAGAATTTGGCAGGGAGATGCTCTGTTATCTGTTTGAGAAGAGGATACGGGAGACGAGTTGCTGGGGATCGATAATCCTCCATCTTCGCGCGGCCATGGAATCCCTGTACGAAGAAGGGAGTTGATCTCGTTACCGCTCTACAAGCTTCTCAGCACTCTCCCAAATTGTTTGACCTGAAGGGTGAAGAACGGTAATAGGGATTTTGGTCTGCGTCTCTTCCGGCCTGCATGTTTGGATTGAGTATTGGGAGGGGCTAGTAATGGAATGTTAAAGAGTGTTAATTTGAACACTTGTTTGGGAGAAAAATTAAAAGTTTTTAGAGGTGTTAGTAAGGGTTGGTTTGCAATTGCTTTTAAAAAGGCACTTCTCAACTTTTGGCTTTAAAAAAGCACTTATTTTCCCTAACACTGCAACTTTTATTTTTCTCGGCTTCCGCGTCAAAAGTGTTTTTACTTTTTCTATTACACAAAAAGCACTTATTTTACCAAACACTACCCACTTTTACTTTTCAAAATCACTTTTTTCTCAAACACTTTCAACTTTTATTTAATCACTTCTCTCCATTTCATTAAAAAAAAGCACTTTTTAATGGACTCTCCTAAGGATATATGGGATGCTGTTCGTGAGGCATACTCTAACGGATCACTAAGATAAAAGTGTTAAAAAAGCACTTAGTTATACCAACTGACCCTTCTTTCCGGCGATGGCGATCTGCCAACTCCCTGATTGCTGGTTGGCTGCTCAATTCCATGGACGAACGGATCCGTCGGCCGTTCATGTATATGGATCCTAAGGATATATGGGATGCTGTTCGTGAGGCATACTCTAATCGTGGCGATTCATCTCAAATATTTGAGTTGAAGAAAAAACTTTGGCTCTCTAAACAAGGTGACAGAGACATCACTACTTATTTCAATGAGATGCTCTCTCTGTGGCAGGAGTTGGATTTATGCTATAATGATGACGTTTGGGAAAATCCAAAAGATCTTGTACGTGCAAAACGCAGAGAGGAAGATGATCGTGTCTTCATGTTTCTTGCTGGCGCAAATCACAGTTTTGACGAAACTAAAGGAAGAGTTCTTGGCCGTAAGCCCCTACCAACGGTCAGGACTGTTTTTTCTGAACTTCGCCAGGAAGAGGCACGAAAAAGGGTGATGTATGACCATGCTCCCTCAATTCCAGAGAGCGACAACATGACTTTGGTTTCAAAGCGTTTTAATGGTGCAGGTGACAAGAAAACGCCATTCTCTTGTGATTTCTGTGGGAAGTTGTGGCACACAAAGGATAAATACTACAAGCTTCATGGGAAACCATCGTCTACAAAAAAGAAGGGGGACGGGAGAGCTACTATTGCCATGGCTGAAACTTCTGAAGAAAAAACAGCTTCTCCAGAACCACTACCTTTCACTCAGGAACAACTACAGCACCTGTATAAGCTTTTTAACTCTCCACAATTCACACTTAATTCATCTTCTTCCCCTGCTCCAGCCCAGAAAGGTATTCCTTCCGCTTTTGTTTGCTCCACTCCTTCGAGTTCTTGGATCATTGATTCTGGGGCTACGAATCATATGACACATTGTTCGCAATTATTTTCTTCCTATGAACCTGCAGCAGGGAATAACAAAGTGAAAATTGCTAATGGCTCTCTTGCTGCAATTGCTAGCAGAGGGACAATTCAAATTTCTCCACCTATCACTCTTTCTAAAGTTTTTCATGTCCCTAAATTGTCATGTAGCTTGCTATCCATTAGCAAAATAACCTGTGAGCTAAATTGTCTAGCTATTTTCTCACCCTCTATGTGCTATTTCCAGGACCTGAACTCGGGGAGGATGATTGGCAGTGCTAGGGAGTGCGACGGGCTGTATTATCTTGAAGATGGACTGCCTTCAAGTATGGTTGCCCAAGAATCTCCTCATAAATTAGAGTCTGTGTCTACTGATCAAGATATTATGTTATGGCATTTTCGTATGGGTCATCCTAGTTTTTTTTATTTGAAACGATTGTTACCTGAGTATTCATCAATAAAGATCCATCTTTTTTTAAATGTGAAGCGTGTGCTTTAGCTAAACATCACAAGTCTTCTTATCCTTCTCGTATTTATATTCCCTCTAAACCCTTTCAATTAATTCATAGTGATATTTGGGGTCCATCTAGGATCCCTACTTCTTCTGGTAAAAGGTGGTTTGTCACTTTTATTGACGATCATACGTGTCTTACTTGGTTATTTCTGATGAAAGACAAACATGAAGTAGTCGATATTTTCAGAAAATTCTACAACATGGTCCAAGTTCAATTTAATGAGAAGATTAAAATATTTCGTAGTGACAATGGTCGGGAGTATTTTTCTAATACCCTGACTCAGTTTTTCAATGAAAAGGGAATGATCCAACAAAGCTCATGTGTTGATACGCCACAACAAAATGGTGTGGCGGAAAGGAAAAATAGACACCTACTTGAAATCACACGAGCATTATTACTAGCTAATCATGTTCCTAAATATTTTTGGGGAGATGCCCTTTTAACTGCTGTTTACTTGATTAATCGCATGCCCTCTAAACCTTTATCTTTTCAAACTCCTATCCAAAAAATTCATGAGTTTAATTGTGATCTTAAACCGTTTGTAAATTTACCCTTCAAAATATTCGGCTGCACTGTGTTTGTGTCTAATCGGGATAAAACTAAGTCTAAACTTGATCCGCGTGCAATAAAATGCATTTTTCTTGGATATTCAGCCTCTCAAAAAGGCTATAAATGTTATGACCCGGTCTCAAAAAAATATTTTGTCTCCATGGATTGCAATTTCTTTGAGAGATCACCGTTCTTTTCCCCTCAACTTCAGCTTCAGGGGGAGCCTTTATGTAGGGGGAGTCAAGAAGCTTCAGTGAGTGTAGGTGATTTAGATTTTTTGAATCTTAACTTAGATAATGATATTTCAAATGAAATCACCCCTCATGAATCTGCCATAACTAAAAGTCCTGATGATTTACAACATACTTCAATATATGACAAGAGATTTGGACAAACATGCTCTAGAAAACGTCCACCGAAGGGTGTACAGCCAAACATTCCCATGCACAACCAAGACGAATCCCCACAGACAGGTAAAGTTTCTCCTGATCCAATTCCATTAACTCTTGATTCTAATCTCAATCCTTCTGAAGTTGATATGCCTGTTGCCCTTAGAAAAGGAGTGAGAAAATGCACTATTAAATATCCTATGTCTAATTATGTGTCTCTTTAGAATCTGTCTCCTTCTTTTTCTTGTTTCACCTCTCATCTTAATCGTGTGGAGTTCCCAAAATCTATACAAGTAGCTTTACAAATTCCTGAGTGGAAGGCAACAGTTCTGGAGGAAATGAATGCTCTTAAGAAGAATCAGACATGGGTTAAAGTTGCTCTTCCAGATGGGAAAAAATTAGTGGGATGTAAATGGTTGTTCACAGTCAAATACAACTCTGATGGAACACTTGAGAGGTATAAAGCGAGACTGGTAGCAAAGGGGTTCACTCAAACTTATGGTATTGACTACACAGAAACCTTTGCCCCAGTGGCGAAGCTCAATACGGTTAGAGTCCTACTATCAGTTGCTGTGAACTTAGATTGGCCATTACATCAATTAGATGTAAAAAATGCATTCCTGAATGGGAAGCTTGCAGAGGAGGTTTATATGCATGTTCCTCCTGGTTTTGAAAATGAGTTTGGATCTCAAGTGTGTCTCTTAAAGAAGGCCCTCTATGGCTTAAAGCAATCACCTCGAGCTTGGTTCGAAAGATTTACAAGCTCTGTTAAACAGCAGGGATATTCCCAAGGACAAAGTGATCACACCTTATTCTTTAAACGCAAAGGAAATGGGAAAATTACTGTTTTACTAGTATATGTTGACGATATCATTGTCACAGGTGATGATTTTGAAGAAATTAATGATTTGAAGGGAAGTCTAGCACGGCATTTGAGATTAAAGACTTGGGGCCACTAAAGTATTTCTTGGGAATGGAAGTGGCGAGATCGAAGAAGGGAATTGTTGCAAGTCAACAAAAATATATTCTGGACTTACTCTCTGATACACACATGACTGGTTGTAAACCAGTTGATACGCCGATAGATCCAAATGAGAAACTCTGTGGTATTGGAGGTGTGAAGTTGATGTGGGGAGGTATCAAAGATTGGTTGGGAAGCTGATATATTTATCACACACAAGACCTGATATTGCTTTTGGTGTTAGCCTCATCTCCCAGTTTATGCATTCTCCTAAGCAAGCTCATTTGGATGCAGCATACCGTATTCTCAGATATCTTAAGGGATCTCCAGGAAAGGGATTATTTTTTGAGAAGAGTGCTCAAAGAACTGTTGAAATTTTTACTGATGCAGATTGGGCAGGCTCGACCACAGACAGGAGATCAAGAAGTGGATATTGCACATTTATATGGGGAAATTTAGTGACTTGGCGCAGCAAGAAGCAAACTGTGGTGGCTCGCAGTAGTGCTGAAGCAGAATTTCGTGCTATGGCTAACGGGATTTGTGAAGGAATTTGGCTCAATCAAGTACTAAAGGAACTCCATCTACCTCTAGAATGTCCTATAAAATTGTATTGCGACAACAAGGCTGCCATCAGCATTGCAAACAATCCTGTACAACATGATAGGACTAAACACGTGGAAGTTGATAGACACTTCATCAAAGAGAAGATAGAAAATAGTAGTTTATGCATACCATATGTTCCAACTTCACAACAAGTGGCAGACATCCTCACCAAAGGACTATTCAAACCTAGCTTTGATGGGATTGTGAGCAAGTTGGGTTTAGTTGACATATATACTCCCAACTTGAGGGGGAGTGTAGATTTAGATAGATATTCTGTCAAATAATGTGTAATTATCTTTGATTTTGTTTCCTTATTCTCAGGGATCTAGTTTCCTTATTCTTTCAGATCTAGATTCCATATTCTGTGAGATTTAGTTTCCTGAGAATAGAGTTTCCTTCTGAAGAGGATTCTCCCTGTATATATATAGGGTCTTTGTACATCTATTATAATTCAGTAGAGTGAAGATTCATATTATATAAAACTACAAAGTTTATAAGCTATTTCTCACAAGTTCAGACCAAGACTAGAAACAGAAGACAAGGATACGTTATCACCGGGGTATAAAATTCACGCTAGCATGTCCAGAAAGATATCATAATCACTGAAGTTGCACGACTCCCGAAAAAAGAATTTGACAGAAGAACTAATGCCAAGACACTTTGTACTAAAACAGAATTTTCAGAAGTACTAATGCTGAAACGCTTTGTACTAAAATTGAATTTCAGAAGTACTAATTCCAAAACACTTTGTACGCAATGTCTCGATTAATGTAGACTTAGCACTATGTCTGACGATTTGTTACAAAATTATTAAATTCTAGTACCTAGGTCTAATCATAGTTTGCTAGTACCAAATTCAAAGGAGACTTTACAAAACTCGTTATTATTTTTTTTAATAAAAAGTTAAAGTGTTATTATCACATCTCATATATGAATTAGAATATTAACACAATTTAAATTTTTAAATGAGCAATACAGACTCATCAGAGTCAACTTAATTTAAACAATATCAAACATATTTAAAAGTGGCTAAACATAGTCAAATATGATCAAACGAGGCCAAACTAGTCAAACGATAGTCAAATATAGTCTATCATATCCAAAATTGATCAAAACACTACAATAAACGGGCCTTAATTAAGATCATTTTAATTCATTGACCATTTGCATGCTACTCTTCCTATTTGTTTTAAATATTAAAATATACGTAAAAAAACGGAGTACATTTTTAGTCATACATAAACTCACCATCTTGCTATTACCTAACTAGAGTTAGTTCATGTATGGCTCATCAATAAAACCACACTCGATATCAATACTAGTTTTACCATGTTCCTGATGACCATTTAGATAATCCGATAACTATAAAATTTAATGATTGTTGACCTTAATTAAACACACATTTCTAAAGAATAAAACACATGAAATGTCATAGATAATACACATTGTATTATAAACAAAGGTGACAACTCTGGTACCCTTCTAAAAAATGGGGTACCGTACTTACAATTTATTTGATTGGACCACATCACTTTATCATTTTTAATTTAGATTTAAATAATTTCACTGCTACATTGTCATTGGTCCATGTGGACAAAGGTATGGTACCTTTTGGGTACCATAGAATCTACCATAAACAACTCAAGGAGGACAATACAAATAAGAGTAGTTGATCAAGTTATGCTACTGTTGTAATTGGTACACCATTCGTTCAATTGATTACAAATAACGGCTAAATAAAGATTGAACATGGATTCATTAACATCAAGATACATAATAAAAAGCACTAATATAGCATATATTCAAATTATATCATATGAAAACATTCTAATAGATCAAACATATGAATTTGTACACAAATCGAGTGTACGTGTTCTTATCTATAACGTGTAAAAAATAATCAAACATAAAACATATTTTAAAACACAAGTCCAGAGGGTAGTAGTAGACAGACACTGAATATGGTGCAATATCATAATGGAAGATGTCTCTAATATTGTACTTTGATCCCTTCGAGCCATAACATTTTTCCCTCTTTGACTTGGATCGCAGTTTAAGAAAGTGACAACAAAATGAAAATGTATGTTTGTGGTTGAGTAAGAAAAAAGTAAATGAATGTTTGCCACACAAAACTTTCCAAAAGGGAAAATGAGATTTTTTTTGGGACATCCCAAAATGGTAAGTGGACTTAATGGGACGAAGAGAGTATAACTCATAACAAAAGAAATTAAAACTATCAAACATATATTCACACAATTGCTAAGTTAAATCACATGGTTTTAACCCAACAATTACTCACGGGCTTTAAATGTTTTTTTAAAGAATGAAATGTTTTATTAAAATAAGCATGTCGAAGTACAAAAAAGGAGGAAACACAAAAGGAAACATGAAGGAATACAAACAACAAACAAAAAGAAAAGAGAGCCCAAAGCAGCACCGGTACACTCTCCCTAGTATTAGACCTCAATCAAATCTTCAAATCTCCTCATATGTTTGAGATCTCGTCCTCATGTGATGTGAGCATTGTTTCTTAGATTTGGATAGCCCATTTCTCACGTGATGAGAAACGCTTTGGAACACATATCCCGATTTTAATTTGCATGAGAATCTCATAGATCCTTCGCTGTCAAGATAGGAATTCTCTTCTCATTCTCTAAGACATGACCAACAATACCATCCCCCGAAAAAGAAGAGCACGGATCGCCATAAAATTCATCCCAGGTGAATGCATTAGATTGAGTACCCAAAACATCTGACTCCAGAAATCTAAGCTTATCTTGATCATCCCTCTTCGTAGTAGTCTTTGTTCATGTAGTCTTTCTTTCATCATGTGGTCCTAGTATCAGATTACGATTATCCAAAGAAGAAGACAGGGGTCTCTCAAATTCATTGATCAGAAAATGAGAAACACATTTAATCCATTTGATAAAGTAGACTGGAAGAAATTCTTAAGATTTGCAAATGTATTGGGTTCATTAGTAGACATAGAATTTTGAGTGTCATCCAAAGAAGTCAGCTTTAAATTGTCAAAATAGGGAGAGTGTTCAATATTGACTAGAAACAAACCCTCCGAAATGGAAATCTCAAACTCACTGGCCGGATTGTGGAAAATCCCCATGCAAAAAAAAAAATCAAGCTCAAACAAATTTGAACCCAAAGAATTTATCATATCATACATGTGAGTTTTATACTTTTATTACTACTAACTTCATCAATTCACATGGGTACTGTTATGAAACCAATGCGTTATAAAACATGTATTTCACAAGATGTAATAGCATGCAGAATTATCATATGCAATTTAAATTTTGAAGTATTATCACACACAACAGCAATGTGGCAAAGTTATAAAAATTTATCAACATGTGAATCATGCGGACATGATGTCTGTTCGAGTCATATTTTGAATCAAATATAGTTAATGGTATAAATGAAAGTGATTTACGACACTTGTTTCCAAAGGTTTTGTACTATGTAAGTTTCTTATTATCAAATGAGGACACTAATATATTATCAAATAAGTATTGATAGAATTCCTACTCTAAATCATTGACATTTAGATCAACGATTATACATGCATTGAAAATGAGATTTTAACATCATCAACACCATCACCCCAGTCCCGCAAAGGCTCCTATGGTGGGGGTAAGTGAGATTTTAACACCATAAAATACAAAAATGAACTCATAATCATCAAGGAAAATTTGAACACCCGACACATAACCAAATTCAAGGAAATTCGTATTGAGTGTGTAGTGCATGATGGATGAATTCCAAGGCTTCCCTATCTTATTTTTCCATAATCAAAGACCTATATTGTCTCTCTAATGCTCTAAGGTTGTGGGAAAGGTAAATGGAAAGTATATGAACAATCACGATAAAAGAAGGTGACACATGCTTAAATATAGAAGGTTAGGGAATGTGAAAGGTTTGAAAATTTAATCTCATCTTAAGGATGATGTTGATATGATTTTTTGGTGAAAAAGAGAGAATCTTTTCACATTTAAAAGTTATCTTGAAGCAAAAAGAAAAGCTCAAAGGAGGATTGGAATTCAAAATTTCTACTTAGTGTCTTCCCTTTATTACTTTCACTTACCATTGAGCCTTATATGTTCTTGCTCACTCATGATTACATAGATAAATAACCACCTAATATAAAACAAAATAGTTTAATTTAAAATTCAAAATATTCTCAAAGTAAACACATTTTCGACACTAGACCGGTTTTTAGGGTATTAAAATTCTCCCCCACTTAAGGAAATTTCATCTTGAAATTTCAACTTAGCGTGTTCCTTACCTGAAGGTTACCATAATGAATTCTAAAAGGTTATATATCTTGCGGGGAATTGGACTTAGTTTTGTCCCAAACCAGATAAAATCAGACTAAATCATGCTTAGACAGTTATAAAATACACATAGAACATATGCCTATCAGACCGAATGAGATTTAAACACACTAAACCAAACCACATAATTTGACCTATGAAAACTTTTATGTCCATCGGGACAGGTCACATCGGTTTTGAAACTCCTACTTCGCAACCCTACTCATTATGTGCATATTTATATAAATTTAACCCTTGATTAATTTAGAAGTCAATCAGGCAAAAATGTGCTCTGCCTTCTCACTATGTCGGTACCCTTTGTTTCCAACTTGACATTGATGTGACAAGGGAGTTCTTCCCTGGCCACCTCCATCACACTCAAACTCACTCATTCTCTGACGTTACCTCCAGGAGCTCCCAGCCAAACTGCACGATGCTTTTAGTGGATTCCCAACAACCTCTTTCACCAAGGATGATATCCAGGTTTACGCTTCTATTTTTCGATTCGCCCTTATGGGTACCTTCCCTAATGGCTGCCCCTCTCTCTGTGATTTCGAAAAGCCTTTGATGTGCTAGGGTTCTTCGAACCCTTCACTGTCGGCCTACTCAAATCGCATATAATTTTGATTAATTTCAAATTCGATATTGATTTCCAAATATTCTGGGATAATTTTTTTTGTATTCAAGATGCTGAATGTCACCAGATGGACACCTTCGTTCTCTGGCGACCGTAATTCTCCCCTTTCACTCGTATAGATAGCCCTCAGTTCATCACCTACATGATGTTATGGCCCTATATTATAGAGATATTACCCAAAATGGGACTAAAAAAGTTTGAAAATTCCAAAATAAGACTTCCATGTTTTTATTCCCAAAATAGGACTAATTACTGCCATGTTTTGGCAGTACCAGACTTCAAACATGGCAGTATTTTCCAAATTTGGCAGTAATTAGTCCTATTTTGGGAATAAAACCATGACAGTCCTATTTTGGAATTTTCAAACTTTTTAGTCCTATTGTCGGCCTTCAGGGGACACCTATTACAATTGTCGCCCCAACTGCCAACTACTCAAGACCCTCTACTACCCGCATATGTATTGAAATTGACTTTTCAAAAGAACTTCCACAAAAAATCTAGATTGAAAATGGCGAATCTGGTTATTTTCTGGACCGTTTTGTACAAAAATATACCTGTGTACTGCTTCACCTTCTCTTGTTTGGCCACACCAACACAGATTGTCCTCGGGCAATAAAAAACTTGGAACCAATTTCAATGATTCCCTAATCCTTGGATGGTGAGGCTAACTTCAAAGATACCCATCATAAGTTTGTTTCAAAAATTGCTGAAATATCACCCCCCAAGTTAACTTATTTCAATTTGGGAATAACTTCAAAGATACCCATCAATAAGTTAACCTTGCCCAATGTTTGCAATCTTTTTCCCTACTTATTTCAACCGGACATACGCATGCAATGCAAATGAGAAAATACTTGATCAGGAGAAGTTTATGTAATCGAATGGGTGTATGAAAAGTACTAGATTATGAGAAATTACGAAGTTTAAAGTTAATGATATGCTACAATGAAGAAAATCCTAAAAAACTGAAAAACACATTATCTACAAAAATGTCTTCTAATTTGTAATGTAAGTTTATAAACATCTATTTATCTTTATATAATACAAAGTAACATTGTGGGATAACTATTGTAGCTAGGGAAAATTCCCGCCTAAAATGATTAAATGAGGACATAATAGTGAATTAATGGTAATACATTGAACGGATTGGTCGAGCATTAACAATACAAAAAATGACAACACAGGTTTTTTAAAAAGTGACAAAGAGGAGAAAATGAGTTATGTGTCCCACCAAAATACAATCCTATGTTTTTTTAAAGTGATGTAACTTTTTTATGTGTATTCCAATTGTTACAAAAAAATATCAAAATTCATAACTTTTTATTATCTTTTATATTACACAATATTGAATATAAAAAAATTAAAAATATATTAACACTTTTGAAACATATGTTCTTTTAAAGTCCTATGGAGTATAAATTTTTTATTTGTACTCCGATTGTTACAAAAAATATATAAAGATTCATAAATTATTATTATCTCTCATATAACGTCAATATTGAATATTAAAAAAATAAAAAAGTAATTTTACACTTTAAAAAACATTTCTTTTTGAAATGCTATAATTTGTTTTTTTATATGTATTCAGATTGTTACAAAAAATATATCAAAATTTATAACTTTTAATTATCTATAATATGACACAATTATTGATTATATATAAGAATGAAATTACTTTATCCCTTTCAAAACATATGCTTTTAAAAATGCTATAATTTTTTTTATTTGTACTCCAATTGCTACAAAAAATATATCAAAATTGATAACTTTTTATTATCTTTCATATGATACCAATGTGTGTATAGCAGATAATAAAAAGTTATGAATTTTGATATATTTTTGTAACAATTGGAGTACAAATAAAAAAGTTGTAGCACTTTAAAAAATACATGTTTTTAAAGTGTTATTAGTTTTTATATAGTATTTAATATTGGTGTCATATGAAAGAACATAGAAAGTTATGAATTTTGATATATACATTGTAACAATCAGACTACAAACTAAAAAGTTATGGCATTTTAAAAAATACATGAGATTTTATTTTGGCGTGTCCCCTGACTAATTTTCTCCTCTTCGGCCTAGGTTGTTACGTCGTTGTTTTTTCTCTAAGCCGCCAACTCAAGTGACGGTTCTCTTAACTGGGTTTACCTCATGAGTGTTTTGGGAAATACTTTCAACGTGACTGCAATTTAATTTGTTTTTATGTAACAATATTTTTTTTAGTGTTTTGAATGTTTAAACGAACATTCATTCTTATTTATTTTTATTTTATTTATGAAAATTAACTAACTAAATAACTATTGGGCAAAGTGTAACTTTATTGAATTTATAGAACCATCATGTTATCTTTTATACATTAGAGGAGAATTTATAGAAGATTCTAAAAGTCCATTTAGGGACTTATTTTTGGTTCATCAACTTTATTAGCCAAATTTTCTTCAAACACGTTACTTTTGATTTCACAATGAATTGTGTTCGTAATAATCTGAATAAGTAAGGTTGTTGTTATTTTTCTGATTGAATTAGATGAAATTATTGTAAATGATCATTTTTTAACTATTTTTTCATATAATATTTTCGTTATTTTATTAATAAATATATTTTAAATGTCCTTTTTAATAATAAGGTAGACTCAGCCACTTCTGCCAAAACTTCATCAATTTTAGCATAATCAATCGATTCGGTCAATTTTGGTGTTATCATACAGGCTCTAATTAAATCGGAACAACATTTCAAAATTTTACGCTATTTAAAATAAGAAACACTTTAATTTTTATTGCTTAATATATTAAAATTGTTTAATTTTTCTATATATTGTCATTATATTTAGAATTGAAAAATAACGGTGTTACATACTTTGTATTTTGGGATATACATTGTGAAGTCGATGAATTGAATTCTTTTTGAATGTTAGTGCTTCAAATAGGAAATGAAAATATTGAGAATGTCATATATGTAGATGTCTTCATTGATATACTCGATGATATATTTATTACCACTTCAAATATCCATATTACTTCAATTGTTGCTAGCACATATCTATCATTTTTGGAGAATATGATTGAACTATCACATTTTGACACGACCAAATGGAGAAATGAACATACATTTGAGTAATAATAGTCAGCGTTTGATCACTTCAAGACAATATTGATGCTGAATTCGATGAAGTTGTTAGGAATTTAATTCCCGCACGCGATGAATAATAAGAAGAACACACGAAAATTTGGTAACCCAGTTCGCCACGAATGACTACGTCTAGGGGTGCTACTAAGCCAGGAATATTATTGCTATTTTCGGATCCACACAAAATGATTACAAGAGAGAGAGGCTTGTATTTATAGAGAAGTAAATCCTAACCCAAGGCAACTAGGATGTGTTTCCTAAAATAAATTAAGAAACGTGTTTCCAAATATAATGTCACGCCCCAGACCGCAATCCAAGCGCGTGTACAACCGCCGTATAATCAAGTGACGTCACCCGCGAGTCAACCTCACTTAATTACACAAGGCGTTCGAGAATATAAACCATCCATACTCAGTAGTAAACATACATAACAACATCACACTTAAACCAATGAATAGCGGAAATATTCAACGGTAAGTCATAAGCCACAACCGGCCAACAACATGAGCATGCAAGCCCCAAAAGTAGTTTATAGCAAATAAAAATATCCATGAGCAATGTTTAGTCATTTGAAAGGAAATGAGGAAGCACGAACCACGTCTTCCTTGACTTGATGTCACCCGTAGAAAGGTGCAGGTAGCAAGCCCTAGCTTCAACCTGAAAATGGTGGGGCCCCCCGAAGGGGTCAGTACAAGTACCGAGCGAGTAGCAGGCTAAATATAGAATAACTAGCGTTTCAAGTATAAGACCCAAACATAGGATGATACATATACGTATAGTCTTTCCCCCAAGTTTGAAATACATATTAGTATACATACACTTGGAAATACCCGACCCGTAGGTCATTGTTTATTTGGGAAAATAATAGTAATAGTCAGTATTCTTGACTAAAAACCCCAACCCCACCCATATGCCTATGAGTGTATAGAACTCCTCCTTGTTTAAGTAAATTATCATAAGGACACCGCCCGGTCCTAGATCATTAAATGTAATCTATGAGTTTTGAGGATACACGCCCGATCCTTGGGTACTCCACCCTATAACTGAGTTTTGAGGATACCGCCCGATCCTTGGGTACTCCACCCTATATAACCGAGTTTTGAGGATACCGCCCGATCCTTGGGTACTCCACCCGTTATAACCGAGTTTTGAGGATAACCGCCCGATCCTTGGGTACTCCACCCGACCTATGACTTACCACATATCACACTAGATAGGGTCTATATCATATTTAGTCATTCATAACTAATTCAATACATAAGGCTTATGTATCACAATCCATGCAAAGCCATGCAATTATATAAATGTATAATTAACTAATATCAACCGATATTAACTAATCCATTATCCATCGGTCAACGTTGTCGTTGACCGCCAATTCAAGCCTTGTACCTATCAACTTAATCATCATATAATTAAGTTAATAATACTCATTTGTGCTTCTTTTACACTTCAAGCTAATATGCATTTTATACAATTCCTCATATCATATTTCATGCATAAACAATTAATTCTTTTCATACAACTTAATAATGTTGGCTAATCACATGTTTAAATATCTTTTAAACATCATTATGAACACATATAACATTTATTTAGGTAATCTCATAATTAACCCAAAAGTTATAAGATACTAAGCCGTCCACTCACCTTGAACTAGCGTTAAGAAGTTCTACCCTTCTTGGTTGAACTCCGGTGAAACTCCGGCGACTTTTGGTCAACTCCGGCGACAATTCCGGCGACTTTTCCAACTTTGTGAAATCACTTGAAATACCCTTTACAAGTGCCTAACAAGGTTTTATAATCATAAAACCCATGTTAATACAAATAACCTCAAAAAGGTTATTTTCCGGTGAACCGGTCGTTTTGACTTCTAAGTCCGTTCTTGGACATAGAATCACTTCCCAACCCATAAATCCATACTTATAACATGTAGAACCCTCTTAAGGATCCTTCACATGATATATATCTTATATGGTAGAAGAAAAATAAAGGAAAAGTTATGTTGGTCCCGTTTAATATGGTAATCAGTCTAGAGGGGGGGGGTGAATAGACTGATTGGTTTTTCAATTTTTCTCAAAGTCCAAAATGATTTATCAGAGAATGTCTGATTCTGGTGACAGAGAAAGGCTGGTTCTGATATCAGAACTGGCCTTGGCAGCGGATTCTGATCTGTCCGGGTAGCCTCAGAAACACTAAGGCAAATGCCTTTCTGATAACTCTGAAAACAAGATCTGCTGAACACAGATTCCAAGTCTTAGAGTTAACAGTTAATATCCTAAGTGTAAAAATGTAAATTGCAGTAAAGTAAATGACACCGGATATTTTTATAGTGGTTCAAGGAACAACTCGTTCCTCTAGTCCACTGTTCCACTAGCTTTGAAGTAGATCGGTTACAAAGCTTAGTCCCTAGCACTTAAGAAGTTCTCCACGTCTTCTTCAAGTCTAGTTGTCACCCGGGATGCAATCCTGCTTCCTGATGACTGGTCCTTTCACTCAGCTTCCCGGAAGTATCACCACTTCACTACTGCAGTTACTTGGACGCCCTTCTTTGCAGAAGATGTTCTGAAAACAGAGTTTTCTCCAACTTGCTTCGTTACAAGAGATATGTAGTTGAAGTTCTTGAAGTGTTGAAGAACAGGATGAACTTTGCTCTTGTTGGGGATGAGAGATTGTGAGATTGAATCCTCCCAACGTAAGCTTTTTCTTGTTTTTGTGTTGTGGAGTTTGAATCTCAAGAGAGCTTGAAAATTTGATGAGCAAAAGTTGTAGCAAAGTTGTATCCCTGTTCTTCGGTGAGTAGCTTATATACTGGGGTTGTCTGCCCGTTGGAGGAGGAGACAACTGCATTAAATGCGCGTACTGTTGACTTGACCGCCGTTTTGGAAGGTTTCTATTTTTATAATATATCTTCCCGGATTCCTTGGTCAATCATTTGCAATCAATCCTTCAGCGTATCAGGCTCATTTAATGTGCATTAAATGCTTTCCTTTCATGCACAGTCTTCTAGCCGTTGGATGTTTTACCCGTTGGATTCATAGCTGTTGGATGTTGCTTGAAATCTTCTAAGTGTTAGTCGGGCTCTGATCAGGCTCTTCTGAAGTATTGAAATCTGATGGCTTTCTGATCTCTAACTCTGACTCTGATAGATCCGCTGATGAGAACCTCTGATTTGTAGTTCTCATCGGTTATCAGATGTCCAAATCTATCAGCAGCTCTCATGGTGCAACTCTGATGGACTTCTGGTAAGAGAACTCTGATCGAGCTCTTCTCACAGAGCAAGTCTGGTCGAGCAGTTCTGATGCACTTCTGATTTGATCCAAAACAGAGCAACTCTGATCGTCGACTACACTAATACTTACAATTGAAAATTCTAATACATAAAATCTAATTTGGGGGTACTCTAACTTTCTAATCCTATAGCATCATCAAAATCTAATTACATTTATTCCTTACAATTTCCCCCTTTTTGATGATGCCAAAACCCTTAGACTATTTCCAGAGAAGTGCCTTACACCATGAAGGAAAATAAGTTAAAAATAAACTTTCATTTAGAATCTTGGTGGGCACTTAGCATAGGAAAATAGCAAGAGTAAGATACAATCAATCAGATAAGCAGAATAAGAAATAACACAAGATATCAGAGCATAAATAAACAGAATGCAAAAATTTGAAATTGCCATGCAAAATAGAGGCAAGCTGGTTATCTTATTAAGGAAGAGTATTTAAAGTAACAAGAGGATAGAGTTTAGATATCTTCATCTTCTAGATCAGCTTCCTTTGCTTCGATTTCCTTCAGATCAGCATTGACCCTAGCTCTGATTGTAGCAAGATTCCTGGGATTCTGATAATCTGACCAGGCAGGTGCAAGCTGACAATCTAGATAGTTTCTGATGGCTTCAGACAGGTCCTTGCCAGGGATCACTTTCATTCGCCACCAGTCTTCTGCTTCTTGCATTGACCCACCATGGTTAATTATTATTAGCCCATCTCTATCCAGAATGAGATTCTCTTGTTGAATAGGGGTCATATGCTTCTTCATCTCTCTGAATTGAGCAGCATCAGGGTTAGCCAGATCACTGTTGAGCCACTGGGCTAAAGTGAAAGTGGAGCCTGTCTTCTTTCCTTTCTTAGAGCGAGGAGGAGTTGGTCTTTGAATACCAGCAGCAATCTGCTTCTGTCTGGCTCTCTCAAAGTATATCCCAGGGTCAGGGGTACCAGAGATGGGAGTTAGAGCTCTGGTGCTTGGTCCTTCTGCAGTTCTAGTCTGTTCATTTCTCTCTTCCCCCTTTTTGGCATCAGCAAGATCACCCAGGAGGAGTTCAATCTTTGAGAATTCGGTGGCTTGATTTTCCTTAATGACCTCAAGAGCACCTGGCAGAGTCTCAGTTACAGATGCCAGACCCTCAATAATTTCTTTCTGTTTATCTACAGCACTCTGAATAGCTTTGGTAGTAGCTTCAAGGAGAGTCAGCTTGTGATCTCTGTCCTTTCCACTATTGATCAGTTTGATAGCAAGTTCTTTAGAGTCCTTGCATAGGCCTTCAACATCAGCAATCTCTTCTCTAGCCTTGTCAGTAGACCACTGTAGAGTATCAACAGAGTCAGAGATACCCTTGATGACTTTGTCCTGCTCCTCTAGGACCTTAGTGTGATGAAATAGCACTGCTGAGATTCCATCTACCTCTTTAGCAATGTTGCTCAGATTTTCTGCAGTTTTGTCCTTGTGGACCTCAAAAGCTGTGGCAATGATGCCTACATGCTTTAGCAGCATATTGATCCCCTTGGAGAGATGTTCACTGACTCTGGTGAGATGAGTATCAGTCTCATATTCAGTATCCAGAATCTTTTCCATGCCTTTGGCGATTTGACGTCCAACCTGCTCTATATCAGCTATGAAGGATTGAGGAGCCTGAGTGGTGGCCAGAACTTGAACAGAGTTGGGAGGGGATTGAGGAGGAGCCTGAGGGGATGGCTCTGATGATGAAATTTGAAGAGGAGTATGCAGGGGTGAGGATAGGGGTTCTGAGGGTGGTTGTTTTGGAGATGGTGGTGGTGATGGTGAACGGTTTCTGATGGGGGATGGGGGTTTACATGGTGATGGTTGTTTGGGTGAGGGCTTCTTAGGTGAAGGGGTTTTCTGATGAATTGGAGATGGGGTTTTCTTGGGTGATGGAGTGGGTGAATGTGATGGAGGTTGGGGTGAAGGTGGAGGAGTGTATTCAGGTGTTGTGGGTGAAGGAGATGGAGATTTGGGAGGTGAGGTATGGGGTTCTGGTGCAATTTGAAGAGGTGGAGATGGAGAGTTAGGAATTACCTCAAGAACTGTTTCTTCAAACTGAGAGGTTCTCCATTCTCTGATCAGACTCATCATGGCCAGAGACACATCATTTGCAGTAGAGGGTTCACCTTCTGCACCTGGAAAGGGTTTCATCTTGATCAATGATTCCTGCCTTTTCTTCTCCATCAGCCAGGCATCATAGGCATCTCTCTCATGATCCTCCAGAGCTTTGACATGCTCTTCTGGTGAGCTGGATATCAGAACAGCCTTGCCTTTGCAGTTGGCTTTCTTTTTCTCTAGAACAGCTTCGAGGAATTCAACATCAAAGCACTGTGAGACATCATCTGTTCCTACCCACTTGAGAACTTCAGCTTCCTCAGTTTCATAGTAGGGGAAGAATTGAAGAATTTGTTGTAGAGGACCCATTCTCCATTTTCTCCAGGCTAGCACCCGGTCAAACTGCCTATCCAGAACTGCATGAAACTCTGTGG